>JAGMUV010000008.1:0-1200000 GCA_020744425.1 Dactylonectria macrodidyma | reverse complement strand
CCAACGGAATGAAGAACATGTTCGGCAAGCCTCGGCCAGACCTCCTCTCTCGATGTATCCCCGATCTTGCCAACATTGAGAAATTCGTCATTGGCGGCGCTTCTTCCAACGTTACTGGCATGTCTGGCTCCGTTGAACTCGGTCAGCTGGTCTCGGCCGATATCTGTACTCAGACCGACAGTGAAAAGCTCAACGATGGCTTCCGCAGCTACCCCTCGGGCCACGCAAGCGCCGCTGCTGCCAGTCTCATATACCTGTCGCTAATCATGGCAAGCAAGTTCGCTGTCACTATACCATATGTACCCCCCAGCACCGACGCCGCCTCTCAGACAGCATTCCCTTCCCGCATCTGGAACGCGACTTCTTTTCAAGGTGGCTTTGAGGGGGAGGGTTCTTCACAGAGATCCGCCCGGTACAACGAGTTGATTACGTCGGTCCGTCGTCAGGCAGCGGCGCCACCTTTATACCTCCTCATCCTCGTAGTCATCCCATTCCTTGGCTCTATATTCATTACCGGTTCCCGATGGTTCGACTTCCGACACCATGGGTTCGACCTTTTGTTCGGCTACTTCATCGACTTCATTACGTCCATCTTCGCTTTCCGCTACTACCACCTCCCCATTCGTCAGGGAGCCGGCTGGGCGTGTGGTCCTCGCAGCCAAGACAAGGCGTGGTGGTCCGGCGTGGGGTCAAACAGCTACGCGACCAACAAGTGTGACGACTTGTGGCCGGGTGATGATAAAGAAACCCGCAGTGGTCCGTAGTGTTAGGACATTGGATCAAAAACAGGTGGTGGAGAAAGGACGAGGTCTTCATAAGCGACATTGACAGGCATCAAGTGGATCGAGGGGTCTACATAAAAACGAAACGATTTGTTTCAGATTAAATGTACCTCCTCGACTTCTATCTGGTTGATATGGCGACTCAGGGATGAAAGAATTACAATTGTGCACACTGCATGCTAAGGATATACCCCCAAGACGCATCGGAGTTGCTGGATCAAATAACAACGGTTAATGTAATCTGAGTGCATGCCATATTTTGCTAGTATACAATATTTAACTCCAAGTCTAGGCGATATATGTGCGAGCGCACCTTGCGCAAGAATAAATACTGGCATGCCCATTCAGCCCCGTAGCTCTGCTTCGTAATGGTGACGGGTAGGTCGCAGACTAATAAGTTGTGCGGTCGTAGCTTCAGTTTTGCTGCCAACGTCATCGCACTTGTTGAGTTGTCCGCCAATGTGATTAGGCATTGTGTGCAGTACGCCCAAGATAACAAAGCGCGACTGTCTTAACAAGCAACCCGACTGCATTTACATTGAAGAATGCTGAAGATTTATTAAATGGCCCTCAGGGTGTGATAAATCCAGAATCTTGTGAAGCATGGCCCTTCCATCGTTGCCACTGCTGCTGCTCCTTCGAATATCGGCCTCGATCGATTCCTCCTTCGAGAGGAGTCGTTCGTGTCGCGCATTGGGTGGCCTTTGTGCTCTTCTTCAGTTCTCTCGCCGTGTCTCGGACTTTGCTGGTGGACTTCACCATCCGGCTCGGTCGCCTCGGCGTCGAAAACGGGTTGTCCTACTCCACCACGATCTCTGTTGAAATGAGCATGTTGTATTAATTGAAGCAAAACTAGCGCTACGCAGCGGAATCTATTGACAAGATGACATCCACGTCCCAGCCACTAATGGACCGGAATAGCCATTGATCCGTTAAATAACTGCTGTCAACAATCTCGACCCCCACTCGTCCTACCATAACGGGAGGCTAATCCAACACGAGCAAGTTCTAGCAAATCACCAATAATAGCAATACCTCAAAAATCCCACCAAAAGTTCCTTTTTCAGATTATCGAGCGCTGATGAGTGTTAAGGTCAGTCTAACAGATGGATCGCGGTTCCGCATTGCATGCTCTTGGCGAATGACAGCTGCAGTCGTGATTCGTAGCAACGTAGTCAGACTCAGCCACATTTTCGGTGGTTAATCCCCGCACTTGAGATGCGAGCTGAGGACTTCTCAACATAAGCCAGTAATACAATTAAACACCTGCGACATCCCCGGCCCAGTGACACTGGCACGAGAGACTCAGTCCACTACCATCAAGTCTGACGGACTATATCATCCACACTCAGAGGCCTCGCCGCCGTCACCGCCACTCGTCACCACGCATCCTCCGACAAGTACCCAGCATGTCATTTGGCTGGTCAGCTGGCGATATCGCCATTGCTGTGAAAATAGCGTACAATATTTATGAAGCTCTCGACAGTTGCCAGGGGGCCGCCAAGGAGTACCGCGAAGCTGCGTCCTTCCTCAAAGAGTTGACGCGGACGTTGGAGCCTCTCAAGACCTTCACTGCATGGAAGGCCTACCCGGAGTATGGAAAAGATATCAGGGATCAGGTCAACTTCATCAAGGTGCCAGTTGATGAGTTTCTCCGAATCGTGAACAAGTATGAGCCTAGCTTAGGTGCAGGAGCCAGGAGTGGTCATCACCGACACATCTTCATGAAGTTGAAATATCGTTGCTTCATCCAGAAGGAGGTTCTCGCCCTGAGAAACAATATCGAGTCACATATGCGGGTGCTTGATTCTCTCATGCAGAGATTGACTTTGTGAGTGCATGTTTTCGTCCAACCTGAATCGCCGTCCCGTCGAGGAGCTAATCTTTGCGTCCCAAGGGATGTGGTTTATTCAACACAGCAGAGTCTGCCGGGTACTTTGCACTTGTTTTTCCAGGAGACAATTCGTCCAGAAATCATCAAGATTTTGCAGAATACTCTAGCCAGTGGAGGTTATAATCAAATTCCGAATCCCGGCATGTCATCAGAGCTCTACCAAAGTCTGCTGTTGCGTATCAATGATCTAAAGCAGATTGTAGATAACTCTAAGGCGACGCACCTACGGCTTGAATCTTGTCTGAGCTCTGAAGGACCCATCGCTAGGTATGCTAAACTGACACAGTCACTAGAGGAGCCTGAACCTGCTTTCACGGACGGACAAAGGACAGAAATATCTCGCAGGCCTCACCATGCTGTTACAGAAGCTCATGGAGAGAAAGTTAGAGAACCGTTGTCAGAAGTGTAAGATGCTAGGTATTCTTGGAAGATAGAAACTGACTTACAGCAGATATTATCTGGTTCTACTCTATCTGGGCCAGTTTTTGAAGAACCTTTTGTGCGTATTCAACTCTCTTCCCCAGATATAGCGACCTAATTTAGTATTCTAGTTTACTGTTGTCACAATTGGTGCAGCCGTCCAGGCAGCTGGTGCCAACATTGATTGCGAAATTCAACCTAACGTTCCTCGATGCTGTGGGAAGTCCTTCGCGAGTATTACCTTACGAATATTTCCGAAACTTCAAGGTACGATAAATCTACTACTTTCGGTTACTGGTGGCAAAGACTAGGGAGGCTGACACGAGGCTCATAGGTACTTCAAGGATTTGTCCAGGAAGAATTCAAGGGGGTTCCTTTGATTGATCGAGGCCGATATCTACTTCTAAGTATGGTGAACAATCACATCCTAGATGAGAGGAATTGGCAACGTTATATCGCTCCCGGGAGTACGGTTGCTATGTCTGCGCTCGTGCGGACGCGGCAGGAACTCGATTTCTCCTCTATGCGAGATTCGCAAATAGAGCTGTGCCCGGAGCCAACCTGCAACGGCACGTGGACGAGATTTAAATCCCAGGCCTGGGTAACGTGGTATGACTAGATGATAATCCACTGCACGTGTTTTTGACTAACTCTTTTTCAATAGCCCTGTCTGTGGAAGAGAGCTGTTTAGCGCCGAATCCGAAACCCCTAGAAAAGACTCAGGAGACGATTATTTTGATATGAACGACGAAGACATCTCCATTTTCAAAAGAATTGTGCATCAGTTTGATGGACGTCTAGCTGGCCTCCAATGCACGGATTGTCGTCTCACATTCTGCCGCGCTCGCGACCTCAAGTAAGTCGATCGTTCTCTCCATCTTGGTCAATTGGCGAACTACGAACACACTTTGATAGAAAGCATATCGCAACACACACCAAGCCCGTGAAATGTTCTGTTCTTGGCTGTCCAATGAGATTCTCAACGCGCCGTGACTTACAACGCCATCAGTGCTCAAACCACGGGAGTGAGTATGGCCAGAGGAGAGTCCAATGTAGATTTCCAGGATGTGACAAAAGTTTTACGAGAGAGGACCATAGGACAAGACATGTGAAAGTTGCCCATTCTGGCAGAATGGTTTGTCCTGCTTAAGAAAAATAACGGATCCGATACGGTCAATTCGATCAGGCTGATAGGGATCAATACGATGTGGAGCCCAAAGATGATGTCTTGTATTGATCTTGGATCCCTCTAGCCCCCCTCTTTTCTCAAGAGGGGTTTCTTGTCATCTAACTAAGGCTAGGATAATTACCGGTGTATCAGAGGTTTAAGCAAATTCGGGTCTCATGCCACCACGCGAGGGGTCAATCCAACACTTATTTGAATACAACCTTTAAATCCGGCATCATACCGATAATACCCTAGTAGCTTCTTCACCAGCTTAATTCCGCTAGAACAGTTCCGCCAGACTTCCTTTGGCGGACCGCTTGCCGGGCCGGTCCCTCCTGTCGTGGCTGACAAGGCGCCTACGGACGACAATGCCACAGTGGCGAGTGGTGTGCGGGAGACGGTGAAGTTGAACTGAAGTGGCAAGAAAGGTCAGAGTTGAGCGATCGTGAGGAGTATGAGGTAGTGGGGCTTAAGGCTGAAGTGACAGGGGGTGATGCAGCAGGAAACTCCGTTTGAAGTCTCATGAGATTCTCCATACCACCAAATTGAGTAAATATTGTCTGAAAGGCAGGTCGCTATTTGTTTACTTAGCGTCATGGAAATCCAATGGTCTACGCTGGTGCCTGCTGGTCCATGCTGGTCCATGTTTGTCGACAACTGGCCAACGCTTGGTCAACACCCGGTCAACGGCTGGCAGAGCACCATTGCCATCGCAAATTTCTCGCCCACCCCTTGATTTGTTTTACTCTTCTTCAACCCAATCTACCCTTTGCACAAACGCCACTGCTTGCAACGGCGTTCGGTGGTCATACGCCGCAACTTCGAATCAGCCTGCAATCATGTCTCAGTCAGCTGATGCCGAGACATCTAGCCAACCCGACGGCGAAAAAGAGGCGAGAAAGAAGCCCAAGCCCTTTTGTACATCATGTGCCGTTTTGGTCGGGGACTTTGAAAGCGGTGCCGTCTTTGGTGGGAAGGGTCTCGGATGGAAGACCGACGTCAGAACTAACATTCTGGCATTGTATCGCGCCGACGATAACTGGCTAGGCTTGGCGATCGAGGTCCCGCTTGGCGCGTCAAACGAGGAGGATGGATTTGGCAAATGCCACTTCGGTAAAGCGCCCTCCCCATGCTGATTCGCTTTTGCACCTTTCTTTATCTCGTCCTTCGTGGCCCGTTTGTTGTCTTCGCTCCGAACAAGGCCTGAGCTAACGCTAGGGCACGGTAGTGGAGCGGGGAGACCAGTTCGTGGCCAAACCAACCGATGTCTTACGGATAAACGTCAAGTTCCCTCGTGAGATCACGCATGTCATTCGACCTCTACCCAAAGAGTTAGCCCTCCGATTCCCCGACCAGCCCGGGGACAAAATGTCACTTGTCGAAGTCTCTCTCCTGATGGACGCAACCGTCACTGTCGACGGATACGGCATGACCTTCGCGAGCCCCGGCCACCCAAGCCACGAATGGATTCGAAACCCTCGAGCCCCGATCCCCGATATTGGCATGTCTTTGTTCGGACTCTTAGACCAGGCCAAGTTTACTCTCATCGTCGACTATGCTCCCGAGCGCTTGATGAAGAAGTGGGTACCAGAGTCACTTCCGCCACCATTCAGTTACCCGTACGGTTTCCAACACGACTGGAACGTGGAGCGATACCCTGCGTTGCTTAACCAGAACAAGGGTCCTCATTTTGAGCCTGCCTGCCTAGGGCTATGCCAACGACAACGAGCATCTTGCCGCGATGGCCCAGAGCTAGGTCCAAGAGGTATGGCGGCTGCACCGAGCCTGTCTCGAGATCGCCGAAGAGAGGCTGTCGGCATACTTCATCCGCTTCGAGCCCGGCGCGACCAAGCCAACCTACTTCGCCGTCCTGCCCGAAACCCAGGATCTCAGGAGGCGATACGATACGGCATGGCGTCGTCTGTCCACCAGCGGCTCATTGACTCTCGAAGCCCACAGTGACCCGGAAGAGGATGGCTTTCCCATCCGGCGGCAGGCCACGATTTAAGAACACCCCAACGTGAGGAAGCCCTGAAAAGCACGCACTGCGTCGAGCCGACCGACTTGGTCCTCTGTCTGCGCGGCGCGAAGCCATCGTTGAACGGAGCCATCAAGACCTTCTCGGACGACGCCTCGGCCAACACCACGCTCGAACAAGGTGAAGACCAGTAGAGCTGCGTTTCCCTCGTTTTTGATACGCAATTGCCCGAGTTCGAACGCAAGGTCAACGCCGTTTGTCAGTATCATTCCCGGGCGGCACTAACAAATACGCTGAATTTTAGCCTTACTGAGCTCGCGTTTCGGATGGATGTGCATCGAGACCTCGTACGCGGCAAAGGCTTCTAGCAGAGCCTCTGCGAGGTCTATGCGAATGTCGACGGTACTTCAGCTCTCGTCGAGCACGTTGCTCGTGACAATGGCGCGCAGCCTCCCAATTACCCTCTCCCTTGCCCATGGTCAATCTCCTCAACATCGAGGACGAGGACTACATCGGAGCCTGATGCAGGAGGCTCTGCCCGAGGACCGATAACGATTCCGCAAGTATCTGACGGAACGCCCTCTTGACCTGGGTATCATTACTGCCGTAAGTAAACTCTCAGATTGTCTACACTAACATGGCTATAATTCATGTCATCTTTTGGACTAACATCTATTTCAATTAGGCTCCGGTATTTGGAAAAACGACCGCTCTCGCTCTCGGTACACTCGGTATGGCTGCGAGCCACAAAGTCTTCGCCACGGCGCCGACAAACGTGGCCACCTACAATTTTGCCACCCGCCTCGACGACGTTACCGCCCGGGTCACTCAGCGCTACAACGACGGCAAGGATACCGATGATCACATCCGTCGCAAGCTCATCGTCCGGATTTACAAGGAGATTGACGACTTCGAGGCGTTTCGAAACCTACTCCGAGACCCAGGCGCCACCGACGCTGCCCCCCCCGATTCTGGGGCCGAGAATCCAAGTGGAGGTTGCCCCTCTCGCAGGCGTTTTGGCTTATTGCCTGTCTCCGCTCTCCTGCTGTTCGAGAGCTTCATCCTGACGATAGCCTTGAGCTGCAAGCCCTGCAAGGCCGCATTGACGACAAGGAAGCCTTGGCTCGTCTTCGAGATGTCGCTTCTGGTCGAATCACGTGGGAGGAATACACGGCTGGCGAGACTGTGGCCAAGGACGAGATCATTAGCCTACTGGACTCTGTCATTTCTGCAGCCGATATTCTCTGCGCGACCCCGTCTCTGTCCCACACCCACAGGGTCGCCAGCGTGTGGAAGAACAACAAGGCCAAGGGCATTGCAGTCGACGAGGCTGCAGGCATGCTCCGACCCGACCTCTACACCGCGTGGGGCAACACCCTCATCCCTTGCTTGCTAGCTGGCGACGATAACCAGCTCGGCCCCGTGGTCTTGGCGCTCGAGGAGACGGACATAGGCGGCAACGCGCTCAACCGCTTAGGCGAGGGCGCCAAAATCTCCCCGTTGGAATGGTTCAAGGATCCAGCAACTGGGTCGAAGCAAAGTAAATATTAGATGGGGGTGGCCCTGGGCTTTCTGGTGGACTTTGTCAGTGTTGCCCACGTCGACCCCGCTCATATGGTCATCATTTCGCCGCACGTCGCGAATGTCCAGATCATCAACCACTTGCGCAGAAAGCCCCAGTACGCATCGCTCGCTGCGATCCGACCCGCCGCGACAGTTGACTCTTTCCACGGCAAGAGGGCGACATCTCAGTCATCATCATGAGCACAAACTCGTTCTTTGGGCCTGGCTTCACAGCCACCCAGAGGCGCCTGAACGTGATGCTCAGTCGTCAGAAAAGCGGCTTGATCATCGTGGGGGACATCAACACCGTCAAGCATGTCAAGGCCAAGGGCGGGCAAGGAAGCAAGTTCAAGCCCAAAACGATGATCATTTATGGACCCAACGGGGAGAAGACCTTTACTAAAGCCATAATGCTTCAGAATGTTCACTCTTGGATGGTTCAGAACGAGCGAGTCATCAGAATTCAAGCTAGACAGGCAAAGGATGATAACAATGGCAAGGACAAGGACCTCAGGGACGAGGACGGCAATGCGAAGGGCGACAAGGGCAAGGGAAAGGACGCAGAGGATACTTTGTGCTCTTTCTTTGCAAGTCTTACTGTTTAGATCAATTCAATGCACATACCACACCCTCAAACCAAGTGGATTTCGGTCCATCTTTCCGAATCTTCACAAATTACTCCAATGGCACCACGCGATACGACGATTACATGGTCCCAATATTCTAGGAATTAGCTAAAGATGCAGAACTAGGTAAGTAGGAGCGCTGACGAGGCCATGTGTTGCCAGATGATTCAATGAGATAAGGAAGCGTGCTGGGATGCCACTCCTACCCGGGAGTAAAACCAACCAACATTGTCGCCTGTGGGTTCCCGGACCGACGACAAAGTGCCTCACACCTAAGAAGGCTGACTGATGGGCTAGAAATCCTCGTCCATGCTCCGCTCAGGTCCCAGATAAGCATGTGCGCATTACTTTCAACGGGGTATCTGGAGAAAGTTGGGTTAGCGAAATGCGGGTAGGGTCGCAATACCTGATAGCAGTCCACTAGAGGGACGAGCTTGCCGGAAAGCCCCGTTTAGCATGCTATCAGACAGATTGACGCCATTTGATTCTATGCCTTTGTTGTTTGAGCTTCGTGATACAGACTGGCTATGATTGCTAGTCATCAGTCGCAAAGCTTGACAAAGTTGAGATCAAGAACTCCTACCCTGCACTGGGTGTCGTTCAACCTTGAGGTAGCGTCTAAGGCCTCACATCATTAAGGCTAGCCACTCAACTGAACCATGACCCTGATTCTTGGCATCATACGTCATTTGCTGTAACCAGGGTCCGCTGGGAAAAGATAATTCCTAGTTGTCTCGACCAACAGTGCGAGATTTTCGTCACCGTGATTGACTACGATTCTTTCTCAATGGGGAAAGTGGTGAACAAAAACGACAAACCTTGGTTCGGGCAAAGATGGCAGAATTTTCAAGGGTGATTTAAAATTTCCCCTGCCGTCGCATCACAATGAACTGTGTAGGCAAGATCTACATCTTTCATGTGCCGAAAAGATCGGCCTGGGAAGCCGAGAGATGACAAGTGGGGGGTTGTTTGCCAGTCAAAACCAGTTCGCCTGGTTGGCTCGGTTGGCGTTTGTCAAAGGACCCACAGATTCGATATCAGCAAGCAGTTTGAAGGATGCAAGTGTATCCAACAAGATGCAAATGGTTCGATGATGAAAGGGTTGGTGCTACGTCATTGTGCCCTAAGAGACAGTAACGCCGAGGTAGGTCGTTAAAATGCGGGTCATAACTGGGTTCGTTCTGGGTCATTTTTGGGTTAATATGGGCCCCTAGTGGGTCTCTTAGAGGAGCCGGGCCCGACTTGGCAATCCCGGGCGTCGTCGGCTCCGCTCCGTGTCGCCGCGATGACGACACGGCGGTTCCTCCGATCCCAACCGGTTCGCTCGTGAGTGGCTCGTCGGGTATTTTTCTGGATCTCGCGATTCATGACGGCTATCTCGCGGCCACGTTTTCTACATGCGGTCGTAGTTGCGGATTGTGAGATGTAACGTGCAACCTGCAACCCCCTTGGAATACCCCCAACGTCATGGGTGGTGATCAACCTCAAACATGCATGTCTTTGTGGGTCGCGTTGGAAGGAACATCTCAGAGATTTTACAGAGTTTTAATTTTCGTGCGCTGACGGCGGCGAGTACATGAAATTCGGGGTTCTCGTGGTGTTATATAAAAGTTGCCAATCCCCCGCAATCCACTACCGAGTTTCCATTGTCATCTAAAGTTAAACTTGCTACTTTAAAGCATAGCTGGGCTTGCTTATTCTTCTTTTGGCGCATTGCTCATATCCCCCAAACGCCAATATGGCACCTCCAACCTTTGCCGGCCTGTCTGGCAACAAGCTGTCATGGGCCATCTCTACCGTCGCGACAACCGGATTCTTGCTTTTCGGTTATGATCAAGGCGTGATGAGTGGAATTATCGCCGCTCCTGCCTTCAACAACTACTTCCCGGAGACGTATGGAAAGACCATGCAAGGCCTGGTCACCGCTATCTACGAGATCGGATGTCTTGCCGGAGCCATGTTTATTCTGGCGACCGGCGATCTTCTCGGACGACGAAAGGCCATGATCCTCGGAGGTTTTATCATGATTTTGGGCGTTATCATTCAAATTTCCTGCGTCAAAGGACACAATCAGCTTGCGCAAATGATCATCGGCCGCATTGTGACCGGAGTTGGCAACGGAATCAACACATCGACAATTCCCACGTACCAAGCCGAATGCTCTAAGACGTCCAACCGTGGTCTTCTTATCTGTATCGAAGGTGGCGTTATCGCATTCGGCACGCTCATCGCGTATTGGATCGACTACGGCGCTTCTTACGGCAGCGATGATCTTGTTTGGCGATTTCCCATTGCTTTCCAGGTTGTTTTCGGCTTGGTACTATGCTTGTGCATGCCTTTTCTTCCAGAGAGTCCTCGGTGGTTGCTAACCCACGAGCGATACGAGGAAGCTGAGAGAACTCTCGCAGCGATTCGCGGTTACGAGATCGACAGCCCCGAAACCAAGACAGAGCGAGATGTTATCCTAGATTCGATTAGGTCATCAGGACTAGTTTCTGGACAGAAAAGCACTCCGGTCAAAGCCCTGTTTACAGGTGGCAAAACGCAACATTTCCGCAGACTACTCTTGGGTAGCGGCTCACAGTTCATGCAACAAGGTTCGTTGATAATTCAAGATCACATCAGACCCTTACTGACAACCGCAAATTGGGTGGATGTAACTCCGTCATTTATTATTTCCCCATCTTGTTCAGGACGTCTTTGAACACGTCAGAGAACACCAGCCTTTTGGTTAGTCCCCCTGCCTCTGTTCGTGTTCGAATTCTGACATTATGAAGATTGGAGGAGTCTTTATGATTGTCTATAGCATCTTTGCGACAGGTTCATGGTTCATTATCGAAAGAGTTGGCCGAAGAAGGCTTCTGCTTTGGGGAACAGCGGGTCAAATGTCTTCGATGATCATCACCTTTGCTTGCCTCATTCCTGGCTCCGAAGCTGCCTCAAAGGGAGCCGCTGTAGGATTATTCCTTTATATTGCAGCTTTTGGAGCTACTTGGCTCCCATTGCCTTGGCTGTAAGCTCAATTCCCGACATTTACTCCTTAACCGCCAACGCTGACCACCAAATAGATACCCAGCTGAGATCAACCCGATCAAGACGAGAGGCAAGGCGAATGCTGTATCGACTTGCACTAACTGGCTTTTCAACTTCCTCATTGTGTTAGTTTCCCCAAGTTTCATGAGCTTTTGGTAGTCACTGCGTTGAAAGACTTGGTGGCGGAAGCTTCGGAGACAATTCGCTAACACGGATAACAGAATGGTCGTGCCAGACATGATTGACCAAATTGGATGGGGAACCTACTTGTTCTTCGCGTGTACCAACGCTTGTTTCTTCCCAATTATCTACCTATTTTACCCCGAGGTGTGTATTTCCTGTCGAAAGATCATCTAGGCGTCGACTGACCTTGACCAGACCGCAAACCGCTCTCTCGAGGAGATTGATATCATCTTTGCCAAGGGCTTCGTCGAGAACATTTCGTATGTCAAGGCAGCAAAGAATCTCCCATTCTTGTCCCAAGCCGAGGTCGAGGCCGAGGCGATCCGTCTCGGTCTTGTCGATGGTGCGAGCCGGGGAGCAATTGACGAGAAGGCACCCGCGGACGACAGTGGCGAAAATACTGTGCGCGGCACAGATTCCGGTTCCGAAAAGGGACGATCGGAAAGAGACGAGTAGTGAGGAACATAATTCTCTTGATGAGATTTGTGATAGCTACGAACGATGGCTGAGTTGAGGTGCGCCACACAATAGAGCATAGCTACAACAGAGTTGATGGCGGAATGAAGAGTGCAACGAGGGCACAGCCACAGTAGAGTGGCATAAATACCCAGGAAGATATGCAGAAATTGAATGAGATATTCAATAGAACCGATAAATGTAAGGCGGCAAAGAATTTGCCATTTTTGTCACAAGTTGAAATAGAAACATGCTTGTTGTGAAAGTGATGGGCAACCATAGACATGAAGCAGAGTGATGTACTATTTGTGGAACGAGGGTAGATGGGACTGGATCGCGCTACCTACATACTGGCATAACACAAGGAGAGGATGGGTTGTAGGAGAACTTTCTGTTATGTGATGGGTGATAAAAGATATAGTCTAATTCAGGATGAATCTGTTGATGCCCCCATCGCTCCATTCGGTCAGTGCGAGTGCGAGTCCAGATGGCTCTCAGGCGGTCTTCAATAATATGAGTATTAAGCCAGGACACGCCGTGGTCAGGACCGAAGACCGCGCAAACCAGTGCTGAACATGGCAGCAACTTAGGCTGCCACGCCGTACTTGGCCATGCATTGGAATACGTATACTCTTCATGACTAGCAGTCCCCGGCCTACCTCATATCGTCGCGCGTTCTTGTTGAACAGACTCCGTACTCCCCGGTATCCGCAGTGAGCCAACCCGGCGGACCTCGGATCCGTGCTGAGTCCGCAGTGGAGCCTGGCAAGACCCCGCGACGGCGCAATGCCATCCCGGGGTATCAACAGGCACGCTACCTGTGGTTAAGCCCTGGAGTTGATTGAAACGACTTGAAAGATTTCCTTGGGGGCAGGGCATATGCCTTGACGAGGTTCATTAACTTATGAAAGGGCGGTAGCTTCGTTACATACTACAAGCAGACGGTTTTGTTGTCAATTTCGGTGCTCGACTGCCGACAACTACGACACAGGGTGATCCTGGAATGAGCGGTATTTCCAGTGACTTCTTACGCCAGACCGTTCAGGGAAATGAGACCTCGTCTCGTTTACGTAGGAACAATGTGATGCAATAATCTGACCAGTTTGGCATTGATTCAGCATTGAGTCTACCCCTTTCGGAATCCTTTCAAAACTAGTCTCAACACTATATATCATATCGAAAATCCGGATTCTCAATGTCAGTCATATCCTCAAAGGCATGAGCATGCGCGATTTTCTCATCAGCCTTTGTAATGTGCGCAGTTGACACGTCACCTATGTCAGCAGCAGCAGCAGCCCTCTTGCTGTGATTGCGTCTAGTCAAAATGATACGCATCAAAACCAGAGTGATGTTAAATAGCACATAGATGACAAAGTGCGCGGTGAATGCCTTGGTGTATCGAGGCTTGTCGCTGTCCTGGAATACCTGTGGTGCAGTCATATTGCCCGCAGCCCAGAAAAGGAAAGTAACAGTCAGAGTCGTCGACTTCTTAGTCTGACCAGCAATGTTCCGCGAAATCAGAGAAAAGATCAAACTCCCATTGCCGATGAAGAACTGGGTGCAATAGAAGGCGATAAGAAGCCCGATACGATTAGACGGTGTTGGTGGAAAGCTGTATATGATGGCAGTACCGATGATGGGAGGGCTTGGAAACAATTAGGAGATAATTGCCGTGTGTTGGAAGGGGATAAAAACTTACATTGTCCAGGCATGCATGACAAGAGACGTTTGTTGCGTTGCGGTCGCTAACCACGCGCCACCCAGCATGACCGTAACGGTCACAGCTCCCTGAGCAATGTTCAACAGCTGCGTCTGCAGATAGGTAAAGCCGAATGAGGAGATGATGAGGTTAGAGAAGACGCCGAGGCCGCCGATAATAAGAGTCGACAGAATCTGCAGCGCGACGTAACACCAGACGACGGGGTCCGTGAGCGCTTCGACCATCTGATATCGCTTCCAAACTTTGTTCTGTATGCCAGTCTCATTCGCTCGGACGCGCTCAATCATGAGCCGCTTCTGGTCTTCGTTGAAGCACTTGGCCTTCATGGGCGAGTCAGGAAGCCACCAGCCGACAAAAACGGCCCAGACACAAGTCGCCAGGCCAAGGACCATGAACAATAGTTGCCAAGACTTGACGATTCCATCGTTGCCATCCATGTTATAGTGCGATACTCCCCAAGCGATTATACCACCAAACTGTCGTTTACTGAGGTTAGTAAGTGGAGAGGCCGAGGGTGGACAGTTGTTACATACCATGAGAACGACACCTTGCATGCAATACCATAGCGAAGTCAACAAGACTTGCTCTCGAGTTGTGTACCACATGCCTGTCATGATGATAAAGGCAGGCTGAACACAACTCTCAAACACTCCGAGGAGGAATCGTACAGCCATAAGCGAAGCGAAATTGTGGGTGGCTGCAGAGCAAGCCACAACGGCACCCCAGCAGAAGATGTTGACAGACAGATACTTGGCAACGGGCAGCTTCTGAAGAAGGAAATTGGTCGGATACTCTCCCACCAACACGCCCATGTAGAGGATAGTACCGAGCCAGTTGTACTGATTTCCAACAAGACCGGCATCTTCCTTGATGTTCATGATGGAAGCGAAATTGAGAGTCCCCTTGTCCAGCGACTGGCAGAAGTAGGTGCCCAGCATGCACCCGAGAATGCGGCGATTAACCGTCCAGAATAACTTTTTATTCGTGGCATCGTCAATGTAGATGGCTTCCTGGCCGGCGTATGCCGCGGTCTGGCAAGGAGTTTGTTAGCTGTGAAATCGTTGTCTCATAGGAAAAACCGCACCTCAGCATCTTGGGTTTGTTCACGGTTTCCGGAGTCATCGTGAGAGTAAGAAATTTCGTCGGGTTTTTTGTTGTCCGCCATGGTCGAAGAATTGTTCCAAATGGCAATGTGGATTCAGTTTAGAGTGCGGGGTGCCGAATTCAGATGTAGGAATGAAATTGAATCTGGGGGATGGTCAACTTTTATCATCTACAATCCTTGTCGCCATTTCTCTTTCACTCTCCACCGTTGGACCCCGTGGGGTCAGCAGGACATCCATCACTAAGGGACATCTAACTCCAATCTGGTACAAACTCCGAGTGCGGGGTTGCACCATAACGCAGAGACTACTCGAGACTGTCTTGTTCGAGTCCCAGCTTGAATTGCCCTGCCGAAGAATGGCTGGCATAGTGGTGGGCTCGGGTAACTGTCGGCCCGGGCACCGTCGCTCAGAGTCCGTAGTGGAACGATGTCTCTAGTTTCGGGCCACGTTCCGGGACTTGAGCCGAACCCGAAAGACTACAGCCTTCTAAACCTGGTATCACTCAAACTCGTATTCGCATATTCCCAGCTTCGGACTCTCCGGCCTTTGTCCGAACTTGGAGAACCCATAGCATTTAAATTCGGCCGACTCATCTGATGCATTTTGGCAAGCTTCTGCAATACCACTTGTTTCGTTTGAGTGACTGGGCTGTTCCAAGACTGCCGTTGATTTGAGCAAGATTATAATGGAATATGCACGGTAAGGCTCCCAGAGATTAGCCCTGGTCACTTCGACAGCAAGTTATTGACACGTATCGCAGGGTTGGTACTTCGGGGCTATACGTCTCCAAGGTTATCCTCGGCGCAGCAAGTTTTGGTTCATCGAAATGGCAAGCATGGGTCAAGGACGAAGAGGAGGCGCTGCCGTTGTTGGAACACGCCTTCAAAATGGGAATCAACACTTGGGATACAGCCGATGCCTATTCCAATGGTCGATCAGAAGAAATCGTTGGTAAAGCATTAAAAAAATACGATATTCCTCGCGAGCAGGTCGTCATCCTTACGAAAATCTTCTATGCACTCGACCCTGTCAATCAAACGCCGATATCCCAAAACATGGACAGGACGAAGCGCCACCTCGTCAACCGGGTAGGCCTTTCTCGAAAACACGTTCTTAGCGCAGTAGCGGAGAGCGTCGCACGTCTCGGAACGTACATTGACGTTTTGCAAATCCATCGTCTCGACCGCGATACCTGTCCCTTGGAGATTATGAGAGCGCTGAACGATGTAGTGGAAAGTGGCCAGGTGCGTTATCTGGGTGCCAGCTCAATGGCGGCTTGGGAATTCCAAAAGCTGCAGTACATAGCCGAGTCGCACGGCTGGCACAAGTTCATCAGTATGCAAAATTACTACAACATCTTATACCGCGAGGAGGAGCGGGAGATGATTCCGCTCTGTCGAGACCTGGGTGTGGGCATCTTGCCCTGGAGCCCTTTAGCGAGAGGGGTCTTGGCTCATCCATGGGATGATCGGTCGTCGAAAAGAGAGCAGAGTGATAAGCTCCTACAGAACATGGTTAGGTCGGGAGGTAAAGAGAACGAGGTGGATAAAGAACTTGTGAATCGCGTGGCTGAAGTTGCCGAGAAGAGAGGTGTGAAGATGGCGACGATAGCACTTGCTTGGTGTCTTAGTAAAAGCGTCTATCCTATTTCTGGTTTGGGGACAAAAGACAACATTAACCATGCAGTAGAAGCGATTAGCTTCAAGTTGGCAGACGAAGACGCCTCGTACATCGAGGAGGTGTACCAGCCTAAGAACGTACAGATGTAATAGATTTCTTTTTCCTTTCTTTTAAAACTCACAAACGTCTACATCCAATCTTAGGGGGTCTTCTAATTTCTAGCATGAACTACTACTACGAAGCTAATTGAGACGAAACCCACTCTTTCCTTTGCGTTATATGGTTTCCTCATGAAATCCCTTTTGAGCCAGACAAGGCTCGTCAAAAGCCATCGAGCAGAGTTTAAGAACTATGCGCACTCATGTGCACGGAGAAAAGTTAGTAAAACGGCGAGCAACTTATTCTCTACGAAGGTGCGATGCTTGTTGAGAGCGGAAGGGTAAATGTAATGGGCGCCAGACATGCCATCATTGCATGGGTTGCGTCCAGACCTGGCATTTAATTGCTGGTGATGAGTTGCTGGACGGATCAAGACCAATCCCAAGTGCCGCAAGCAGAGGAGATGATGTGAGCATCCAGTAAGCTCTTCTCGAAAGAAATCTCCATTCACTTACCTGTATTCTTTGGATAGTACAAAATATCTTAGGCCTCATGTAGTTTGGTCATTGGGACTGACTGGTCTACATTTCTGTAGACAAGGGTCCCTCATCACTGTAGGGTCAGTTGAACACTTACTGTTGGGTGTCCAGCTGTCTGGCGAGCCAAGCCTCAAAATCTTCCACATTAGCTACCCTTTCATCAACAGCCCAACTAACCTGTCGCAAAGCTCAGATTTGAGGCTGAGCACTGGCCTCCAGAGAACACCGAAGCGGCACGGAGCCGAGATACTAAAACCAGGTTGGCAACAATGGGCTGCCTCTTTTTAATTTCCGGGATCAAATCCGGAGCTTCCGCACGTGTCAAACTGACACTAATCCAAGTGATGCTCAATCTACCTTAATGAGACCACTGGGAAGGCTTCAGTAGGACTTGGCGGCAGACCTTCGTCTCCGGAGTTGCATTACGGCAAATCATGAAATCCCGATCTCTCGGCATCCGCATGGGAGCAATCTGATACACAAATGCCGAGTCTCCGATCATCATGACACCAGCTGCCTGTGCGTAATATTGAATGAGAACCTGGAAGAAGCGGGCTCCTCAGGTAAAATGGGTTGTTGAAACACTATAAATGCTGGGTCGTCTGCAGTACCTTGTTCCTTCCCAAGTCAAGCCCTTACCTGCATTTCACCTACCTCTGTCGTTCAACCAAATTCTTCCGCGTCGCAACCATGATTAACAACATCCAACACCATTCATCACTTCAAGCGATGACTTTCATACTCTATGCCTCCGCTCCCAGGCTCCTGCTCGCTCAAACAGCCCAGACAAATGATGTGCTATCAGACGCCTTTGCACCAGCACAATCAAGCGACACGGTTCCGAAAGAGGCAAATCATGTCATGGTCTCAACACCAATTGTGATAATTATTGCTTTGATATGCTTGGTCGTATATCGCATCAAGGGATGGGATTCTATCATCAAGACTGTTGATTTCCCCATCTAAGGCAATCATCCGTAGCGCAATACTGGGTGAGGGTTGTATCCCGGAACAGCAAGCAAACATCAAAAAACTTTTAATGATACAACGAACAACTGCTCAGGACAAAGGACATATCGTAAGTATGTGACGTCTCTTGCATCAAGTATAAACTAATGTTTAGTAGGCTAGATACTACGCAAACAGAGAATACAAATCTTGGCTGTGATAGTACGTGGACGCTTCTAAGAGAATTTAGTTCGCGAGAGGGAGATGCCAACAAATCCGATGCGCTTACTCATGGTTATTCATTATGTACAGTTGCAGTATGGCCGTGGGACTCATCAATCTTCATTCAGTTCTTGAGTAGGAGAACTATTCCCTGACCAGTTATTGGTGGGGAGATGCTATGGTTGAGGCTGTCCGCTACCAAAAGCAAGTTGCTGCTGGCACAGAGTCAAAGAAGCATAATTGTAATTTCATTGATATTGTTATCTGTGGCATTATTACAGCCAGCATGGTCATCGAACAACTCGGATGTCCTACTAGAAACGTTAAGAAGTTCAGAGAGAGAGGGAACGGGGTCGACGTTTTGGGTAGGCTACAAGAATATCGAGTCCGACTATCATAGATAAACTAAAAAGGCCTGGACATAAATGCCGGCATGAGGAGCAGAGGCACATGGTAGCTTTAGCAAAACGGGGCATGGCGGGTGGAAACACGAGGCTCTTTTTTATCACATCTCTTGCTGCGGAAAGGTTTCAGACGAGAAAAGTACTTTCAATGAAAATTATTTTCCCACGAGCGATTGATGAGAAGCACTTGCGGATAATAGTCGTAAAAATATTATATATAATATAGATTCTATGTAACAGACCCCGAGTCGCTAGGGGCCTGTTGCAATAATCCAGTGCCCACTGACGCAAAAGATCAAGCAGTAATCGCAGTGCTCGCGATCAATGCACCTCACATCTGCTACTAAAACGAGACGGCGTCGAGGGCTCCGCGAGATCCCACCGAACCTGTCCTGCTACACTTGAGTTTTAAAAAGGGATAATTAGAAAGAGACAAGCAATAAAAGTAATAGAATTCTCTTAATAAGATGTATAATAGTTATAAATAATAGCTCAATGAAGTATGCTAAAATAAAGCATAGTGATAACAGAGTTAGTGGCGGAATGAAGAGTGCGATAAGAGCATAGCTACAGTAGAGCGGCGACAAATACCCAGTACAGACATCCTCTGTGCACGTAGACTAAGCTTAAATTGAATTGAACCTTCAATCAAGCTTATCAAGACGTGCTTACCGCTGGATTACGGCGCTTACTGAATCACAGCGCTAAAGTGAATGACGTTTTGCTTTTTCGCCTGGCCTGTTTTTGGGCCAAAGGGGTGCCCTGTTTGCAATTAGACAAGATCCGCATTTCGGGCTCCATTTCAGATTCGGATTACGAGGGGGTGCAATTTCGGCGATCTCTTCATTGATTAAGCGAGTAAGAGTGGGACAACGCATCAAATACGGACGGAGTAAGCTGTGGCTAACGTGATAAATGCACCCGCACAAGGTAGCATTCCCAGTAATTCTTACCTGCGGTCTCACTGCTCAGCACTATTTCCTCCACGTAGCTCTCCCTTTAAATCACCCTGCAGCCCTCTGAGACCCTAGTGGATTATCCCTCCCTTGCTGCCTTGTCTCGCTTGTTGGCGGCTGAATAGTGGAATGATGGGCCTGGGAAGTGATTCGCCAACAACCCCAGCTGTCTCGTCGGCCTCCAATACTGCGCCATGATCCTTCCGGGAATTAAGCTTGATACTTAGCCTGGGAGAGAGACGATTAAAACGCGACGGATAGATAAATAGTGGCCGCCACTTGGTGAAGACAGCTAAGCTTCTTCCCCGGATTCTAACAAAGCCACACCTTAAACTTAAGATGCGTTCATCAACATCGATATTGGGCCTCGCTCTTACTGGCATTGCCAATGCAGCCTCCACAAAGACAACAACCGAAACTGTGTTTCTTCCTTCGCGGTCCACAGGCACTGCCACTCGCATTTACGCTTCCCTCGTCACTGAATCGGACAGTACGACCAAATATGTCCTCGCCTGCTCCACCCATTTCGCGTCCCCTTACAGCTGTGATGGCCCCTTTAACGGAGTGACCGTCACATACGGCGGCACTTCCGAAATGGATGTCAAGATTGGAGCGACAACGTACGACTGCGAACTCGGATCGTCGGCAGTCTGCGCGACCAAGACGGCATCGTCGGCAGATGAGAGCATGACCACCCTAGATGCCTCCGAGAGCTCGGCGTGGATGACGGCCATTACTGTGCTAGACACTGGTAATAGGTCCAAGAAAAAGACGTCGACGACAAAGACCAATACGGCGGCAGAAGCAACCGACACTAGCGCGGGACTGTGCAAACGCAAGACTCATGGGAGCGGCAGTGGTAGTGACAGTTCGAGTGGTAGCGACAGTTCGAGTGGTAGCTCGAGCGACAGTAGCTCAAGCTCAAGTTCTAGCAGCTCGAAAAAGAAGACTGGTAGTGGTGACTCGGATTGCTCGGCTGCGACAGTCACCAAGGAGCAAGCTTTAGGTGTATTGCTTGGTGTTGCCCTGGTCATCACTCTTGGGCTGTAGAGGAACGAAGCGCGGCATTTCATAATGTAAATCTGAGTAACGGCGTATGGTGCTATCCTTGCGATGGGCAATGACTGTTCGGGTTAGGATGAATATCTAACATAGATACTAATTGAGTCTGCAGAATTCTTACGTTTATTTTGCTGTCCATTGATCGAGCATTGGAGAGACATGTCATCTAAGACAACTATTCACCCGCGAAGATGAGTGCTCAGAATTGAGGTTTGTAGCGATGAGGCAGATCACGAAAGTGACACATCTGTGCCCAAAAAAGTCAAGTTCATGTAGATCAGCTGATGGGATCGGCAAAGATCCCAACGCAACCTTCGATTCCCCAATACGGATATTTAGCACAGCAAAGCGGCCTCCCACAAGGTTATACTTAGCGCCAAGGCTTCACCGAGACCCTCTTGGCGGACCAGTCTGGACCTCACAAGACGTACATGCGGAGGCGGTGTGGAAGCTTCTGTGTTCTAGGCTTCCAGCTTGCCAAAGTGGGGGCTTTTAATAATGTGGCATTGCTTGTCTACTTGAGGACACGCTTGTCAATTGTTAAATGCAACGCAAACATTCAATGGGGCCAGCGTACGAAACATGTCTTGGAAAATATGTCGTGTTACAATGCTTTGTGAACAGTGGGAACCACCAGCAGTGTTCAATCAGTGTATTCGTACATTTACTTATCTGACTCAGTGGGGCGATCGAGAGAATACCGACAGTCTAATGAATTGATATCGCTGTTCATCAAATAGCCTGTAAACTGGTGCCCTCAACCAATACCGCAGGCAGCCTGCATCGATGGAACCTATTGAGAACCAAGTTAGTACAACAATACTCTCAATCAAGCAAGTTAATGAAAAAAAAGATGAAAAAAAATTAGCACTCACAGTCTTCCCAATAATCACTAAAGATTTGCCAGGCATACCTCGAACCGTCCCCAAGAGGATTGCAAGCATTTTGCTCGTCGACGTCCGTGATAAAATTTCAATCCAGGATGCATTGAACGAGGCCGTAAAGCTACTGGCGGTATAGTTTCGCTCGATGTAGCCAGACTCAGGCGAAATACTAGTCCATTCGTAAAGATCGTACCAGTCGTATGCCATTGCGGCGATGCCGCTGACATCTTTGTGATCTGGAAAGTCGCTTCATCGTTGCAGACAACGCCCTTAATCTCCAACGGCCACTTTGTAACGGTAGCTGCCAGCTCAGCTGTTGTCGAGGTTGAAGTCTGTTTCTCTGAAGTTGTCGGAGCTTCTGTTTCTGTACTGGGACACACGCAGAAACCCGATCCAGTGAGGCCTCCTAGTATCGAACAGTGCGCGGTACCGTCCTCTGGGCATTGATTCGCACTGCAGCCATCGTCGGTATCGCATGCAAGAGTGGAGGCTGTTGGCTCCACGCTGGACGTTGTGGTGCTTGGGTTCTGGCAATAGCAAATGTTTTCATCAAAGTTGAATAACCCAGCAAAACACGCCGGGGTCTGGTCCTCTTCGCACTCATAGTTGTTGCAGTCACTATCCTCCTCGCAAGTGACTGTGGTATTGGTAGGTTCGGTAGCTGATGTTATAGTGCTGGGATTCTGGCAGTAGCAAATGTTGGCGTCAAAGTCGAGTAGCGCGACAAGACATGCCGGAGCCTGGTTCTCGTCACACTCATACTCGCTGCAGTCGCTATCTTCCTCGCAAGAAACATTGGTCTTGGCAGGTTCGGCGCTTGAGGTTCTGGAAATTGTCGACGTGGCTAAAGTCGTTGGATCTGCCGCCTCCCAGAGGATTCTTCACTCTTCACCCACAGTTGCAGATGCTGACTCGCTTGCTCGCTTGTAGATATCGTCCGCGTAGGGATTGCCAGCGTAGGGTTTTTCTCCTAGGAGATTGTCCGCCCGAGAGACGAGATCCCTTGAAGGACCAAAAAGAGACTTGGGCTTCTTCCAGAAACAGTACTTGTATCGCTTTGTAAGCTTAACGCCGTTCCAGATGGCTTGCACCTTTCTGGTATCGTCGTTCTTTGCGACTCTTGTCCATGCCGTGTCTAGTATGTGGTTTTTGATCCCAAGTGGAGTCTCATCTGTCGGCTTGAGTTGTCCAGCCCATTTCATCTTGATGAAATAGGCGGCGAGGCCAGCAGTAAGCGCCGCGGCTTCAAAGAGTTAGCTTGTTCAGCATTACTGATAGGCCAATACTCACAACTCGATGTACCAGAGCTATTGCGGTAATTTTCAAGATGATAACCTGGTTCCCATACCGCTGCTTTTCCGCCGTCGGGGACTGAATTTTTATATCCCGGGGCCCAGATGTTTGGAAGTCCGCCGTCGTCGTCAATATTCACACTTTTAGAGACAGACGTAGCAAATCCGCCCTTGACGTCGCCATCATAAGCACCTTCCACTGTGCCGGCGACCAGCAGTGCAGGAAGCTCAGGGTTACCCGCAGAATCCTTTCTACCGAAAACAGCGGGGGCTCCTGTCAACGTTCCCTGCGACTGTTAGACATGTCAAGGATTCTTAGTCGGGCACTTACGATGATTCCATCGTTGCTACTCCCAGTAACGGGGACAACACCTCGGGCAATAAGATCAGCCAACAATGCCTTCATTCGAAGTTTGAAACCTCTTTCGTAGATGGGTTGCTGTCCTGCGCTGACCCCGTACTCTCGGTTTGTGAGGTCCCTGTCATCTGTTGGAACCCGCCTCAACGCCTCGGGAGGATACCAAAACAACGACATTAGTAGAACGGCTTTCGCATCTGAGCCTGTACCCTGAAGGTCATCATTCACCTAGTTGCTATGGCCAATGTATACCAGCTAGAAGGCTGGGAGGCGTATCAAAAGTGGGTTTGCCGAGGTGGTTAAAATATAGTTTAGGAGGCCACAGTGGCGAAAGAATCTTCATTGGCACTGCAAGTCTCTATATACGTCGTGGGTGTTATAGAGCCAATGGTTCTAGGTGTCCATGCTGCCTGAAACAGCTAGCCAATGGTCATCGACGCCGAAGGAGGATATGTAAGCCGGCCTCTTCTTCTCAATACCGAGCACTTGATCAAGATTCGACACGCCGGACTCTGTCTTAGCCACCAGATGCATTGCACAGGTTTAACAGGGCTGCATTTCTCCTTCGAGGTTGTCAACTTAAAATTTTCGTGGTGACAGCCTGACATTCAACGGTGCCTTAATCCAGTTCGTAAACACCTGCATATTTTCGTGGTCACCCCTCGGGTCCCATTCTGACCAAGTCTCGTCGCCAGTCATTGCTACATCATTGTGCCACAGCAGCTTCGCCGTGATGAGTCTCTGCTCCATGTATGATAGACTGTGGTGGAACATTAGCCCAGTTCAATCAATCTGCCAAACGCACTTACTTTCGGCCGATACATCCCCGAGGGCCTAGGCTGAATGGATTGCTAGCACCGAGCTTGTCGGTCGCATTAGCTTTGTCAAGCCACCGTTCAGGTCGAAACGAATAAGGGTCTTTAAAGTTGTCCTCGGTGTGCGTCGCAGCCCACATGCAAGTTGATACGGTCGTACCAGCAGGGAGGAAATGGCCGTCCACACTATCTCCTCCAGCTGGAACAGACCTTGTAAAGCCGATGGGAGCGCTTGGAAATATTCGCAGGCCCTCTTCAAGGACGGCCGTCAGCCACGGGAGCTTGACAAGCTCTTCGTAAGTAATTTCGTCGTCACTTTTGAAGGCGCCTCTAATTTCGGCTACAAGCTTGTCCAAAACCTGCCTGTTCTCCGGCCTGAGAAGATGATTGAACAGCCCTGCCATGAAGCTTCCCGTCGTCTCAGAGCCAGCAATGATGAACAAAGCCCCGTTGACGATTATTTCATCCTGATTCAAGTTGTCTTTGTCTTTCTGGTTCATCAAATAATACAAAAAGTCCCGGTGCTGGTTATTTCCGGTTTGCTGAATTCTTCTGAGAATCTTCTCTCTCGAGTACTGAAGATGTTTTCTCCTTTGATCTCTTAACTCAGTTGGTGCGAATATTCTGAGAAATAGGTTCTGCAGTTTGCTGCCAGTTGTTGCTAACCGGCGGCTGGCCTGTTCAATGGCACCAGCCTTGATAGACTCTGAGATGACTGGGACCCAGAACCGGAGATCGCTGCTTGTCAGACAGCCAAACGGCTCGCCCAATGATAAATGACCGATGATGTCAAAGGTTGTGTAAGAAAACCAGTCCGCAATGTTACAGACCTGACCAGTGCTCGCAAACTCATTCATTTTGTCCCGGAAGACGTCAACATAGTTTCGAATCAAATACTCTTGCTCAAGTAGCGCTTTGGTGCTGAACGCGTGTGAGAGTGCTCGCCGCTGACGTGCATGATCAGCGTCACCGGCCATGGTTATCGTGACAACACCGGGCACTGTTTGAATTGATCCCACATGAACTGGGTCTTTGTGGAAGTTTTGATGGCCCGGTCTGCTGCCGTAAATGTCTTTCCATGACTTTTCAGAGTTAAAAGTTAGTTCCGTAGGTGTCAAGCGGACGACTAGTCCGTAGATGTCGTGAAGTTGCTTGACGTAGAATGGGAGCCGACCACGGATGAGTTGATAACTCAATGGAATTGGTGAGAGGCAATTGAGAAAGGGACCCGGATACTTGGCCAAAGGATGAAAATAGAGGCGATATATTCCCATGGAAATGAGGTAGATGGAAGTCTACGCCACGTTAAATTGAGCTCATTGGGATGAATCAACTGGGGTCCCCTACAAGAACAGCTAGACCAGCGATAAAGACAGGAATGCCGGGGGAAAACGTGTCGGTGACAGCCATGATTGCCATATTGTCAGCGTTTGGCGGTGACATCAGACCTTTGGCTCGAAATATGGTTAAAGGTGCCAATACCATGAATACACCTATTTATGTGATGAATCTGGCGATCTTATCCCCACATTTGTCGGATATTCACATCCGGGCCCGGGTGTTGAACTAGCGGCCGGGTCTCTGGCACCGAGAAGCAACGAATTGCACCTTGGGAGATTGTCATCTATGTCGATGTCTCAGGAGCGGAAAAATGTTGATGCAGTTTGTTTTAGATTTATCATAATTGTGACGTAGTCGCCCTCTTGATTGATTATGGCTGTCTCATCATTTGTTCAACGTCGCATTCACCCACTTGGATGGATGGGAAACATGGGATGTTTGAGGATCGAGTGACCTATGATTTGAGGGCCCATTTATGTCAATGAAATATTTTCGAAATTAGGAATAATTTTAATTTAAATGCCTTCAGTAAACATCACTACCTCAGAGGTGATTACCAGTGGGTGTGGCTTTCACATAATTATCCCCCATGCTTCAAATCTCGTAGGTGACCTACCCTGCACTTGACAGAATTTGCAGCCAATCTAGTTTCTCCACAATCGAGCATGGTTAAGACGTTAGGCGCATGAACCCCACTTCCGGAGTGTAAGAGACACAAAAATTACACCCAAATATTAGGGTCTAGGCATTGCGACTGAATGAGCCGATAAAGGAAACTTCAGAGGCGTTCGCCCAAAGCTGAATGTAATTTGGATTGCATTTCAACAGATTAAAAGCAAGGGATCAAGACTCAGAGCGAAAATATTAGGTGCTCGCCGTTGGGCACCTCAAGAGGCGACACCCGATCTGGCCCAAACGACAAGGGCTGGATTCATTCTGCCACGATCATACCATGGTGACAATCAAGTCAACGACGCGACAACGAGCCACACTCCTGGCGTTCCCGTCTAGATAAGTGCTACTATGGTACTATGGATTTAGGGCGTCTTGAAAATGAGTCGAAATGGATGCGGAAGAAGAAACAGCCAGGTTTGATGCTGGGGTAAAGGTGGGTTGGAACCATGCACTGGCCACAATGTGCTTGATGCATTAAGAGGGTAGAAAAATAAGAGTAAGGCTTCTACGAGAGGCGGACAGACATTAACGTTGGGTAAAGGGCAGAAAGTCAGTTACAGGAGGGGAATGAGTTATTGCTCGACTATCCCCCCCCTGCCTTCGGGATGAGATTGGTAATTCAAGGACCGAAAATTAAGTAAGAGACCTTATTGAATCACCAGCCATCCCTGGAGATCCAGTGTGCTCATTTTAGACCGCCACACTTTTCCTGAAAGGGAAGAAATTGGGGATCTTTGACTTTGTGCGGTGAGGATGCTAGGAGAAAACTCCAACTCGCGCTTGGCACACAGATCTGAACCCGAAGAGGCTCACATTCAGAGTGTTTTGTGAATGGTTCCCGGCGCGGTTTGTCATAGACGACGAGTTTGCCCTCTTCAAGGCTTGACGGTCGCGGATTGAAAGGGTCGATTGCCTAGAATGGGGATGTCACATTACAGAGCCAGGGACATTAGACCCGCGTCTATGTTGCAAGCGATGCATGAAATCCCGTATTCAAGCTTGTGTTTTGTTACGGATCCAATTGGGAATGCATTTAGGAGACAGGTCAATGCCAGGTCACGGAGTATCTGCAGAATTGAGAGGCACGAATCCCGTGAACAATTGCAAGCCGCAAGATTTACACCCCCATGAACAAGCGATAGAACTTCGTTCACTACTAATGTCAATTAAGGAGACAAGCTTTCATAACGTGCCGAGCTCCGAGATGGCGAGCCCGAAAAACTGACCCCGCATTGTTCGTTGCTCGGACTTTTGTTGATAATGACGCCAAGTCGAGGATGTGGATGACTAGGCAACATAACCAATCAACGTGAGCAGATATGAAGTATCCTTGAAATCAAGTTTACCGTCGGGAGGAAGGGGGGGAACAAGACGAGTCACCTGGTGTGCCGTTGCGACAGTAGAATGTGGACAATGCGCTGAGACTCGACGGAGTCCAGATCTTTGGCCGTGAGAATTGGTCCAGGGGATGACTTGACTGCTCCCAACAATTAGTGACAGGTACCCGTTCTATGGGAATCCTACCTTAGCAGTACATCCCGGCCTCTCCACGTCCTGTCGGCATCTAAATCTGACGCCGAACTTCAAGTCAACGCATCTCCACTTCCCCGGCCTTGTTGATGAGCGTTCCAGTTTCCCCGCACTAGACCTACCCCGGATTCAGCGGGTCCTAGCTTCGGCATTACCAGCAAAGTTATAAATATTGCGAGGGAACGTCCTGGAGATCATCAGGCCAGGACAACGCAGCCTCTTCTCATCTCTTCCATTCAACGGGCTACCTTCACCATGGCGAGCATCAAGGAAGAACGCGCGTCCAAGGACGACTACAACGTCAAGCATGTCAACAGCGTCCTCGACGAGAAGCCCGTCAATACTGACGATCGGGACTACACTGGTACTGCAAAGAAGACTGACCCTGAAGAGATCCGTCTCGTCAAGAAACTGGACATCTGGATCATGGTGAGTTGCTAGAAAACCCAGAACACCTCTCAATTGACCCGCAGGACTAACATCTCTGATACAAGCCGTGTCTTTGCGTCATGTATTTTCTGAACTACGTCGATCGAAATGCCATCGCCCAGGCTCGTCTCAACAATCTAGAAGAGGACCTGAACATGACTGGAACAGAGTTTAATACTACCGTGTCCATGTATGTCTTCGAATCAACGCATCTAGCGGAGCGATAACTGATGACCACAACTAGTCTTTTCGTGGGCTACGTGCTCATGCAAGTCCCTAGCAACATGCTTATTACCAAGGTAAAGCCTGGCATGTACATGTCGGCTTGGATGCTGATCTGGGGAGTTGTCTCCGGTATGTCTGTCCTGATGCATGCTCAACTGTCAATACTAACCAGCGACAGGTTGCACCGCACTCGTCCACAACTACTCTGGCCTTGTCATCTGCAGATTCTTCCTTGGTATTACCGAGGCTCCGTTTTATCCGGGAGCGACCTACATTCTCTCCATTTTTTACACGCGAAAAGGTATGTCAAACAAAAAATTATGCTTGACGCTCTATAAAGGGCGAGCGAGTTGCTGGCGCATCGTCCAAACACAATCAACCCCCTCAAAAGCTAATCAAAGTGTTCAACAGAGGTTGCCTCTCGAATCGCTCTCCTTTACTGTGCTCAAATCCTTGCAACTGGCTTCTCAGGCCTAATAGCTGCCGGTATCTTTGCTGGTATGGATGGTTTGCACGGAATTGCTGGATGGCGCTGGTGAGATACACTGTAATTACCTCCAATATGCGTCAATCACTAACAAAGACAGGCTCTTTATTGTCGAAGGTGCTGCCACCGGTCTGGTCTCCCTTATTGGCTTCTGGCTTCTCCCAAATACTCCTCTCACGACTCGTTGGCTGAGCGAGCGGGAGAAGGAACTTGCCCACTCCCGCATGGAGAAAGACAAGCTCTCTGATGCAGATGACCAGCCGGTTTCTGCATGGCAAGGACTCAAGCAAGCCTGCGGAGATAAGAGGACTTGGCTCTTCTGCCTGATGCAGAATTTCCACTTATCGGCTTGTTCCTTTAACAGCTTCTTTCCAACGTAAGATGTCCCTTCTTTTGTCTCGGCATGTTGCGGGAAAAATGCCACTATCACCGCCCCCCAACCCAACCCAACCCAACCCCACCCGCGCGCGCGCTCTGCTGCGAGACACAAGACGCCGGCTCTGCTGTAATAGTAAAAAAACATGTGCAAGTCATGGCTAACAAATTCTCTCTTCTAGAGTTGTCAAGACTCTTGGTTTTAACACAACCATTACCCTCGTCATGACCTGCCCGCCCTTCATCTTTGCGGGCGCCACCGGCATATTTTTCGGTTGGAGTTCAGGCCGACTTCACGAGCGGACGTGGCATATTACCGCCGGGTTGGGAATCGCTATCGCTGGATTCGCCCTTGCTGCGGCCACCTTGAATACCGCTGCTCGCTACGTAGCCTGCTTCATCTTCCCGATGTAAGTACCTTCGATGCTGTGCTGACATGCCACATATCTAACAAATAATTACAGGGGCGCGTATGCCGTAAACTCTGTCATTATTGGATGGGCTGCATCCACCCTGTCTCAGACCAAGGAAAAGAAGGCAGTGGTTCTTGCTATGACCAACGTTGGCGGCCAGGTATGTTTTACAAACTCTACCACAGTGTTCTCTTTATGCTAACTGTCGGTAGATTGGATATATCTATGGAGCTTATCTCTGGCCCAAGTCTGATGGTCCTCGCTATGCCATCGGTTTCGGCGCTTCTGCGGGCTTTGCTTTCTGCTCTGTCCTTTGCGCCTGGTGGATTCGCGTGCTCTTGATTAGAGAGAACAGGAGGATCCGAGCCTCGACTTCCGAGCACGTGAACCTCTACGGATACTAGTCGGCGGGTTTTATTCAAAACGTCAGGGAATCAATTCAGGCTAGGTGAAACATGTGTGTTGTGGTAGCTCGGAATATTGTAAAGCACTACGCTATATACGAAGCTTAGGTCGTGATCTATTATTAATTAGATCAAAATAAATAACAGATATCCCTGGACTTTGAAAATATTAGCAACTAATATCGAATACTATAGCGGAGAAGGTCTATGATGCTTGGAGCTTCTTCTGTGGCCTGCTCCCCGGAGCGTAAATTTCGACGTCAACGGGGAACTTGGTACCTTCACTAATCTGGCATCTTGAACCACCTTAGGGGTCTTGGCTGATCGGAATGTGGGGAACTTTCTCGCTTGGCGAGGGCACCAAGGCATTGCTCGGGCTAAATCATGGCGACTCGTGCCTGAGTGGCTTGCCCCCACGCCATCTAACCCAAGAAATTAGCCCCAAACTTCCGCAATGTCCTCGGCTTGCTTTCTCCACCTCTACGCTTCCTTCTTATTGCGCCACCCATATCACAGTTTCTACAGCCTCCTGTGTTAGACGAAGTTGCGAGTAGAACCCTGCGCCAGAGCCCGTTGGAATGTCTTGCTGTCTGGACACTTTTGTTCCTATCGTACGCAACATTAGTAGCTCTCATCAACATTCAGTATGGCATCAGTAGAGAACGACTTGAAGCCTCATGATGAGGTGGTCTCTCTAAAGGGTACGACCAGCAACGGCGCTCTTGAAGGGGCGAAGAAGGCATGTTGGCGGCTATTACAAAATATTGCAAGACTATTGGCCATGATTCTCTCACTACCATCATCCCCATCATGTTCCGATTTGATGTAATCATCGTCGGTGTCGCCATTGCTCTGCCTAACTTACAGTAAGAAACCCATCAGGAAATGTCCTGAGCTGTCCTGGCATTTTTACAGAATCACGTTCGAGGAGCCTTTCGGCACGTCCTACACCATCCCTGCCCTCTGGCTTGGGTTATAGAATGCCCTCGTACAGTTGGGAATTCTGCCGGTGCGGCTCTCAATCCTTTGGTTATCGAGATGTACGGCCGCCGCACCGGCTTCGTACTCGGTGGTCTCATAAGCTCGGCCGGTGAGCTGCGGACTATATCTTTGCCAGTTGGCGGCCCCTCGTATCCTGATACACATCACTCTTAGCAGTTGGTGTGGTCTACGCATCGGAGCAGTTCGGTACACCTAACGGCCGACGAGACATTTTTCTACTTGGAAAGACAGTTCTGGGAGTTGCCCTCGGGATCCTCATACCAACCTCTCAGACCTACGTATCCGAACTGTCCCCAACTCGTTTGAGAGCCCCGATGCTGGATGCGTACAACTTCTTATCGGTAAGGCTTCTTGTCCATTTCACATCACATCACTAATTTGGGGGAAGACGAGGGGAAGACGATTGGTGAGCTTATTGCCATCTCCATTATTTTCTAAAGAGTTGTAATCTTTAACGCTTCTGCCTTATTAGTCAGTTTACACTCCCCGCCTGCTTCTGCTCCATGACTCAATCACCATTGGCGAGAAGATCCGTACGTTCACCTACGCTCCTTGTGGGCTGTGACTGATAGAACGTCATCCAAGCTGACGCGTACGAAAAATACTTGAGCAATCTGTTTTTAATTGCAAAAGTCTAGGTCGAGGATCTCAAGGCTGACTCGTCAACGTCGCGTTCGGAGACGGTGAGAACAAACCCTCCCTCTCCAGCATGGTCCACCAGACGGACAAGATGGCCGCCAAAAGAAGCACTGGAAGGTCCACAAGAGAAACTGTACGTCTGGTAGACACGCTTTCTGTTGAATGTCTGATTGTGAGGTCTCTTGCACTTATCCTCTCGATGGGAGAAGTTTTTGGCGCAGATGCAGGGTTTTTGGGTGAATGTCGGGCAAGAAGCTTGGTGAGTCATCGGAGAATCAACCTTGTCTTGGTGGCCTGTCTGATCTCTGAGGAGGTGCCTTGTGCCTAGGCCCTTTCTGCAACGAACCAGTCCGGCTTGGTCACCAACTATTGCAGTACATACTCCGGTGCTGATAAGGCTCATCAGTCCGTCAAACAGCAACAGGCTCATCCCACAGACGTGCTAGTAGCTTCCGGGGTCTTCAAGGTGTTACTTGGCGTGCATTAACACCAAAGCATCGTGAGCACTTACCCCGTCCATGGCTCTCTAGCATGCTGAATGGCATGGTTCTATCATCTTGTCAACCATATCCATGTCAAACTCGTGCCAGTGAATCGACCCACACCCAATAGCACCACGGCTCCCTTCTTCCAAATCACCAAGGATCTCTCGTCTCACTACACATCACATAGTCAACAATGCCTACCAGAACCTAGTTGACCTAGAGTACCACTTGATAATCTTCACAGCGCTTTCCGGGTACTCTGTCGGGATCAACGAACCATCGCAATAGAAGGCTGGCGGCTGGTACTCGCCCTCCCTGTTGATGTGCGGCGGTGGCAAGGTATCCGCCATGATGGCATTGAGGAATCGCGAAATGACGTTGCTAAAGAAGGCTAGAAGGCCCGTCTGCTCGTGCGTCCTTAGGGGTGCGCGCCGAGGACGTCTGGTCGCGCGCCAAGTTGAGGAAGAAGAGCTGATATCGCACGCCCTGGACTTTGTTAGCCTCGGCCGACGCTTGACCAAGCCACACCAAGCATTCTTACCTTTGTCTCCACGGCCTTTATGAACTTTGGATGTTGCTCCCTGAGCCGTTGGTACAGGATGATGGAGCTCTTTTCTCTCCTGTGCCGCACTCATAAGTATCCCGGTCTCCAGATCTAATCCCCGGGTCGGCATTCGCAATCATTTCCAAGTCTCGCACCATTGCGCCTCGCACCATCGCCCTCGTCGGCCAACTAGCACGACCAAAGAGGCTCTTTTCCGCCCGACTTCCCTGACCCCTGGTCCCACGACCGTGGGAATGGCGCGGACGGCGACATCGCGGCTAGTGACACGTGGGAGGAGACACAGTAAAATAAGGATGCGCTGCCAAGCACGGTCCGCTGGTAGCTATGCTGAGTTCGGGCGATCACGACATCGGCACGATGAGCACGTCGTCGTGATATTCCCGGCACTTGGAACGGCCGCTTATACCTCATTGGGCTTAAAGGTAACCCCAAAATGCTTGGATCTGCTCCAAATCCTGGCCCCAGTGGCCCTTGGAGGACCCGCTGGGGAGGGGCTCATCCACTCGCAGGCAAAAAAGAAATACCGAGATGAGTGAAAGAGTCAAGATCTTTTGCAGTGCGTGTTGGAAGGGGTGGGTTTTCTTGATGATAAGAATGCAGTGCTCCGGAGCATTGGGAGGGCAGGCAAGGCTGTTCTTGTTCTCTCTTGCTCACGCATCTCTGTGCCTCCCCTGTTGATCATCACGAACCCTGGCGTCGTCTGTCAACAGTACCATGGCGACCGAATCTCCCAAGGACACCGCATACGCAGGCAGCGACAACGACCAGCTGGTCAAGGTCAAGAATGTCGCACCGGCCACCGAGCAGGCCGTCGACGTCGACGGCGAGGTGGCTGTCCCCAGGAAGAACGTGTCGGCTTTCACACGCGCCTTTCGAAGCCCCCTGTTCAATGTCATCCTCGTTGGTCTCATCTCTTTCACGCAGCCTGGCATCTGGAACGCGCTGAACAGTATGTCTCGCCACTCTCTCCACTCCCTCCGTTCCCCTCCACCACACCCAGCCCATGCTAACATGATGCTACAGGCACCGGGGCCGGCGGCCAGCAGGTGCCCTACCTCGTAAACGGCGCCAATAGCTTGACCTTCGGCATCATGGTCTTTGGCTGCTCACTATTCGGCATCCTCGCCAACAAGATCGGCCTCAAATGGGTCCTCGTCATTGGAACCTTTGGCTACGCCCCCTACAGCGCTGCACTCTATGTCAACAACCGTTATGGCGTCGAGTGGTTTGTCTTATTCGGTGGCGCAACGTGCGGAATTGCCGCGTCTGCGCTGTGGGCGTCTGAAGGAGCCATCGCTCTTGGATACGCTGGCGTTGGTGATCGTGGTAAATTCAGTACGTGAATAGCCCACCCCCTACCTAACCTTTCTCTTTTTCCTTCTGTCTCTTTCGAGCGCAGCGAGGCTGGGAGGGTTGGGGGGGCTTTGCCCTACATAAACTACCACTTAACTACGAGGAAACATGCTAACAACCTACCCAGCCGGCATCTGGCTCGGCCTCCGCGAGCTCGGCCAGCTCATCGGCTCCTCGATCCAGCTCTCCCTGAACACCAGCGCCGAGAAACGCGGCAAAGTAGGCTACTCGACGTATCTGGTGCTCATCGCGCTGCAGTGCCTCGGCCTCCCGCTGGCCCTGCTGGTCTCGCCCCCCGAAAAGGTCATTCGCCGCGATGGCACCGGCCTGCCCAACACGTTCCGCAAGACGCACTCCTTCAAAGAGCAGAGCGCCAAGTGGTGGGCGCTGATCCGTCGCCGCGAGTTCTTCCTCCTCATCCCCATCCTCGTCGGCTTCAACTGGAATAGCACCTACGTCGGCATCTACCTAGTCAACTACTTCTCCGTACGATCACGCGCCCTCGCCTCGCTGACCTCGGGCATTGCCGCCACTTTTGCCAACATCTTCTGGGGCTGGTTCCTCGACAACAAGTGGCTCAGCCGCCCCAAGACCGCCCGGATCATCTGGTCCTGCTTCTCTCTTGTTATGACCTCTATGTTCGTGTGGCAGTACATTATCGAGCTCGAGTACCGCAACTCAGAGACGCCTGTCACCCTCGACTGGGCCTCGCCAGGTTTCGGCCGCGGCTTTGCCGTCCAAGTCATGTTCCGCTTCCTCAACGAGTCGCACTACATGTTTGTATACTGGCTCATCGGCATCTTTTTCAACGACATCGAGACCCTGGCCCTCGCTGTCGGCCTGCTGCGCAGCTTCGAGTCCGTGGGGAGCTGCCTGGCTTACGGCGTTGGCGCCGCCAAGGTCTCTCCTCTAGTCAACCTAATCGTCGCCTCCGTCATGTTCTTCATCTGCATCCCCTTCACCTTTGCCGCCGTTTGGCTCGTGCCGGAGAAGCCTAATGACCACGCCCTGGACAGCAGCGACAGTGAGCAGGAGACGGCAAACTAGGCGGCGGATAATCGGTCCCTCTTCCCAGTGAAGGCTGGCTCTGTAGCTGGGTGCTTGGTACTTTGTTCAGAATTAGCTGTTGATCTAGAGCAGGCGTGCATTACTCGCATCAAAATACCCATCGCATACCAAGTCTCCGATTCAAAACCTTCCCTTTTAAGTGATGCTTCTCGGTGGGATCATCATTTGAGGGGGCAGGTTTGTCACGTTCACGTATGATGATTATTCCCTGACCCTGAAGACTCCAAGGATATGCCGCAACTATTCAACAATCATATCACCTCGGTCTGCTTGGGTTTTTTTTTAAATAACAACCAACTTCGCCCCCAAATATGACCAAGGGTGTCTCCCAGGCAATGATGCCAAGCCACATCCTCGTCACACTAGAATTCTCGGGCGCCGTAATAATATAGACCGAGGTACTATATTAAGTTGATAAATTAGCTATCGTAGCCCTCTTTAAGATCCTATTACTAACTATATAGAGCTACGTTCCCACTGTTGAAAGCGATGCTCGGGCTTCTGTTTCTGCGCTGCTGCATTTTTGTATAGTCACGTGTTTGCATTACTTGATTTCTTGTCGCAGCTGGCCTTTGTGCGGCTAGGGCATGCCACTCCTGGCCTTACAATTAGCTTTATTACCTACGGCTTATAGCTAGGGCTCCTTAGTTCCTTAGGAAAGCTTTAATTTATGTCAGTTATTTCTCCTCTTTTTACTCTTAAAGCCACAGCTTTTAAACAAACTTACTTCATTATATTTATTAAATTGTATTTCTATTTAGTAGAAATTCTAGTTATTTTAAGTTGCTGTTACCTTAAGTTTACGTTTTAGGCTCTATATTTTTATTCTTACTATCAGTTAATATTTTCCAATTATCTCACCTTTGGCCCTCCTGTAAGTGTGTGCTGCGAAGGACCGTAACCTCAATAGAGCTATGTTCTAAAGAATTAAAGAAGGCCTCACAAAACCAATGATTAATAGCAAGCCCAACCTACATCCAGTTCATTCAGGCCGCACTGTGGTACATTGGAATTTGCCTCATGGTGGTTGCCTTTGCTCTAGCTTCCACTGTAGGCGCTGCCTGGCCTGTTGTTAGCGCCGAGACGTCCTCCGTGCGTCTTCGATTACAATGCTAAGCTATCGATTGGATTGTTAATGCTTTTGCCTCTTGGCTTTTTACCTTTGTTACTCCTTGTCTATTCAGCACCGTCCACGTCAATCTCGCAGGAAAGATTGGCTTCATTTTTTGCCGGTCTTTGCGGTGTGTCTTTCGTCATCATCTTCTTGGAGATCCCTGAGATGAAGGCCGATCATACACGGAGTTGGATCAGATGTTTGAGAAACGGTTGCATACAAGGAAGTTTGCTACACATGTATCTCAAGCGGCTGGACCTTGGCGGACTCCTAAAGCACCTCTCCACCGCGCTCAGTCGGAAGCATGGAATCTGGGGCTCTACGGGGTGATATGAAGTCCTTCAATAGCTAGGAGAACGTACTATTCTTCTGTCTTTTTCTTGTTCGTACGATGAGACAGTGCCGGAGAGGTCTTTTTTGTCCCCTAGTCCCATATACTAGGCGGTATCATTTATTTATTTTGAACCTCAGATTGCGACCTTTATTATAATATCCCTTCTTCATCCAAGCTATATAGTCCTGGACTTTCTAACCAAACTCCTCAACCAGAAACTTTGGGCCTTATTGGGGTGTGTCCTTGGGCTCTGTAGCGCAAACTGAAAGATTCGCGGTGTCGGGGCTGTCCAAAACTTTCTTTAAAAAAAGGAAAAGAAAAGAAAAGGAGATTCGCGTGGTGCCCGCAGTATCACGATTTTAGTAGCTGTTTTTATCTGAGTGGTGGTGCCGTGACAGAACAATTCAGGAGTATAGGACTACAGTCGCATGGCCAAGATAACGCTTATAGTCTTCAGTTCGTAGTAAACTATGGTATGTGAGAGTTGCGCTTGGTTCTTTGTACTGGAACCAGTTGATGGATAGTCCGTCTCCATCGGGGTCGTAGGTCCCGGAAGTATCAAACGTAATGGTTGAGCCAGCATCTGCTTCAACGAAAATCGGACTCAGTCCGCCGTGCCCATTGACAATCACCACGGGGTGGTGGTTCGTCTTGCACCAGTATTTGATCATGGTCCACTGCATGCGTGCGGCGAAGTCGTTCTGGAAGGCGTTTCTCCATCGCCAAATGGTTGCCTTGTTGGAGCAGTGGGTATGGCCGTCGGCACCCATGACCGTGTCGCTTGCGTCAGCAAAGTGGCCGCGGGCTGGTATGCCCTTAGCACTGACATTGATTGGGATGTATCGCCCGCCCCAGGAACCATACGACGGTTCCTCGGAAGCTCCCAGTCCGTTCTGCATCAGATATAGGAAAGAAGGCGTGTCACCCTCAAAGATGAACTCTGGGTCCGGGTACTGGGCCCCGAGGGGACCGACCTGGATGTTCTCTTTGACCCATTTTCCGGTATTCTTGGTTCCATCTAGCCCACCATTGTCACACAAACCATCGATGATATCTCCAGACATTCCTATCCAAGTTGCGTTATTGTACTGATTCCAACCGTGGACAGAGCAGATATAGAAGATGTCGGGCCACTGCTGTCTGATCCAACTGCCGCAGTCGTCCTGGTCTGAGATGGTATAGACTCTGAGCTTGGACCGAAGCTCGGTAGCATCAGGGCGGAGACGAATCCGATGCAGCACTTGGGCGAGCACGTTGACACCTCCCCAAACGATGACCCATAGAGGATCCTTGTGGAGGGATGTAAGACGATCGAGGAGCAGCTCAGCGCCGTCACTGAGGGGAATATCATCGCCCACCGCGGCCATGCCATAGACCTGACAGCTCAAAGCGTTAGTTTGCTTCTCGGTTTCTTTGCGTGGGCTCGTGTTGGCGGCTAGTAAAGAAAGGAATGAGTGACTTTATCCATACCGGCGGTCCGGACTTGATCAATTTCCGTATTCCTTCCGGGGTAGGGAACGGCGAACCCGGGTGAGTGTGGGCGTTGAGATTATCAACGACTTGCTCGTACCCGTCGACGATCTGATGTAGGCTCTCGGGAGCGGTTCGATCTTTTAGCCAGACCGAGGTGACTGCGACGACACCCTCGGTGCGGAACTGATTGGCCGAAGCAAGGTAGCGGCAGAAAGATTATGCATCGTCAGGTTCGTTTGTAATGTCGGTCAAGATGAAAACTCGAGGCTTCGAGTCGAACGAAACCAACGACTCCATGCCGAGTTCTGGATTAGGCATGACTGAAGCCATGCACGCGTCTTCCAAATGTTTTTGATACAAGTGATGAATTACGTGCCGCTAGGGGTTCTCAACCGATCAGAAGTATGCATTTATCATGGATACAATCTCGGAGACGAAGAAGCCATGGTAAGCCAGGTGACTTAATAGATGTCCACCCACTTACCGACCGCCCCGAAATCTCAGCACTAGAAACAAACCGTCTTTCTGAAAACGTACCGACACCCCCTATTGGCATTATAGAATAGGCAATTCTAGGTACTGATATCAGGCCACATCCTCGTCGCACTAGAGTTCTCGGGCCGTGATAATATGATAATACAGACCGAAGTGCCATATCATATTTATTATCTGGAAAATAAGACTAGTAAGAACCTCTATAATACTTATATTTACTAAAATAGTTTGAAGCTAAAAAACAGCTTTAATACATACAAATAGAAAGTAGCGAGGCACGATTAAAAACTAACTCCTATAAAATAAACTATAGGTCTCTTACTAGAGAGATTATTTAGATTTCTAAAGAAAAGCTTAAAATTTATAAATAACTTAAGGAAGAAAAACTTTAAAAAGACTTTAATTAGTTACTCCTGGACTAATACTGCTAGGAGACTATTAAGTAGAAGGAGATGATTATAGTAAAAGAATACTATATCTATAAGCTCGAAGAGTCCGCAGCAAATATTGATATTGAACTGGGCGTAACGCGGGCCTAGTGCCTGTATTATAAAGAGTCTATTACTATAAGCGACGGGGAAATCGCGAGATTACGTTACGGCCTACAAATGTATACAGTCTAACCAGCCTGAGGGCTCGGCGAGCCCCAGGTAACTTGGGCCTGAAGGCCTCCCTATTCTACATGTGACATCCTGGAGCCCTGGTCTTCCATGCCTCCAATTCAACAGGACTAGAGGCGCCACCCATTATATTTTTGCTGATACATTATCTCTAGAAACTGTTCAATTGGCATACTCTTTTGCTCTTCGGTCTGGATAGCTAGCTGCAAAGCTTCTCGCTCCGAAAAGGGCATTGCACTCAACTTCTGCTTCCGCTCTGTCTTTCCTAATCGGCCGTCACGAGAGCGCAGCAATTTCTCAATTGGCTTCATCGCCTCAATTCCGTGCAGTGGCTTTACCATTTCGCAAATGTCGAGCGGCGTGTGCCATATCTGCAAGCCCCGGAATGTCGTCATCATATTCGCATTGGCACCCCTATCCAAAAGCATTTGTACCGCGGTCTGGTTTCTCGAAAATACTGCCCTATGAAGAGGCGTATAGCCCAACGCGTCTTGATGGTTTATCTGGTCCGGCTGCGAGAAATGGTCAAGTAGATGTTCAAAGACTTCTTCAAACTGTCGGTCGCCATTCGGCCTCGTACCAGGTGGAGTTGCAATTTCGGAGCGCATTAGTGTGTAATGGAGAGCTGAGACTCCCTGGGAAGGATAGACTAAGAAGGAGGCACTTCTCTCGGCCGGAAGGCTTAGCAGATAGCGCACTGCTGGAATCATGTAGTCCCAATCCATTGATAGTACGATTGCCAATGGCGTTCCTTGCCCCTTTTCCACGCCAGATAATTCGTTTGGATTCGCTCCAGAGTCAAGGAGAAAGTCCGCAATCTCGAAACACCCGTGCCAAACAGCAAGGCCGAACGGCGGCTCGTGTGACTCAGTCAAGAAGGCCGGGTTGCTTGCCACCAGCCGTTCAGCGAAATAAGTATTCTTGTGTCCAGAGAGAGCACAAGCCTGCAGACACCTGCGCTCTGTCACCGGCAAGGATCGTATGACGGCGTTTTCATGATCCATAGTCACCGATACTAGCCGCTCCAAGAGGAGCTCAAAAATCTGCCGATTTTGTGTGCGAGTGCTCTCCGTCAGGGGTGTGGTAAAGGCGTATTCGCTTCTATGCCCTAGAAGATCGGCATACGAAAGACCTCCAGGTCCTGGGTGATCTTCGATCCAGTCAGTCATCCTCTTCAACACATGCCGGCATATCTCGACATCTCCTCCAACGACAGCGGCATACAAGGGTGGCATGCCTTCGGAAGTGACATGATGAAGAGGATCGCCCCGGGACAGCAACTGAAGTGTCGACGATTGACTTTCCAATTGGTCCTCCCCATGAACGACGTATCGATGGAAGAGGGACACTGGCGCAAGTGCAGCGTATTCCAAGGAAAATTGCACCTCCGCAGTGTTGGGCCGGTCAAGCGCGGTGTTGGTGGCAACTGCTTGACTTACTCTCTCGGAATGGGCAGCCCTAGCATCCTCAGGTTTGAAATCCTGTGAGTCCCAGTACAACTTTTTGTAATCATCTTTGTCGTGGATATCGACATCGCGGAACCAGAGCCACAGGAGTGTAGGCTGGTGAGTTCTTGCTGCCAGCCTCAATGCAGAACCCGATGGTCCCAATTCGGCCTCACTTCCAAGTTGACTGGCGCCCAATCTCATCAGTGTTTCCACCGCCCTCGCGTTCCCTGCTGCTACAGCACGTCCTAACGGACTGCCTGCAGAGAACCAGTCACCATAATGTCTGAAGCAGACCGTGTCAGGGCTTGCAATAGCGTCGATGTTACCACCACTTTTAACCAGGTCTGTTGCGACCTCGTCGATGAGATGATCTTCTTGGGCGGAGAGCCAATGTAGGGCGTTTTCCCCTGTCCAAGGAGAGTCTCTACACCGGGCACCCAATCTACACAAAATGAGTACGCCCTCTGTATTTCGGGAGCGTGCAGCAGCTAAAAGTGGTCGTTCACCGAGAAAATTGGCCACTTCCGTTGCGGAGGGGTCTGATTTTGAAATCAATTTCAGAAGTTTGTTGAATCCACACATCGCAGCCAGGTGTACGATCGTGTCGCCACGATCATTGATAGTCGGAAAGGATTGATTATTCCCATACAGTTCATGGAGGCAAAACTGATCTTCCTGGCGTCGAGCGAGATCGACCCAGCATGTCTCGAATAACTGCCGACCGATACCGCATGCGCCTTGCCTCAATGAAGAAAGGGCTTCGGGGAGGAGGTCAGGGTTGCACTCGCGGAGATCGTGCATCGCCACGAGAGACCCGGATTTGACACCGGCTACAAGCCATGAATCTATGTCGACATTGGCTGGCAGCGCCGTTCCTAGAGCGTTGTGCAGCCGAAGGGCGATTGCCTGTGCCGGCAAATAGTGGTGCTTCGCCGAAAAGAGCAGCCATCTCATCGCTGCTGCAGCATCGTACTCTGTCCCGAATGGATTCAGATAACATTGGGCCAGCGCAAATGAAACAGGCCCCAGCATGCCTGCTCTGCAATTTCCGTTCGCTTGGAATTGAAGATTCTTGAAGAGTTTTTCTTTGACTGGGTATTCTATGCTTGCTAGCGCACCGATATCAAGCTGTGCATCGATTAGAGATGGTACGTGTTTCGCGTAGGAGGTTAGACTAGAGCATACCACGTCTTGATCAGTGTTCTGAAAAGTGGACAGTCGAGTCTTTGAATGGACAATCCGTGGTATCTCTCCATTCTCAAGTAGACGGGCCAACCAATCCTATTCGACAGATGATTAGCCGCTGCACTCGAGGTCAGATAGAGAGTCGCGACAGTTGAAAGGCTTCACCTCTGTGCCATCCGTATTGGAGGATTGTGAATCTGTATCGGTGTCATCTTGGATGAATCGGTTAATGAAAGCGATGAGTTTTCCCATATCCCTCTCCTCGGGGCATTGCCGCAGCGTGAAGAAGAGCAGTCTGAGGGCAATCTCAAAGAATCGATGCATAATCGGCAGACATAGCCCGTCGCTCATTTGGAAATCATCCTCCGTCATGTCGAATCCTTGGAGGAGAGACTTAAAATCCAGATCGTCGTGGAACAAGCTGACAATGATCGAATCGACAGCATAGTCGAGGGCCCCATCATCGCGTTTGAAGGCTTCAATTTGGGATAGAACGTTCTTCAACTCGTCATCCAGCATGGACTCCCGGAAGTAAAATGGAGACCCACTGAAGGGTAGCGTCCCATTACGAGCCATGTACCAAACAACCATACCGAGGGAGTATAGGTCTGTCTTTTCGAGCAGATTTCCATCTCTGTCGGTGGCATTGCCAGCTTCAGGGGCCTGCCATGGTGGGGTGAAGCTTCGCAGCCTAGCATGCGGTTCCGCGTCGTTGATGATAGAGGAACCGAAATCGGTAAGCTTTGCGCAAAAGCCATTCGCGTTATCTTGCGAGTCATTCTTGAACACGAGAACGTTGGTGGGCTTCATGTCGCCGTGCGTCACGCCAGCGCGGTGAAGGGAAGCTAGTCCTCGACATATATCCAGCACCAGCTTGAGCTTCACCTCATCGTCCACGCCGCTGCTTCCTGATGCTCCGAAGAATGTCGCGAGGTCGCCCAGCCGAGAGTACTCAAGAATGAGTATTGGCCGAAGGTACGGTTCATCTTGGCGGTCGGGATCCTGGCTCTCGAGGGTGATGCTGAGGAGATTAACGATGAAGGGACATGCTCGGATGTCGGGGAAGCTCAAGATGCGGATTTCCCGGAGGATGGAGAGGGCTCGCGCGTTCTCATCGACCCTGCTGTCACGTAATACTCGGATGCTTCTCTTGAAAACGACGACTTCATTCCGCAGTGTGCCATGAATGTCGCTAATCGTTGCGGTCTTTGCAATGAAGGACCCGCCCCTGCCGAGGACTCTCCGCGGGAGTGATTGCGACTCTGGACTGCGATCCGGCTGCAAGAACAATTCTTGATGGGTAAACAAGGTCGCAAAGGCCCAAATTATGTCAGCATGGGCAAAATCATCGTCCACGAGACTCTCAATTTGTGTGATTGACTGGCCGCTGGTGGAAGATTGTGTCGTCATAGGTCGGTAATCTATCGACACGGACGGAAGGAAGCTCGACTCGCCCCGAGAATGCGACATTGACATGCTGTTTTCTCCGAATCCCGAACGTCCTGTCACGGCGCAGCAATGTCTGATGGCTGGAATCTAAGGCGTGATGGATTGGCTATGTCAACTATGGAGGAGAAGGAATAAATTTGAGCTAGGGACTGCAGTCGGCTGCAATCGGCTGCAATTTGTAGTCACTTCTTATTGAGATGTCCTCTCATTCAGCGACTTGCATGTGACGTCCAGAATGGCGTAGCAGGAAGACGCCAGCTTCAACAGCCAACTGCCAGAGCGCCAGACTACCTAGTTCATCTTCGGATAAGTAGGACTTGCCGATACTTTGATTTGCCCGAGAAATAGCGGTGTGATTCCCAACACCCCCCCTCGAGTGCACATGGCCAGATGTACTGCTTTTGTCGCCCGCTAATCGCCAAATCGTTCTGGCTGCAATCACCAGATTCCAGCTGGATCTCCAGAGTGCACTCCGGAGTAAGCACCCGTCGAATAGGATGAGTACCGATGCGGGTGCTTCTAAACAGGGCTGTTTTGCCTGCCGGTATGCCTCTCTGCCGGTAAGCCTCTCGGTATGCCTGCCGGAATGCCTGCTGGTACGCCTGCCAGCAATCAATAGTCTCCTTAAACCTAATACTTCTGACCACTGAAATCTCAGGAAACGAATAGGAGAGCTCAGCTGATCAGACACACTCAGGCATCATCGCCCCAGCTGAGGGTACATGCGTCAACTTTGCACAAGTAACCGGAACATTGTCTAGAGTGTCCCTGTCGTAGCAGAAAAGTGGCGTCGATCCAGACCGGCGTGTGGTCCCTAGCTGAACCGCGTAGCCCCTGCTTTAAATATATAGCAGTGACATGTTAAAGCGTGATTGGTAGCCTTGCTGATACACAAGGCAACTTAGTTTATACCTGTTGGCATTGTGGGGCTGCAAGATGCCAACCTCCGAATGCCAACGGATGTCAATTGGGGGGGAGCGAATTCTCAAATATGACAGTACCTGTAATGTTCCTCCTCAGCCAGCCCTCAATTATCCTGTCTGATTTTGTTCCTTGAGGAAAAGGTCAGTATTCGCTAATCCGGAAAGGGAAGGATAGTGAGGTTGCTGTGGCATCAAAACACTCCATCCCCTCGGAGTTGGGTCGATCAATAATGCCAGCTTCGACAGTGCCTAGAGTAGGTTGCGGTGCTGGATCGCTCAACTGGCAGTACTCGATCCGAAGGTATCGACACGAGTCGACGGCCGGATCTACGAATATCCCAACCAGCTGAAATGCCCCTGGCAGAGTTTTTAGTGCTTTCTTCTTTCCAGCCGTGGTTCGCATGCCGCCTTGCTACAATGCCACAGACGTCATCGCCCAATTGCTGTTGGACAGCTGGCAGCCGGTGCGAATTAGTGCTGATACGCAAGGCAGTGCCATGGTCTGAATCGCTGCCCTGCAGCTTCGCTTGCGCTCTCGGCCCGCCATGAGATATCATGGAGGGTCAGACGATGTTCTAGCCGATCAAAGTGAGAGACCGCTCGAGAACGCCTTTATTAACAGTATCCCAATTACCTTAAACTTGGCCCCGCCGTGACACTGAGCATTTGCTAGTACTTTCGCCGTTTCTCAGCCGTTCTGCAAGCAAACGCACCCAAAACCCGCAGGCGACGCCACCACCCCTTGGATTGGAACATTCTATCGGCCTCTAAATACAAGCCCCCAGTGAAATTCTCCGTCGTCCTCTCAGCGTTTGACATGGAGCTCCTTGGTCTCGCGGCCAGCGTGGCCGGACTCGGACTGACGGCAATTCAACTTCTGCCCGTCGTATCTAACTATCAGCACATTCCCAGGGATGTGGAGGTTCTCTTCCTCCGCTCAGAAGTCCAGAAGGCCAAGCTTCGGACCTGGTTGAAGAAATCTGGCCTGAGCGATGTCGGCAGCACACCAAATCGGACCCAGGATCTGCCGCCCCCGTTGAACGAAACGTACACCCTCCAACTCGCTTTCGAGTTGCTAGCTTCGATTTGCCTTTTGTCAAACGAGTTTCACCGGAAAGGTGACAAGTATCGAACATTCAATGAATGGAAAGCGAAATCCTTGGTTGCGATAGTTAAGGGACATCCGCAGCTCGCCATCGAGGACCTGGACCGCAAGACTCGAGATTCATTCATTGGAAAATCAAAGGAATGGCTCGAGAGTGTTCCGCGTAAGGTCAAGTGGAGTACCAAAATGAAGGCTGACCTGGTAGAGGTGTCCGGTTTGATCGACACCATTCTCGGTGATTTGTGTGGGCCTTCGTTCACTCCCAATCCTCCTGTTGTCGAAGGTGCCTTTCTTCTGCAGGCGCTGAACCAAGTGCACAGCCATGGGCTCCTTCGACAGGCATTGATAGCATCCAATGATTTGGTACAAGGTGACTCAGGAGTAAATCAAGTCGCGGCCCTATCCTACCTCCGAAATCAACAAACCGATGCTCCGATGGGGTCCGTTGGCGTGGAAGGACTAGGACGCCCAGCTCTCATCAAGCCGGCACAGCTCCGGCTGGACATCAAATCCTTCCCTAAACTCCCTTCCGACAATCGTCTTTGGTATCCTGACAAATATACGAACGGATTGGTCGATGCCGCACGAATGGTGGAGTGGCGACCGTACGACCTGACAGATGATGAGGTTGACGATCCCTCGGAAGGCATCAGAGACTCGATCGTCGGTTTGGCGATGGACCTTCACGCGACCCAACGAGTCCTCGGATTCCTAACCCTAGATTGCATCGGTTACATTCATGACAAGTATGCCGATCCACAACCGCGATTTGGGTTGGTCTATCGTCTGCCCACGTCCGAATCAACGACGGTCACCCTGTTCGATCGAATCAAACTCCAAATCCGGCAACCGACGCTTGGTGCGCGAATCAAGCTCCTCAAGGACCTTTCGGTAACGATGCATCGGCTTCTTCTCAGCGGGTGGCTCCATAAGAACATCAGTAGCCATAGCATTATCCTGACTGGAGTGAGGGAGCAAGGCTTGGAATCGGAATTGGGCCCACGGCTCATCGGTTTCCACACTGCCCGTCTCGATCATGCTGGAAGCGTGTGGCAGAGCAAGACGCCACCGGAAAATGCGGAGGAAGACCGTTACCGCCACCCTTCGAAGACCGCCATGAGAGAGTCGATGGTCAAAGATCCATCTCAACGTGTCCCATATCAGAAGTTCCACGACATTTACAGTTTCGGTATCGTCTGCCTTGAAATCGGCCTATGGGCCACGATGCAAGATGTCTACAAGGACACCTTCAAGACCAAGAAAGGGTCGAAGAACACCCTCAAGACCAAGGAAGAGGATAGTATGGACGCCAGTCAACTGGCAACCTTCCAAAAAGAGATTTCCGGTTGGTATACGGAGAAACTTGGGTACAAGATCGGATCGATTGTCCAGGGCGTCGTTCAGGCATGTCTTTCCGGGAGATTAGTGGCAAACAGTGAGAACGTTTCAGACGATGATATTATAGAGAGTTTCAATGAGCTAGTCGTGGGACAGTTGGCGAAATGTCATATTTAGAAACATTTCGAAATTTCTGGGATCTGAACGAAGGCAGTCCACCTTACTGAACATGCTTGACTTGGTGTGTCTTACAGGTTAAGAGTCGTCATTTGCCCAATCGGATTCCCACGTAGCCTACACATCTCTAACATGCAGAATGAGATGGAGGAAACGACAGGACTAACTTATGTGGTTCCATAAGGCATGCGTCGACGATATCAAAACAACCCTTTTTTTTTACACACGATTTAAGCATCTCAAAAACCTAATACCATGGCCAAGATCAGGCATTTCTAGCTTTTCAGGGTGTAAAACTTAAATCGAGACTAATATAAAGGTAGCTGCTTGGGGTAGCCGGTCCCTGACCCCTTTCCTTCCTTACACTCTCTCGTACGCACCAACATGACTACTACAATCACAAAAACGCTCGTCAGCGCCGCCGACCCCAAATCTAAGGCTGCTATCGCCTATTGCATGGGAGAGAGCCTATCCTCTGGCTATTAGAAGAACGCCAGCAACGTTCCAAGAGCGGGGAAAGGACCAACACGTGGGAAGCACTCATGACTCATCTGCTGAGGGATCAGAGTAGCTATTCAGGTGCATAATTAGTGATAGGCAAAGCCAGAAAGGTCCAATAGGGTGTCCTCCCGTTGGCCAAGTATGCTCGTGCAAGCTCGTGCTGTTAGGTGAGTCGATCAGGGTGGCCCTCCGCTAATACTATCTCCCGTATCGCTAGCACATGCTGTAGTAGCTCGACTGCCTCCTTGACTTGCCCGTTGGCTTGGTATGCTCCTGCAAGAACGCGCTGTGAGTTGAGTCGAGAGGGGTAGTCCTCCTCTAGGACCTTGGCTTCGTGAAAACTCATCGGTGGCAACTTGACCACCTTGTTTCTTGCAATCATGGCGGCTTATGTATGTACATACTGCATGTACATACAGAGTCCAGAGACCAAAGTTCGCAACACTTTCTCTTCACAGGACCGATTCTTTCGTTTACTCCAACCTTGCTTGCTTGACGGTCGAATTACCATATAAGACAACCTCTAGAGCTATCTTCCACTTTGATAGGCTAAGGGAAATATTATAAAAGCACTAGGACCTAATAGTCATTCCTAATGTTTATCAATTTCTACTTGCAGATCAGGCTTGATTGTACGACATTGGAGGGCTGCAAGGAACGACGGCCAAAACGACTGCTTGGAGACTACCTTGCTTCAACCCCATTTACTCCTCAAGCCCTTCCAGCAGCTCTATACTCTTATGATCCACAATGGCCGTGCAGTGGCGTTCCGTCATGGCATCAACAATCTCGCGGGACTGCATCATCGGCCCTGCGAGAGACCACGCAAACCCATGGAAAGTGTGCTTTCGGTACTCGTCCCAAACCTCGTCCAGTTGAAGCTCGGGTGCTCCTCCATGATGCAGGACGTCTAGATAATGCTGGAGGAGCTCCTTGTCATGCTTCCTGCGGTCCTCAATGGTGAGCGAGCCGATGATAAAGTAGGCAACGTCGTGCATAGCCGACCCAGTATGGATCACCTGCCAGTCCAGGAACCCAGGCTCTCCAGCCGGCGAAATGAAAGTGTTGCCAATATGCGCGTCGCCGTGGACGAGGCAGTTGAGCCTCGAGTTGGATGGCTTCCAAAGCGCCTGAAACGTTGCGGTGATCCGCTCGCGGTCTACCATGTAATCCGGCACTGGAGGTTTCGCGTCTCCGGCGAACCGCTTGTCCCATTCACCTGGGCTCACCAGGCCCAATACGGCGTCTCTCAATGAAACCGTTTCGCTGGCCCACGGAAAGTCCTCGGGTTTGCTACCCCAGGTACTGGCGTGTAGAGTAGCCAGCTGCTCGACACTTGCCCATACGCGATTGACAGACCAAGGCTCGAGGGGATTTCCGAAGGTGTACCCTCGAGCTTTAAGGTCGGCCAGTACAACGATACCCTGCCCAGTCACGGTATCTGTACCAGCGTATATAGTTGGAGGGAGAGGCATTTTGATCGTGGGGGCGACGTAGTAGTAAAACTCGGCCTCCAGTCGGTAAACGGAAAGCATGAAGGGAAGGCTTGTCAGGTTTGGGTTGAAGCCACCCTTGACGCAAACTCTGGTCGGGGAATCGTCAGATTCCTCAAAGGTCAGCGCAATGAGGATCTTGGATGCTGTGCCGTGAATGGCTTCAACAACTGTTGCATCCTTGACTGGCTTGCTCAGAATTTTGGTGAACCAGGAGGCGGTGAGTCCTTCAACGGTAAGAGGCAGGGGGTCGCTTGACTTCATCACACCCCTCACTTTGTGAGGAACAGCCGTTGTTGAGGCTGCCATTGTTCTTGCACTGGCGCCCTTTGAGGTGACTGGAGGCTTTTGTAGGGCTTAATTGTCGCCAGGAGATGTCATAAAAGGGCTTTACTATGTCGGGATTGAAAAGAGGCAGAGGGGACAGAGATTCGTGGCTATGTCTTGAGACTTTTATATTTAGCTATGCAGCCCAAGTCCCTGCCTCTCGGTGTCGGTGTCGACGCCGTTCCCGACGGAAATGCCTCCCCTCCCGCTTGAACATGGTTACCCCTCCTCCAACAGCCTTACTAGCTGCTCTTTGTCAGGTTAGTTACCTGACAGGCTTTTCCCAGTCTTTTTCTGCTTCTGCATACTAACAATCACTAGTCTTCGCTATTTTTATTGAGGTACGTACCGTGGTTCGGATGGCCAAGAATTGTCCCAGGAGCCCAGTCCTGAGATGATCTTAGCTGTTTGTGCTGCCATTGACGAGCTACAGGGGCTTCGCTTATGAGTGGGTCTCATTTACTGAATCGTTTGGCAGGAGAACTTTATTCCGGGCTTGCTAGTAGTGAGGAGCAATAGTCGAGGACAGGGGCAATGAATTTAAGCTATAACACTACGTGGCTGGGGCTCATTCTCGTTGGCATGATGAGACAAGCCGCCTACTAACCTCTTCCCGAGGTTGGTTTTAAAAACCCTTATGATCTCTTAAGATAGTTATTAAGCTGCATTTTTAAGAATTTAAAGATAAATAAGAAAATAAAATAAAGAGATATTTATTTTTTTTTTAAAAAAATTACAATCATAAAATAAGATGTATCAAATATAATTTAAGTCATACTACATGGTCATTACGTTGACATGTTATGGGAGGCAGGTTGGAATGTGAAGAGCTCATCGTCATTGGGCTTTATTCCTCGCGGTGATTGAGCCTCTCCCAAGATCTAGACCCTTTTTTGGGGGGGAGTTCACCAAAGCATTGGAAATTGTTAGTTAGGGCAGGGAGGTACATATGACATAGTAGGAGACTTCAGTTATTTTGAGTGGGCATTGCTTTATTATGAGGTTCTCCTCGCTATAAAATGAATTCGTTGTAGTTTAATTGCGCCCTGACGTCTGGTTCCATTTCCACCATGCCCGCATCAACGGTAGGATAAAGTGGCATAGTCTCACCAAACGTGTCAAACCATAGCAGACTCGGTGATATTGCAGGTATCAAGTCGGAAAATCCGTGTGTAAGTTCCTCTGGTTGTCCAACCCCAGGGCCACCGTCTACGCCTGGTGTTTGTAGCCCCGGCGCAGAAGATCTCGTAATCGTTCTTGGGCTCGTAGATATAGTGTCTTCTGCTTGCCTCGAGCCTTGGTGCTCGTTTGCCTCCCTTGGTACGCCAACGCTTTGGATGCTGCCAAATAACCCGCCGACGAGATTACTTTGGCGTTCCATCTTCCATCGCGCTCGCATTTCGATGTACATGTCGCAGGCTTTCTGCATGTGCTCGAGAATCAGCAGATGTCGTTTTGCCACTGGGTCATGGATGGAGAAGCGGTGGAGAATGTTCTTTGCTAGTCGTAAGCTCCGTTCCAGTGGAAAAGATGTGTCAAAGTCGCCAAATAGTGCAACTCCCAAGACTAGTCCTGAGACAAACACCGAGTTGATTAGGAACGGCAATCTCTTGGGTATCAGTTCGGCCGTTAAAACAGTTTGTAAGAGATCGACAGTCTGTATGGCCGCTTCAAGACATGAGTAGACGAGGACCTGGTTGGAGGACGAAGCTCCGGGCTTGTGTTGGCCGGTCATGGAATGAGGATTAGAGTCGACGTGCGCGGAAACGTCTTTTAGTAGAAAAGGAAGTGATACGAGGATGATTGTCCAGTACGCCGTTTGCTTGAGGTGAAGGAGACCCATGTTGGGCTGTTTTGTGCCGTCCGAGTTCTCGATCAAGTCGCCGGGGTGGATACCGTCGACCTCGAAGCCCTCATGTGATTCTGCTGCCCAACGTCGGTGGTGCTGAGTGATTCTCTCTATGACCTCAGTCGATATCGTCCTCTTGGCGTATATATCCGACAGAACCGTCTCGAATATCATGGAGAGGTCGTTGCACGCTGAGTAGTCTTCCTTGGCGGCAGTGTCTCTTGTTTCTGAAGTCGACGGCGGACGTCCCAGGGAAGCGCTCATGAAGAGATCCAAGATCCGGATGGCTTTCCATAACCGCTCTCGTACTCGACATTCTGTGGGAGGAAACAGGGCAGATACATCCTTGCGGTGAAGTCCTAGGGAATATGCGGCTCGGACACCGAGGCCCAAGTACATAAACGCAGAGTTTCGTCTTGATGCGCCCAGTAGATACATTGTGATGAGGGCAAAGGCTTGGATGGTCGGGATATCTGGATCCTCCATAAGTGTCTCGACGGTGAGATAACGGCCATAGTTGAAGAATTCTTCGGCTAGATTGTCCTGATCTTCAGGGCCAGTTTGAGCTCCTATCGCAAGGACCAGATAATAAACAGGACTCGCCAGATCGTCCTTCTGCCAAGCATCCATGTCGCGTTGAAGCTCGTCTTGATCGAACAACAACAAGACGCAATTTGCAGACTGCATATACCATCGCTGAAGATATTGGACCTCTTCTGGAGTCTGCTTCTTGGGCGGATTCTGGGCGCTCGATAGAATCCATCCGCGGCGCGTGTCAGGCGAAGACTCGACAATCAGATGGCGCAGGGGATCATCCACAAAGGGACAGCTACCTAGGCATTTCCTGACGATACGGCGAATGTTTTGGAGAAACGACAGGGTTGCCGAATCTCCGACAAACACATGAGCCACTTTGGTTTTGACAAGCCGAGACATCTGGGGCACCTTTGTCATGCCGCTAGACAGCAGCTGCGACGATATAGATGCGCCATCGCTAGGCGGCGCGGCGGGCGACGTCAAGGCCGGGTCGACGACATTATGAGCTGGCGAAGGCCCGGCGGCCGACCTGGGACTCATCCGCTCCGGGGCCGGGCCGTACCCCGGGGCTGTCGGAGTCGCAGTCGGAGTCGGAGCTGTCGGGAGCTGCCCTAGACGGAAGTCCGGATCCGGGCTCGGCAGCGAGGAAGCCAACAGCGGGAATCGGGTTGTCGAAGACTGGCAGTCTCGGCCGAGTCCTCGCTTGACGCAGCGACGGCAAGGTCTGGTTCCGTCGCATCGTTGCTTTCTATTCTTGCAGTTCTCGCATGCGGAGCTACATCGTTTGCGCTCACCATCTCGGACTCTTTTAGTTGGCATTTTCGGGATCGAAAGGCCCGTGGCTCATCAACCCGTGATGGCAAGGCCTTTGATGCAACACCTGGTTCCCGAAATTAGTCACAGTCCCAAGTCTTACCAACCCTAGGTGTCTCAAGGTTGCATCCACTCCTCAATCACGGTGGAGCAACAGTAAGCGACGTCGGAAAACGCCCCTTGTGAGAGCACAAAGGAGAAACTTACAACAAAACGGGGAACAAAAACTAAAGAACCATGAGTGGTGTTTCCAAGTTCCGCACGAAGAGGCGCAGTGACCAAATGCAGGATTTTGGGTACAAGTACTCCCGACCCGAATTGCCGAACAAGTCCTGCCCCTCTTTTGATGAACTAAGCCCGTTGTCATTGGTTCAACCTTCGAATCCATCTCCACACGCCTCAAGGCCACCTACCCGGTATCCGACCTTGGGAGACGAGAAACATAAGGACAGCAATGACGCACCAAATGATGAGAGCTATGGTATTCCTAGCAGCTAATGAATCAAATTGTACATAAGAAGTGTCGTATATTGAAGTTAATGTCGTGAAATCTACATGAAATATATATTCAAAGCAACGCAAGTGGCTTCTTAAAACATAATATATATAAGTTTGTGCTAGGCGGAGATTCCTGCCACCCTCTTGCCGAAGTATCGGCTAAACCCCCACAGGCGTGCGTCACTGCTTGATGTTTCTTCACATCTACATTCCTACAACTGCTTTAATAAGTCTCGTTTGAATCCCTCCAACCCAAAACACTCGATCAGACCAACTGTACACCATGTCTCAATACGAAGCTGCTTATCCTACCGACTTGCGGATCCACCCCGAAGTGGACGCTTATTTTCGTAAATTCTACGAAATAAGCGACACTCCTGGCCTGACGGACAAATATGTGAACTTGTTCACCAGCGATGCCACCTTTATCCTCGCCTCGAAGTCCAGCAAAGGCACTCAAGGTCAGTTTCTCGTCCATCTTAACATCGCGAGAATGCACTGACATATCTCGTAGAAATAACAGCCCTGAGGGAAGGCATGTGGACGAGCGTTGCATCTCGGAAACACACCCTGCAAAAGATATTTCCATTTGGAAACGATGCCACTGAGGTCATGATCTATGGATCTGTTGAGCTTGGGATGCGAAGTGGATCAACCGTGGACGTTGACTGGGCGGCACGGGCGCAGCTGGTCAAAGATGAGAGGGATGGAGAATATCGGATGAGCTTCTACCAAGTTTTCCTTGTAAGTGGCTTCTTTGCTGTAGTACCCTTCAATCACTGTTCTATACTAACCGTCTAGGATACTGGGGCCATGGCTGCCAAGAAATAGCCGTTCCCAGATGGAAGTGCCAGGAGATAGAGGCATTAAATTACTATGTGACTAACTGTCCGCTCCTTCAAGGGCAAGCCGCTGGCACCATGCCAAAAGGAGTGTCTATTTTTCGTAGATTTAAGGATGTCGGAAGACGCATTGCATTACACTACTCGATATGTCCAGACACAAAATCTAGAATCCTTGCACCAACTTCGTCGGAAGCCTCTATGCAGTGCCAATGCCCAACTCCTTCTAGCACTTGTCGGGACTTGTCCTCGTCCTTTGATCCCCATCTAAAAATTAAGAGATTAGTTGCGTAAACATTAATCACTACCAAAGACTTACTCGTTAAATATGATCTGAGCATCTGCAACGGGGCTGGTTTTGTCTTCTTCACCCGCGATGATGAGAAGTGGGCATTGGGCAGAGGAGTAGCTTGGACGACCAGCTTCCGCTATCGCGCGGCAGAGTGAATTGTATCCCTCTGGTTTCTGCGATAAAAGGAGTGATCGGATAAATGCCTGCTGTGTAGACGTTGACTTAGACCCCGTTGCAGCAGAGGGGATGATGTTGGCCATGGCTTCCATTCCGGCTGATATTGATGTCAGCCTTCAAATCCGTTCACAGCTTCAACGATAAGCAAGTTTACATTTCTTCACAGTCTCAATCCGTTGTGAGAAGATTTCGGCGAGGGCTGGCTTTGGCAACACCGGTCCGATGAGGATAGCGCCCTTCAGCTTGAGTTTCGCGGCCAGTTCTGAGGCCACAATGGCTCCCATCGAATGGCCAACGACAATCACCTCCTCCGGAGTGGCGCCTGTTTGCTGGATGATACTCTCGACATCTTGGGCAATTGAGTGGATGCTCGTAGATTCATGATCAGGTCGCAATTCGGAAAGCCCGCTTCCTAAGCCTCAGGTTAGGATGTAGGGCATTATTATAACAAATGACCAGACTCGACGTACCAATAGTGTCAAAAGCAGTGGACGAATATCCCTTATGGGCCAATTGATTCACCAAAGGAGTGTAGAAACAGTGAGAAGACCCTAGACCGTGAATGAATACGAACTTCGTCGTAGCATCCTCAGGCCCCTCGTGGATGACAAAGAGGGGTTTCCCTCGGACCTCGAGGAATGGCATTTCGAGATTTGAGGATGGGATGTTTGAACGACGTTGACTGTTAATCGACGGGTGAGATGCACTGTAGGGTATGTTAGACAAGCCGCCGCAACCAGTGTCACTCAAATGGGGGCGAGCAACGGTGACATCAACACACAACACAACTTAGCAAGGCCAGCCATGCATGGCGGATAATGGTATTTCAGACACGGCAGATGATGGTGGAGTGCGGCTAAGGACCGATCCACCCACACTCGTTAATTCAGACGCTAAATTGTCGGATACCGGGTGCTTCGAGTGGAGTTTCCTTCGGCTCCCGGGTGTACGCTTTCGTATCTCATTGCACCACATCACATCCTCCTCTCGGTTTCCTTCGGATAGAGGGCCAGCTGGTGAGCCATTGCAAGAAAGCATACCGGTACACAGTCAAAAACACCGCGTGCGGAGCAACCCGGCCCGCGTGCAAACTAATCCTGTGCTCGATAAAAAGTTCTGGGTCCCGCAGCAGACGTAATCGGCACTAGAGGACGGATATCTGCACCTGTATGTGGTGGAGCAGCGCCGGATGGCCTTGTATAAGAGATAGTGCCTGGACAGAAACCGCTTCACGGTCCACGCTAGTGTTGCTCAAAACAAAAGTAACAAAACATGACTGTCACCAGAACCCAGTTGTACTCGGCTACGGATGAGGCCAGCCGCATCCTGAAGCTGCTATGCAATCAAGTCGACGCCGTGTCGCTTCCTCCAGCTGTCCAGGATCTTGTGCCGAGGGTCAAGTTTACAACCGTTCGGGATTTCCCCTACTTTCCTATTCCGTTCAAGGAGACGGAAACGGCAGCCGCGCTCAAGGCTATTGAAGGAAGCCTTGCTTGCCTGCTAGCTGATATCAAGGATGGCGCATCCAAGAAGAGGGAGGTTGTTGTAGATTTGGAAAAGACGACGGCGTTTTTGTGCCAGGCCTATTTAGCGACTGTGGGAGGCCAGGGAAAGCTTGACCCTGGCGTTAAAAAACTTCTCAAGGGTATGTACTAAGTTCCGGAAATAACATAGATATTAATGGAAGATAGATACCGACCTGCTCCAAGCGCAGTCCATTTCATACCGACGCATGTCTGCCAACCTCTACGAGACCAAGGTACCAGGGGAGTACTACCACATCCATGGATCTCTCGAAGCCTCAACAACGCTTGGCATGATCGGGCTCGAGTCGCATAGGCCTGATTTGGAAAGCCACGAGGACATTGTTCGCGTCATTGAGGGCGCCACCAAAAAGTTCACCACGGAAGAGTTGGAAGAGATGAATGCTCGGCATCGACAGGCGGGTGTGCCAGCGCTCAAGCATGAAGACTTTTTAAAGACGCCCCATGTATGTGGCATCTTGATCCTTGCAAATGAAACGATTGCTAATGATACTTGCTCATAGGGTAAGACGAACATTAAGCTATCGCCCTGGTCCGTCGAAAGCCTCGAGGCCGAAACGCCCAAGGTTCCCCTATCACCAACCCCCGCAGGCCAGAAATGCCGGCCACTAGAAGGCATCAAAGTCCTTGAACTCTGCCGTATCATCGCCGGCCCCATCGTCACTCGCATCCTGGGCGAATACGGTGCTGACGTGCTGAAAATCACCAGCCCCAACCTGAGTGACGTGCCCTTCTTCCAGGTCGACGGCAACATGGGCAAGCGCGCCGCTGAACTAGATCTCAAAACCCTTGAGGGCCGAGAGAAGTTCGAGGTGCTGCTCGCCGAGGCGGACGTTGTCGTGGACGGGTATCGCCCTGGTGCGTTGGAGCGTCTTGGGTATGGTGCTGAGGCGTTAGCGAAGCGGGCCAAGGAGAGGGGTAAAGGATATGTATATGTGAACGAGAACTGCTTTGGATATGAGGGAGAATGGGCTAGTCGACCTGGCTGGCAGCAGATTGCGGACTGTGTACGTATCCCTCATCCGTTGCCCTGACTCGTGGCCTGCAGCATGATATACTAACACCCGCGTCTAGGTCAGCGGCGTTGCGTGGGAACAGGGTCGATTCATGGGTCTTAACGAGCCTGTCGTACCACCCTTCCCCATCTCCGACTATGGAACAGGATGCATCGGTGCCATCTCCGCGTTGGCCGGCTTGTATCACCGAGCTACTCAAGGTGGTTCGTGGCACGGAAAGGCATCACTGCTACAGTATGACCTTTTACTGTTCAAGGCGGGTATTTACTCAAACGAGGTGCAAGACCAGCTACGTGAAGCCATTGGCCCTGACTTTCTAGGCCTCGATCACGGGAACAGTGTCGACCAAATCTCGGGCACGGCGCTTCAGCGGTTGCGGGTGACGAGCCCGGAGGTGTTTACTGCGAAGCGGCTGCTAGATACGTGGTATTCATCTGCGTATAAGGCCGACGTGGAGGCTGTGTTGCCTGTTGTCGAGGTTAATGGTTTGGATATTGGGTTCAAGAGGGCCAGTAGACCTAACGGATCAGACGAGCCGACGTGGGATTTCACCGGAGAGGAAGATTACAGGAAGACTGATTGAGTGGCATTACATTTAGAGCGATGATATAGTGGTAGTTATTGTATTAAACTTTGACGGCATTGAATTATCTTGAACTCTGTCTTGAAATGATGCGTTGTTGCATCCTCTCTCTAAGACATTAGCTATGTTGCGTAGACAGCTTCGTCACATTTGCTCAGCCACCACCACAACTCAAACATCAGGTCATCGCAGGAATTAAGCCCGGCATATTGACACGGACATTTCTCAGACACAGGTTCTGACAAAATGCCCCGTAATCATCAGTCACGAGGCATTTTCCATGGCGTCGAAACGCCGTCGAATGACAAACGGAGAATTGCCGCTACTGTCGGCAAAAGGACCATCGGATCGGAATGCAGTCCACAACCCCCCCGTATCCGAAAGATCCAAAACAACATTCCCCGCCTCAAACCTACCCCATGGGCATCATAGTGCGGGGTGGCTTGTTTTTACCCAGCCAGCGGCAACAGGCGGTTTTGTAATACGCTTCGAAATCGAACGATGCCCGGATCATCGCCAGAGAAAAGAGGAAAGCCCTTGTAAACGTTCCCGTACATCCGTCCGGCGCTACATATCCGATGGTGTAGAGCCAGACATAAAGCAGGTGGCGACTCTCCTTATTTTTTTGAAGCTTCATCAACACATCTATTGCTTCCCAGCTGTCTTGATTGCCACATTACTTCCCAAAGCGGCTTGACTACAGCATCATTCATCCCACATCTTGATCCAACATCTCCGGCTTCATCACAATGGCCACCCAAACCACCACCGAGTCGGCGGCCACGCTCCAAAATGTCCCTCCCGTCTCTGAAGACGGCGGCCTCGGCCAGGAATTCACCAAGCATGTCATCAACTCCTTCGGCCCCAAGACGGACCCGCGGCTTCGTGAGGTCCTGGGCTCCTTTGTCCAGCACATCCACGACTTTGCCCGCGAGGTCAACCTGACTGTCGACGAGTGGCTGCTCGGCGTGGACATGATCAACCAGGCCGGCCAGATGAGTAACGAGCGCCGCAACGAGGGACAATTGATGTGCGACGTTATTGGTCTTGAGACGTAAGCTGACTGAGAATACCCGGCAATGGATGTGGTGCGTGAGACTGACAATGCTAGGCTTGTGGATGACATTACGCACCGGAAACATGCGGCAGCTGGAAACTCTGGCACTCTCACAGCTATTCTGGGGCCTTTCTGGCGCGCTGATACGCCGACTCGTCCCAACGGCACCACCATTTCCTTTGACACACCCAGGGACGGAATTGTTTCGTACCTTTACGGAACCATTACTTGCGCGGAGACCGGAAAGCCTCTGCCCAACGCTTCAGTCGAGGTTTGGCAGGCGTCAACAAACGGCAAGTTTGTCTTCGCCACCGCTACCAGAAGCATTCTAACATCTTCCAGGTCTCTATGAGCAGCAAGACGCGGACCAGCAGGATTGCAATCTTCGCGGAAAATTCATCACAGATGATAAGGGTCGATTCTCATTCTACTGCCTGAAGCCCACACCTTATCCCGTGAGTACATGTGGAACGTCGATTCTGTCCCTCGCTAACCGTGATGGCCTCAGATCCCCGAAGACGGCCCTGCCGGAAAGCTTCTACGCATGCTTGACAGACACTTCTACAGGCCCGCACATCTGCATTTTATGGTAGGATAGATCATCCTGGACAGGATTAATTTGGACAGATAACTAACATTTGCGCCAGGTCATCGCGGACGGTTTCAAGAGTGTCACAACGCAAATCTTTGACTCAGACTCTGACTACCTCGGCAACGACACCGTCTTTGCCGTCAAGGATGGCCTCACAGTCACGTTTGTCCCCAGGAAGGGTGATCCCCAAGCGGAGTGGGAGCTGGAGTTCAACATGTCGCTCGCGAAGAAGAAGGACACCGCGTGAGCGGATGAAATATGTACATTGTGATTTTGTGATTCCCTAGCCTTGATATGAAATGTATGGAGAAATGAAGGATTTGGTCAGTCTTTAGTGCAAAACGATTTATGGAATCTTGAAATTGGTTCCCTTTGATTCAATGGCCGTTGTCGATGTGACCTCACGGGTGTCACGTGCGCACATGGCGGTGCGGCTCCCCTACCCTCAAGGCGTGCGTGCCCACAACACCAGATAATTGGCTCACGATAAAAAAACATATGTCGCAAGACAAATTAAGCAACAATACGAGCCTTGAACATGGAGAATCTTACATATTGGTGCGTTTGTTCTAGTCAACACACACCAATACCGACATGTCGACCTATACATAGCCTTATTGGGTCTTCTATTCTTGTAACAAACTACATGTAGGTTGCATGGCATGTCAGAGACTCCGTAGACATGGTGGAAGTTCAAAATCCGGTCCAGATTTGAAGCAACTCGCAACGGACCCAAAGGCGTCATGCTGGCGGTTCACTTTCGTTGTCAGGGATGGTCCTTCAGTGCTTTCTAGCCATCATTAAGCTAGCAATTTGATGCCTTGTTTTTGTATTCGACCCCAAAGGAGGATATTGTTTTTAAGAAATCATCATACTTCCTCGTTATACCAAAAGCCACAAAAAAAGACAGGTGATGTGCAAAACACATAGGCCCATCTCATCCACGGAGCCAAGAGTGTATCATCGGCTCCACCATCTTCAATGGACAGAACGTGGAAGATATTCTCGTTGAAATCGTAGTAGAGCATAATATCGGCAAAGAGATGCTCTCGGCTATGAGTACGAAGAAATATCGGCCTGGTATCTCATTGTCAAAGTTACGTAGAAGGAATCCCCGATGTCTCCCTGTGGTTTCAACCTAGCGGCTGCTGACGGCAGTTGCAGAGCGAGACGCCACTTTTTGCAAGATTTGGCCGGGAGGAAACGAGATGCCGTAGTTTACCAGGTGAATGGTGGACTCAGAGTCGGTCGTCGGCTCTGTGTTTGGGTTTGAATTGTTGGGCAGCGCGGAAGGAACGGCGCTGTGGATCAGTGTGTTCATAAGAGACTTAAGCTCCGACACGGTATGTCAAGCTTGGAAAGCCTAGATCACTCAGGGCTCATATACGCCTTTTCGCGAACGGATTGGTGTGGCACTTGTCTTCACTCGTCTGTGTCGTGCGCCGGCTCATCTAGCCTCAAACATTTAGTACTACCATCGAGCGTGAGCAACAGAGCAACATCACAGCCTCATAACCACACAAACCTCAAAGCTCTTCATCTCGAACAAGCATCCTGCCCAATTGAAAATTCGCGGCGGAATTTGATCCAGCGACAGGTGCTGCACGACAAGATGCGACGGCGTTTCTTGCGAAAGAAGTTACTAGGTTCTTCACCATTCATCGTCATGGTGGACAGGCAGTCAAGGTTGCTTGCTTAGCAAAATCGCCATGGGACTATAATATTGATAACCACGATCCATAACTACGTACATGACCGTCTTGGCATAAAGAGCAATCTGTTTCCATCATTCTGTGCTGTACACATGCTCTGCGTCATAAAAAAAAACCAGGAAACTCAAATCTTTACAGACGGCTAGGGGTCCTCACACCAGACGACGGCAGGCGGTCCTTGGTAATGTCGAAGCGGTCGAGGTTCATGACCTTGTCCCAAGCGGCAACAAAGTCCTTGACAAAGCGGTGAGAGCTGTCGGAGCTTCCGTAGATCTCGGAGACGGCGCGCAGCTCGGCGTGGGAACCGAAAACCAGGTCGTTGCGGGTGGCGGTCCACTTCTTGGAGCCCGTCTTGCGGTCGCTGCCCTCGAAGACGTCCTTGTCGGAGGTAGCCTTCCACTCGGTGCCCATGTCGAGCAGGTTGACGAAGAAGTCGTTGGTCAGGGTTCCCGGGCGGTCGGTGAAGACGCCATGCTTGGAGCCGTCCCAGTTGGTGTTCAGGGCGCGGAGGCCGCCGACGAGGACGGTCAGCTCCGGCGCCGAGAGCGTCAGCAGGTGGGCCCGGTCGACGAGGTACTGCTCGGCCGGAGCCCGGGAGGTGGACTTGCCGTAGTTGCGGAAGCCGTCGGCGATGGGCTCGAGATGCTTGAAGGAGTCGACGTCAGTCTGGTCCTGCCCGGCGTCCATGCGGCCGGGGCTGAAGGGGACTTGGATGTCTCGGTGGCCGGCATCACGGGCAGCTTGCTCGATGGCGGCACATCCTCCGAGGACGATGAGATCGGCGAGTGACACCTTCTTGCCGTCAGATCGCGAGCTGTTGAAGCGGCTCTGCAGGCTCTCAAGGACCGACAGAACCTCGGCCAGCTGAGCCGGGTTGTTGACCTCCCAGTCCTTCTGGGGCGCCAACCTAATGCGAGCGCCGTTGGCTCCGCCTCGCTTGTCGCCGCCGCGGAAAGTCGAGGCCGAGGCCCAAGCAGTAGACACGAGCTTGGAGACGCCGAGCCCGGAGGCCAGGATGTCTCGCTTGAGCAGCGTGACGTCCTTGTCGCTCACCACCAGGTGGTCTAGCACGGGGATGGGATCCTGCCAGATGAGCACCTCGGCGGGGACCTCGGGGCCGAGGTAGCGCACGCGCGGGCCCATATCGCGGTGGATCAGCTTGAACCAAGCGCGTGCAAAGGCGTCGGCGAACTGGTCCGGGTTCTCGAGGAAGCGCCGCGAGATCTTTTCGTACGCCGGGTCGAAGCGTAGCGAGAGATCGGTGGTCAGCATAGTGGGAAGCTGCTTCTTGGACGAGTCAAAGGCGTTGGGGATAGTGGCGTCTGCGTTCTTGGCCACCCACTGGTGCGCGCCCGCAGGGCTCTTGGTCAGCTCCCAGTCGAACTTGAACAGGTACGTGAAGAAGTCGTGGCCCCATTTGACGGGCGTGCTGGTCCAGGTGACCTCCAGACCGCTGGTGATAGCATGCGGACCCTTGCCGGAGCCGTGCTTGTTGTGCCATCCGAAGCCCTGGGCCTCGATGCCGCTGGCCTCCGGGTCGTCGCCGACATTGTCTGCCGACGCGGCGCCGTGGGCCTTGCCAAAGGTGTGTCCTCCGGCAATGAGAGCCACCGTCTCCTCGTCGTTCATGGCCATGCGGCCAAAGGTATCGCGGATATCGTGCGCCGCCTTGACGGGGTCCGGGTTGCCGCCAGGGCCCTCGGGGTTGACATAGATCAGACCCATGTGCGCAGCGGCCAGCGGCTCCTCGAGCTTGCGGTCCGAGTCATTGGTGCCCTGGTAGCGGATGTCGTCGCCGAGCCAAGTGTTCTCGGCGCCCCAGTAGACGGACTCGTCGGCCTCCCAGACGTCGGCACGGCCGCCGGCGAAGCCAAACGTCTTGAAGCCCATGTTCTCGAGGGCGACATTGCCAGTCAGGAGGATCAGGTCCGCCCACGAGATCTTGTTGCCGTACTTTTGCTTGATGGGCCAGAGGAGACGGCGGGCCTTGTCGAGGGAGACGTTGTCGGGCCAGCTGTTGAGGGGAGCGAAGCGTTGTTGGCCCTAGAAGAGGGGAGTTAGTTGTGATCAATGCGTGAATCTTGGGATCGTGGGAGTTTCACCTGTCCACCGCCACCACGGCCATCAAACACACGATACGTGCCGGCGCTGTGCCATGCCATGCGGATAAACAGACCACCATAGTGACCAAAGTCAGCAGGCCACCAATCCTGCGAATCGGTCATCAGCGCAGCAATGTCGCGCTTCAAGCCCTCATAGTCGAGGCTCTTGAAGGCAGTCGCATAGTCGAACTCGGCGCCGAGCGGGTTGGTGACGGCCGTGTGCTGGCGAAGGACGCCCAGCTTGAGGGAATCGGGCCACCAGTGGATGTTGCGGGTGCCGCCGCCGTTGACGGTCATGAGGCGATGAGCGGGACACTTGCTCTCAGCCATGATTGCGTTTTGGGAGATGAATGAGAGATAGATTGGGTCAGAAACAGACAGGATCTGAGATAGAAACCTGGGGATGGGGAGATACAGGAGAGAAAAAGGAATTGACCAGGTGATTTATTCCATTGAAGATAATCCACACACTGGATTTCATCATACTAAGAATCCCGGGACCCCGCATTCAAATGACCAATCCTCTGAACCTTGTTGGCTAGGCCCGTCGGTCGGTTCCATGCGTTCCGCTTTCCTTCTCAAGTCCTGCGTCGAGGTGCAACTCTTTCAGCATCATCAACCCAATCAATCAGCGACCCCGCTGGGTACACAAGAGCGGATCACGACCAGCATCACAAACCAATCCCAATTCAACCCATTTACCAGGATTCTATTTTCCTCTATTCTTGGCAAGTACCTACATACAGCCACTGCACAATGCACATATTGCAAATACATCCTTGTGATTTAAATCCCCCCATCTGCCGCTAATAACCACTACACCTCTCACTCTCACGCCTTCACTTGCACCTTCGGGCGGGGTAAAGCGGGGGGGCCGGAAAGCGTGATTGATTCCGAATCCAGCAAAAACACCCTGGCCTGGGAAGCCGAACCGATATGATAAGCTGTTCCACAGGCAAGCAAGTTTTAGGCAAGCTCCGCCGTGAGATGCCGCATTGCGCTGGAGCTTTACATCGCTCGGTTACTTTATCCCGTTTCTCTCATGCTTCTGTCTCCTCCACACCCATGATATAAAACCCATCTCTTCCCTTCCCATCTACCCTGTATTACTGTCTTCCGTCCCCGGAGCAAAGTCGGGATACTCAAGCTCTACCTGCCGAGGCATCCAACACCGAGAGAACCCCGCAAATTTTGCAGAGACCGGCCCTGACAGTGCATCGTTTAGCCCCGATCCACCAGCCCCATGCTCGCTGTGGGCCGCCGAAACAGGGCAAAGATTTGCATGACGCCTCCCAGGCCGCAGACACAATTCCAAATAATCTCAACGGTGGTGAACCCGGTCACGTAGCCAATGGATTTCCCTCTGACCGAGGTGTGGGTGACACCGGAGACTTCCATGTGAGGGCCCAGCAAGCGTCAGAGAGGACAGCGAAAGGGAGGAAAATCCCCCACAATCAGATAGTCCCAAACTTCTTTTGTTCCATCAATGTTCCGTATCTTGTTGTATCGAATTGATTTGAAGTCCACCCGTCTCATCCCCATCAAAAATACTCTTCCCATCTCACCCATCATCCATCATCCATCAACCCTTCCATCTTCACCTCTCACCATCGGATGAAGTCGTCCGCGCGGGGAACCTTGCCCTCCAAATGCCGACATGACTCGAGAAGCACAGACCCCTCCCCGTCACACGGTAGAATGTCGATTGAAACACGCATGTTGATGCTGTCATTGTACAGAACCGAACGAAAAACACTGCCGAAGTGGGGGAGATGTTCCGACGCCGCGAGGCGACGAGCCATCAGGCAATAAACTTCCACCGCGTGTCTGCCTTAATGCAGCCGTCAAACATGGTGAGCCAATCAGGTGATTTCTTTGATCAATCGCCACTGCTCGATTGGTTCAACGTGATCATCCCGCAAATTGGTGGACTTTTGTGCTTAGTCATGCAGCCAATGACGTCCTCAAGAGATGAGATCGCGAAATCCGACGTGACAAGTGTAGGGTAGGTTCCACCAATTTTCTGTATCACTGCAGAAATAATCAAAACTATTAATAACAACTTAGCTACACTAATTACTGTACGGTACTTTGATTTATATTTATATACATATCATTTCTTTATTAGGATTTATATATAGTTCGAATTTTCATAGTAACTATAGCTTTAGTATATATTATGTCTCTAAAGTGCTTCCACTTCAACCCTGCTTTCACATGATCTGAAAACTCATTGTGGTAATTGTTCAGTTTCTACCAGCTGTTAATATGTAGCCGGAAGGACCTAATGATATCAATAGTGAACGGCTTGTTTATCCGTTTTAAACACGATCTAGAATAGAGGCCTTGGGGTTTACTCCTAGGTCGAAGCTTCTAGAGGACTCGTGGATAAGATTGAAGGCCCCTAGTATCCTAGGCCCATAGACGACTATAAGTTTAGGAAAATATTTTGGTGCAATGCTAGAACTGTTTGGGCATTTCGAGGGATGACTCAAGACAAGTTCAAAGACAGAGTCTCTATATATACTGGTGCAATATGAATGCCACCGTTTCCTTCCGCTGTTGGTTCAAGGATCTTCCATGGTAATGTAATCCCACGTCGGGGCCTCGGCCTCAGCAGGCTCAACAACGTTCACCTCACCTCCATCCGGTTGCTCATCGTCTGGTTTGCTTTCAAACTCGGGGCCTATTCTTTCAAACTCATGACTCGTGTTGTGGAAGCGATCCTTGTGAGCAATACACTTGAAGCATAAGCCGAAATTCCCGACACACCCCTCGTGCAAACATTTGTAGTAGAAGCCTCGCGGTTGCTAGAGTAGCAAGGTTAACGGCCAGTTAGAAAAAGAGGACATCATAATGTGGCCATCACTTACGCAAAAACACGCATCGCAAACCCAATCCTGAGCCTTTGCAACTGGTGACTCGTACAGTTGCGGGCTCTCCGTGCTTATACTACCGTCCTCCTCGGCTGGCGGCGATAGCAGATGCTTGACTATTTCGTACACTCCGTGGTATCTCGCAAGTTTCAGAGGCGTCCAATCGCGGTCGCCGGCAGTGGCTACCCTGCTTCGTCTTCCCAGGTCGCCATCAAGGAGCGCTTCGACCGTCTGGACCATGTCGTCTTCCACGATGAGCCGGTCATGCCAGTCTTGTGAGTTCAACCATGCCACATACGCATGACGCATCGCCCAGTGAAGGGGAGTCCAGCCATCCTCATCCGTCTCATCCAAGAGTTTCTTGTTGGTCTTGATGAGTTTCCTCACGAGCTCGACGTTGTGTGTCACTGCTGCGCAGTGTAGGGCCGTTCGTCCCATGACATCCTTGTGGTCTGATATTGCTGCCCCCTGTTCAACGAGATACTCGACCATCTCCAAAGCGCCCTCTTTCCTGTAGTAAGCGTGGAACAAGAGTGGACGACCAAACATGTCACCGTCGTTCAGAAGCTTCTTCCCACCATGCTCGATGAGATACTCTACTGTCCTCATGTCGCTCCGCAGAGCGGCTGTGCCGAGTACTACCACTCCATGTACCTCCCCAAGCGTGTCCAACTTGACGCCCGCATCTTCAAAGAGATATTTGATCTTTTCCAACTGCTCCTCGTCTGACATGAAGGTGTAGGCTAGCGGCGTCCCATGTTCCGAGTCCGAGGCGTTGACGTTGGCGCCGTTCTTGACGAGTAGCTTCACAGCGTCAAGATTGGAAAATTGACAAGCATAATGAAGCGGTATGGAACCTTTCTTGTTTCGAGAGTTGATTTCGGCCTTGTTATTGATGAGGCGCCTCATTATTCCTTCGGTGACGACATAGTAGTGAAGTGCAGTTACTCCAATCTTGTCCGTCATCCTCACGTCGGGACCATACTCCAGCAACACTGCCATCACCTCCTCGTTCATGGCCATTTTCAAGACAAAGTCTCCTGAGACTGGGTTGACATGATCGACGTTAGCCCCCGCTTCTAGCAATCGTCTCGCCACTTTAGAATGGCCTCCCTTGGCCGCCATTGCCAAAGCCGTCCAGCCGTTTTCGTCGGCCGTGAGCTCCTTTGGACAGAAATCAACCTCGCAACCTTGTTTTGAAAGGAGAATCTCCACGGATTCGACGTAACCATCTCGAGCCGCATACCACAGCGCCGTGGCACCGCTAGCCACCCTCTTGTAGTCGACATCCTTTTCCACTAACAGTCTGAGGACCTTGGGATAGTCATAGGCGGCCTCAAGCGGTGACCAATTACCCTCGTGTGTGTTAATCTGCACATCTGCTCCATGGTCAAGTAGTATCTTGACGATATCAAGTTCGTTATTGATGCAAGCTTGATACAAGGCCGTGCCACCAAACTCGGCTCTCGCGTTGATGTTGGCTCCTTCGTCAATCAGGAAGCTCACGGTGTCCAGCAGGCCCAGGGTTGCTGCCAAAAAGATGGGTGTGTTTCCCAAGTTGTCCTTACCCTCAAAGGGCACTTTATATTCTCGAAGCAGTTTTATAAGTTTCCTGTTTTGAGATCTAACGGCCCATGAAAGCACTGGTGCTTGCTCCCAGGTTTCCTTCTCGTTTGGATCGACACCGCTTGTTAGCAATGCTCTACAGGTTTCGACTTGTCCTTGCACGATTCCGTGCATCAAGACTTTCCACAGGGACTCTCGATCAGACTCCGAACAGGCTTTGGGATTTATCAGAGCGAGCATCTGTGTGGTGCATTTGACGAAACCCTGTCCAACGGCGATCTGGAGGCTGGCCCACAAGTACTTTTTGTCTTCGTCTTTGGAGAACACTCGTTTTGCTACCAGATTTTGGGCCGCTTTCCAGTTCCCATATGTGCAGGCGATTCTCCATGGTTCTTGGGCCACATCGATGTCTTCAAGCGACGCCATAACAAATCCATCCTCAAGGATATGGTCGATGGACCGTGGCTCACCCTCGTGGCATGCCATATTCAAAGTCACCAGGGACAGTTTTTGGCCAGCCTTCTTCATGGCTGTGGTTAGATTGCCAACAACCTCTGCGTTATGAGACTCAATTGCCTCCAAAAGGAGGTCATCCAGGAAATTGAAAGCCAGATCACCACAAGAGGCCCTCCCCTCTAGTAGCGAATTGATAATTTCTTTGACACCTAGAAAGACTGCCCTCCTTAAAAAGGTCGCGGGAAACTCTTCTAGCTTCCTTGTTTTGTCGAACAAGTAACTGATAAGCCCTGGGTCATCACAGAGAATTACGGAGTTGAGAAGGGCGCTGGTATCCATTTCTTCGAGAGGCGGTATTGGTAGGGCCTTGAGTAGTGCAGTGTCATTGCACAAGACTGCCTCAACTAGGGCAGCTTGAATGACATCATTGTGTTCTGACCAGCCAGGGCAAAGCTCATCAATATCTCTCGTAGTCAGACCGTGTCTGCTGCGCCTGATAATGAAAGTCACGGTCGCCTTGTGAAAATATGTCTCATTTTTGTCTTGTCTTCCACTCTCAGGCTCCATTGATTGGGGTTCCAAAGTCGGGGATGATTCCCAAGGTTGGACATTCGAGAAGCTTGCGAGATGACCCCTTACTTCATCATACAGCGGTAAGGCGGAGGTAGGATTGCTCTTTCTAACTTCCAGACAGTGGGAGAGCAAGAAGGCGATAGCATATGATCCCAAGTCTTGCCGAAAAGGCATGAAACTTAAGGGTGTCTTTTTTGTTCGCGCGAGATATGCTAGCAGACCCTGGAGGACTTCGAGATGTGCTTCGGCTGTAGATGTGTGCCAAGCTTGGGATACACATTCTTGGTGCGTAAGATACTGACGTACTGATGGATGAATATAGTAGACTTCGTTGTTTTCGACTGTGATGAGACCGGAGAGACACGTCTTGAGTTCGTCTTCAAATGCAAGACTTGTGCACAAGTGATCTGAGGTCGCTTCCAGGTACACGGCATCTTTCAACTCCCAGATCGTCAAAGGACGAAAGGAAACCCTGGTCCAAGCCAGGATTTTCTTTGCCCATCGTAGCCTGTGCAGTGGAATCGTTGCCATCATTTTCATTATCAAATCTTGTGTGGTGATGTTTGAAAGATTCGCCAGGTTTGAAGCCACGTCTGCCGCTTCAGAAACGGCAACAAGTGATTGAACATGTCTGCAGACCCAATGAGTAATAGCAATATCCAGAGCGTTGTGATTTCGATGCCGTGCTAGAATATTGCTCAGAGCATCATCGAAAGAGCCAAGCGAAGGCTGAATTCGCATTAGGTTTGCGACTTCATGTTCGCAACGAAGTTGATATCCGGACTGCGGAGGGTGTACACTCTCTTTGACCGTAGTGGCTCGAAGCCTCCTCATGAGCTCGGTTAGAGTTTCAATTCCGGAACTCTGGAACAGGATTCGAGGCAGGACCTCTGAGAAGGTCTCCAAGTTGGCGATGGTATCCACCAGCCAAGAAAGAGGCTCTGCACAACCATCGAGGTTCCAGATTACCACGATGATGGGCAAACCCCGCTGCTGATAATGAGCCCACAGATCCCCCAGAACGCGTAGCAGATCCTTTTTGGATAGATGCTTTCCGGAACTGGCCCTTTCGAGCGCTTCGACTCTTCGCCCTGTCGGAAAGAAACTCACTCCCATTGATGCTTGAGTAATCAAAGTTGTAAGCAGGGCAGTACAGTTGTTCAACCTGACATCATATTTCCGGAAGCAGAAATAGAATATACGCGCCGGGTTATTCGACTTATCCTGACTCTTCAGTTTGCTCAGGAAGCTGGCTGGATGAGAAGAGTTATTGACTAGATGCAGAAATCGGCAGTCAGGCGTCTCCAGCCATTCATTTACTACAATGCTTCGCTTTTCCCAGTCGCCCGTGTCATCGCTGAGCTCATCCTGACATGGATACAGGAGTGGCGGTTCCGAAATTCGGTGATGAGTCTTTCTCCATGAGTTCGGGGATAGGATTATTTGCAAACGTTCTGATATCTTGGTCTTTCCACCAAACATTAGTTTAAGGAATGAATGTGGCTCGAGCACTTTCAGCTCCATTGGCACGTCTAGTGTGACAGTATATGGAGAGAAAACCTGACCGTAGAATTAGTAGAGGGTTCTAGGGCTTCACTGAAGGGAGGCAGACTGACTTGTTTCGGTGTGTCTGAATATTCTATTACGACGTTGACAATCTGACAACGAGTCATCATGCCTGTATCGAGAAAGAGACCATTGATGTCCGAGATGCTGGATGCGAGTGATCTTGAGGCGTTGAAGAGGCCTTCAAATGTCGTATACGAGTGGCTGCTAAGCCAAACTGCAATCCGATCTATGAAATTCGGTGTGTCGGGAATTCGGTGCGGACAGCCAAAGAAAACCTACCCCATGTCGGTCAGATTATTGACACCAACACACGGCGTTTCAGAAAGGATCTCATGGTGAGCCAAGATGAATCATGGTACTACCCAGGATCAAAAGTGACTGTTACTCTCAATGAAGGACTCACCCAGCGCCGTTACTTACAATCGAATAGGTCTGTTCTAGGACGTTGCGGTACTTTTCTCTATTCAGAGCTGCGAGAACCAACACCTCGAAGATTGTCAGTGGCCAATCATCCATAAAGGCTCAGAGGCATTACTAGGATAAGACATCTTACATTCTTCAGGATAATACCTCCAAGATCTTGACAGATGAATGCAAGCGGCCTCTTCATCTCACGTGGCTCTTGTTAGCTACTGCTTCCTCAGATAGTCAAGACCTTGGGATGTACAGACCACTGGTTCGCCCTCCCTATGGACCACGAGTGTATCTAATAGCTCCTGTGCCGCCCCCTCCAGGCCGATCCGGGTGTGAACCGTTTTCTTTTCAACCAGATCATGGTAACTATACGTTAGTGTCCTGGCAACTGTTTCCTTGAATAGAGATCCCGGCTGTCCTTCTGGCCAGGCAAAATCATCCTTCGAGTCAACCTTTCCTGAGCGAAAGACAGACACGAGCACGATGCTAAGAAAGAATTAGCCTCAGTATGACTTGCCTCATATTTGAACCCACTCCACATCCGGTTTGGGGTCGATAGCATCCCCCATGGCTGGATTTGATCATTGGCAGCGCTTCCGAAAAGACGTCTCAGATTGAAGCTCTGGTTATGTTTCTGGGCTTTCGGCTTCAGCTCCAAGCAGCACCCTTCCCCCAGAGAGTCTTGCGTTGTCTGTAAGGAGAGAATAGCCATGACTCGTTCCGGGACGCTCGCCTGTGCGACGTATGCAGTTACGCATCATCGACTGGCCTCAATGAGAGGTTTTCGTGCGTTTGCCAGTCTACGTAAGCTCATTGGCTCCATAAGGTGGTTGGGGCGGTCTCGATCCTTGCAAAGCTGGAAGAGCTGAACCACCATAAGCCATGCATCATGTATGCCAAGAAGCCGAATGTACCGGTACCGCGCGTAGCTTCGCCAATTGAGCAACAAAGATCAAGTGAACTAGCGATTGTGGTAATAGGACTTGCCGATCGATTCCGGATCACCCGAAGATGATGGATGCTAGAAGTAATTTGTACGACACGTTGTTATCTCCTGAGAATATTGGCTATTTACTTGATAGACGCAAATACCTGCTTAACAAGAGTTCCGTACGAGATCTGCCATACATCCGTCAGCCTGACAAGTGCCAAGTTATCTTTCGTATAGTCCTTGATGATCCTATTCGTCGATTCATCCTTCGGGTTGATGACCAAGGGTCTCCGGGCCGGCGTGCCACCCCACATTCTCTCCAGCCTCGTCTTCCAGTCAGCATCGACATTGAAAAAAACCTCGAGCTGAAACTCCTCCTCGTCATCTCTGAGGACCAAGCAAGCCGCTCGCATGCGTGCCGGAACGCCGTCTTCCGAGACCGGGTTCTGCTCGACCACCCACTTGGCACAATTATGAGGTCTATCCTCACCATTGCGTGTACGCGGTAGGTGAGACGGCCAACCGAAAGCGGTAGCATAGCCGAGATCCTCTCTGCTGGTGGTTCTTTCGGCGTTCGCCTCAGCCCCTGCCACATCGTTCCCAACGTGCAATCCGCCCCCAACCGCCCATTCTACATTCTGTGTCCGGGGATTGATCGACACTCTCTCTACCGGCGTCACAAGACGCACCTCAGCGTCGGGATCCGACGTCACTAGAACGTCGATGTTGACTTGGTGGATAGAGCGAGAGGGCTTCAAGCGGTCAAACTGAAAGTCGAAGACGAAGATGGAGCAGAACTTGTCGTCGGATTCCGTCAGCTTGCCATGGATGGCATCGACTAAGCCATACCGAACAAGGATACCGGTTTCGATAACGGTCGACGTCTTTGGTGGCCGTCCGTCGGTTCTGAACTGACCTCCTCCTGTAGCGACGACGGCCAGACCGATATCCACATAGTCAACGTCTGTGAAATCGGATTCTGATGTGGCTTCCATTTCGTGAGCTGCCTTGTTGAGGTTTAAAGAAGCTTAGTTCTACCGTACCCAAGAGCCCTCAGGCCATTATATACAGAGGAGTTACCTCGTTCCAGTCCGAGATCTCTGTAAGCCTCTGCTTCCAGAAACTACAGAGTGTAGACAGAAGCCCGCCTGCTGCGGGGAAACGTGGGCGCCGCCCAAAATGCCTCAAGGACCAGGGTAAGGCGGATTCTAGGGGGCGGCTGACTAGAAGTAATTGATATAACCCCTGCCGTCTGGTACAGGTACTTACACCATGGCATGGCAATGATTGGTAGGTTGGGCAACAGTTCTGTCCTCGCGGATTTGGTAAGGTTCGCCAATCGAAGCAGTCACAACCATGGGGGCTTAAGCTCCCCTCTCAGCCTCAGCCGACCGAGATTGCTCGCCTCAAAGTTTCACCTAATGAATGGTCTTCTCAAAGACTCGCGCATATCAAGCTTGGGTAACTTCAAAAGACAATGGCCAATGTCATGGCTCTCAGAAGACGACCAACATTCGAGGACCCTAACGACTCAGATGATCTACTCCAAGATCTTCTTGACAGCCCTGCTGATGCCTATGAAGACCAAGACGACGTAGGAGGCAAGGAGCTCCCGTTGCAGATAATAGAGTGGCATAAAATCATTCAAGACATTAAAGAGATTTCGCGGGAAAGCAGGGGATCGAGGAAAGTAGCAGATTTGGCTTCGAAGCTTGAGACTCGCGCCGACGTCCTCGAGTGGACCGCACCTAACGGATTTGGTTTCCTCCACTACCTGCTTCAAGATGGAGAGGCCGCTAGGTGTTGCCAAGATAAGGTGATAATGGCCATTCTCCAACACGATCCCGACTCAATCGAGCGAGCTGTCGATGGGGACGAACATCCTCTCACTCTTGCCATCATCAACTCGTACGACACTCTCACCGCGGTCATGATCTACTGGCTGCAGAACAAACACCTTACACGATTGCTGAGAAACGACAAGGGCGAGGGAAAGCGATGCATCAAGGCAGCCTTTGACGCTCTGAGATCTGAAAAGCCCTTGAAGCAGCTCGCGGCTTGCAAGCTTGTGGGCTGGGCGACGGAGTCTATGCTGAAAGGCGTAGTAACCGAGGACAATCTCAGCCCTCTTCAGGTGGCTGTCATGTTTGACCAGGGCTACGTTGATGCAAAACTCCAGCCCAAGTTGGTGAAACTTTTACTCAAGCGATATGAAGGAAGCATTCATGACCAAGTCTCACCCGGAAGGTATAGAATAGACACCGGTGAGATTGTGTTAAAACAATCAATCACAGTGTATGAATGGCACAAGCGCACAGCCGACCGTTTCAAGAGTGCTCGCAAGGCTCTTGAGCAACAGTCGCAATCTACTTCAGATAGAAATAGCCAGGGAAACACCACCTCACAGAGACAGGGCCAACGCCAGCAAGGTCGGGATACTTCAGGGTGGTTGCCTGTCGCGAAGCCTACCGCAAATCTGCAAAGAAAGCAATCCTTTCCACACCCACCGGCTGATGGGTCGAACACCAACAGTATTTCGGTCAAAGTTGCCAACAATGAAGAGGAAAAGCTTTCCCAGAACCAACCCACAGGGGCCGAAAAGGAACAACAAGTACCCGGCGAGACTAAGGCCAGCAAATCCCTAGCACTTGGACGGGTACAAGGACAGAAGACGAGGGAAAACGGGCCCATGAACCAGGAGGCCTTTGATAATCTCGGAAAGAAAAAGTTGGCGGACGCAGAGGAGGCGAGCAAGGAGGTTAAGCTTGGACTCCAAGAAAGCTACCTCCGTGCCACGATATTGACACCAAAGGGAGGAGATATTGGTGAATTTGTCGAGGAGGACGAGACAAAGATAAAACAGTTTTTCGCGAATGATATGCAAAGTGAGTTGTCTGACCTGTTCCAACGACGACTCTTCTAGGCTAATGTGAATACATGCTTAGATGTCGAGATCGGCCTGCATCTTGGTAATCAGCCGCAGGGCGAACCAATGACGGAAGCCGGTATACGGAAATTTTTCAAGGACACGAAATTTAACTCGATCCTAGCCTACGTGTCCCTTCCCCAGGCCCCGGTCAAATTGAGCCCTTCCAAGTCGAAGTTTGCACCTCCTCAGTACCGCGATGAGCGTCTGTTCTATTTCCACTGGCTGCACGAAGAGAAAAAGGTCAACAAGATATTGAAGCTCATCGTGGACGACACGAAGCAGCCTCATCGTGACGAGGTTATTGAAGAAGCAATCCGGGGATTGCCTGAATCTGAGGATGGACTAACACACGACTTCAAAGTCGAGATTCTCAAATGGCGCAAGATTGATCTTGATCCAACGACGATTCTCCAGGCTGCCCCAAACGTTCGGGAGATACACCTGGACTGGAGCGGAAACAATGTGGCTCTTCGGGGCTGGAGTGCACTTGATGGCTTGCCCCAGCTGGAGCAGCTTCGACAAGTCCATCTGACCTATACACAGGTATTCATATTGTCATGAACTGAAACCCTATGGCTAAAGTAGTGGAAGGATCTAACTCTAGCTAGGATGTTGAGAGCACTCATAGAACAGCGAGAAACGTCAAGGAGTTTAAAGATCGCCTCAGCAACTGCCGTGCAGAGCAGAACGAGCAGGCCGCCGCTTCCAGGGACGCAGGCACTGTCGGCGTCCAACCTCCAAAGACGCAGACACAGAACCATAATCAAGCGGCTACTAAGCCTCCTATACTGATAAGACGATATCCCGAGATCGAGGTCATCGAGCACCCGAAATTGGAGGGTGGCACCGAGATTTCCCCCTTGTCCTCAGCAGGACGAACGTCAGTGCCAAAGCATAAATGGATCAATTGCATGAGAGAATTTGTCTCTTTTATACCGGACCTACCCAACGAAATGAAAGACTTGAACCTGGGCTTGATGGCTTCAAAGAGAGTCACGGTGGCACTCATTGACGACGGGGTTGACCTTTTTACAAGTGGACTCGCCCCCTTTAGCGACCGTTTCATCCCTGGTGTTAGTTTCGACCGCTCCAGCGATGGACATTCATCCCGCGAATGGTCCTCCCGAGGAGGCCATGGGACTTTAATGGCAAAGCTGATACTGGCTGTCTGTCCTTATGCAGACATCATCACGTATCGAGTCTTAATGCGGCCAGATAAGGCGACGGGAATGTTGACACCCGACGCCCAGAGCGCGGCCAAGGTATAGACTGTCCTGTATTTTGGCACTGTTCTCCCACACTTTCTCTATATGTTCACTGTGCCTATACTATCTCTCTTGACTAGCATATCCGGCAATGAAACATGTCTGACTTCAAATAGGCCATCAAGGACGCGGTGGAACGGGATGTCGATATAATCTCCATGTCTTGGACCGTCTCTAGACCGGCCGACGAAACCGACGATAAAGGATTCAACCTCCTCAAGAACATCATGCACGAGGCCGTGGGAACCTACTCGGGCAACAAGTCCACTCCTCTCCTATTCTGCGCGGCGGCAGACGACGGCATCGGCGGCAACAATGGCAACGTCGAGCTCCCCTCCAATATGAACTGGAGAGAGCTGTTCTGTATCGGCGCCGCTACCAACGCGCTGCAGACCTGGGTCAAGGTCACGAACCCGAATGAACGCCACTTCTTCTTCCCCGGCGTAGACGTTCCGGACCTGCGGCAGAACTTCCAGTACGCCTACGAGAGTCCCGAGACCGACCCCTACGGAAACTCCGGATCGAGCATCGCGTGCGCCCTGGCGGCCGGACAGGCGGCCCTGATCCTACACTGCGTCAAGCTGGGCATCTACTACACCAAGAGGACTGAGCTGGACAAGATGACGCCGCAGGAAAAGATCACCGAGGAGGACCTGAAGCGCGTGAAGAGGTTCGAGCCCATGCGGGCCGCGTTTGAGGCGGTGTGTACTGAGAATCTCTCCAACCACAAGGTTTCGTACCCGGCGCAACGGTTTGAGAGAGCGACGGACAGCATGCGTAAGATGGATGAACGCGGGAGGCTCGTTTCGCCGGGGAGGTTTGAGCCCGTTGCTAGTTTGGTGAGGAATCTGATTGGGTGGAGGGATCGATGATGCTTGACAAGGGTGGGATTTGTCCTATCGTGTTGGATAGTTGACACCGGGTGATGGGATGTTGAACCAGATGTCGTTTCATTTCCTACTTATACTACTGTCACATCTATTAACTATTAAGACTGGTCTTCAGTCTCAAAGGCTCGGATCTCTAGTAAACCGGTCTCAAAGACCCGGCTTTCTAGCAAGCCGGTCTCGAAGACCCGGATCCCTTGGGATCCGGTCTACCGAGAACCTTATCATAGCTATGAGAGCAACCTACAAATAGGTCTGCCGCGAGCCCTCAGTTAGATAGAAATCAAGAGCTTCTATTCACATCACAATGCACCCTTCCTATCTGATGCAACAACTACTTTCTTAACCGCCGTATGATGACAAAGAACACAACATAAAGAGCAGAAATGACAGGAAATAGCGGCAATCTCACAGGGCTATGGTTAGATCATTTGCCACACAGCTCATCTTTATGCCTCTAGCATGAATCAAGCAAACAGAATGAATACTACATCAGATACTTCATAACTGAGATATCACAAAGACTGTGAAGTAATTTTGCACGATGGATCTTCAGACACAGCGCGCTCCGATGATGTGTTTATGCATAAACCGGCTTTGAGATATGCAACAACAGGGGGATGTGCCATCCAATAGAGGTTGCGACGGAGCGGGCTCCGAAGAATTGGAGTTTTAGAACCGAGAATTGACGAAGGTTATTCAAATTGTCCAATGGAAATTGATACGGAGCGGGCTCCGAATAATGTGTTTGTACATAACACAGCTCGGTGGTATGCAACAACTCGAACATGCACTTAGACGAGCCCCACGATGTTGCGAAAAAGACCCCTTCCAACCCTTGCACCCCCCTTTTCCGACCTTGCTTGCTCTCCACGTTCTCCTCGCGTGAGCATTGCCAAATTGAATCTACGTCAATAAATCCCAGGCCGGCAAATTTCCAAATCTCTCACTTCAAGTCTCGACCCAAATCCCTTTAAAAGCATGGTCCGATCCGCGAGGAAACGCCTACCTCCGGGTTTTAAAGTCATACCGCTCGCCTCCAGGCTTCCGTATCTCCGTCACAACGTCATATTTGAGGATCACACCGGCACATCGGCCCTTATGTCGTGGACTAGTTCGGCGAAACAGAGTAACCTACCACATCTGTCGTCATGGGTCTTCTATATGGTCCATCCAGATGTCCCGCGGGACTTTGACGGCTGCGTGTTTCAAGACGGCCTAGAAAACGACCGAATTATACCTATTGGCGGACCTTCCAGATATGAATTCTTCTTCCTGCCTGGTGCTACGGCCGAAGAATGCGTCACACACTACCGTGGCGAGTTGGAGGCTCGAGGTACCATCTGGCGTCAGATTCGTAAGTCGGAGATTGCCATGAAGAAGAAGAATCGGTACGATGGCGGCGCCGGCGCGGATGATTTGATCAAAGGCGGATCTAATGGGCCTATTGAAGAATCAGCCTCCGGTGGTGAGGCTCAAGATGGCGATGCAGGTGACCAACTTCCCGGTTTAGTCTGGCCGGATCACGACGACGATTGCTACTTTATCAACTACCGTGGCTGGCTCTTTATGTACACAGACTCAAACATCCAGTGGAGTCCCGAGTATGAAGACCGTCAGGTTACCGTCGTCAAGTTCGACCCAATTCCCATTGAATGGGAGGAAGGCGAAGTCGTCAGATGGGACCCCATGGAACACCCTATCCACTCGGAGCAGATGAATGCCAGGGGCAGGAAAGGATATGAAGAGGGGCTTGTTAGCTGGATGGGCAACCGAAAGAGTACGCATTGGGATGAGGAGGCTGGCGGAGCTACGTGTAGAGCTGTAGAGCTCGGTTGGAAGTCATGGTGATGCCAAAGGGCCAACAGATCAATTTCCGATCCTTCCACCCCTCCTCATCTTCACAGTAGTAATATTCCTAAAATGGGCCAACTGCGACGTTTCCTGATTCCAACAATCTTTGTATTTACTCTCTGCCTAGATCTCTGGTTGCGAGGGGTTCGCTTTGCGGTGTATTATCATCGCATTGGGGAACTTGAGTTTAGATGCCGAAATATATCTTCCAGAGCACAGCATTTTGTCCAGCCACTTCTTTCCCGTTGGCTCACATCTGCTGACCTGTAGTTACTCGTGGCCATCGTGAGCCAGTCGTCGGCTTCGGGCCCGATGCTAGTCACGATGAAGTTGATCGAAAAATAGTAGAGGTTGTGTAGGCTGGCCAAAGGTTGACTTGATGTTCAGGTAGGTCTGCTTGGCTGGCCGGCATTGATATGACCGTTTTTGGTCCATGAATACAAGCCGTCAAACCTATTTAGGTTCTTTTGCATGTGCTGAGACGCTGTAAACTTGTGCCAAATTTTGTCTCTCATGATTATTCATCTTTTTATATACCACGGTTTCAATGGAAAGGGATCTATGTGCTGACTATCTTAATAGATCACAGATACTATGTCGAAATCTAGCTATGGGACTCTGACTTAGATGCTTGTAGCATTGGTTATATGGATTGTTTCATTTGAGGAAGTTGGTTTAGAAATGTTACTTCCAGTTCAGCTACGAGACTTGCCTATATATTTATAATATTAGCACATCCGATAGTAACGTGTATGGTGTCAACGCACCATCCACGCAAATATCCGTCGTCATTCTATTCAGACTCCTCCTGCTGGCGGGCCTTCCACATGAGAACGTAGAAAAGCCCGACACTTAACAGTGTCAGTGCAATCACAACGCTAGAGTAGATTCCGATGTCTCCCGACGCTCCTCCGGCATTCGTCCCATCTCTGTTCCAATCGAAGAAGCCCATGGAAAAGAATGCCTTGAGCGCTGTCAGCGTCATTGGGTTCAAATTGAAAAACGGGTTACTAAACTGTAACAAAGGTCGCTGGCAAGAAGATCATGCCTAGGCCAGCGATTGATCTCATGATTCTGCCATCCCGGCGTGTCATCTCGGCGACGTCCAAGTTCACCCGCGAGATCTTCAAGTTGGTGTTTGCGTCAGAGCGCCCAATGTGGCTCAACTCCTAAATTGACATGTCAGCTCAAAATGGATGACTACTCCTCTTCCACTCACCAGCTGGCTAGCCAGAGTCACCCCAGCCTTGATGTGCGAACACTCCCTGATGTACTCATCATACTCATCGACAAGCTCTTGAAGTCTCTCCTTGATTCGAGTACCGGCTTGTCGGAACTGCTGGAGCTGATTGTTGGTGTAAATCGCGCTATTGTTAGAAGTAAACTCGACCTCATTGAGTTCTTCCACATGCTCAATCATCTTGCGCAGTTGACGCTGCCAGTTTCCCAGGCCGATTCTAAGCCGCCCAATCTCAAGCCACAGCACGACTGTTTCCGTCCTTGGCTTCGATTCCTTGGGTGACGAGTCAGATGAAGCTTGTGTCTTCTCCTTGTCTTCTATGTTGTTGGACACGGTCGCTTTCCCTTGAGATACAAAGCGCTTCTTAACAGCTCTCAAAAATTCGTTCATAGACTGGCCTGACCATGAACGTGCCGATTCATCATTATCATCCGGTGTGCTGGAATCAGAACACTCAGGAGCAATTGCAACCTCAAACCTGATTCTCCGTCCAAGTTGTGTCAGCTTCTCCCGAACAAGCTCAATCTGCCTGTCTCGCTCAATGTCTGCGAAGATTGCTGGCACGAGCATGGGGTGGAGAATTGGCAGGTCAGAGTGGGATAGACGACTGATGATGATGTCGGAAAGCGTCATCCCGTGCACATAAGTCGTTTTGTTGTCACAACCAAAGAGCACAGCGTTGGTGGTGAGCGTGTCAGGCAGGAAAGTCACCGACAACGCCATGTCTCGAGGCCACGACACATCCGTTCTGCAATGATAGACTTTAAGAGGTCAGTACTGGCATAGAATGTAGATAGCAATGAGTTATCTTACCAAGAGAACGTTGAGTGGTCTTCTGCTTCCAGTCATACCACATGCGGGTAAACATGCAGCTGGTGTTGCGTTGAATGGCTCGAACCATTAAGGCATGGATGAACATCCTGTCCTTCACCTTCTCAAAAATCTGCTGCGACCAGGGGAGCTTGGAAATAAGGCCTGGGCTCTCCCCCCAAGGTCTCTCCGCTCGGCCACCTAGTATAAGGTTGAGTCGACTAGAATCGATCGATTTGGACTGCACGGGGGTCTGTAATAGTAATCAGTCAACTGTTGATCCATATGAGAAGGATAGGGGAAAACAAACCTCAGCTAGCCAGTCGTTCCACTGTTCATCAGTGCCCAATGACCACTGTTGGGTATTGTTGGTTTCCTGGAGAAATGTGAGTTGCGGTTGTTCCCTACCAAATCGGATTCGATGTGGCCCTACCACATCTTTCCCCTCGATTACGAGGGCCCTACTTTCTCGAGGTTCAAACGCAAGTCCTTGCAGTTGATCCTGTGAGATTTCAGGGTCTCTGCAAAGCCAAGACATGTTTTCGTCGTATACCTTCGGGTTTGGGAAGGTCAAGTGATCTGTGTTGCAACACCGTGAGTCATCCAAGTGTATACTATAGTGTGTGAATGTGAGTGAGTGCGAGTGAATTAGCGGTAGTATTTCTAATTCCAGCCAACCGCGCCGCCTTTATAAGTGTTACTTGTTACCAAAATACTAATTCACGGAAAGCAGAGCGCCTCCAATCACTGATCCGCCAGCCGGGTGTATCACGTTTGCATCGTTACCAACATACTTAGTCACAGAAAGCAGAGTGTTCGCAGTAATTACTCCGCTAAGAAGAGTCATCACGTCCGCTCGACACGGGTGTTAGTCACTTTCGATGTTTTTACCCGAGTAGTACCTGGATGCGAGCCATTGAAATCAACAATCACACAATTTGATTGTCTTACAGCTTCCTCAAACCGAACAACAGCTTGTTTCATATGTGTTTTATGCAGTATGTAGTGTACCGAGAGCTTGAGTTCTCACTACGTGGATTTGACCAACTTGTTTACTTCACCGGCCTTCTATTTCAGATGTTAAAAGGCGCTGCTTCCGTATTCTAAAGTTTGATCTGCACCATCCTCTGCTTGATATAATTGCCCTATGTGTCTGTGGCCTAGGCCATTGCGCAATCGTTATTCAACGTACGACCAAACTTCCCCAAGCCTCCCGGAAACAACTATCATGTTTAGCGAAATCATTTGTGTCGAGTATGGAGACGAAGATCGAATGCGTAGGCTGCTAACATAAATTGCTGGTGAAAATAATTTCGACATTAAAGGTGTAAGTAATCTATCCTTTGTCACTGTTTGATCTTTGGTGACACTTACTCTGCTGTTCCAAGTTCCATGACAAGCGGTGGACCATTCAAACCAAGCGAAAGCTTACTGAGGTATGATTCCATTTATTCGGCATTGATTGCGCACACATTTCATGACCCAACATGGCTGTAGCTCACGCCTTCTTAGGCAGAGAAAGATCAGATCGTAGAGGGAATGAAATGGCAGCCACGGAAGGAGAGATGAAAAGGTGTCCAGGGGAAATCAAGCACAAACGAGAGCATACCGGAGGTCGCACACAGCGGGTACCACACTAGCACGAGATCCTATTAGCATGAATTTTGATTCCTCAGTGGTTGCGAGGGATTATTTGGTCAAAACCTTTTGCAATATCCCGGCTGTCTTCGTCATTCTTTCATGCCCGTCTATCTAGGATCCCACAACTTCCGTGTTTGATTCGGCGCTTCCACCTTGGGGTTCCGCGTGCGGACATTTTGCACCAAGTAATACTAAGCTAAAAGAAATACCACCTGCAGGATTCTGGTAAGAGTCACCGACTTGGTGCGTGAAGCAAATGATCTTGTAGAATCGGCCTATGCCCCGAGAACTTCAGTTGCACATGTTGGTTCGGTGCGAAATACCCCTGACGCAGACGTTTCAGGCTCCAAGAATCCATACTGATAGGTCGGCTAAGGGTGTGAACTATTTGGTCCTGGCACCTTTGAGGAGGAAATTCTGTTTCCATGAAATGGCTCCTCTGACCGAGAGAAACTGGCCGCGATGACAACTCAAGGTGTACGGCGCCTTCATAACCCACTTGCATCCCCTAGCTGGCTACTGTAGTAGCCAGCTTGTGTGCTTTGAGACTAAGGGAGATTTCTGCCGTGAAATCATACTTCATACTCTCATACAAAAGTTTCTTCGGTGTGGCAAAGTATTTCATCTCATCAAGGTGCCGGCTGGGAGACGAAGGTATCAACGAAGGGCGTCTTCGGCTTCTCATTCTTGAGACAGTCAAAAAACACTGTAGAATCCGTGTGGTGGTGAGTTATCTGAATCTGAATACTGTAGTGAATAAAACGAGCAAGGACGCGGAAAAGGATACGTTCAAGCGGAGGCTTTCGCAATCCACGCTTGTCTTGGCTTGAATGGGATGCACACCATCTCGCGTGACAAAGCGAGGGTGGGACTGTGAGAGGCAGTGAATCAAGAAGTAGCTAAACGAGCTCTCACTCAATGTTGCACATGGTGGTGCAAAACGGCTTTGGGCGGGTGCGACTGCAGTGAATCACGAAGCTCCGGCTCTCTTATCTGTGACGTACACATGTTTTCTCACTTGTTCATCTGTGAAAGATTACAAATGATAGGCAAAAGCTATACCAATTGTCAACAAAAAGCGCCGCGCTACATTTAGTGGCCTAATTTGGAGCAATCGTCAATACAATGGGCTGTGATACCAGCTGTGGAAGCCTGTGTGCAACTAGGATCCGGGACTTTGCCAGCAAAACGTGATATTGCACGCAATCATTTGGTTACATCAATATATAGATAGCCTATCACGGCCGAAGAGGCGTTGCAGATGACATCTCAAGTCGCTCAACGACGTACATGGAGCTCCACGCTTGGATCCTGTGCTCCTGTGCTTCACGAGCACTGTTCGCGCCATGTCACTAGAAGCTCGCAACATTGCCGAGGTAAGTGGTCCTGTTGTCTGACTCGTCACTGATTGGGGGTGCTGATACACCAACCTGGCGTAACGATTCACTAACCCTATCCTCTCCTCGTACGTGGTTCATCAGCGCTGATCCGAACTGGTTTAGGGGTCCCTGGGCACCGCTCTTGACGCCCAGAATGAGAGAAACTCCAAAGCCATCGGCGGCGATAACAACGCGGACTTGCCAGTGGCAATTGAACCTCGACCATCCGTCGCACCATCTACGTACAGCAAATCTGTCAAGGTATTCGACTACGGCTTGAGCATGCTGTTTAGACGTGAGCGCCGAAATTCGTCCACAAGGCCATCGGACAACGGTATGACCTTTGGGGAACCTAAATGATGGTCCCAGACTGACGTGTTCACAAGTACCAGGCAGTATGGACAAGATTCTCCAGGAGCCACTCCCAGAAGAGGTTGAACCGACTTCTATGAAATCACTCCTGTTAGCGGCGACTGTTTATGGATTGGAAGGAAAGTGCTGTCTTTGGCTCCCTGCCAGCGAACTCTATAACATCTGCAGTCGAGCCAATGTTCTTAGCGAACTGAAGACAATATTTCCGAGTGGTGATGCAGACAGATATGCCGACTATGTCTGTGGGTCTTCTGATGATCGCAAGCCCGATGCGGAACTCGGTCAAAGGATATTTGCCATCCTTGTCACCATCTCCGAACTTTCAACCCTTCCATGCTTCGTCAAAGCCGGGTTACGAGATAAGCACCTTCCATTTCTCTCCACTGACCGCTCTTTTCAGCACCTCTATAGCCCGAGTCCAGAATTCCAGGGAAGGAAAGAACCCCTCCTTTGCTTTGCGAAGAAGACTACGTTTTACAAGAGGAACTTTTACCAAAATCAGTGGTGGCTAAATGCCCCCTTCATCTCCAGGGACTCGGATAATGAGGTTAAGGAATATCAACTGCAAATGGCTACTGCTATGCCCTGGACATCTTGGGGTACCCCAATCAAAAGTGGATTCTCAGAAGTATGCCGCGTGGAGATACACGAAGGCAATCATACTTTTGTAAGTAAAGTCTTGGTGCCGTTGAGTTTATTGATGGTACGAGTCCTTTATGATGCTGACTGTATTGGCATTCGTCAGCACACTCACAAGGCTTTTGCCTTCAAAACCTTGTCACGGATCAATTCCAAGCAAGCAGGAATGGATTTCAGGGCGGAACTATACGTCTTTATGAAGATGAGGCCGCATAGACACCTCCTCGAGCTTTGCGCTACTTTCAAGTTCGAGGACAGGGAACATGGAACAGCTGCAGATTTGTACGCCTTCTTGTTTCCTTGGGCAGATGGTGGTTCTCTGACAAACCTTTGGTCCAAATCGCCATCTGCCATGGTGCCGAACAGAACGGTGACACCGCGGGTCTTGCTGTTCTGGATCGCCAAGCAGTGCCACGGGCTCGTCACAGCCCTGGATAGCTTGCACGACATTCATCGAAGTGCCTCTCAAAGGGCAAATGTGACGAGGATCGAAAGAATGAAAACCACAGAAAACTATGGAATTCACGGTGATATCAAGCCGGCAAACATCCTCCACTTTAGTCAGATCAGCGACCCCACCGGAATGGGCATTCTGAAGATTGCAGATTTCGGACTGACAGACTTCCACACATCGCCATCGCGGACGAAATTGGTAGATGATAAGACGCTGATGGCAGCACTCGCATACAGAGCCCCAGAGCTCATTTTACCTGACGGCTACTACTCGAGGAAAGTAGACATATGGGCTCTTGGCTGCGTCTTCTCTCAGTTTATGACTTGGGCCATCAAAGATGTTGGGAGCGTCAAGAAATTTGCCACAGCACGCAGCAAAGAGAAAGAAGACACCTTCTTCAAGACGAAAAAAGTGGGCAATTCAATTGTCAAAATCTACCTGAAGCAAGCTACCACGGATGCGAGTACCCCCAGTTTACTGGATCTTAATCTAGAAACACATTTGCTAACATATTCTTAGTGGTTTGATGATCTTCGTGCAAAAGTCCGAAGCAGCGAAGGCGAGAACTTTGCAACTGAGTTTTTGACCTTGATTCAACAGGACATGCTCGAGGTCCTCAGAACTAAACGAATCGCAAGCGACAAACTCGCTAAGAAACTCGCTGCATTTCTGTCGAAGCAATCGGATCAGCCAGATGACCCATACTGGAATTGCCCTCTCCCATCTTTCCGTTCGAAGGTTCAAGAAAACGCCTGTTGTATCCTGATATGAAGATCAGCAACAAGTGACTTTCGTACGCACCAAACACGGGAGACAAGGAAAGCGTCCTCGGATCATATCTTTTGATACACAGATAGAATATCAGGAATTAGGGCGTGTTATTCTACTAGCTGCTGTTGATTAAGGCTACACTTAACTCATTTCATCTGATTCTGAACTCTTGATGCCTTGATACCACGCAATTCCTGCCTACACTAAGCCCGCGATACTATCCACACTATTAGTGTCCACACTATAAATGCCCACACAGTAAACATATCGCGGCCTGGTAAGCCCTTGGTGAATGTCCTTTACTACAACAGGGAGTCAAAGGCCGCATTGACCCCTGCAGTCATCGAGTCGGGTGCGAAGGGCCTTGATCTTACAGCCTTTGGTGCTGGCTAACAGACCATTGACGGTAACGCCGCTCGTGACTGGGCATTACCATCCCGCACTTAAGCGGGCGAACTGCTCTTGAGGGAGTGTGTAATGAGTTGTTGATATCCCTTCACAGCCTCTTCCAGATCCGAGACAGTCAAATATTCGTGAGCAGAGTGAGCATTCAGAATGGAACCAGGTCCGTAAAGATATCTCTTATGATTGCCCTTGAGACTCGGAATGTCCGTGCCGTAGTTAAGGACAACGATCTCGAAACCTTGGCTCATTAGCAATTAGTTACTACAATAACAAAGATGCATACCTTCAACATCGTGGTCTATTGGCACAGGACCAATGCCATAGGTGAAATCGACTTCGAGATTCGAATCGCTTTCCAAGATGGTCGTTTCTATCAACTTTTTCAACGAGTCTGGAGTGCCAGCCGCAACTCTAACCCCGCCTATCGCGTAGGCACTTGCAGGAATTACGTTACCAGCAACGCCACCTTCTATCTTTCCAATGTTAAGAGTGCTGTTGCCAAAGTCCTCGCTCCATGGCAACTCGAGGAGTTGAAGGGCGGCCAAGCCGCGCGTGAGGCTGTCGATTGCATTGGTGCCTGTTTCGGGATATCCTGAGTGACCTGCCTTTCCCTTTGCAGTGATCGTGAAGCCCAAACCTCCCTTGTGACCACTGGCAAGCTTGAGCTCTGTTGGCTCTCCAAAGATGACAGACTCCCATGATAGGCCTAGCTCGTTCACCTGTCGCATTCCAAGGCCGCCTCGTTCTTCTCCCACGACGAAGAGCAGCCCGACATCGCCTTCCTTGATCTTGTCTTCTTGGAGAAGCGTCTGAACAGCAATTATTTGTGTTGCGACACTGCCTTTGGCGTCTACTGTTCCCCGTCCTCGAATGACGTCGCCGTGCCTCTCATATGGCCAGTAAGGTGGAACCGTATCCAAATGCGACGTTACAAGTACTCTGGTTTTCCTCGAGCTGCCGTAGTATGCCAGTATGTTTTCTCGATTCTCTTCGACGGCTTGAGTCTCTACGGTGAAACCAATGTCTCGGAGATAAGTTGTCAAGAAAGCCGTCACATTTCCTTCCGATCCCGTGATTGAAGGTCGCTCGACTAGTGCCTTGTGTAGATCGATCAGTGATGATGTGCTTTGCTCGGACGGTAGGCTGTTTAGAGGCTGCTGAGCGCCCCCTGCGGCCTTGGACCCCCAGATCAAAAGGGAAACGATTGATAAGTGGGAAATGAGTTTCATCATGGCGATTGATAAATAGCGATATTAGCACTTGATAGAAGACACGGGAGAAGGATGCCAGATGGCGAGGTCGATACAAGTCGGAGGATAAGGAACGTAAGTGGTTCGGGACGAGAATGCCGGTCTTATTAGCTTTATCCCGCTCGGTTTAATGACGGAATGCACTCCGATCTTGCGATTGCCAATCAAAGGCCAATGAACGAGAGATACCCCTCGTTTCGGCATTTCATCATTGATGTGCAGTATTCCGTAAAACGCCAAAAAGCGGGTCAAGACTATTTGGGTTAATTACTCGTATGTCTGAGTGAAAGGACTGGCCAATCAAGTATAGTGCATATTCTCACCCTTCAAGAGTAAGAATCATTCTTTTGTCGTAGAGGCTACTTCATCACTCAGATTGCGATGAAAATGGCTGAAAATGGTAGGTAGTATTCCCCCACGGTGATGATAGTCGCTACTACCTCAGTTGTGCGATTTGACGGTGCTGTTATCTTATCTGATCATCTGCTACATTGAACCACATGATAAGATCGGCATGTTTGGGGGTATTGGACGGTTAAAGCGTCAGCCTATGGTCGGAGATAGCATTGTAATGTAACCCGGCTAATCGGCTATCTCATCCCATCCGTAGCCAGACATCCCTCGTCATGCAGATCGACCCTTTTGTAGCACGACCGATAAGGGTCTCCGGGATTGACGGTTATTTAAAGCGGCACTCGACCCTATCATGAGTCGGCTCGGCAGCTGTTACATACTACTAGCCTCACACGCAACCATGGCTTTATCCCCGTCTCTTCCAACAGCAGAATCAGGTATTGTGAAACCTGCGCTGTATAACGATGAACCAGATGAAAAGGCTGGAACGCTATCCAACAATGAATCTACAGAAGAACCGCTCCGCACAGCCCGTTTCCATACCGTGTCTCGGGGAGACGCAATCCCAAGTTTCGACAGCATTCCAGACAACGTCACTGGATATGACGCCTCTGTTATGAGAGCTCGAGCGACTTTAAGTAGTGATGAAGAAAAGAAACTATTGCGACGAATCGATTGGCGTCTCATCCCGTTGCTATCCATTATGTACATGGTAAAAACTATAGATGCTTCCAATGTACGTCAGAAGTTCCCCAAACGTGAAACCGTAATGCTTACAAACTATCAAGGTGTCGAATGCGAGGATCATGGATCGAGGGACGCCCCGCAATATTCTGATCGAGCTCAACATCACCTCAGATCAGTACAACTTCGTGACCGCGGCATATTATGTACGTTGATGTCCCCTTCTTTGACCCAATTCTCCCGTGGGTCGTAGCTAAACCCGTCAAGATCCCATACATTCTTGCAGAAACTCCTTCAAATCTCTTGATCAAGCATTTAAAGCCTTCAGTATGGCAGGCTAGGATCATGGTCAGCATCCCCTTGCATCAAACTTCCATTTCGAACCAAGAGACTAAAAAGCGTAGATATCTTGGGGAATTGTTCTTTGTTGCCACGCTGCCGTCAAAAACCCGGCTGGTCTCTACACTGTTCGTGCTTTTCTCGGCTTCTTTGAAGCAGGTCTCTGGCCTGGCATTCTGTTGCAGTTTTGTTATTGGTATCGACCAGATGAGATGGCATCTCGGATAGTGCTGGTAACCTTACTTGGCAACTTCAGTGCCGTTTTCAGCGGACTCCTCGCATTTGCGTTCGATGGCGTTTATGCAAGGAATTTGTCTGGTTGGAAATGGTGAGCAAATAACCGACCCTGTTGCGCTCGACATTCGTCGAAGACGCGAGCTTACTGACTATGTCTTTTAGGCTCATTGTGACCGAAGGCATATTCACTATCGTGCTTGGTATAATAGTGTATGTGGTTTTACCAGACTGTAAGACAATTTTCCTAGGTTAGAAGGAGAAACAACGCTGACAGGATACCTAGTCCCAGACACCGCCAGCTGGATGTCCCAGAGAGAAAAAGACTTTGTCCAAGCCAGACTTCCAGTGAACGCTCCTAGGTCTGCAGAAAAAGACTTTGACGGGAAGGAATTCTGGCGCACGCTGAAAGACCTGAAGTTGTGGCTGTTTCTGCTTTGTTGGGCATTTTATACAGTTGGGACAACCGGTCTGCAGTTCTATCAGCCTACAGTCATTGCGAACTTGGGTTTCACGTAAGTTTGCTTGCCATCATCACGTCAAATATCTGACCCTTGCTTTTTAGAACAATCGCCCAAGCCCAGCTACTTAACATCCCTCCAGCCATCTTTGCTTGCTTACTGACTATTGCTTTTGGATGGGTGGCAGGTACTGGACGGGTTCCTCTACCTGCCATACCTCTGACATTCATGATCATCATTGAAGCATGCTACATTGTCCTCTATACTTTTCCCAATACCGGAGGCGTATATACAGCGACAGTTATTGCTGGTGGTTTCTCTACAGCTTGGTTAGTACATCCTCTGGTTCATTCCGCAGTAACTCGTTCCAATGTTAACCCACGCAGGTACACAATGATGTGGCCATGGCGCGTACAGACTACAGACGGAGCCACGGGCTCGGCATTTGCAATCGCCTTTGCCAATAGCTACGGACAGATTGGTGGCGCCGTCGGATCTCAGCTCTTCAACTCTAGGTTCGCGCCTCGTTATACGACATCATTTGGAATCGCCATGGGCTTCATCGGCGCTGCCATAATCATGAACCTTGTGACATGGTCAGTTACATGGCGCGTTGATGTTGCCACTCGACAGCTGAAGAGAGCTCGAGTCATCGCCGGAAAGCGGAATGAGGCTATTTTGGATGACGTTGATATTTACGCTGAGAAGAAATGAGCAGCGGTTTGAGGTGCATGAGGAGAAATGGGTGGAGACAAAGCTGTAGTAGCTCGCCATAGTCTATCCAAGATCGGTTGAAGTGCCAAGCCGCCCCTCCAGACAAACCACCGGAAGGCTACCCTCTCACCGTCGCTGTGACGGCGCTGGACCTCGGAGCCGAATGGTGTCCGGTTGCGCCTGCGGCGTCGCTACGAAGTTCTTACTTGCCCAACATCACTATTGTGAACCGTGACGTACAAACTGCGTTTGATTATGCTGAGCGTAAACTCGCCCTCGCTGTCACGTACCCAAGGGCACTCTGGAGGAAGAACACCACAGTCGCCATTCGCGAGGAATGGCCTGGCGGGTGTGTATTAAGTTAGGTAAGTTTCATCAAATATATTCTATGAACTAATTACTATTCATTAATGAAAAATACATTATTAATAGATTTTTTTATTGTATTTATCATGCTGAAGTTAATGTTAGTGGGTTGCCGGCTACCCTAGACCTCTTTATGTCAACCAGTTTGTATATCTTTTCGATGATCTTGATGCGCGCTTTTCTTTCCTTCAAGCTCCATAACATGACCTCAAAATTAAATCCCCCATACATGTCGGCGATTTCATAGATCGACATTAAGTCCTTTGTGGCTAGAAGCGGCATGAGTCGCACTAACTCGGCTTCTTCAAATGTTCCCTTGCAATCATCAGTGGGTCCAATTGCCTACCGAAATTCGGAGTAAGCTCATAAAAAGACGGGTAAAATCCGGGTTATTGCGCCGTGCAAATGCAACCCTCGATGGAACAATGTCAAATCGCGTTGCAGGTGTTGAGGTCAATCATTCTCTTGTTACGTGGGCCGTCACAATTGAGCATCAACAGGCAGCACAAACTGTCCTGCCAAGCTGAAATCTTCCTTTTGTTGGCCTGAGACCGAAGATGTTCACAACGCCCTAACGAACGTAATAAATTCCTGATTAGTACTAGTGGAGTCGAAGGGTGCGTTTGACGAGCATCCCCACATGACCTTCATCATCTGCATCATCCACAACCCATGTTTTACGCCATTGCGACCGTTCGCAGGGTCCGATAAGCTTCCGATCGCATCGAGATCGTTCCAAAATGTCTGCTCAAGATGGCCTAGGCGACCTTGGCTTGAACCTCTCCGTGGACGATTCGTCATCTGGTTTCCTCGCCTTCGCTCAATCCTTCGAGGAACCTCATAGCGACGATGTCAACAGCGGCTCCGACTTTCTTGGCTCCAACGATGAAGGCCTCTTTGAGGAGCTGGATTTACTCCATATGCTTCAATCCAATTCCATGCTTCAAAGCCCGTCGTTTACGCCAACCCATGGACACGTGGACGTGCCATCAGACCCTGGCCCTTCGACAACTCTTCCAACAAGAGCGGCAGCAACGTTTCGTCCACCTTTAACCTTCACAGCCAATGGAGCGCCTCCGCCGAAGATTGGAACTCGATTCTCAAGAGACTCGGTCCGAATATTGAGAAACTGGCTCACAACGCACAGCCATCATCCCTTTGCGAGTGAAGAGGACAAGGAAATGCTCCACCGCCAGACTGGCCTGTCTAAAACGCAGATCGCAAACTGGCTTTCAAACTCCCGACGTCGCGGCAAGATCCAAGGTCCAAATCTTGCCTTGCCACAGCCGCAAGATAGTTCAACGGGCTCGATTGAGATCCAGCGAAGACCAGGGACCCCGGCCCCGAAATCCAGGACGGAGCTCATGAATCCGCTAGAACGATGGGTTGATTCTCCACCTGAGAATGAGCCCGCAACAGCGACTGCTATCGCTCGTGCTATGGCATCAAGTTCAAGGGCGTCCTCAGGTATGTTTGCATGCCCAGAAGAATCTTGAAGAAAGAAAGAATCACGTCTCTTCTGCCGATAAACTTACTCTTGATCATCGCTAAAATTGGTCTAGGCCATGACAGTCCATGCAGCTACCGACCCTCCAACGACGGATCAGGTACTCCACTTTCTCGAGCTTCATCAACTGGAAGTGTTATTACATCGCGATCAAGCGGTGGTTCCGCTCATTCCTACGATTCCCCAGATCTAACTGGATCATTGAAACTATTCAGCCGCTCTCATGCGCGCCGAAAAAAGCGGATTGGCCTTCGACAAATGCACACCAAGACGTCTCTTGTCGTCCCTCTAAATACCTTCCAGTGTACATTTTGCACGGAAACTTTCAAGACTAAACACAATTGGCAGAGACACGAGAAGTCACTCCATCTGGCGCTTGAACGATGGGTTTGCGCTCCGAATGGGCCAACGGAACTGGATCTGGAACAGAAGCCAGTCTGTGTCTTCTGTAGCCTGGCTAACCCGGACGAAGCTCATATAAAGAGTCACAACTATCCAGATTGTCAGGAACGGGTGCCAGACGAGCGAACATTCAACCGCAAAGACCATCTTGGTCAGCACTTGCGACTGGTTCACAATGTCAAGGCCGCAGATCTCCGAGGACCTCTATCTCGATGGAAAGTTGCCGGTCCAGATATACGATCGCGATGCGGATTTTGTGGAGTTTCCATGGAAACCTGGGGATTCCGTGCTGATCATCTGGCAGACCATTTCAAGTCGGGCAATACTATGGCCGACTGGAATGGGGACTGGGGCTTTGAAACTGATGTGCTTGCTAGGCTGGAGAACTCAATACCTCCATGTGAGAGCCCTTTACGGAAAGAAGATTTGTACATGTGCTAAATGATCGGTAGACTTCATTGCGACGGAACGAAACACGCCGTTCCCGTTTGAAGCAAGCAATGCACCCTCGGAACTGCCTCCCAATGCATATGAGCTAATTGAGCTGGAGTTGATGCACTTTGTGCAGGGGTACTACGATAGATCCAGAAAGTTGCCAACATCGGACGAGATACAATTCGAGGCCTGTCGTATCATCCTCGCGTCCGAAGCCTCATCGAGCCAAGATGTTCCAAGTCCTTCGTGGCTGAGGGACTTGATCATGTCTTCGGATAGTATTGTGCGACAGGCCAAGTTCAGCCCAATGAGGTCGAGCACCGAGTGCCGACTGCCGATTTTGACAATTCTGGGCCAAGCTGGTTTTTTCGAGTCGTGCCCGCTGGAACTACAACTTCAGGAGCTCGTGCGATCTGATCCACCCGCCCCTCTGACGGATCACGAGCTTCAGCAAGAGGCATCTCGAATCATCCGCCGAATAGAAGACCAATCGACCTCGCCTGCAGAGTTCGTAGCAAATTGGCTGATCGAGCTCGTTGCGTCGTCGACGAGTTGGCTCAGCAGCTTTCGCCAACGAGCCAACATTTCCAAGCCTGAGGGTAGCGGGGACACAGGTCAGCGAGCTGAGAATTCGTCCAAGATTGATTCCATTATGAAAAACTATGCAGAACTTGAAAGGAGGTTGTCCGAGTATGTTGACCTTCTCCGGGCTCACGGAATTGAGCCGGACGACGCAACCCTCCAACATCAGGCGCAAGATCTCATCGCTGAGTTTAACGACGAAGAATGGAAGAAAGTAGCCTTGTCCAATAACTCATGGCTTATGGCATTCAAGAGACGATACATAAATGGCGCCAGTGGTCAAGTCCAAACAAATGACTCCCAGTTAGCAAGCGCACCAATTGGTCGGCTCATGTCACTTGGATCTGGCCTCGCGGCACAATTATCATACGATACCTCAGGGCGAAGTTCTTCCAACGTATCTGGAAAATCTGCAAACGTGGAACAAGGCCCGACATTTACAAAGAGGGGTATTTTATACCCCCACAATGCCAATTTTCATCGATGGGTGGCCTTGGAGTTGGCTCGTTGGGTAGTGGCAACCATGTCGCCAAATAACCCGAACCAGCATGTCCCGACTGACGAGGAGCTACAACATCAAGCGAGGTGGATATATTATGACGAGTAAGTTGGTAGGAGCACCTGATGAACTGGCTCGTGGAGACTGATATTGTATTTGATAGTGACGATCCTTGGAACCAAACCCCGGCTGACAATCCAGAGTGGTTACGGCGTTTCAAAATAGAGATTGGGATTCTAAAGGAACCTAACCTTGATACATCTCAGCAAGGATAATTGGCTGTTCACAAGAGAAGGGGGAAGAGAAGGGGGAAAATAAGAACATCAACCCTGTTGGTCACGCTGGCAATCCTCACTGCATCATTTCTCAATGTGACATGAATTGGGACTGGATTTGGACGCATTGTTCTGCATGATGAAAGAAGAAAACACCCTTCATCGTGATGGAGGCGCTAATGAGACTTTATTGAAGTGGTAGACTAATAGAGGCGCCCAGCCTACTTCCATGGAATAAGTGAATCTCCTTGGTTCATCTTGTAAAGCGCAAAATTAGACCTGACAAAAGTAAACCCGAGTCAAAGTATTCTAATATTCCCGGCCTCCAAGACACTCACGACTGCTTCTTCTTGATGGACTTCCTCTCCATAGCCAGTGACCCAACAATCGTTAGCAATGAGAGGCCCAGCGGGATGTACAGCGTCTGCACAACGGCAGTTTCGTACCCAGATAGTACACTACTCAACCTCTCAGGTCCAATCGATTCGCGAAGCCCGGAAAGTCCAACCTCCTTCACTGTTGTTACGTTGGTGTCTGGTGAAGAGGCGTGGATCTCGCTGTAGAGACGATCCTGGAACAATGTTGCCGAAGCGCATATCCACATAGCAGAGCCCATGCCTGATCCAAAGTTGATAAGCGCGCCGCCGGAGGAGACGTCATCAATTGACAGGACAGTCTGGAGAGCGATCTGAGGGCCCTGGATGCCGAGACCCACTGCTGCACCAACAAATGCAAGAAGACCAACCGCCTTGCCAATATTCTCTTCTAAGTCGAGGGTGGTAAGTAGTCCAGATGCAATCGGAGCTAGAACGCTCGTAGCCATCATAAATGCTATTGCCTATCAGTAATCGAACAGGAGCTTAGGTAAAGATACTGACGGTAGTAATATCCAATCACGGTTGTGCCAACCCCAGACGCAATGAGCGCAGCCCCCATACCGCCGATCATGGGCAAAGCGAGAACACCTGACTTTGTAGCTGAATATCCCTTTACTCCCTGGAAGTAGATGGACATGTAGTACTCTGTAACTCCAAGGATGCCCTCGCAGCAAGCCGAGAACCAAGTCCCTGCCAGAATGCTTCTCTGCTTCCAGACCTTTGGTGGTATAATTGCACCTTCACCTTGGAGGTGTTGCAGATACGCAAAGGCGGCAAAAAGAACGGCGCAGATGACAATCAGGAGGATGATACGCCAGTTGCCCCAGCCGTACTTGACGCCTCCCCATTGCAGCGCCATGAGAAGACAGGTGATAGCGGGTACAATCAGTACTGTCCCGAGGACGCTGATCTTCTTCAACTTCTCCTTCAGTGCGAGCGCTTCATCTTGGTTGACGACTGGATCGTGCACTCCATAAGCGGTCAAGATAAAGCAGATGACTCCTAGTGGTAGGTTGATCCCAAAACATGCTCTCCATGAGAAGCCATCAATCAGGGCACCTCCAATCATGGGTGCGGAGACCAGGCCGGCACTCTGTACTGCGCCAATGATGCTGTTGACGAGACCTTGTTTCGAAAGAGGGAAGCAGTGGCGCAGAAGTTTGAACATACCACCATTGATGGCGCCACGACCCAGTCCAGTGATGGCGCGCCCTAGGATAAACACCGAAGACGAGGGTGCGAGTGTGCACACGAGAGCACCCGTCTCAAAGATGACGATACCGATGAGGAAAATGGTCTTGATGGGGAAAAAACTGTATATCTGGCCAAAGCTAGAGATCGGTTAGAATGAGTGGGTAGGCGTGAATTGAGATGGGGTCAAATACAAGAAGACAAATGCACTCAGCGTCATACCGCTAAAGGGTGAGTATGATTAGTCTTGTCACGATTGCGTGTTTTGGGTAGAGTGCTTACTAGGCCGCTGAATACCATCCGATGTCCGCTATCGTCTCGAATTGATCGGTGATGCTGGGAATGGCGACTGCGACAATTGTAAGATCCTACCCATGGTCGTCAGTAAACAATCCGCACTACAAGGCGCAGTTACCTGTTTGAAGGGAGGTGGGGAATTAATGGAAAAAGAAGACATGAAAAGGGTCAGCTGAAAAGGAAACGACTTAACTAACCAGTCCGCTGAGGAAACATGCAATGCAAAGTGATATCATGGTTGACCACAGCTTAGGCCCTGAGGGGTAAATAACGCCCTCTTCAGTGCGGCCGTTGCTTTCATCTTCAATCTCGAGATTCTCGATATGCCTTGAGTGATTTGAGGGGCTCACGGCCGTTTCGGAATCTGGCAGCGGCTGCTGAAGAATAGTTTCGGACGCCATGTTGTGGCGGGTAGGAGATCAACGTGAATTGTATTAATGGATAAAAGCCTGAGAATGGGGAATCGAAATCTCGCTGGAGGGAGAGTACGTTTTTATTCCCGAATGGCAGTGTTTGTATTGCGCGTACACGCAATGAGCAGCGTGGATATTGCCGGATTTGCTTTAAGCGCTTACTTTGAATGTCCGGCTAAATGTTAAATGACGTGTTCTTAAGCGACTGCGGGGTGCTTGTCACTGAGCAGGTCGGTTGCCTGAATTGAGTTGCAACGTAGCTTACGTTTGCTTATGTGTCTTAACACAAATATGGCCTTTTGGAAAATAAAATATTTGAGAATAGATCTCCATGTGGGCGACACTATAAGCCTAATCGGGCATGTGACTACGACTCTCCAGTATTCAGCTGATGTTCATCAAGGCCGCTGACTTTACTGTAACAGAAACATTGATCTTATGACGGTAAAATTGTTTTATTTGGCACCTGCGGAATCATTGGGTATTGAAAACGGTTGACGTGTGGAATTCGATTCTAATCTTTAACTTTATGTCCACAACTCACCCTTGATGAATCGGACCACTTGTTTGCTAATAAATCCGCCGGGAATAGGGCTATTCGACTCAGAGTCTATATCTTTGTCGCCTTTGTTCCACTCTTAGTTCTACGCAGTACTGACTATCAACTATTCCCACTCGCTGGTTGTGTGGGTGTAGCGCGGATGAGCTCCTCATCGTCGTCGATTTGAGGCACCAAACGCTCGACATCTCGGTTTGACTTCCAGTACACCGTCCCGTACCTGTACATCTCGCCAAAAGTTCCCGGCCTGTGATCAGCATCCAGGAACCCATCTTTCTTCACCAAATCTCCAAGCGCTGGCAGCCCACCTGCCGAGTTGTGATACACCTTGTACATGTGACTCTGTTCTAGAACCTCAATGACGAAGGCCTCTGCTGCCAACCTCCTTTCTAGATCCGGATCATCAAGTGGTGTTGTGAAGATGTCGACTTGTTTCTGGCCGTCGTAATTCGTCATGATGGCGCCAAGGATGCCATTGTTAATTCCCTCCACCATAAACACCTTGTTTCGGAAGAATTCGCGCCCGTTCCAGCCAGTTTCGACGTCGAGTAGATTTCTCGTGCGGTCTCCAATGAGCATCTGCGCGACATAGTCACTCATTTCTCGGACCTTATCCTTGAAGTTCCAGTCTGCCATGCCTGAGGCGAGTCCAATATCCTTCAGCAAAGGTAATTGGTGGAATCCATCGGCATTCGTGCGGTCCCTCCACAACTCTTTGTAGCAGTCGTGCCAGTTCTTGATAAATGTGCAACCTTTCCTGGCGCTTAGCATATAGTTGCCGAAGCTACCCCATTCCCTCCTGATTTGCCCTGTGATTATCCATACGCCCATCTCGTACGGCGAATCTGGCTCTGTGAGAGGGTCCCAGAGCAATTGGTCCAGGTGCGTGTGTAACATGTTTCCGACGTCCATCCAGACGCCTCCATATTTGAAGAGTAGCGGTAGGCGCACCAGGTCGGCGGCGTGCTGTGCTGCATGCCTCCCATCCATAGTCTTGTTGTTGAAGCAGTCTGGAAACCAATCCTTGCCGACAAAGTTGTAGATGTTGTTGGGCGAGCCGTCTGTGAGGTCCACAACGCGAACCGTCCAGGATGGGCCGAGCTTCCGCACCCAGTTCAGGACTGTGCATCGATAGCTTGGGTACATAGCATCCAGACCTTTGTCCCAAAAAGCCCAGACATTTTTTTCCGATGTGATGGGCTGGAAGGATTTTAGGTGTGCCAAAATCTGTGACTCGGGTCGTAGCTCGAGCTCTGACCGGGGCACTTCACGGAGATTGACGGCTGACTTTGGGATGGCAAAATTAGTCATTTTGTGTGTGTGTGTGACGCGTGATCTTCTATAATGGTCAAAGAACTTGTATATTCTGTTCCTGTTGTATTTATATTTTCTCCTATAAATATTCACTGTTATTGTGGGAGTAAATGACTCATTATGATGGCAACCTATACTGGGTTAGCGTGGTGATGTAGTGTTACCCGTTCAGAGTCTTTTAATGAAAAAAAAATAGTATTGGCTTGTACAAAGTTGTGAAATCAATAGGGCTACCTACCTAGGTCTTAGGTAATGTAAAATATGCAAAATGCAACTTCTATAAGGCTGTTAAGCCGCCTAGGGCGTGTAGCTTTTGTTGGCGGTGGCAGTGGTTAGGCTTGCATGCAGGCTGTGCTACGGCTTTCCGTTAGGCATCCCTCGCCTTGCCACAGCGGAGGGATCATGGATATCGCAAAACGCGTCTCTCGCCTCTAGCCTCACCGTATTCTTAGTGCATCATCATCTTTTCGCGGCTTCTTCATCATGGAATTCGCTCTCACGTTCGGCAGTCTGGGTGACATTATCGCCGTCTGCCAGGTTGCTGTCCAGCTCGGACGCGCCATCAGTCTTGGAAGCGGGGCCGTTGGCGATAGCGCCAAGGAGTACCAAGATCTCCGAGATGACCTGGATTCCTTTGTCCGCATCCTGATGCAGGTTGGTTCTGAAATTGTCTTTGCATTCTGATGGCGAGAAGCCTTATAATGAGATTTCGCAGGTTGTGGCGACGTACCAGCAGCACGAGCTTTCGCCATATCTAGACGGCCTCGACAAAGCGACTGAGTCTGTTATCGACCAGTGCGGATCCCTGATCCAGGATACCCTAGAGCATGTCCATCCGAAATATCACTGCAGTCTTCGCGTTGGAGGGTCTGGGAAGAAAATCCGTGACACATACAGGAAGATTGAGTGGTCAATCAGAGAGAAAGACCGGCTGCGACATGTTCGGGAAAAGCTGCAAAATGGCATCCAGAGGCTTTCCCTTCTGACCACCCTCGCTGCAAGGTGAGTCTCGTCCTGGGTATCCCGAGGTGATTGCACTACCATACTAACTCGTGAGCTTCCACTAGAAAATCTGCCCGAGTCGACAATGCCACCCTATGTACCCGAATCGAAGAAATCAACCAGCTTGTGTCCGATTCCTACCGAAGTCAGGAGGAGATGCTTGAACTCCTGCGAGACCAGAGCAGAGCGAGTGAGAAACAAGCCGAAAAGCTCGAAGATATGAGTCAGCAACTTGTGGTACAGGAGAAGAGCAGCTGGGATTTTCTAGGACTGGTCAAAGACACGTTCTGCGGCATCCTTGAAGTAAAAGCGCTCGTCGTTCAGATCTCCCAAACTGTCATCAATCTGCAGGTCATGGCATCCCACTCGAAGTTTCTTCATCCACTAGACCCGACTAAGGAGCTTCCCGCCGTCTTAGAGGATGCTCTTGGAAACGAACTTCCAATCCCGGCTGAATGGCTCGGTTCGTTAGAATGGGAAGTAAGCATGCGCCTTTATTATCTCCAAGTCCTGCAAATTCTATGTCTAATATACCACAGACCCTATATGGCTTGCTCAGGGACCACTTTAAAGGCCGTAAAGGTTATGATATGGTACTGACGCGAGAATATGCCCTCGAAGACAGCTCATCAGGACGAGATCTCGACACGAATCGCCCTCTTCACTTTTGCCTTCGAAGAGGGATGAAGATCAACATGAGCATGGTATTTGACGCCGCTACCCTAGTAGCTGGTGCTTGTCCACGATGTACTACGGCGACAGATGCGGCGGAAGATGTTACGGTTCAATGGTAAGCAAGTCACAATGCCCTCAGGTATTAGAGGTGTGAGACTTAGTTCGCCTAGCACGAGGTCTGACTGCGGGATGTGGTTCCGCATGCAGAAAATTGTTATCGAGGCTTTAGAGACTTTTGACCCACTGCAAAGCACCGACGCCAAATCTGTACCAGTTGGCCAGAGATCGACAATAATGACAAGTATTCCCGTCGATCCGGCCGATTTCCGAAGAGTGCGACTTCTTCGCCAAGAAATATCTGGTTTGCAACCGCCGAGCACCCAAATCGGCATAAACGATCACGAGGCGTTGGAATTGGCGGAATCACCGAAGACAAGCCAAGGCGGGCTTTCGCCTGCTCCTCCGCCTCTTGTCTCTCCTTGGCACCTTACGACCCTCGCCAAACTGCCCCTTCCACATCGACCGTTGCCCACCGAAGAGTTCATACTGGTCACTATTCCCAAAAAAGAGCATGCTTAAGCAAGTAAATATTCAAACTTGCGAGCGTAAATGACTCATTATGACGGAGATGTGAAGTGAGTTAGCGTGGAGACGCAGTAATTACTATCTTGAGAAAGCTTAGTCTTTTAGTATATAAAAACAACAGTATTGATTCGAGAATAGATCATGAAACTAGAGGTGCTACTCAAGTCTCCGTAACTACCGTCAACTTAAATCAGACCATTCTTCACAAATAAATTCATGTTCCCAATCCCCTAGTTCCCTGCCTCATCGGCCTTTGCCTCTTCACCTTTCACTTCAACCTCGGTCTTGTAGTTGGCAAACTCTTGAACACTGATGCCCTTTCTAAACATTTCATCCAGCTCCTCGAAGCTTCGGCCGGCTGTCTCGGGCTGGTAGAACCATAAATACACGACACAGAGGACTCCAATCCCGCCAAACAGGTACGCAGTCTTGGCGCCGAGGTTGGCCTGGTCGGGGTTGAAGAGGTAGGGGATGACAAATGCCCACACGCAGTAGATGGTGTATTGTGTGGCCACTCCAATGGAGATGGTCTTGACGCGCAGCTTGGACGTGGCTACCTCGCAGAGAAGCGTGTAGGCGGTCGCGCCGATGGAAACGTTGTAGAAGAAGTTGTAGATCATGATGAAGGCCACGGATCCCTTAATGGCTCCAGGAGAGCCCTCAGTCGCGAGACTGGCGCAGATGAGCAGAATGACGGTGACGGACACGGTGCCCCAGAGAGTCAGAGGACGGCGGCCGACGTGATCGATCAGATACCACGAGCAGATGTTACCAGCCATCGATATACCGTGCTGAGCAATCTGTAGCTTGAAGCTGGCGGAGGTGCTATATCCAGCAAGCTGGATATAGTAAGTTCCATATGAAGCGATGAAGAAGACACCACTAAGAGCCTGAATTGCCAGGGGCATGATGGAAACAATGGTACGTCGCAGATTAGAACGGCGGAAGCAGTCGATATAAGTCGCACCAGCAGCCTCTTCTCTAGCCTCTTCGAGCATGACCTTGAGCTGGGATGCCCGCATATCGAGATCAGGTCCGGTGTAACCAAGACGACGCAGAGATTTCGCTGCCTGTTCGTCCTTGCCGACGCTAAGCAGCCACGTAGGAGATTCGGGCATAAAGGGTGCGAAGATAGCGCTGACGGCAGCGAAGCCGAATTGCGCACAGAAGACGGCGCGATAGGACCAGCGGGTCTCGTAGTTTCCGGTCTTGTCGACGATGATGGCGGCGGTGAGAGGGCCTAGCGTCATCATGAGGGCAGTAAGGCAAGTCATGATGCCACGTAGAGCAAGGGGAGTAACCTAGAAGACAAGAGTCAGGAACTGCATAGTTAGATGCTTGGAGCGGGAGCTTTACCTCGCCGATGTAGGTGATGCACACGGACAGAAGTGTACCGGCTACGAAGCCGTTGAGGAACTTGCCACCAAAGAACTGGGCATTGGTAGTGGCGATAAACTCAATAGCAATAGCCACAAAGGACACAGCAATAGCACCAATGGTCAAAGGCTTGCGCCCAAACTTATCAGCCAAGTATCCAGCGCCAAAAGTGCCAACGATAGAGCTCGCAATCGGGCCGCCGTAAAACGCAGACTGCCAGTCAGCATCGAGGACGTAGGAGCCGTCATACTCCTTGCCAAAGTCCTTGCGGAAGCCGGGGATGCTCAGAACCATACCGGCTGCTTGACCCTCGAAGGAGACAAGTAGGCAGGTTATAACGGCGAAAAAGGCCCAGGCAAAGGATAGCGGCCGGGTTCGAATGGCTTGGATGGCGCTGAGGTCGTGTTCTTGGTTGTTGGCGATGTGGCCAAGGTCGGCTGTGGCATCGTGAATGTGTTGGGCGCCTTCGGCGTCTTTGTCGTTGGACTGATGAAGATCCATGATGAAGGAAGAAGCAGTAACTCCAGGAAAGGATGAGAAGTGACTGGTTGGTGCAGATCAAGAACCAGAAGCAAGCTGGACCTTGCAGCTATTTATGCGCATCGGGAACTCTATGAACCGTCTGCTCAGCTCCAATCCCACAAACCCAGATCACCGGTTCCGAATCCGGGGTCTCCAACCTGGGGACCCCAGAAAGCAGACCACCTTGTCGTCTCCATCTCCACCACGCGGGATTCGTTTTCCCTCAGGTGACATTGCAAAGACTAGGTCCAAATACGCGGATCCGTTAGGGACATCGGGGAGTATCGGTGTGGAGACGGATTCGTAGTGCCGCGCTAGGATTGACCTTAGCTGGACTGAAGCTGGGCCATGATCCCCACAGTTGGAGAGAGTGGGAATTCGAAGCGTCTAGGGTGGTGCGGGAATCTTGATCACGGCGTGTTCTGGTGACACGTTCCATGAACTGTTCAGCCGGTTTGTGCCCTGCATGACGAGAATACCCAGAGTATAGCCAACCGCTTCAATCCGAGCCTGAGACAGTGACGACGCAGACGCAGACACCAAACAAGTCGTTGTCTCGCCCGCACACAAATGGCTGGCTTTCGCCGAGGCCCGGCAATGGAACCCTTGCTGGCCAACCTCCTCTCGGACCCCATGCCCGCGGCCTTTACCATGCCACGGCCCAACCAGACTGACACTGTTTCCCCGGCCTCAACCTCCGGTCCATCCCCGGGAGCCGGCCCCGCTTCGCGCGAGTCTGCTTCATACGCCCGGAGGCGTGCCGGCACGGCCTGTCTCGTGTGTCGCGGCCGCAAGACAAAGTGCGACAACAAGCGACCGGTCTGCGGCTTCTGCGCGGCGACTGGGGGTGCTTGTGTGTATCCGGATGACGCGCCCTTGGATCATTCGAAGCTCGACAGAGGCAGTTTAGCAATTTTACAGAGGCTAGGCGAGATGGAGCAGAACATCACGGCCCTGCTGAATCGAAACCAGAATTCACTGAGCAACGCAGTGCCACAACCACTCCTGGCCTCGGTGAATGAAGACCATGATGTTTCTGACTTTGAGGTTCCAGATATCGGTAGTCAAGCCGGACCTTCTAATACAGCTCAACCCGACAGCGACCGCCCACCCGCTGCTGATGTCGTCACACGAAGCTCTGAGATGAAAGTCGAGAGCCTCCTCCGATGGCCCGTCTTCAAGATTAAGCAACACCCTTCTCTCACGTCTAGTCTCGGACACGACGGAGGCCAACTCCAAGCCGCAACCGGGGATGGCATCTTCGACCTCGACCCTGAAGTGATACACCAACTGGTAGAAAATTTTCTTGCTACAAATCACATCAAGAATCCCATCTTCGACGTCGATCAGTTGTGGAACCGTGTGAGAGACATCTCGGAAACGGGCCTACGGTGGGATGGAGCGACATGCCTCGTAGTAAGCATAGTGCACTCCCCTGTTTAACCTCGACTAACTCTACAAGCTGCTCATCTGCGCCGTCAGCGTGCTCTCGCCACCGGTAGAGCTCGAGCGCGAACCTGGCTTTTCCAGACGCCCTGAGCGGCTCAGACGCGCCGAGCTGTACTTTCAGATGGCGCAGCGGCGTATTGGTATGCTGTTCCATAGTAACTCGCTCATCGCCGTACAATGCAGCTTCCTGACAGCCGTATATCTCATGACGACGTTTCGCATCATGGCTGCATGGAAGGCATTCTCTCAGGCTGGTACGCAGTGCGTGGGATGGCTTGCTGCCAGAGGGCATACGCGCGAGGCCATGGATAGCCAATCATCGGTGGCTGTCGAGATGCCCCGGGGTGACAGTGAGCAGAATATGGAGGAGAGCCTCTACTGGAGCTGCCTAAAGAGCGAATTGTGAGGGTTCTTCTTCCCCAGACCCTCGGGGATTATTAACAACAGACAGGGAACTCAGAACCGAGCTGGGACTACCGGGATCGAGCCTCAATGAGATGCAATACTACCACGTGTATCCATCTCCACCCAGCCCAAGTCAGTTGACGGGGGGCCCCACGCGCTCGGAATCAGCTGCCCAGCGCGAGCGGGACCGTCTCGAGATTGGCTGGTTCTTCTACCTGGCCGAGATTGCGTTGCGTCGCATCATGAACGAGGCCCTCTCGTCGCGCTACTGGGCCGACTCGTGGTATTACACGACGAGCTGGTGGACGACCGAGGGCGAAGATGGCTACCGCGCTGATGTGGAACGGTACAAGGCCAAGTTGGAAACGTGGAAGGACATGCTGCCGCCATCGATGAGATTTCCTAGAGATGCCAACGAAGCCACGGGCGATGCGCTACGAGGTATTCTCAGGTCGCATCTGGTAGATATCCTCGACGTGCTCTACTTCCCCGCCGTCCGCGCCGTAGCCTGCGAGAAGGTGAGCGATTTGGGTCCGTACACGCTTTCCGCCGCTCGCTCAGCGCTCTTCAACGCCGTGTACCGGCTGACGCTCTGCGAGGAGGGCTTCTGGCACCGGCACCAGGGGACGTGGCTGATGCTCCGGACATGTTCTCGTAGCCTGCTCCAGCTGCTGGCCGTGGCACTGCGGGCTCAGACAGAGCCGAGCCTAGCAGAGCTATTACCGGAAGGGTGGGAGCGACGCGCGGGGAGGCTGTTTGAGGTTATTGAGTACTGGGAACCGGAGAGCCCTGATCTAGGCTTGTTATTGGCGCGGCTGAAGCATCTTGTGTCAATGGTCGAGCAGGGGCAGCAAAGCTAGTTTTCAATATGTCGATTAATTATTCAAGGATCAAGAGCAAATCCCGTGGTTTGTCGAGTCATGAGCGCGCCGTGCCGTACGTTGATGCCGGGGTTTGCGGACGCCATAAAAGTGGAACCCCGATACTCCCCGACAGGCCCCACACCGATATTCCCCGGCCCACTTTCGGAGGTATCGGAGGTTTGGCGCCGGTCTAGCAGCTTCATCGGGATTCTGTAGAGAGAAGTCAGCCGACAGCTAGGCTTCGTATTAAGGGATTCATGAATCAATATCCTTCATTAAAGGGTCATCAATACTTTAAAGGGCTTCTGTCCGACGCTTGCCTCTCCCCTATTGTCACAACTCACGCTCCCAAAGACATCACTTTCACAACATAATGGCTTCAATTACGGTCATCTCCAAAGAGGACGAGTCGTCTCCCTCAATCTCTTTCAACCCTGAGAACACAGTCAGCGACATCAATCCTCTGATATATGGCGGCTTCACCGAGTGAGTTGAGCTGCATGCCTGGCCATTTGTACAAGTACTAATTCTTCCAGACACATGGGCCGATGCATCTACGGCGGTCTCTATGAACCTGAGAACCCCAATGGATTATCAGACGACAACGGTTTCCGCACCGACGTCATCTCCTGCTTCAAAGAGCTCCAAGTCCCCGTCGTCCGCTACCCCGGCGGCAACTTCTGCGCCTCGTACCGCTGGCAGGATGGCATCGGGCCCAAGGACAAGCGTCCAACCCGGCCCGAGCTCGCCTGGGAGGGCATCGAGCCCAACACGTTTGGCACCGACGAATTCATGGCCTGGTGTAGCGTCGTCGGCGCTGAGCCGTATCTGTGCTTGAACATGGGGACTGGGACTTTGGAGGACGCGCTTGCGTGGCTGGAGTATTGTAATAGTAGTAAGAGCACACACTATGCGGACCTGAGACGGAAAAATGGCCACGAACAGCCGTACAATGTCAAGTATTGGGCTCTTGGGAACGAAATGTGGGGACCATGGTATGCCTTCTCCTTCGCAGAATCATTTACAAATCACTCACAAACGCAGGCAAGTTGAGCAGCATTCCAAGGAGGATTATGCCAAAAAGGCCATTCAATGGGCGCGAGGTAAATTATTCCCAACGGAAGCATCTACAGCTGCTAACAATAATTTTCAGCCCTAAAACTTCTTGACCCGTCAATCACGCTTATCCTCTGTGGCAAAGACGGTTACTCAGACTGGGACAGATATGTCCTCCAGCAGTGCATCAAATCGGTCGACATGCACTCCATCCACTATTATTCAATGGGTAAAGGTCACGACTTAAACATCTCTTCCGTGTACGCCGCCGAACGTGCCATCCAAGTATGCTCGTCGCTCATCGACCTCGCCCGATGCGAGTTTGACCTGTCGCCGTTCCCAGACGTGGAGCTCATCAGTACCCGGCCTAAGAGCAAGCAGCGTCCAACCATCTGCTTTGACGAGTGGAACGTTTGGGACCCTGAACGGGCACCTGGAAACAAGGGTGCTGAGGAGCGATATAACCTGAGTGACGGCCTAGCCGTGGCTATCTGGCTTAACGTCTTCATCCGAAACTGCAAGGACCTGGGCATGGCGACGATCGCGCAAAGCGTCAACGTGATTGCGCCGCTGATGACAACACCCGAGGGCGTCTGGAAGCAGACGACGTACTTCCCGCTGCTGCTCTTCTCCAAGTATATGCGCGGAAAGTCGGTCGCTGTGCACGTGCGAACGGGAGCGTATCAAGGCAAGACTTTTCCCGAGTGGGTTGAGACCACTTGTACAGTGCCCAAACTCGACGTCAGCGCTGCTGTCGATGAAGATGGGTGGATGAACCTGGCCGTCGTCAACTCGGACGAGGCGAAAAGTTTCTCGACGCAATTGGCCGGCGTCGAAAAGGGTATCGAAGTGCAAGTTTTCACCATGGGCGGTGAGAAATTTGTGGCCACAGACGCCAATTCGCCAGAGGATGAGAAGGTTGCCCTCAGAGAGTCAACGTGGGTTACCACTAGTGATGCCTATACATTTGAGCGCTTGAGTTTCACATTGCTGCGTTGGAAGCTCTCAGCCGTCTCAAAGCATCAAAATGTTATTATTCCAAGTTTAGTCGACTCAAGGCGCTAGAGAATACGCACAAAATTTGTCTTGTCCCTGGTAGAATCTACAGGGACTGGTCCAAAAAAAAAGATGTATTGAAATCGCGCTGAAGCCATCTACTGCATTCAAGATTAATGTAGCCTGCTGTAGCTGGGAAAGCCTGTATTGAAGTGCAGCGAACTCTAAGGAGGCTGTCCTTCGTCACGCTCATCCATGGTGTAAATATACCACCCGTATGAAACAGGGAGAGCCTTCTGATGCAGTCTTCTAACTTTGTTGGAGTCAGAGCCATCGTAATTATCATCAGCCACCGCCAGACGCTTCCGGGACGGATTTTTGGCGTTGTATACTGTGTGAGTAGATGGGAGCAAAGCTGTCATGTCTTTCTGTATCAATGCCGGGACATGAAAATCTCTGGGCCCTGATGGGTTGTAGAAATGCTTTGGCTCCTGTGTCAGAAGAACAGAAAAGTTTGGAGAGCACTCGGAATTGTCCTGTGTAATGATGCAAGGTTTGACACCATTCCCAATGTCGGCCCAAGTATCTGGTACCGATAGAAGATGGGTTTTGGCCATGTGATTAGGACCTGCCATTGCCACTTGAACCGATTTGGATTTCCCCCTGTGCTCTAAAGTGACTTCATACCGCCCCTCAGCCGATGCAACAACGAGGTCCTGACTGTAATGACTGGCCGATTTGGTTAGGACCGCCGTACTGCTCAGAGCCGAGATTGCTGATGAGGCCGTGCTGGTATCTTGAGGGGAACTGGGGATAGGTTTCCCTATCGAAGCATGTGCCTCGAGGCCGTTCTGATCCTGCCGGTGACAAGCAGCCTTTTGATAGAGGTGGCTGGACTCCACTGAAACGACCATTGAAAGATAGCTTTTCGGTCTGACAATGACGTTTCTCCCACAAGCAGAAAATTCGAAAGAGCCGTCAAAGTATCTTGAGATAGGATGAATAGGTTCAAGAAAATCTTGCTGATTGGGGAAATCTTTCGCGTCATTTGGCAGTGTCAGAGAGTGATGGGTTTCAGGATCGAACAGCCACAGCGTTAATTGTGCCGTATTTGAGGATGCAATTGAGCGGATAATGACAATAGGTAGTTGTGGATGAAACTTGAAATCCGAAGTACCCACGCTAGTCGTTGTGATGAATTCGCAAGCATTGCACGACCTGATAATTCGAAACATGAAGAGGGAACTAGTTGTATGGAATGACGAACGGCTCATCCACGATTTGGAAGCGCCTAGGCCCAGGTACAAGCCGTTCTCGCTAATCTCGTAGGAGTATGAATATGTCATAGATTGCAATGTCGAGTTGCACACGGCCGGGTTTTCGAAGGCGGGAAGATACGTGCGCTGAACCTTGGATGCATCACCGGCCCCTCGGTTGATGAAGTAAAGGGAGTTGAGGATAACCACGTAGTCTAGTCGGCCGCTGATAGCTGCTGGAAATGACATAGCCATTTCATCCGCGAAACCAGATTGTAGCAACTGACCGCTACCTTTGTAATGTTCGCGAACGTCCCGGGGGTCGACCTGGAATCGGATATCGTCGAGTGTTTTCTGATTACTTCCAACGCTCCATATTTCCAAACGGGCTTCCCAGTGAGTGGTATCATCTATTTCACCTGAACCGCCGCTGGCCAACCAATGACGCCAGCCTTTGTCGAAAGATCTACATATTCAACACACGTTAGATACCCCAGTACTATCACAAATCAGGGGTGAACTCACCTTGGCGGCCAGACACTCAACACTCCTAAGGTCTCATCAAAAGCGTTAACTCGTGAGATACTAAACAGCGGCTTGGCGCTAAGATGGGCGCGAATGCTGCCTTTAGGAGCGAAGGAATGCAGAAACACGCTAGAGTTCGGTGCGAAAGATGTCGACTGCTCGAACGCTGTCACGTCATTCCAAATGTAGTATGGCTGTCTGATAAGCGTGTCGCCCCAGTGGTTGTTCAGAGAGGCCATGTCTCGAGCTAGCGCGGCTGCTCTAACACCCAGATCAGGAAGCTTACAAAGTGAAGACGCTTCAGGCCGTAGGAGATCTGCAAGTTCACGTAGTTCCGTGATGATGCTCAGGATCTGTTCCCGAGATGCGAAGGTATATAGTAGTTCAACCCAAGCGCTTATGCCGGGTTTTTTAGAAAGGAAATTGGACATAAATGTCATTGTGGCCTCCAGTGAAGAGCGTTGACTTAGTAGAGCCAGTCTGGTGTGCTTTACCCAATAGAGAGCCGCATAGCTGGAAAACGGTATCATCGAACGGCAAGTCTCAACCGGTACTCCCCACCGTTTGTCACCAGATAGCGGCCCGCTTGGAACTCGAGAGACGAGATACGTGAGGCATTGCTCGGCCAGTGCCGCATGCGACTGTGCTGGTCTGACGAGTTGTTGAGATGGGGTGCTGTCGGAACCCCATGCCTGGGGATCTCGCAAGAATTCTGTCGCAGTGTAATGGATGAGTCGATATCCGTCTCCTATACGCTCGACCAAGCTACAGCATAGGATAATGACTGCGTCGTCGAAGTTAGATGCGTCCCGCAGCGATAGTAGCTCCGTAGTACCTCTACCAGATGGTACGTATGGTTCCCTCACTTTGTATAGCACTTCCCACAGCTCCGAGCGGTTCAGGGAACGGTGCTGAAAGGTGAGCCACGTTAAGATTCTCTGGGCAAGGACCCTCTCTGGCTTGATCCGTTTCGATATCAGGGTTAAGATTCTCAAGTACATCCGTTCCAGGTCCTCGTGCTCAGTAGCTCCCCAGAGTGCCTCCATTCGACATTCGGCGGAGCCAAGCGCCGGCGATTCCACATAGTCCATCATTAGTCGCGCCCATAGGAACATTCCGTTAGCACAATCAAGCAAGTGGTTGGTGAGGTCTTCTGTTGGCGGTTGCGCGAGTAGACCTCGGTCGGCTAGGTTGGCCAGCTTATCTGACAAGTACTGTCTTATGTCTCCCTCGACGTTGCGGCGTATCAATGAAAGTGAAGCAAATTGGCCTGTTCCCGTGTAACCTCTAAGGGCTTTTACGTTCGGCCGACTGAAGAGAAGAATCCTTGCGCTTGTTCCTTTGAGCGCTGTTGTGATGTCCCTGACAACGCGATCTGGATCATCCGATTCATCCACGCCATCCAGCAGCAACTTCAAATTCTTCACGTGCCGTGAGACCAACATGCTGAGGAGTTCAAGGAGTTCATTTGTGCTGGCAATCGATGATGACGAGCTCATCCGAGCTAGCACGAAAGCGTCAAAGATTGCAGTATCATGTTTGTAGCCATGAAATATCTGGGACAGGATCTCGCGGTAGGCGTTCAATCTCGAAGTTGACTCCGGGCTTGCATGTGAGAAAAAGAAGTAGGTGATCATCTCGGCGAGATCCCCGGCAGAGCCTGTGCAAACCTTCTGGAGGCTCTCGAGGACAGAAGCGGCGAGTACCGTTTTTCCTACGCCAGGATTCCCTACAAAAGTGAGAAGTCAGCCACTTGAGAACATAAGAAAAGCATCAACCTCTCGCTTGCAGCTGACCTTCAATCCAGAGGCATCTTCCATCTGCCTCATCGTCACTCACACAGCAATCTTTTGATTTCCAAGAAGTGAACAGGGGATCAATCAAGATCCATTCAGCAGTGTTACCCTGCTTCGCTTCACTGGCCTTCCAAAAATTTCGATGAACCAAGTCGGGGGCGACGGGGTTGAGCCAGTACATTACACGGTTGGTATCCGACACTAAGTACACAGCTGAATTAGCCTCATCTTGGTGATATGGTTGCCAAATGCCTGAGAATACAGTGTCTCGCTTCCCTGACTTCTTGCTTGAGGTGATATCCGGTTTCATTTAATGTCTGAAGAGATTTAAGTGTCATCTCTTGAGCCTTGAACGCCGTACGCTGCTCGTCAACTTGTGAGTTCCTGATGTCTGCAGTCATTTGCAGTTGAATCAGGCCTTGCTCAGCTTCCAGAATCCTACAATGCGCCTGCAGCCCCGATTTGAAATCCTCGAATCGGCGATCAAAAGGCGTCCACATGAGGTCGAGGATGACGGCGGGTGTCCTCCTGGGAGCTGCAGGCTGTCATTTGTCCCTGTCGCGAGCAGGTTGGGAAAGAATCATGACTTACCTCCGGGCTTTTGCGTGAAAACTCGAGCAACGGCCGTGAAAAAGTCAAACACATCAGCGTACAGCCTGACTAGGGAATCTCGAAACGATTCGCTGACGTCTGCTGGCGACACTCGTAGAATTTCTTGATACAGTGGCAACTTGTCACCAATTTCGGAAAGCATCGAGGTCAGCTTCTGGAAAAATCCATCAAAGTTACTCGCCAACTGTCCATCCGATGTCAGCTAAAGGTCGATAATGCCCACATAGCGAGATAGTTCTGCTTAGACGAGCCTTGAGTATCAGTCGCACAGCACCCCATGCTAAAGCTGCAAATTCGGGATGGGATTGAATGAAGATGCCAATCGTCTCAAAGTACGGCTCCAAGCGATTACAGAAGGTCGTAATACACTTGACGGCTCGTGCGGATCGTGGGCATTTGTCCTTGAAGTTGGCGAATTTTCGAACTTCGTCTATGAGCGCATTCGGTGAGCTGCATGTGGCGTACTGGTCCCTATCGCTCTTCGCTAGACACTCCAAGAACCGGTCGCGGGCTTTGGTGAAGGAAGTATCGGCTCTTGGGTCGGAACTATCTTGTTGCGTAGCCATAGTGCAAATCCAACAGCTGATGAGCGATTCGAAATGGTGTGTGCTAGTCAAGACAGATCGAAATAATAAAGGCAGAATTCGAGCGGTGAAATATTTCTGCCTGCTGTCTGCCTTATCGCTACTGAATAAGGCGGCGGATGCTGCTAAGGCGACCCAGGCGACCCAGGCGACCCAGCCTAACCCATGCTAACCCATGATTTATTAGGGACCTCTAAGCAGTCTAGTTTTCTCACCCTGATTCGGGGGTTTGGTAGAGAGGCCGAGCCAACTGAGCACGACTAATGCGGCCTCTATATACGCCTAGGTAGCGATGATAGCGAAGTCGAAGCCGAGTTTGCGCAGGAGAAGGCACAAACAGAGCTATCCGTTTTAAGTCACGTGCTACGTATGTTTTGTCTTTTTGCGGCTGAATTGGCTCTCTACTCCATCAAGGGCGAGTTACTGCTATCACGGAGTAAAAGGGGAAAAGTTGTTTTCACAATTTCAACATTTTCGAAACCCAATTTTTACACAGTTGCCCTCATCAGGCGGCCAATCCCGTGCTGACACGCGGTGGTGAGGACTTGGCTGACGTTGGGGGCTTGAAGCTGAAAGAAGTCGCATGATAGCAATGAAATGCAAGTCGTACATACATATCCATATGGCCCGTCTCCCTGGTCCTTGCCCTAATTTTTTTGCAAGTACCCAATACTTGCATTCTCTCAGCACCTTTGCCTATATAATTCCCGAAAATGTCAGATGCGTCCGACCATGGCCTACTACAGATTCCACCAGCATCGGGCCATGTTGATACGTTCAACTGCCAAGAAGATGGCACTAACTGTACCCAATCACCTCCTCGTCCCTCAGAACCGCTCATCTGGAGGGCGACTTCTGCAGTTCCCCAGAGCGCCGCATTTTCTCTCACCCCATCGCGGCCCAAATCCGTCTGCCAGAAGAAATGGAATCGGACTTGGAACTTGGAAACTATTGCTTCCCTAACTAGCGTTCTCTCGCTCATAGCGCCCATCGTTTTACTTGCCTCACAAGATGGAAAACCGCTCTCAACATGGGTGCTGCCAATTTCGCTAAACACCGCCGCATCCATCCTGGCGGTTGCCATCAAAGCTCCCTTTGCTTTCGTCGTCGGCGCTGCTCTCTCTCAGACCAAGTGGTTTTGGTTTTTCAAGCGCCAGGGTCCCTTGTCTTCTTTCATCGCAGTGGAGGAGGCTGGCCGCGGTCCGTTGGGCAGTCTATCACTGCTTTAGGAACTCAAGCTCCGTTGAGCAAATATTACTATTCCCTGGTGTTATTCGACGCAAATGCAGTATACTAGGCACTGGGCATCATTTGGCGCTCTGATCACTCTGGGACTGCTCATCGTCGACCCCTTTATACAGGGCGTAATCATTTACGATGGTAAGAATCGCATTGTGTCATATTCTAATGCGTCTATTTTACGGGCCTCGACGCATCCTGTTGGCCATTCTCGGAATATCGTCCAATCCAAACCGTTTATGACGATGTCAAATTAGACGGCTGCATGCCCCTCTATCCAGATGTCAACATCATATCCACAGCCCAGATTGGATTTTCCAGCATGTCCGCCATAAAGGATTCAGACACTGCTGCCACAGCCTGTCAGACTGGGAATTGTACCTGGCCTGCTTACTCAACATTGGGTATCTGCAATTCTTGCCAAGATATTTCGAGCTACCTCAATAAGAGCATGAACTCAATGGGAACAACAGTTGTGGCAGTGCTACCTCGGAGTTGGTTAACATAACCCAGTACGGCCTTGACTACGGATTCAACAAATCGAACCTAGTCTTCCGTGGAGGCAACGTAATTACTCGAACGAGAGCAGTTGCCGGCTCACCAAGTCAGAGCTCGCCATAGCTTTCCAGCCACAGGATACAGTCTTATTCCATGGTGCAGACACCCTCATGGCAGCCTTTGCATTAATTCACGCTCCAGCAGAGTATTGGGCCGGCGACGTACCATGGGAAGACGCCGAGATCCAGGCCACCGAATGTGCCATGTCATATTGCGTCAAGACATACAAGCCAATAATGATAAATGGCAAATTAGATCCACGACAAATGCCCACATCGTATGCGCGGGAATCGGATTCGTGGCGGCCGTTCATTCAAGATCCTGAAGCATCAGGAAACGAAACGATGATCCAGCAGATTAACTCCGACGTGCGTAACTCGCTCGCTCCCTTACATGCATTAGAGCATACTCCAGGTTGCGAGTATGTGGAAAGAAGCGATCTAAAACTAATACTCATCGATGGGGACGCGACAATCCCCAACAAAGTTCAGCGCAGCTTCATCATCACGCAGGAAGCTATCCAGGCGACAATGTGGGGGATGAATCAAGGCGTGGTTGAGTCGATCAACAACATGTTGGGAGACGCGACAAACATGACGGCTGCATTCGACAACGCAGCTCGCTTGTTGACGTACCGAATAGGAGAAATTCGGGCTAGAAAAGTCCATGGCATTGCTGAGCAGTGGGTGATTTTGGTCAAGGTTCGCTGGGCCTTCCTTGTCGCGCCTATTGCGATGGTTCTTGGAGGTGTTTTATTTGCTGCCAATGTCGTGATTGAGTCCGAGATGCTCCGTCTACCCACTCTCAAGGCGGATCCTCTCAATGCCTTCATTTACGGTTTCGATAACAGGTCGAGGAACCAGATCGACAACAAGGTGATGGATGAAGAGGCCTTGAAGAAGGTAGCGATTGGACTACGGAAAACAAAGAGCGGGATTGAGTTACAATCTGTGTCATAGGAAGGTTGCCAATATAATTTAGATGGTGTTAAAGACAACAAAAAAAATTGATAGTGAGGGGCGTATGACGTATATACGTTATTGTCGCTATTTCGAATCATCCCTCTTCATGAAATGTCTGATCACTGTGGCTGATGGGCAATATCGTCGAGTCTTCGACAATTCTTTTTGATCTGAGTAGCCCTCCTCATAGATTTAAATGAAAGCCAACATCAGCGAGTAACAAAATTTAGAATATGCCCATCGCATAGAATAATCCTCGTGTGATCATAACGGAGTCGTCTGTCAATAAGTCCGTGAGGCTCAATTGGTAAGGCGGGTTATCTAAGTCATGGGGCTGTCTGACAGAATAAGCATGGCTTTGGGGCAGTGCAACTCTGCCTTGGATGACGTAGGTTCCGCCACAAACGCGTTCTTGAAGATCGTATTTAGCATGGGTCTCTTGATAAATACCCATGAAGCCGGTAGTCATGGGTTATTCCCGCGATCTACTACGGATGCGCCGATGGAGGATGCAAGGCACATGTTGAGCTTAATCCTACTTTCAGCTTGGCTATCTGTTGTAGGGTTATGGGTCGCTTTCGGTTCCGCGTAAAGCTTCTGCATGAGTATGGGATAATTGAAGATCGAGAATCTAATTTCGCTCGGACGATTGCATCTTCACTTGGTGTCTGGAGATATAGCGAATCCGAGGCGTGCAACTATAGGGTAGCTCGTATATAAATGTGGGCTACGTCATCAGAGTTTGGCACATGCCCATCAAGGTTTAAACATTGCCATTCCCGAATCCGTAGTCCGTAGATGCTTTGAGAATGAGTCAATTGATGAGACCGGAATCCCCGCGTTTAGGTGTTCCGCATCAGCTGAGAATGGACAAACGACTTGACGACGCAAATGGCTTACCGCCAAATGACAATGACGCGATCAGGGCATGCATCATGTGCGTAACAGCGAAATGGCAATGCTTGGCATATGTGAATACTTGGCAAGTGTGGGATATCTCGGCATGGCCGACGGGGGCTCTCAGCTTCGAATAGGTGTTGCTACGTACAATATTGATGAAGCCGCGTGTTCCTCAACCACCAGCCAAGAGAGAAAGGCGGAGACCCAAGGCTCAGCATGATGGATTCGGCCCCGCGTAGTGGTTCTTGGGTTCTTGGCTCTTTGGATCCGACCGTCTCAGCCACGCCGAAGATCCGGTAGAAGTGGCTCATATTGGGTGAGCTTGGACGAGGTCTTAGAATGCCGAGCCACATTCTTGAATCTTCTCTTGGCCTTCGCACTGGCCGATGCCGATGTAGCCGACGCCAAGTGTGGAGTCTCCGCGTACGCCTGCGCCACTGACATGACGCGAAGTGAAGCTAGCGAAAGCTACAGTACCAAAGAAGAGTTGTAGAGCTCGATGACAAATGACGACGTGCTTTGTATTAAAGGACGAGGGTATTCTCGTTAAACCTAATTCCGCTTTTTCCCATCAATTCATACACATACAGATACAACATACACCAATTCCGAATTCATCCGATACCCAATCATACACATCATGTCTGCTCAAGATTACTACGGCGGCGGCAGTGGCGGCGGCAACCAGGGCTACAATAACCAGGGCTACAACAGCAACAACCAGCAGCAGGGCTACAACCAGCAGGTATGAGGGGAAATCACTACATCATACGAAGGCATTCCAATCTCTAACATATCTTCAAACAGCAAAACCAGTCATACCCCGACCAGCGAGGCTACGACAACAACAACTCCTACCAACAACAACAGCAGGGCGGACAATATGGTAGCGCTCAAGCCTACCCCGGCGGCGACGGCCAGCAAGGCCCTGATGGCGAGCGAGGCCTCGGAGCGACTCTAGTCGGCGGAGGAGCTGCCGGATGGGCTGCACACAAAGCTGGAGGTGGCTTCCTGGGCAGTGCCGCCGGTGCCATTGCCGGTGCTATCGGTGCCAACTTTGTAGAGCACAAGTTCAAGAAGTGAGTTCCTTTCTGGCTTATTTCCCCCTCGCCAGCGACTAACACATTTTAGGCACAAGAAGAACAAGAAGGAGCATAGAGACGGCCGCCCCCGGAACTACAGCGGAGACTCGACCTCGAGCAGCGATTCCGACTCCGAAGACGACCGTCGCCGACACGGTGGCCCTCCTCACGGCGAGCGAGGCGGACCTCATGGTGAGCGCGGTGGCCCCCACGGCGGTCCTCCTCACCACGGCGGCGGTGGACCCGGCGGACCCGGCGGTTACGGAGGTGACCACGGAGGTTACGGCGGACACCATGGCGGCCCCGGCGGCGGTCCTGGCGGATACGGAGGCCCAGGCGGTCCCGGAGGCCCCGGAGGATATGGCGGTCCTCATGGAGGCGGCGGCTACGGTGGCCCAGGTGGCCATGGCGGTCCTGGAGGCCACGGCGGAGGCCCTCGATGGTAAATCTACCGTTGTCCTCCATCCTATAGAGTCTAGTATCGAGCGGCGTTTTTGGGAATGTGCCATGGGTGGCAAGATAAGCCAAGATTATGCAATTAAATGATATACATGATTGAGTTCAAACAACGTTCTGTTGACGCGGGATCTACCAGTCTCGAATACTTTCATGTTCCACCCCGATGGTGTAGGCGGAAGGCAGCCGGGTAGGCGCAACACTAGTAGGTTAGCTCAGTTCATCCTTGAGTGCTTAGACAATCATGAGCTTTCCTTTCGAAGGCTTTTTTTTTTACGCTTGGAAGAGAGAATCATCAACGAATTTACAGTAAATGTAGCCTGTCCTGAGCCTGAAGTTACCACGTCACCAGTCAATGTCCTTCCACTGAGGTTAAGCATAGCGGGAGGCCAAGTGAATATTGCGGAACCAAGTCATGAATGTCACTAAGATGTATCCGGAAGCGAAAAATATAAATTATTGATTCCGGAATCAGAACCCCGTCAATCTTTGTTGACAAACTCCGAATAGCTATTTGCTATTGTCTGACTTATATCGCTGCTTGATGGTTCTATCTAAGTAACAAATCCATCACAAGGCATAGCTTTGTCAGCGCTATGCTAGCTACACCATCACTTTACTAGAACTATAATTCACTGAACAAATCAATTGCGTTGGACATGTACTCAGAGTGCTACCCGGGTTTCTAGTTCACAAATAAAATCACTACCGGGACTTGCGAATGTTTTGAATTGATTCGTGTTATCATAAGTTTGCTTTCCATCTAAAAGATGAAACTAAAGTCTATAGTATTAAACGCTTATAAGGCCAGCCACCATTTTTTGTGTCTCGGTCAAATGCTATCCCACCGTCCCATATTTACATTGGTATCAAAGCTTTTTGTATAGAATTCTCGTCTCTCTTTTTTTTCTTTAACAATTAGGCAAACGATTCCCTGGTGTTCACCCGGTCGATATCGTAGGGGTTGCCGTCGTACGACTTGCGGCGAATTGATGCTGCGCCAGCGGTCGATGCGCGAGAGCGAATGGCGGCAAATGTGGGCTCGTCAGCCACGGTAGAGTCATCATCGTCCAGCTCAGCCTCAGGTTGAGCAGTCTGCTCGTCGGCCTTTTCTGTCTCATCGGAAGAGTCTTGGCTCTCTTGCAGGTTTCGCATGAAGGCGGCTGACTGGGCTGCAAACTTGCACTTGGATCGAATGGCCGGGCCGTACTTGTAGAAGAGGAATGGGAAAGGAACGCATGCGAGTGCTAGGAAGGCAGGGACTGTGGAGGCCCAGTGAATGCCCAGGTTGTCGTACATTTGAGACGTGAAGAGAGGGAATGCTGCTCCGAAGAGGGATCGAAGAACAGAGTTGGCGGCCAGGACGGAGGCGGCAAAAATGGTGTAGGAGTCGATGAGGTAGTTCATGATGCTCAAAAACACCAGGACCATTCCGAAACCAAAGGGAACGCCAGCTGCAATGCTAGCCATCCAGTGGACGGAAGGCGAGTTGGTCCAGGCAAACCAAAAGAGACCGATGGGGAGTGCAATGGATCCAATCATGGCCGCGTAAAGGCGCGCCTCAGGAGGAGCAAAGCCGCCGTGTTCTTGCTCAATCTTGATGTATCGCTTGTTGGAGGGAATGGTGTAGGCAATGGCGAACAGCATGCCAACCATGATGCCGAGGAATGAGAGGCCGCCGACGCCCTGGTTCCAGCCGCGGTTCTGTTGGTAGACGATGGGGAAGGCGGCGAAGAGCATGTAAAGGGTGCCATAGATGATGGCCATGTAAATGGACAGCAGCAGAACGATGGGCTCCTTGAACAGCAGAATCCAAGGACGGAGCAAAGCCGTCTTCATGGCGTTGCCGAGCGTAATCTTGCCCCGCTGGTGATCGATGGAGCTGACGTAGTGCTTGCCCGTCGTCTTGGACAGCTGCAGAGCTCGCTTGCGGAGGATGACGGGGGCGTACGTCTCGGGGACGAGCAGTGCTCCGATGATCAAGAGGGCGCCCGAGAAGATGGCCAGGAAGCCCATGACCCAGCGCCATCCCTCCGTCATGCCCAAGAAGCCGCCGATGATGGGGCCAAGAACAGGACCGAGGAAGGGAGCGGCGGCGAAGAGAGCCATGGCGAGGCCTCGCTGTGAGGCTGGGAACATGTCCGCGATGACACCGCCGGCGTTGGTCAGAGGCGACGAGCCAAAGGCGCCGGCCATGAAGCGAAGGATGATCAGCGTCTCGGGATTCTGAGCGCCTGCGCAACCAGCGTTGAAGGCCGTAAGAGCAGCATATGTTCCAATGAAGAGAACTTGGCGCCCAAACAGCTCGCTCAGAGGCGCCCACAGCAAAGGACCAATGGCAAAACCGAGCACGAACAGCGAGACGCCCAGCGTGGCAACCTCTTGACTGATGTGAAACTCCATCATGATCTCGGCCATGCCACCGGTAAATGCCGATGAGACGAGGGCGACGGCCAAGGTGGCGATGGCGACGGTCATGGTGATGAACCATTTCTTGACGTCGCTGAAGAGCATCGGGTTTCGGGGGTCGTTGGGGATGAAGACCACTAGATAGGGATCTGACTCTGTGCCAGCGCCCTTGTATTGGTAGTTGACAACATCGGTGGTGACGCCGGCCTGGTCGGCGACTAATCGCCAGTAGGGGATTTTTGTTGTGTGCTGGACTGGCTCGCCGTCCAGTTGGGGGGGTTTTTCTGACGCCATTATTGGTGGCAGTCTTTGTGTAGCTAGGGTTGTGGAATTATTTCGATCGGTCTCGTAGTGGCGAGTGTAGAATACCAGACGGATTTCGAATCGTGGGTTGTAATGTCTCGGGTGTAGAAAAGTCTCGAGTTGATCGATGTCTTTCTCCTGTTTTTAAAAATCTGCACATGGACGTACTCTCGGATCTCTTTAATATCATCTCCCATCCATCCCTCGGCCGATACGATGACGTCGACAGGGTTCGTTTCGCGGCATTCGGCCGTCTTCAGCGATGGCGACGGACTCTTCAGCACCCCGACCCCGGCCTTGATGCAGCGAAGGGATTGGCTGAGATTACTCATGGAGCTGGGATGTGCATTTTAGCTGCAATACCAGCCGGCCATAGCTGTCGGACACTCGGCCGTAATGATTCTAGAAGGGTGATGAATACCGTTCCACTGAGTAATGGGGACACACGGGTTTCACCCAATCGACTACAGGTACATAAGATGAGAGTCGATAGTGCAGGGGTTTGTAGATTGCAGTGGGCGGTACCCTTGCATACAAAAGTCCGCGGAAAGCTACAAACTCCGTTGGTGTTGGTGGGGATGTTTCTATATTGCTAAAATAAATGCAAATAAATCAATTTCTCTATCTCGTGTTCAAGACTGACGTGTTTCACACGACCAAATGAAGCAGTAAAACATGAATCTGTAAATATGAACAAAATGCTAAGCATTAGTAGAGACTGTTTCAACCGGCGCCGAAACGGCATCCCGAGCAAGCTTAACCCCCCCGGTCAATGACCGTTGTCGAATTTCCTCTTTCGGCCGGCCTCGGTACCGGTCTCGGCGATCTCCGGACTGAGAAAAACTTGAAAACGTCATGTAAGAAAAAAATCTAACCCCTGTCAAGCCGAGGCTTCTTTTCTTAGCGTCCTTTCTAATCGCCGCTCCGCGGACAATATGCTTGTTTGAAACGGAGTTCGGGTGGCATAAGGACCGGTATTTGCCCCCGACCTTGCGAATGCCGTAGGGATTGCTTTGAAATCATAGGGACTGGCTCAGACCGTATTATTCATATCGGGATTCAGATCGTGGGAGATTGTCGATCAAAGTGACATCTTATCTGCGTCCCGAGCCCGCGGACCCGAGATCCCGTGGTCATCGCTGCCATCTCCCCTAGTTCATCTGGACATATCGCATCTAACTCCGACACGGGCGGAACGCCATGTGAGCTCATCCTGCATCTTTTCCCCGATTGGTACCGTTGGAAAGCTTGTCAGTGATCCAAATATAGCGATTGCTGCACGTGCAGTCCCTTCAGCATGCCTACCCTTGTTGGTCCAAAGAGCCGCAATTCTGGTGTTGTTGCTAGCAAAATGCCACCTGAAACGATAAAGACTAGTACAAGACTCCCCAACTACGGAGTGTGTGCTGATAAATTAACAACCCCCACCTCCTCAGCTACTACCAATGGACCATAGAACAAAGTTGGTTCAAACACGATACTTTGCGTTTGGCGAGTAAGCACGCTTTCTCTTCCTCTTTCCTTCTTCCATCTGCTCCTTCGCGGTCCTCTAAATGCCGATGAACCCAAACTCCGCGGGAACCGTGTCTGGAAATGTCTCATGCTCCCTCACGGAGTTCTTGTGCACCAAGTCCCGGCAAACCTTAAACATTAGGTACTTGTTGCTGACAATGGTCATTTCCAGTCGATGTCAATCTGTAGTAGTAATCTTGAGCGGACTCGAGCTTGCGAGGGTGGTCGGTCGGACAGACGGAATCCACTCCGGGTGCCGCTTGTCAGATAAACTTGGCACTGCAGTGATTTGCCCTCGGAGTCCGTTGTGTCGAAGTCAAGGCGTTTTGTATGGCTATCTTCGTGAAAGAAGTGCTCGATGTAGTCGCCGCAGTAGAGGATGAAGCATTTGTCTATTAGAGAGATGGACACAGCTTTCTTGTCTTTTAGGAGAGCTCTGTATGCGGCATCGTACGTAGCTTGGTGTTCACTTTGGATTTCTCGCTCCTCAGCGCACCTTTGTTGCGCTAATTTCTTCATACGTATAAGGTCCGCCTTCGGAGCCTCACGCTCTTCGTTGCTTTGTTGGTAGCAACTCGCATCGCTCCCAGTATCGGATACTTCATCCTCGTAGCAGCAACAATCGCATTCCGGTCCGCCGCTCTCTTCACCCTTTTCTCCGTATGTCTGCGGGTCGTATAGTCTTCACATTGTTTGCACATTTTTTGACATTCCCTTATATCAAAATCTGAGATTTCTTGATCAAAGACATCATCCTCAAGGTCACTGGTAGTTAAGCGATAGTGAGTGTGGTCCCTTTGGCTGGAAAATCCTGGTTTGGAGTTGGGGTGGCTTTCAATGAGTATCAGGATCCTATAACACCACAATGGACGGGTTTTGGGGTCCTAAGAGCCAGCGAGCCGATTATGACGATCAAAAAAACTGGTTCTCCCACGAGGTCTATCTGTAGTAGGGCACACGCGACCTAATATCTACTTTCAGGATTATCGGTTGACGCGCTGATTATTGGCTCAAGCGCGGGTGATTGACAACGCTTGGCAAACAGAGAATGAAGTTGGGCTAATGCTGGGGTTATAGGAAAACAAAGAATAAGATTATTGTGTTCTCAAGAGAGGCAAAATGGTTAGAATTCCAAGGAGTGGGAATTTTGGCACGTGGTTGTGACCTGCAAGAAAGAGAGGAGAGAATTGAATCAACAAGAAGGTGGTGAGGAGTTGGGCCAGCCACGATGACTAAGGGACAAAGAGTCTAGCAGTCCACAGAGCCAATGGTGGCGGTGATATAAGACATACAAGTAAAGTTTTATTAGTCATGCATGGCGACCGTTTATCGCAAGGCGTGTATATAACCTAAGCTTTATGTAGTCGAAAGTAAAACGGTGTCAGTAGGTAGCATTGTTTACCAGAGGGATTTCCAACTTTAGATCCTGATATTCCTGTTCAACAATTTCCCACACTTCATGAGCGATGGAGACTGGTGCGAATTGCAAAAAGTTGAATCAGAGAATGGCTGTCGAGGATTCTGAGATTATATATTATTCTCTGTCTGCCTAGCATGATCAGCTCGTCTAACACTTGTATATTGTAGAGCTAAGAAGGGTAGAGGGCGCCAGATGAGTAGACTCTAAGTCTAACGACCCAAACTATTCCAAAATATCCGAGAGAGAGTTATGAGCTGCCTGCAGACCACCGTCAACCCAGCTACCAAAGAACGAGGTGCAGTCGCTATTGATGAGAACTCGAGAACTCGTATCGTTGAGCTTCTCGAAAGCGTAAAACATGGCTGCAATGTCATTATCCTGACCTGTAAACCAAGGGGAAAAGCACGATAGTGGTATGGATCCAGTGGCTAGTGGATGATGTAGAGATTATCGTCCGTCACGGGGGTGCGATTATCGGCGTAGTCCGGATACTTGGTGTCTCGCATAATTCTGGCGATCTGCTCCTTGAAGACGAAGAGAAGTTCCTGGGAATGCTGGATGGTCATGATTTGCTCAGAGAGGTCCTCCCAGACATACGTGACGAGGGCCATGCCGTAATCCTCTTGTCCATAGTCCAAGGTGTAGGTCTTCTGTCTGGTGTCGGACAGGATGACGCGGGGAAAGTCGGATGGCTGGCCCTCCCAGAACTTTTTGGTTCGGGTGAAGAGCTTGGACGAAGAGGTCATGTGGAGGTCGGTGATATATCTGTTGTCTTGGGATGAGAAGATGGGGTTGCCGGTTGTTAGAGACTGGAGCCGATGCGTAGTTAATGGCTCGGTTGCTGGTTCCGATATCGACCAAGTCATACTCAACGGTCTCGGAGTCGCCTGCGTCGCCGGCAGAAGACCCTTGGACAGTGGCAATAGCGCTGGAAGTGCCGGAGCCACCATTGAGGACTTTAGCGACTGTTGAAAACTTGGCTTCGACTCCTATTTTGGTATCCATTACCTAGTCGACTATCTCCCCATACAGAACCCTATTGCCGAGATCATTCTTCAGATATTTCTCAACGCTGCATCATGGCTTTGAATGCGACGGTAGAGAATGTGATTGGCCGGCCCCTCCTAAAGTCCTCTCTGATCTACGTATTCTGTGGACTAATGACTTGATCAAGGAGACGGCAGAGCCCCTGTTGGCAAAGTACAGCCCGAGCTTTCCTCCCATTGACGAGTCGTATCGGACAGTCTTTCACTCTGCGACCGCTGATAAAGACGCGTACAAGGCAGCCATGGCAAACCGAACCCGTGAAGCGGCCTTCTAGCATGACAACGTCCTCTTCTCCACGGAAGAGTCCTGCTCCGAAGCTATCCTATTCAACGATGTCGGAACGGGCGGGCTTCCCTCGTTCCGTGAGAAGCATCTAAATGACTCCCCAGGGGCTGCGCTCCAGGTTGACGCCGGAGGTCCTCATGTGGCGTCCACTACAGCTTCGTATTTTGGCGATGTAGACTACACGGTTCCTATTAGACAAGTACAAGTACCGTGTTTTAGCAATGTCATATTCCAAGAGGAAATTATGCCGGTGACGGTCAACATTGTGGCCAAGAAGGGTTGCGATTTTATTCTCTTTAACCTGATCAACGAGCTGGCTGAGCAGGGGATCTTGAAACGACCTTGCCGGGATGGCAGGCTTTTGCCACCTGGTGTGTATTCTATTCGGTTGCATCAATGATGCGGATGGGTCCTCAGTCTGCAATCGTAACCTCGAGCTCAAGGGCTTGTCGTTCAAGGACCTAGCAAAGGTCCTACCTGGATCGACAGAGTGAGGTCGGAAGCGGAGTCAGGGGTTTTCAGCTAGTTGGGCTTGTCAGCAGGATGAGCTTGGTGCGGCTTTTTCCTCGCGCAAAATCAGCAGTGTCTTATACTGTCTAGCGCAGCCCAGGTAGTGACTCTTGTTCAATAATACCGCCGCCTGTCTCACTCTGCAGGGCTAAGATTGCAGTGCAGCGCGTTCAAGGCTATGAAGGATGGCCCCAAGACCCACTTGGGTGGTTTATGCAATGAGTATGGAGTCAATATTGCCGCTTTTGTCCTAAGCCGGGACTGGTCTAGAACGTCATCAAATATCAATAAGACCGTGTTCGAGACCTGCAATTATCATGTTGTACTATGTAGAGCGCATGGTCAGAAGAGAGGTTGATTGCGCAGTCTAGGGTAGGACAATAAAATACAATGGGAACGGGGGATTATTTCGTCATCGCCTGCGCACCAACTTATCTTCCGCCTTAGCCGTCGGATAAGCTAGCCAATTGATGAAGCGGGCCAGACCCGGTTCGGAATAGTGGGTCGAGTTTTTCAAGATTCTCACGGTTAGCTTAAGCGCCCCAGAGAGGTCGAGACAAACTACATAGGCAGTGCAATCAGCACAGCTGAATGCCGAGGACAGCTACCCCAGGATTTCCAAGAATCCCGAGCTTCACCGAGGAAGCGAGTACGTAATTGGAACTCCTTTGTCTGCCTATTGCTCCACTGAAGGTGGAGTTTTTCACGATGGAACGGACCATCCCCAGATTCTTGTTCTCAATCAACCTTCCCTTTTTGGCGTGGTCTGACGAGCTTAATATCTGGATCCGCGTGGACCAAGTCATCGCTCACCTAGTTACTCACCTGTTCCATCGAATTGGAATAAGAATCAAATGGTCCGCGGGATTTCATTGGGCTAGTTTTGTCGACGAGTTATGTTGGTTGGTTCGCATATGCTCTCCTTAATGTGAAGTACAGGACATGACAAGAAGCTGAGACGGTCGCCACGGGGCTTAGTTCTACGCGACACGATCTCGAATTGGATGGCACGAGGCAATCTGTCCTATCGGCTGAACGTCGCAATTCAGCCTTGGTAAATTACTCACTGACTGTCACGGACCATCCAGACGAGATGGTTATGACGATCCCTCATCAGTTGCTTGGTGTCGCCGATAATGAAGCCAAAACCTACCACCAAACCCCAACAAGAAGGCTATAGATAAACAACACTCGAGGTATTTTCTAGTTAGATACAGGCACTTGCCACCAACTATCGTACTTGCAAATGGGTAATCGATCATGAAAAATTAAGTACACAATACCACCGAGTCAGACCCTTGCCTTCAAGCTTGGCCTTACGCCGCCAAGCCCGATTATCCCAAGCTAATTGGTGAGTTGACTCGCCAAGATCAACAACGGCCACACCCCCTACTGAAGCTTATCTCGTCTTACTCGTTACCTACGTCAGCCAGCCACCCCCCCCTCCCCTTGAGGCTGGGCTTGTTCGGTGACACCTTGACTTCGCCACCAGGACTGATCGAGCATGGACGAATGCGGGGAATCAAGTGTTTATCTCGGGAAGTGTCTAGGGGCCTTGTCGACTGCATGCCAACGAACTTGGCCGTTTGACGTTAGCGACTTCTGGGCATGTTTGATAAGTAGGCGGTTTGGCATGGCCTCCAAATGATTTAAAATGGACCGTTGATCCCACTGTCTTGGCTCGACAGATCATCACTCTCTCATGCACTCGACCATTCATTGTGTCTCCCTATGAAATCACAACCTCGTGTACCACACTTTTAACCCTCCATCGCACAACCATGTCTTCACACGACATGGAGAAGACGTCTGCGTCTCCCAAGCGACAGAGCCTCAATGGCCTCGCGCCCCAGGAGAGCGTGCGCGAAGCTGACTTGGCAGAGTACAATGATGATCGAAATGGGCAGTTTCACAGGTCCTTTACTCCTCGCCAAGTACATGTACGTTGCCTTCCAAGTCCTAACAAAAATCCAGTAACAATAATTACTGACCTTGTTTTGCATCGCGTAGATTATTTCCCTCGGTTCGAATATCGGAAGCGGCGTCTTTATCGGCACCGGCAGCGCCCTCGCAAATGGCGGTCCTGGAAATATGATTGTTGCATACTCCATGGTCTGCTCGTGCGTGTGGGCTGTTCTGCAGACGCTTTCGGAGATGACGATTGCCTTTCCTACCTCTGGTAACTTCATTGACTATGCCGGACGCTGGGTTGATCCTGCCCTAGCGTTTGGTGCTGGCTTTGCAGAATGGCTCGGTAAGTGCTTGAATGAACTGCAGCTTGATCGTGCGATGGACTAACGGCTCCGTCTTGTGTAGGCTGGACGGCCATCATCGCTGCTGAAGCAGTCTTCTGTGACATTCTTGTCAACTTCTGGGCTGGAGGCAAGGTGCCACCCGCCGCAATTTGTGAGTCTTGGTGACCCAGTCGATATTGGTTGATCAACTGACCTGAGTGTGTGGTATTGCAGACACACTTTTCTTGGCAGCAACTTTTGTCATCTTCTTCCTTCCGAATACGATTTTCGCATGGTTCGAATACGTCACGTCGATCATCAAAATCTTCCTCTTTCTGATCATCATCTTCTTGTCTCTCGCTCTGGTTCTTGGGGCAGGCCCGAACGGCAGCGTTGCGGATGGCTCGACTTGGACAGACTTGCCGCCGTTTAAGAATGGATTCTCTGTAAGTGTTTCTTGACTAGTGTCACTTCTAAGATTGTTAACCTAATCAAATCGTCTGCAGGGCTTTTCTAGCGCCGCGTTACTAGCCACATGGGCTGTCGGAGATCAAGTCTTCATCGGCATCATGGCCGGCGAAGCTCAGAGTCCTCGACACGCCATGGGACATGCCACGAAATTGGTACCCTACCGAGTCGGAATCGTCTATATGCTTAGTGTCATGTTCATCACATTGCTCGTGCGCTCCGACGACGAACGACTACTTGGCGGCGGCGGCGTCACCGCTTCCCCCTTCGTCATTGCAACCATTGATGCCAAGATCCCCGTGATTGGAGATATTCTTAACGCTGGAATGATCATCGGCATCCTTGCGATCTCGGCAGAGTCTGTTTATCTCGCCTCGCGCGTTGTTCGAACTATGGCTCATCAAACCTTGATTCCTGAATTCATCGCCAGAGTTGACAGCAAGGGTCGCCCGAGATGGGCGTTGGGATTGACATGTGGTGTTGGCACGATCCTCACCTACATCAACCTGGCAGGTACGTTTCACCAAGGCCGCAACTAACTACGGATATACGCTGACCGACATAGCTGGTGGACGTACCGCGTTTACCTGGCTCATTTCTATCACCAGCGCATCCTTCTTTTGCAACTGGATCATCATTTCATTCACATCATGGCGATTCCATCTTGCACTCAAGGCGCAGAATGACCCCCTCTTCAAACAAACATATGCCTGGAGTTCCGTCATGTGGCCGCTCGCTCCAGTCTGGCTCATGGCTGTCTCCTTGGTGCTGACTGCTAGCTGTTTCAGCCTTGGCATCAAGCCTTTGGTAAGAATTGAATCGACGGCAATGTTACTTGAAGGGCAATAATACTAACTGTACTCCCCAGGGCGACGCCGATTTCACTCCGGAGAACTTCTTTCAGTACATCATTGGGTTACTGATCATCGTGGTTTTTACTGCAGCATATAAGGTCATAATGCGCACGCCGTGGCGCGACCCTGCTACTGCTGATTTGAAGACTGGGCGACGCATTCTCAGCACAGAGGAGATTAACGAGCTTGATGCGTACTACGCGATGCCTACGTGGCGTCGTTTTGGAACCTATGTTCAGCTTTGGTAGACGACGTACTAGCGGAGGCTTTTTGAACTCGAAGTTTCTCCAGTCACTGACGAGGCACCCTTTTCGTCAGCGCATTTTTATCACGACCGTACCATATTACCTTGAAATGCTGGAAGACTGCAAAGACATTGTTTCGCCGTTGCGAATGAATGACTACATGGATAATGACCTCGTAATTCTTCTTGTAGAATCCCACTTTGTGGCTCGTGCAACGCAAGACCTGTGCCTGTGATTCCGCGTGATTGAGAACAATGCGCCCTTCGATCAATTGCGGCTCAAACACGGGAGGATGGGGCCATTCGACAGACTCATCAATGAAGTAAAAGCCCCTCTTTCCTCTCCCCTTTTTTGTCCCTGTTTTTTTTTCTTTGCGGGAGGCCTCAACGTCTTCGAAGGACTCTAGGTTTAAACAGCGGCTTATCTAGACAGTAGGATGCATCACCTGATGGACATAACGTTCAACCTTGTTAGTATGTTGCAGGAGGCCTCAAAACTGTGTTTTATTCTTCTTTGTTTTTGTGCTAGCAACTCACTCTTGATGGATCGGACACCAAATTACCTAGGTCTCAAGGCGGAATTTTAAGTGGAATACTACTAAACTAGCGGGAATACCAGCGGCATCAAGGCGGCATTGGAAGCGCCATTTACCCCAACGAGATTGTACAAGAGATCAACCTTGAGAGCGATCCAGACGGTTCCCTGTGAACCATGGGTTTTTTTCTTTTAGAGTTCCAGCTGGAATTACTGTAATCACGTCACAGGTTGCCCTTCATCTGACTGGTGACCTTGATTGATTTTTTTTTTGAACCTAGCTCCAAACCTTTGCCTCCACCAGCACCGAATCCTACATCCGTAGTTTCCTCCGTCGACTACTTTGCCCTTCGCATACAATGCCAGAGATGACGACCGCAGCGGCCCCCTCGTCGTATCAGACAGGACGGGGTGTCATAATTAACTAGGGTAAGGTTGTACGCTCCCTCATAGGCGAGTTGCTGTTGGCACAAAGTAGAAAGCCACAGTTCTGCCAATATAGATTAGATGACACTATTTGATGGTGTGGATGAATATCTTGTCTTATCTATCTCTCTCGTAAAGAGCAAATTCAGTCATTCATCCTTAGGGAGGGATCTGGTTGATCTGGATACCTTCAGATTGATGAGGCCTCTGGAAGCCGTTCTTTAGGTTTTTGAAGTTGATCTGAGTTTGAAGTTTATATCTGGGTACGATCTGAACCATGGTACGGTTCTGAACCTACTCAGGTTGATGTTTCCTATCGGTCCGTCTGACAGACCCTATATAGCCATGCTCCGGTGTCTTCATGACTGCCTGACCCTTGGACATCTGCACCCCAGCTATGAGCAACTTTCTCGACCTAATCTTCTCTTTATCCTACATCACTAAAACAACAGTCTAGCCACTCGGCTTCAGCGCCAGCATGCGTACACAAATCCCTCCTTATAGCCACAGTATCCTGAGCAGCCCTGATCTTTTGCGAAAAATTGATCAACTGCGAGAAAAAAATGTCTCTACGTACCCAGAAATTCCACGGCTCGTCGCCGTAGGTGACCAAGGCTCAGGAAAATCGTCTCTGCTAGAGAATTTGACGGGCATCCCTTTTCCCCATGGCCAAGAGCTCTGCACCCGTTTTGCAACTGAGGTTACGCAACGCCGTCAAGACTTTTCTCGAATCGACATCAGTATTGTCCCTGGACGCAATGCTACCGCGGCAGATAGGGAGCGTTTGGAATCGTATCATAAACACTTTGATACGATCACTCAGTTTCATAACGAACTTCCAGATATTTTGAACGAGGTAAGAACGGTGTCTTTGAGAAATGGCTAGATCTGACAAAGAATGTAGGTCAACAAGTTGATGGGCATCAGAACCAACAAAAACCCAACTGGCGATAAGAGCATTAGCGAAGACGTTTTGAAAATCGACAGATACCACCCGAATGCGGACTACCTGACTGTCATTGATGTACCTGGCATCTTGCGCGTCAAGACAGAAGGAGCCACCACCGAAAATGATCGCGATATCATCAACGTCATGGTCAAGAACTACATGAGAGATAGATGCACAATCATCCTTGCCGTATTGCCTTGCACCGTTGATATTTGGACTCAAGAAATTCTTGTCTTTGCAAAAGCGGCCGACAAGACGGGCGAGAATACCCTTGGCATTCTCACCAAGCCAGACCTGGTGAAAGGGCCCAGTGCTGAATCTGCGGTCTGCCAGTTGGTCCAAGGAAAGCGGCGTCCTCTCACGCTGGGCTATCACGTTGTCAGTGGTCGAGGCAGCGATGAAGACCAGACCGAAAACTGCAACACAAATGATAGAGAGGATTTGTTCAGGGAAAGTCCTTGGAGTTCTCTGCCGGATGACCGTTTGGGAATCGCTGCATTGCGCCATAGGTTGCAGAACCTGTTGGGTCAAATCACAGACAAGTCTTTTGCTGATCTTCAAGCGCAAACACGCCAAAGGTTGGCACAGACTCAAGAGAGGCTGACGGAACTGGGGCCTCAGCGATATACCGAGCGAGAGCAGCAACAGTATCTGGCAGCCGTGGCAGGAAAATTTCAGGCCATCGTTCGAGCTGCGTTGGATGCCGATTACTCGGCCAGCGACGCGTTCCAAGATGACGCACTTCGTCTCGTGACAGCCGTGGTTCATATCTCGGAACGGTTCAACCTTCGTTTTCAAGACCACGCTCATACCTATTCATTCGGCGTGCCCTCTGTCTCAAAAGAAAGTCCTCCCAAGCCAGCTGTTGGGTCTTCACTCTCCAAGGGCCAAGGCAGAACCTCACCAACAGAGCATGTACTCCAAAGAAATGAGAACACGATTAAGTCGCCCGAGAACGTCGAAACACATGAGTTCCCGGATTTGGAGAACATCATTGTCAAAGACAGGGCGATTCCTAAGCCTAAACTAGGCATCCTGCTCTGGATTTTCGAAATGAATCAACGTTCTCGCGATATCGAGCTGGGAATATCTGTGCCTCGCCTTCTTTCTCAGGCCTTCCACGAGCAGTCTGTCGGATGGGCTGCTATGACGAAACAATATCTGAGCGATGTAATCTTAGCCGTCCACAAGTTCATCCTCAAGGCTCTAGAGGGCGTCTGCACGGACTCCGGGGTCCGCAGGAAGCTCATATCGAGCATTATGAGCGGCCTTCTTGATGGATACACAAAAGGCATGAGCCATGCCATTTATTTGGTCGACATTGAACGAAACAAGAAGCCGTACACGCTGAGTCCTCACTTCAACGACATTCTTCAAAAGCCTCATGGCATTCGCATGACAGGGCTCATAGATAAAGTCCAGAAATACAGAATCACTGGCGGGTCGAAACAGCTCTACTTCAAGGTTGAGGACGTCAGGTCTACTATCAGCAAAAGAAGCAACTCTGACAAGGCGGTAGAGGATATGTATGATATTCTCCAGGCTTACTATAACGTGGCCCGTGAACGCTTCGTCGACAACGTCTACAACCAAGCCGTTGACCATTGCCTCTTATCAGGGCCAAAGAGTCCACTTGGGCTTTTTTGCGAGCAATGGGTGCTCCAATTGGATACCGAGAGACTCAGCAGCATAGCCGGAGAGTCCATCATGATCAGACAGCAACGAAACAAGTTGGAGAAGACCCGACAGGAGTTGGAAGAGGCCCTCAAGATACTACTTTGACGCAAGTGCTCATCTTAGAGACGGACTGGCTTGAAACTGATGATACAACAAGATTTGATTCATTAATCGTGGGGACTCCGGTTGGTCGATGTTCACTGAAGGGGAAATTGGTAGAGTTTGATGGTGCCTTGCTCTATTGAGGGATGCTGCATTGTTATACTGCTTAATAAAGTATGTCAAGATCTTAATGAGATATTTTATTATTTCTGTTAAAGACAAAGTCACCTTCGTAGCATATACCAAGAATGAGGATGATAGATCGAATAGATATCTAAAGGGATGACCAGAGGATTAAAAAAGAAAACTTCCAAAAGTGATAATAAAATGGACCTAGTACTCAGGCTTAAGGTAAGAGTAACTTTGAAAAAGAAAACAAAAAACAAGACAGGAACCGAGCAAGACGACGGATGCATAATCATAAGTGATAATGTAGCATGTCTCTTGTCCTTGAGGTCTAACAAACACTCAACTGCAGTATATTACTAGGAACGTCTGTAGTAAACCTCGTCCGGATTGCTTTGCGTCCATAATCTTAAGCGAGCCTTAACATCATCAAACCCTACAAGCCAGAATACGTGAAGGCGTCCGCCTAATACTGCAAAGAACCGCGTCACTCTGTTAATTAGTAAGGTCGCCTTGAGGCGTTCCACAAAGGATAAACCGCTCCATTTGTCGTTCAAGGTTGCGATCTGCGACTTGCCTCCTGCATCAACCACGAGCCGTCGCAGTTCATTCGTTGTCTCATTGTAGCGATCAACGGCTACGAGGCCTCTCGCAGTGACCTCACTAGGCACGGCACTGCCAACCTCGACTAAATCCAAAGGAGTCTTCCAGATAGGACTCCCAAAATAGTCGCCCATAGCGTTCACGTCCGCACCAACCCGTTCCATAGCTTCCAAAATTACGTTAGTGGCCTTGACATCGCGCGATAGGCACGCGAAGTGCAATGGCGTGTATCCTTTGATCTCGCGGGCCTCGAGATCGCTCTTGGAATCCCACTTGGTCAGTAGCTCCTTGATTATTCTTACGCGCCCCACCGGCTTGGATTCGCCATAGTAGTCGTAGCGAAAGCAGGCAGCAAACGGTGCATGAAGGGCTGTCCATTTCTTACGTGGCGCCACGAGGGACGAGATATTGGGCAGCCTGAGGAGGAATTGGACGGCGTCGAGCTCCTCGTCCTGCGAGAGGACCTGGAAGAGGGTTGTAGTCGGGGCATGCGGGCCAAAGAGCTGATTCGGATCGGCGCCGTATTCCAGCAGCAAGCTGGCGCAATTGAAATCATGATTCCGTACGGCTGTTGCAAAAGGCGTTTCCCAGTAACTTTCCATGGACGCGAGCTCAGGGGCCCTCGATAGAAGAAGTCTGGCAATGTCTTCGTCTGGTGAAAGGCTACCGGCGCACATATGCATTGCTGTTTCGCCACTCGAACGTTCCGCGAGGGCGTCTGCGCCGGCATCAAGAAGAGCCTTGACCAAGACAATATTGTGATGCGAGGTAGCAACATGGAGCGGCTTCATGCCCCATCCACCTAGGCAGGACTGCTCCAAAATAGAACTACTCCCGGGAAGCGAGAGTATGTGCAATACTAACTCCGTATCGTCACTCTCGCACGCTGCGAGAAGCGCACTCATTCCTGTGAAAGCAACTTTCGCAAGGTCTTGTCCCTGCATAGACAGCAGAAGCTCGAACGTCCGTCGTAAGGCTTGCTTTTGCCTTGAGCCGTGCATGGCCATCTGAGAAAAGCGGCTGATTGGATCGCATGCATATCCGAGAAGGGATCGCGAACGCAAGTTGGTGCAGCCCAAGCCGTCATCGCGGTCCATACGGAAGCCAAGAAAGAAGCCTCGGGGTTGACCTTTTTCACCAGTCCATGTTGGAAGCTGTAGGGACCCGTGGCGTAGAAGAAGCTCGATCATTTCGTTGTCATGAGCTCGGCAGGCGATATGAATAGGGAGCAGGGCCATGTCATTGGCATCCGGGAATTGATATTTACCAGCCACGCCGGCTCCCTCAAGGGCAACCACATTATGCATGGACAAACCAGGAAAGAAGCAGTCTGCTTTACGCTCAAGGAGAAACTCGACGATTTTCTTTCGTCGGAGCGCTACGGCTCGGTGAAGGGGTGTTCCAAGCACGATACCCAAGCCAGCTGCAGCGACATCGGGGGTTGATTCGCTGGCCAAGGCGTAGCTCACTGACGAGAGAGGGTTGTAAAAGAGATGTCCCAGTCCTGTGACTATGTCATCTGGAAACGACACCAACCAGTGTAGCGCAGTCTCTCCAGTGAAGCTAATTTGGTTCTCGTCGGCGCCGCTTCCTACCAGTATCATTACAGAGTTTATGTTGCCGTGTCGTGCCGCACAGATCAGAGGAGTCTCGCCCACGACATTTTGGGCGTTTATCATGTCAGGGAAGGCGTCCAAGAATCTCGACAGATGCTCGTCGAGATCAAAGGTGGCAGCCCAGTGCAGAATCGAGTCCTGGCGCCATGTCAAGTTACGCCTCAGTTCGTCATTCTCGCTTATGAGTTGTAGTATTTGATCCGGAGTGTCGGAAAGGTTGAGTGGATATGAATCTGCCCTAGGCAACTCCACGAGCCTGAAAAACTCCGAGGAACTGACGTCTTCTCGATCTTGTTCTGGATGAATGGCTGCCCTGATCTGTGGCAAGATGAAACTCGCGATGCGGTGTCCTCGAGATCCGGCCTCAGATAGCGAATCCAGCCCATCGTCGTCCGATTGTTCGGTTCCGAAGCCGTTGATATGACACTGCGCAAGGGTGGAAGAAGCATCCGCTGCCCTCTCGTCACCCTCTCTTTCGGAGATCCTCTCGAGACTAGCGACGATCTGGATGTGGAGGGCGGGGGCAGGAGTACGAAACTGCCGAAGATCGAGAAACTGCGGGGATCTTCTCTCATCAAGGGCGTTGTTGAACTCTCTTTTTGCCATTGCAGATTGTGTCTCGGAAGCTGCTGCCTCAAGATCCGGTACTGGTGTGGCTACTGATGTGGTCAAGTTTGGCACACACCTGGCGATAAAACACGGCTTAGCTTGTGGCTCAGGCAAACATATGTCATTGTAACCGCTTACCTCTGTTCGTGACCAAACAAAGCCAGCACATGTCCAATGTTGCGCTGGGTAGGAATAGGGTCGAGTGTGCTGTCTAGGATAGAGTTGTAATACACCCAAAGGTTCTCGTCTATCTCTCGGCGGCTAGTAGAATCGAGAGCTTAACTCTAGAGGAGAATTTGTGGTCTTGTTTTGCGTCCTGGATATAGGTCGACCATGCTTCTTTAGACGCCTCCTTTTGGGGGCATTCAAATGGCTGTTGCGAAAAGAGGCTGTCCTGCTTGCCATCGGATAACATCTGCCACACCAGCATTCCGCACGAGAAGTAGTCGGTGTAAACCAAACCATCCCTCTCGATAGGGACAATCCATTCGGGGGCGATAAATGGCATCGTTCCACTCTGCGAAATTGGCGTTCCCGGCTCCAGCTCTGCTAGAAAGATCGAGAAGCCAAAATCGATTAGTTTCGCGCTGAAAGAGCCGTTCTTGCCTTGGAAGACCACCACATTATCACACTTGACGTCGCCGTGGACAACGCCAGCCTCATGCAAGACTGAGAGCCCCTTCAGCACATCAAAGCACAGCAATAACTTGATAGAGAGGCTTTGCGCAGGACCAGACTGAATAAACTCGGTGAGCGTGCCGCAGTTGGCGAACTCGAACACAAGTACCGACCGTAGAACTTGGTGCTCATACTCCCATACGAGCTGTAGGAGGTCGATGATCTCTGGACTGTCGCGAATCCGTGGGTCTGTGAGCACCTGGACTTCTCGAACGAGAGCGTCCATCTGCTCTGAGATGGCATTATCGTCACCAGTCACCGAGAGCCTGCCTTGCTCGAAACTATGCGCGATCTTCAGGATCACCGTGTCGCCCGGCACCAGCCTTCGGTTACGGGCGTGGATACGCCTGGTGAGAATATGCCGCCGCACCAAGAAGGTGAATCCACGGGATAAGCCGGCGCCCTCGAGAGCGTTTATGACGGTGTAATCAAGCCATGGGTTTTGTGGGATAACAGTGCTCAATGTACCCAGAAATGTGACGAGATCTTTCAATTCACCCTGTGCTCTTGGTGACACCAGAGGCCGGTGGCGGTCAAAACTCCCGCCCGGTGATGAGGCGCCGACGAAAGGACTGGAAATGGGGCCTCGAGCCCCCTGCAATTCTGAATCGGAGCTACTGATTATGTAATGATTAGAGAATGCCGAGCATGAGGTGGGAAAGTTGGAAATCTGACAAGGATATCCAGTTGATATTAATACATCCCACGCTCTTGAGGCTAAGGAGGCGGAGCGAACTCCATTCAGGGACCTGACACCAATGCTTCCTTGGCACAATTTGAGGACAACATGCAGCTTACAGCTGGAGACTTCGACCCCCCTATCTCGCTCAGAGGTCGGCCGTCGCCTTACAACACGAAGGTTAACGGACAATGTGCCCTGTTGGAGTGGAAAGTGTACGAGACGAAGAACCCGAGTAAACTCACTAAGCAACAGTACGACAGGCTAGTTGGTAGCAGTATACGGTCCCTTGCGAATTTACTATCGCAAGAACCTAAGCCAACCAAGCTGAGAGCTCTCGACTGCCTGGGCTTCTACGAGCATCCAGACTCGGATGTGAATTCTGGAGTGTGTTTTGCTTTTAAGAACCCACCAAACACAGTTGCCGAACCCATCATGCTTACCACCCTCCTCAACGGTAAAGTCAAGTTTAAGCACACGGGTGTCTCGGTTGACCCATTTTTCTTTCTGGGCCAACGCTTCGCCATGGCCCTCACACTGGCAAGCGCCGTGTATCAGCTTCACTATCTCGGATGGCTTCACAAAGGCATCCACAGCCACAATGTCCTCTTCTACCTCCCGAAGGACCAACAGAACAAGTGGAAGCCCGACCCGAAGCAGCTCTTCCTGACAGGCTACGAGTTCGCCCGTCCAGCGTCGCTGCCTAGCCTTTCAGTCAAGCCGGAGACTACAGCCGAGGAGGCATGGTATCAGCACCCAGTGTACAGGGACAGCGTGCTCGTCGAATACGAAGCTTCCTTCGACCTATATAGCCTCGGCATTGTGCTAGTGGAGATTGCACTATGGAAGCGGGCAGAGACGTTGGCTCACGAGGGTAATACTGACAAATTGCGGCCCTGTATCCCCTTGGAGCAGTGGCAGCGCTATGTCATTAGACATCTGCTACCTGCAGTGAAAGAGAAGATGGGCGAGGTTTATGGGGAGGTGGTAAGGCGATGTATTGAAGGAGACATTCAAGGAAGTAAGTCTAAGCCGGATGCAGACTTTAAAGAATACTTGAAGTTGTTAGATCAAGAAATAGTGGCGAAGCTAGAACTGTGCTTTGCATGATGTAGCTATATTTGCTACCTTTTTACTATAGTCTATATGTAAAAACTTTTAGCTTTTTTTTAATCGCTATAATTACTATACTATCTATTATCCGCTCTATCAAGCTGAGTTGCTACTGGCACAAAGTAAAAAAAAACACAGTTCTGCAAAGGTCACCTTTACGATGCCGAGGAGGGAATTTAAATAATATCCTCTAGTTCTGATAGTAGCATTCATAAGCATCTAGAAATACTTGACTTTAGCCTTCACCAAGCGAAATCCTCCACTGGCATTCTCACCTTCGCTGTCTCCATCGTCAATAACGCTTGAACCATCTGTTTGTTCTCCATCCATAGCCCTCGTATTCAACAGCAAGTGCAGCCGTCCTTTACCACCAACATCCCTAACCACCACTGTTCTCTTCCAAGTCTGAGAACTTTCAACTCCTCCACTGACGCCCTTCAACTCTCGAGGAGGCTTTGACTGCAATGCAAGAACAAGTATCTGTCCAAAGCCTCCCCAGCTGGTTCCACGCAATTGTTTGTGCCACATGAGGATAATAGCAAGGTGCACCGAGACAATACAGACATGCGATAGCAGTGCCGAAAATGACAAGATGGCAGAAGCACGACCCTGGAATCTGTATGCATATCCATACCAGTAGTAGACTGTTTCGATAAGGATATCCTCCGACCCCATCCTGTATTCCGAGTCGAGGTCACGAGAAAGATGGTAGTTGGTGTACCCAGATCGAGCTAATGTATCTGCAAGAAACAAGCCTAACACAACCTGATGACATGGCGACAAATAGTCTTTGCAGAAGCGATACGTTTCCGTGTACATTGGATTTTTTGTTGTGTTAATCGTTCCATTCAATGGAATGCTGATTCCTTGCAAAAAGTCGTCGTGCATCTTGATGACGTTGTCAGTGGTGGACGTATCGCGTAGGTACTTTATTGTATCCTCAGCTGAAAATCCCAGGTCACTTTGAATCATAGCACCGGTGTACCGAGGGTCGACATTGGTGGAGGGACCGACTTCAACATCGATCCACACCTCAGCCTCAACCCAGCGAGCTTGAACAAGACAAAGGGTGAGGTCGATGACTTGACGTGTGAGCACATCTCCGTCTGATAATAGCAAATCCTCGGGATATGAGGAGGACATCAAGATAGCTGCACTGATTGGCGCATTAATATCCCTGGGAGTGTCTAGGAAGATAGGATCAAAAATGCGGGGCGGGCTGTTCTTCTTTAGATTCTTGCGAAGATTGGCCGTGATTGTCAAATCAGGGCTCCAAATATAGGAATCGAACAATCCCTCAGTGAATGTGAACTCAATGGCTGGTTCGGCCCCGTGTGCCCATTCAGTCGATCCTTGGCATTCAATTGCTACCAGTGGCTGACTCGACGCCCTTATGTCGGATAATGCCTGAGGTTGAGATCTGAGAAGCATTCGTTCATAACCAGTAGTCTCGCGTTCTACAGTATAGGTGTCTATCAGACTGGCCGTGATGAAACCCATAGGGCAGGTGGCGTAGGCTATTTCTGACTCTCGGATAACCGACAGCGTAATCGGTCGTCCTCCTTGATCGTGTATGCTGTCGTATGATATGTTTGCCTGATACGGACTCACCGGATGATCGCAAACACCGCTTACGAAAGATTGCAACGTTTCGTTCAAGTCCATGTATATACACTCGTTATCACCCTGAGTGAAATTGCACCGAAAGTCGTGTGCAGAAGTAAGATCCGTCTGGAATGGGTTTCTGGAGAGCACATATTTGGGCTCAGATTCTCTGTCAAAGAGAGGAAACTCCCACCATCCTTGTCGAGGAATCATCAACGTTGCTGAGAAGGGTCCTGCTCCAAGACCGAGAATAACCAGAAAGACGATGAACATACTGGTCAGAGTATGGGGAAGAAGTGGTGTTGTTGGATTCAAGGCTGTACCCCAGAATTCCCAGCTGAACAGATAACCCACTGGAGATCCAAGGTGAAATGCAGAAGTCATAAATCCAAGGGGGATACCATTCCCCTGCAGAAGAGAAAAATTTAATACTTGTAGAAGTATATCTGTAATAGATATCAAGATGAAAGACTCGTGCGCCTTTGCAGCATATTGAAGGGCATTCAATTCATCAGGTGTAGGGCGAAAAGCCCCCCAGCGAGCCTCCCAAACATAAAGGTTCAGAAGGAGCAAGGTCACGCTGACTGCTGGCAGATGAAACAGAGCGAAGTGCCAAAGTGCTGATGCCTTGCTGTTGCTGCACACTTCCTTGCTCGGCTCTTCGCCATTCCATGCCTTGAAATCTATGATGGAGGCAAAATGGCTCGCTGCTCGACTTTTCCACGACGAGGACGCAGATTCAGGCACTGAAAATAACAGCGGGGGCTGAATCTCCGGCAAAGGCCTTTCGGGGTCTGAGGAATGCGTCGAAGAATCTTCAGCTCGTAGGTCACCGGGGGCTTCTTCGGTGGAAGTCGGCGGGGGTGAGGCATTTGTCGACGAGCCTGGAATTGTGTTGGTTTGCTCAGCCGTTGGACACACACCGTGAGTGCCCGAATATGTCTCTAGAGCTGACGATGATGGATCCATCAAAGTGACCTTCTCTTCAGAATCTAGCCCCTGAAACATCTGAAGGGCGTTAGTTAGCTGCGTGTCGATTAATGTTGATGGGCACTTACCTCCTGACGCCAATCGACTATTGGTGTGGTGGAAATGTCGTTGTTAAGCTCGTTAGCGTTGGTGTCTACTTCAGAGGACATGATTGCTCCTATAGCCTGGCGATATGCGGTGGGATATGTTGGGTTGCCATTTGAGCCCGATAAAAGTTCTGGATGATTGTGGTTTTCTTTCTGCCCAGTGCAATGCCCCATCTTTTGTTTCTTTTTTTACCGCATCTTTTCTTGAAGGGGGGGCCAAAAAGTCAGGCTCCGAGAATATTACTCTGTGGCGTCGGCCTTGTGTGTCAGCCCGGGATATTATCCAATCACCAGCAATGCTAATCTCAGCTCGATGCAAGACTTACGCCTCTCTCGTCATTCGTTACGAATGTGCTAGCCTCAACTCCAGTCCCGCATATCTCTCTGCACTTTGGGTGGCAATCGAAGTACGTGGTTGAAATTCATTGGGCAGGGAGCCGGTATGGCGGGACAAAATCTGCCACCATGCACGCTTATGGATTAAGCATAGAACCAATATTTCTAAGAAACTGGAAGTCACAACTGGAGAGGTTAGTATATGGCAATTATCCCAGCGCCTCAATTGACCCGAGCCGGCGAAGCGCTCCACATGGATGTTACAACACACTTCTAACCGCTACGCTACTGGGCAAAAGATCGGACATTGATCGCAATTGTAGCAATCAAGGAGGTGCACCAGCTGCCTTATTAACTGTCCGGAGGACCAGGCCGTGATAGTGGATAGGCACATATATCCTGCTGGCAGACTAGCAGATCAGCGGCCACCATTCGGCCTTAAGGGAACGCAGATCGAGACACTTGAGGATGAACTGAACTAGCAGGTTGATGAGGGAGATGGGGATAGATGGTCTGATTATGGCGTTTACTGATGCTGGTGGGATACCCTTGATCCACTGTGGCGTTTGATGCGTTCTATACCACCATAGATGGCATCTACGTTCACAGATAGGCGTATTTCTATCAAACCAACTTCAGTTCGGCTTAGTAAGTCATCTATTTTATCGCTATTGACGTGGTTGTGGATAGAAGTGGGTAGGTGCAGACCCCTGAATGAGACAACAGACCAAGTCGATGATACAGACTGCAAAACAAGAACTTTCGCTCTTATCTATAAATAGTCTATAGGGAAATTGTACCAGAGGATAGTAAATAGGTGACAAACTTGAAGGCATTTCAAGAGAGGATTCGGTTTGCATTAGATCATGAAAGCTGACTAGAAGACGAACTATAAGCATACACCTCCCATTTCCTCTACTCAACGCAAGGCATCGTGTATACAGCGCCGCAACCTACAGTTGAGAATGCCTAAGCATGATCAATAGGTGCGGGTCCAGCATCAATAGGATAAGTAAAGATATTATTGGGTCCGTCCGCCATCAAACCATTACCTCCAGGTCTCATTTGGGAAGCGGGTAGCCAAAGCTTTTTGTCAGGGGTAACCCACATAAGGTCAGTCCAGAGTAGGCGGTCGTCCTGGAGAAGAATTGTTGTGTATCCCTCTGGTGTGACCTTCCAGATAGCCAACAGATTGGTGTCGCTGAGGTAGATATTGCCATCAGCGTCAATGGTGCTGCCGCCTGTACTAGGCGTCAGGGAAAAAGGCTCCGCATAGTCTCCGAGGGAATTGGCCAATGTGGAATTGGTCAACGAGGCATCGAGGTAGGCTGTCTTGATGCGGTACAGGCCACCATTGCAGGGCTGATAATACAGGTAGACGCCATCAGGGGAAACTTCGATCTGGTCAAGGCCGACAGATAAGCTAGAGGCGCTGCCGTAGCCAGGAACCAAGGTTCCATTGTACATCATAGGAAACCAGGCTTCCCCGGAAGGATCACCTGCGAGGACACGCACGCCGTCACTTGTGCTCATGTTCAATACCAACAAAGCACCTGCGGTGTCGCTGAGGTAGGCAATCTCGGGATTCGCGCTGAAGCGCACGTCGTCAATATCACTGCCAGATGCCTTGATATCGTCCAGGTAGAAGATTTTGTCGACTGCATCGGTTGTCAAGTTGACTCCAACCAGCTTGGTCGATCCATTTACACCCTGAGAGCCCCCGTCAACGAGCCAATATCGACCATCAGGCCCGATTCGAGCCCCGTCGATGCTGACAAAGGTCTTTCGTGGATCAGAATCCGGATCACTCGCATTGTATGAGTTCCACGCCACGTTTGGATAAGGCACTGTCGTGTTGTCGTCGAGAAGCTCGATAGCTTGAGGAGGGAGAGTCTCCGAGTAGCGTTGAGATAGGAACTTGCGCCCAGAAGAAGAAATGCTAATTCCTTGTGTTGCCCGTTCCAATGAGTAGGCAAGTTCGAGGCCCGGTGCGTATGCTGCCGCCAGAGGGGTTGGGAGGATGAATAGTGAGAGAAGAAGATTGCGAGCCATGTTTGATCACTGAGTATGTCAGTAAGTTACTAATTTGAAGTCTAAGTCTGTGATGTGGTCAGTTGTCTCATTATATACCCCAAACCATAAGGCGATAGGATAGATGTCTGTTAGTCGAGGATTAGCAACTCGCATCCGACCTTGGATGTTTGACACCTTACTTGCTCACCAACGCGTAAGCGAAGCAAGTATATCGGTGAAAAGGAGTCCTCCGGCGATGTTAAGTTTAGTGATGTGGGTTGAGGAGACGCTAGTCTGTTCCTCGCACACGATGACGTGGAGCTATATGATATATGCAAGGATACCTCCTGGACCCATTATCCCAATTAACGCACGAATTATACGAGATTTATGCTTTAGCCATCGTATCTAAGAATGAGGCTCACTTATACGCATATCAAGTTTGCTAGAACGTGATGTTACTACACACAATCGGAAGCTCATCATGCTTTCTCCGGTAAAATATCAAATGTGTAGGTTCCGCCATGAAATCGACCACCTTGTATTACCTGTCCCTCTCTTTCTGTTTTGTTGTTTTGCACCCATTCAATTACCAATATCACTTCACTGTACACAATCATGTGGTTCCATCACTCTAGATTTATCCGGAGTGCATCGGATGAAGATGTCATGGTCCTACATACCCTTGTCTCCTCCAGCAATCTCTCTTAACATGGAAAGTCTCCAGAAAAGGCTCGGCATAACGGCGGTGAAACGCGCAATATGATCCACTTCATCCGTCGATCATTTTGCGCGTTGAATAATTCATTTTCTAGCGGAAGTCGGGTTTTGAGCCTCGGCGTCATGTTCCTGAGACTTTTTTAAACAGCTTAGAACCGGTTATCCGATTTCCGATTTGTCAATTCAATGCCGATCACCCGACGCCCCAGCTGGGCCCCCATTGTCTTCACATCACTCTTTTGTGGAGGAAATTCATGGGAATGGTCTCGGATCTATTACGGTCTCCATAGAAATTCGTGAGAATGGTGTCGGCCCTATTAGGGTTCCCCTCGCCATCGACATGATTACCCATATTGGAAGGGGAAAGATCCAGATAAAGCCAGCATCGATGGTCTGTTTCTTATTCTACTCTCAACTCCCCAGCTATGTCAAGAGTCCTTGGGAAAGTAGACGTTTGCCTCCAAAAAAAGGCTGAGGTCTTGCTCCAATAACTTAACATATCCCGGATGGGGGATGCCCACATTTTAATTTGGCAATAGTTCTTGTCAATGCGAGGCTACTGTTATAGGCTATATGGAGGTAAGATCAAGCGCTAGATTTCTTATAGGCTAGTTTGTAGTGAGCTGTTCTACTACTTCGACTTTGAATTATATTATAGTAAAATTCTATACTAGATTTATAATAAATTATATAAAGAAAGTACCTTTTGCTAGATTTAATATGGGTTATGTTTTTTAATTAACGTCCAACCTTTCAACTATATATAAGTTATGTTTTCAAGTAATTCAATTAAGTACTTTAAATACTAGTTTTATAATAAGTGATAAGTAAAGCTACATCTTCACAATACTTATCAAGCAGATTCTAAAAGCAGTACATGGAACTTCCATAGTTAAGGGCCCACCCAACCTCTAGAAATGTAATCTATTTTGCAGTAAACCATTATTGTAAATGCAATATAACACGTTTACATTTGTATATACTATACTTGAATTCATGGCCTGACTGAATAACTAAGCCCACACTTCCGTATTTACAAATAGGCGATGACAACTCTTTTACTAAACAAATTGCTGCCCGCTCGATCTAGGGCGAGTTGCTGGCACATATGCAAGACAACTGCTTACAGCGACTTGTTGGCCCAACCCAAGCGAGTAGCTCCACCGTCGAAAACAACGAAACCAGCCTTGAGAGCAATGTCGCCGAAAATGTTGATACCGATGTCCTCGCTGGGCTGGAGACCACCGAAGCAGGTGCTAGAGCCCTCAGAAATGGGAGAGTAGTTCAGGTACGAGGCGGGGATAGTGAAACGGGCGCTACCGACTCCAAAGGTGAAGGTGGGGAGAGTGGCGCTACAGGGGAAGACGTAACCACCGACGCTGCTGCTGAGCTTGGCACCCGAGACCTTGGCATAGTAGGCCTTGTTGATGGCGCTGGGGAGGAGAAGAAGGGTGGTGCCGGTGTCGGCGATGCCGTCGATGGAGGTCTTGGTGAAGGTAGCAGAGCCAACACCGTAGCCGGTCGAGGTGAACTCCCAAAAGCCCTGGGAAGAATCGACAGAGGTGTATGTAATAGATCCGGTGTAGGCCGTGCTGTCGATGTAGCCAAAGTTGTACTTTCCAGGGGCGTCCTGCTTGAGATCGGCAGTGAAAACCTTGGCGTCAAGTGAGGACAGGGCGCTGTCGAAGAAGGTCTTCTGCTGGGTGGGCGTGACAGTGTTGATGGAGCTGAAGGCCAAGCCGAGGAGACCATCGAGATCGGACTCGGAGGTGAAGCTGTCTGAAACAGTCTTGGCAGCCTCGACGGCCTGGGAGCTGACGGTGAGGCCACCGACGTTGACCTTGTCAGTGTAGACAACTCCAGAGGAAGAGCTTCCATCGCCATAGGAGATGGACCAGGTAGCACCGGTCAACTTCTTTGAGGTGCTGCTCTTGGTCGGGTCGTACTGGGTCTGACCGTTGACGTCGGCCGACGCAGTCAAGGTGCTGAAGACCCAGAGATCTGAAGATCCGGTATCAAAGTCCAAGTTGAGAACCTGGGCAGGCGTTCCAATGCTGACGGGGGTCAACCACTCGCTGTCATCCTCGGTGGGTGTAGTTGTGGCAGAGCCCTCAGTGCGACGAGCAGGTCCATTCTTGATCTTGTCGACAGTCGCAGCGAGACCTGCGGGCAGTTCGGCACCATACTTTCGATACGCCTTGGCGAGAGCGAGAGGACCGCTCTTGACGAACTTGGTGTTCTTGACCTGGGCGACGGAGAACTTGCCACCTCGGACATTGTTGGTCGGGACAGCAGCAACGGTGCTGGTCAGTGCCAGAGTGGCAACGAGAAACGTAGTGAAAGTCATAGCGAGGTTGATGGGCAAGTGCTTGGATGAACAGGGTCCTGAAGGGTTGGAGACTAGAGAGTGATGCTGAGCAAGATGTGTCTGGTCCTAATCCAAAGGAGAGACTCGCCACTGGTTATATACTCGTTTCTTATTGAGTTGTTCTGACTATCGTCGATGGTATCATGAGATTCTGGCCCCTAGGCATCGCAATAGTCGACAAACCTTGAAAGTCAAAACCTTAGTCCGGCACTGAACATCCGCATCACCTCCCCAAAAGGGCTATATCCAGGGTCCAGGTCATAAGTTCCCGAAAGCTGTCAAGCCAAGCGTTGTCAGATCTGATCATGCTTGATCCCGCCTTGGCGATCGCTTGGCTTGCTTGGCTTGCAGGTGCCATGGGTGAGTGGGATGAAACCCTACGACTATGGTCCTTTTGCTGCTCTGTCTGCCGACGAATCGGCAATGGCGGCACTGCTTTGCGCAAAGGAGAAGGTGGGCAGAGAAGGGCGGATACTATTGCAAAAAGGACCATCTTAGGCACCTCCCGAGATGGGAAACTGTTTTACGCGCCAATGTAACAGGCTCGAAAACTAGGTCAATGGCGATCACATGGCTGATTTGACGCGATAGGACCTCACGCCAAGACTCGGCAGTCGGCATTCAAAAAGCCCTAGAAAGCTGAACGGTGTTAAGAAGGACGGAAAGGTGGACGGAACAACTTAGGAGATGCTGGTTAGTCTTAGTTTCATCCCGCTATAGAATTACAGGGGTAATGGTAGCGATTTGATTAGCCCGATTCAAAGCCCCTTGAAATAACCCAAGTTTGACCAAAAAGCCCACGGAATTGCGCAATGGCCATTGATTGGCTGAGGCGCTTTCGGCTCCGCGATGGGGATGATCGACCGTATCAAGTACACTATCTCGGGATCAATGCAAATATGGGACTAGGCTATAATGCTAAGAGTTGAAGATTAGAACAAAAACAAAAGTACGCCATCTCTAAGCATTTCCCTGTGCTTAAAACTACGACGCAAGGAGAACAATTACCGTGCCCAGGGATGAAACCAGCAAAAGGCTCCCCAAGTACTATAGTTGCGCAATTAAGTCCGTTCGCCCGGTCAAATCTACTGAGTCTGATGCTTCTGGATTCAAAACCCAATGACCCCGTTTACGTTGGGTCGTAGGATCTACCTGTAACAGGTGCTCACCCGCACTGTCGTTTACAACGCCCTATCATTTATATCCACAACTAAAGTCATCTGTTTCACGATTGTTTTCGTCTCAGAAGCATTATAGTATTAGAGATCGTGAATGGCTATCTGCTCATAATACGGTGCATCATCCTCTCATTGCAATGCTATACAATAACTGGGGGCTGCGAAACTGCCCCATATTCGCGGGATCAAAACAGATAGCGAAGAAGCAGAATGATTACCACGACGTCGGCCCAAAGAACGACCCGTCAGTGGGAAGAACCTTGGTCACAGCGCCTGCGGCATCGAGATTGTTATCGAAAACCGTGTTTCCCCACCACGTTGGGAAGTTCGTGTTGGACAGGCCCAGAGCAAAGGTGGAAATAACAATGCAGAGAGCCGTACCAATATCGAGCGCACCAGAAAGGACGTAGTTGTAGCGGACTTCAAAAAGTTAGCAGAGTTCAATAACTTAGAATCGAATAACTTACTCCACCAGCCGAAGAATCTGCGCTTGATCCACCAGTTGAAGATGAGACCGACAATAACCCACTGGCCGAGCCACCAGGTGGTCGCGGGAGGGATCATACCGGCACCACCGAAGATAGCCGGGAAGAAGACGTATCGCAAGAAGCTGCGAGGGTACTTGCGGGCCAGGTAGTACTGAACGACAGGGAGAACGGCACCAATGAGCCAAAAGTAGTTGACCCAAGAGTAGCTGGTTTGATGATTAGTCAAGAGTATCACAAGAATGCTGGATTTGTGTAACTCACACTGCTCCAGATCCAAACATTCGGCGAGGCCCAATGACACCCCAGATGACACTGGCGTTGTAAAAGGTGCGAGCCATGGGACAAGTCAGACCCTGCTCCTGGTCAGGGGTGCAGATGCCTTCAATGTTGCCTCGGAGGAAGTTGTAGGTGCAAATCTGCACAATGGATAGCCAAATGACGGCAAAAGCCTGGGCAGAGAACATGGTGCGCGGGGGGATCTTCATGTAGTGGCCGACTTTCATGTCAGACACGTATTGAAGGCCGTTGTAGCAGAGCATGTAGCCCCAGGACTTGAACAGCATCATGGCAATGGGGCGACCGGGAGTCCTATGATATCATTAGTGAGGTGTTTAGCCAGGCTAAGTGATGTGCAGACTTACATGTAACCAACGATCATCTCAGTGACAATGTTGAGACCAGTCTGCTGGTTGGTGATGGCCTGAATGATACCAACGGGAAGGATAAAAAAGACACCGATGAAGATGCAGAGAATGTACGCCCACCAAGTGAGGTGAGTCTCCCAGACCTGCGACGCAATCATGCCAAAGGCGCAGCTAACGGCAAAGATGGAAGCGAACCACCACTCAGGGGCCTCCTTGTAGCGGCGCATGAGCTTCAGGTGAACGTCGGCCTCTTCATGAGCGGCATCCTTTGTACGCTGGACAATGTCCTTGCCGTAGAACATGTAAACGTGCACGAGGGTCGAGATGAGGCCGGCGAAGCCCATACCATAGGACAGGGAAAAGGCCGGGCCTAGCATCAGGGGGGAGTATTCCTTGTAGGCTGTCTCGTTGAAGGTGAAGTCGGGGGTAAGGATCAGGCTGGTGTTGTAGCGGGCGCCGAAATGATCGAAGTTGGCGTTGGCACTGTGGGAACGATGTCAGCGTTGGTTAGGGTATGTAAATTTCTCAGTGCATCATACCTGATGGGGAGGTAGCGGTAGAATTCAGGGCCGCCCCAAGCAAGACCGGCACATCCGATGACCATGATGATGATGCCGGCAGCGACGTTCATGATGGCAAAGGCTGGGGTCTGAAGAGGACTGAGCAAGTAACCACTGATGGTGCTCCAGTCAAAGGAGAGAGGCACGATGCCAAGTCCAGTCTGGCCGCCAAAGATCTGGTTGACGAGAACGTTTTGGGGAGCGATCCAGCAGATGAAGGTGAACAGGCTGAGGAACGGGGCTATGACGGTGGGAATCCACTCGTAGGCGAAGGTGGCGAGCGCAACGATCAGGAAGAACATGTAGCGGCCAATCTTCCAGCCGTTGGTGGCATGCGGATCGGAGGGGGAGTGGTCGTGAAGCGAGTACATGACAGTTGTGGTGACTAGAGTCGCAGGCCAGATCATAGCCGCGGGCCAGACCAAGAAGCGACGTAAAACACCAGCAACGCCAAAGCCCATGGCTTGGGTGGAGATGATGAGGATGATTTGGAAGCCCCAGCTGTTGTTATGATTAGTCTGGGTGTGAGCAAGGAGGAACTGATAGGGAGGCTAACTTGAAGTACTGGTTATAGAACAGCTCCTGGGCGAGAAGAATATCGATGGCATAACTGGCAGCTGAGCCGGCAGCCGTCATCATGGTGATGATGGTGTGTTCCTTGACATTGAAGGGGCCGGGGTTGAGGGACAGTTCATGGCCAAAGACCTTGAAGCGGTAGTCGGGCACGACCTTTGCCCAGCCGCAACCAATACTAAACGATATTAGACAAGACAGTGATGAAAGGTGGCTGAAGAAAGAAAGACATACGGGTAAGACACCAACTGCACGACGGTGGACGTGATGGTGATGGGCGAGTATCGCAGACCGAGAAGGATGTTGCAAGCCGCGATGATGGTGCACATGATGGAACCGATAGTCCAAGCGCGGATCGTGTTGATGGGCATATCCTCGTCATCGGTGGGAGGAACCTAAAGGATTAGACACTGAATAGGTGACTACTTGGTGCAAACAAAGACATACCGATGCGCGGACCTCAGCGTATGGCGAGTCCTCAGAGAGGAGGGTCGCCTCAACAGCAGCCTCCTTCTCGATGTCTCCCGTCTCGAGGACGCGGTCGACATCGTCGAGCTTCTCGACGTCGAGAAAGGGATCCCACTTGTGCAGCTTCTTGAACTTCTTGAGGTCGTTCTCGGGGTTGAACGCCGGCGAGTTGACGTCAACACCGGTCGTGACGACCTCGGGCTCCACGACCTCGGGCCGGCTGGAGCCCTCGGCCGCGTTCTTTCGCCATTTGAAACCCATGGTGGTGTGGCTTTTTGGCAAAGTTGTAATTCGATAGAAGAGTCTTGACACGACCTTGAGGAGACTCGAAACAACAAACGGATCCGCGAGCGTCTATATACGTTGTGCTTGCACTTTTGTCACTGCAGTACACTATCCGCGGGACGCCACATACTACTCCCAACCAGCTTGTGGCTCTCTTGGGAAGGTGGATAGCTCAGATGGGCCGTTCATCTTTGCGGGGGTCCCTGATTACACGGGGTCCCGATGCACTGGAATCATTATGTGAGAGGCAATAAAGCGCGTGTGATTGATTGAATTCCCCACGAAGGGGGCGGCGGATTCGGCACAGCCAGCGATAACGGGAATCGTAGGTGATCGCCACGCCTACGGGTATCACGAACTGTGGCGGGGATATTATGGGCTAGGAACAAAAAGTCCCCCGCGAGACAAAAGTTCGACAACAAAAGTGCTTCTAGCTCTCCCGGGCGGCCGATGGTAGTATGGACCTTTTTAGACGAGGCCGGCATCGCGGAATAGAAAACAGACCACACGCACCGATACCTGGGGCCCTGCACGCAAAGAGTCTAAAGAGAGAGAAGACTCCGTTTGAGGCTCCGTTTGGATGAGATGGGACTGCGAAGGGGCCCTTTGATGGACGATCCGGGGGCTGGAGGGTTCGTGAGTCTAGACGGGACAGGAAGGTAGCCCGTGAGCAGAAGTGCGTCTATACGACAAATAGCAGCCAACAATTCTCAGCGGCGAACGGGACAGGCCGATTATGGCCCGATTAGGAAACCAGATCAGGCCTGTAGGCCAATGAGGGTGGTTCTCTACACGGCAGATAAGGGGGATTAGGACAAGACGGGATACTACCTGAAGTAAAGAACGAATGGGAGAAGCCAGAGACAGATGGGATGACGGGATAGACAAGGATAGACCAGGGATACACAGAATAGACCAAGGGGCCAAAGGGCCAAAACGAACAGGGAGTCCGGCTATTTCGGCATCGGCCACTTCTCCACACCAAGCTTTGGTTCAAGGGAACTTTTTGACATCCCCGCATAACGAAAGCCGTGTCCAATCAGATGGTGTCGCAGAAATCCGGCATCACCAGATTATTTCTAGCCCGCTTACCATGCTCTGTTGGCCCGTTTGGCGCACATACAAAGGGACCGCCCGAATGCGGGCGACTGACCTCATCCGGGACTGCCAGGCCCATTACCGACAGCACGGTATCGCTCAATAATTATTGTGCCCAAATGAAGGGGAACTTTTTGATTGTTCGATTGAAGCTGGCTCGGAGACGCTAATCCTGCTAGAGTAGGACGCTCCATGTGGTGTGTCGTGCTGTCGTGGCTCCATGTGTTGATTGCTCTGTACTCTGTTAGTTACTCTGTACATCGTGATGCTAATCGGCCGTGTGAACCGAACATCTGTCGAAGCACGGCATCAACGGCCGCAGGTGGAGGAGAGAAGACCATCATCAGCCGCAAACACATGTCTTTGTCAACGATTCCTCATGTGGCAAACGCTGAACCGTCGCTTGCCACTACAATATCACGTACACCCTCTTCGCAGTGCCGGTATCCCGCAGCAGTGCAGAAGGCCCGCGATAAGCCGTTTGCAAGATATCGTCAAATCGGGCCATGGATGTAGATATGGAAGGCTCGGGGTCCTTTGGTAGTGTACGGCGGCCCTCGTATAGTTTGTCATACCATCTAACGTTGCTTCACCCTGCGATATCGCTAGTCAGCGAGAGCGTAGATTGGGCTAGTCATCACTTTGCTCATCGTTAGCAATCACGAAGGGGTTTCTGTCTCAGCAGACTTGAGCCAGAAGCGGGTACGTCGAGGAATCAAGCCTCGGGTCGTGATGCCAAGACAAAGCCACAGCCGCTTTTATGGGGTATACAAAAGTATCCCGGATAAGCCAGTGCTTCAAGTTGTTAGAAACGGTATTATTAAATCATACCAGCGCTCAAGTTCCACAGCGGGAAGCAAGCCGCTCCGTCGTCGCAGCGAGGGGCCGATCCTTGCAGCCATGGGGAGGAACCGCTCCGATGACTGACGCACAGCACACCCACTGTACTAATTACGGGCCACCAACGATGGATTCTAGTGGGTTGTGTTTGAATTACAGAGCGGTTTACAGGCCCTAGTGCCCCCTAATCCCATGTTAATGCCGCGTCATCTCCTGGACGATTCGTTGCTACACAACGTTTCACAGCTTCAATACACTGACGCGGCAAATGGGTTGCATTGAGCTTCTATTTGTACACGACTCTTCTCCCGCGACTGAATCCTTCCATCGGCGATACAGTGCGCTAATCGTTACCGCTTTCGGGAGCATGTCCTGGTCTGACCAGGGGTTTCATGGTACCTTTTTTCCCCACAGGCCAGGCCATCCCTCCCATCACCAGGAGCATCAATCACAAGCGACCTTAGCGGTCAGCACTCTAAAAAAGAGGGAAAAATTCCACTGGATAATGATGGCCGTGGAAGTCGTTAAAATCAACGTCTCGGTCCGGATAATGACCACAGTCGAGCGCCGCCTCGATCATGCCAGTCCGGCCTCCCCACGTCTCCGTGGCAAAGGCCCGCATCATATCCGGCCCGTTGAGGAGCGTGCTGGCGCTCCAGATCTTGTCGTCGTGCGACCAGCGTTTGTCCTGCCAGTGGACCGTGGGGAGTTGCTTTTTGAGGGAGTCGACGACGATGCGAGGCGCCGAGACGGACTTGTCTTGGAGAAGGCCGGATTCGAGAAGAGCGAATATGCCGCCGCAGATGGTCAGGAATGCGCTGCAGGATTCGTACGATTTTCGAATGAATGCTTTGTCGATGTCGGTCATTTTGTAATCCGCATCGTGGGCACCCATGAGGACAATGTCCAGCGGTGGGCAGGACTCAAACGAGTCCTGACCTACAGTCAGTCTAACAAAGCCAGCAAAGCAGATTGCGCAACACTCACCGTCGGCACAAGCTGAGCACCGCTCCTCAGTTTGTTCGGCTTTCCATCTTCAGTGACCCAATGAAGCTCAATGTCAAGTGCATCATCGAGCATTTCAGGTGGAAAGTTGAACACCTTGAGGGACTCCTTGTCCAACCACGCAAAGAACTCGAACGGTGCCACGTCAATCATCTCGGTGATTCTATACAGTATTAGCAATGGTAAGTCGAACGAAGCGGAAACAAAGGGAATGAAACCTACCCCTTGACGAGAATGACTCCAGCGTGGATCTTTCGGTTGGGTGTCTTCAGGTTAAAGGCCATGACGACGGTCAGGGATATGATGCAAATGATTGAGTGATGATTGGGATGTTAACTGATGCTATAATTCTTCAGCCTCCTGTCTCGGGCTCGTCCAGCTTAAGTACTCCCAGCATCATCAACACAGATTGTGGGCTGATGTTTCGAAGAGCTGGTCAACACATTCAAATTCCGCCCAGCGCCGGTTCGGAATATCATTTGATAGAGATGCAACAGTTTGAACCCGAAGGATCTCGGTTGGTAATTAGCCAAGCCTCTCTATTCTCTCCATCCTCATCATCCCGGCCATTCAATGTTGTGTTATGCCCGGCCGCCGTCGGAGTCGGTCACATTGTCGGTCCGACTGATACGCGACTCATTCAGCAGCGCATCTATGCTCCGCAGCAGACACGCGAAATGCTTCGCATGAGTTTGAGTCGATTTTATCCATCGTTATGTCGTGTATCATTTTATTTGGCAATTTTGTCTCGATCTCTCTGATCTAGCTAGCTGCATAAAATTTAGGCGGATCGGAAAATTGGTTGGAGGCTGGTAAGCAAGAATGCCTTAAAAAAAAAGGTAGGTACTGAAGGTCGAGGCTTCAGCCTATGAAGTAAAATCCCATATTCGGTAGTTCATACCTAGATTTTCCTAATTTGAAGAACAATATTTACTACTGAGTAATCTTATCTTCATTAACTTATGATCAGTTCGTATTATGAGGCGTTAATAGAGCGTGCTACCCTGCACCACCGCGACGGCTTTATTAGATTGGACAAAATCCTTTTTGAACGAACTTGTGGTGTATTATTTAATGATGTCAAATCGCTTACTTTCGGTGCTTACTGCATTGGTTCAATTGGGCTGCTGGTTTCTCATTCCATGGCATGTTGCCGGCGTCTCTCAACCTGCGGTGTTCCACGACGTGTGCCCATCGAAGCACTCATGATGTCTACCAATATTGGATGACGTCTCTGGAGAGTTAGAGCAAAATCGTGTTTGCTACTCACCCAAACGAAACCACTTGTAGATTTTGCCGCATGGGAGCGGGGTTAGGTTGATCTGGGAGTTTGTTTTATGCAATAGTCGACAATGGAAAGTTGACTATGTGTAAAGGCCTGTAGCCTATACACATAGCTTTAGTCGGTCTAGTTTTCGAGATAGGTATTTGGTTCCTATAATATGACGTGAAGTGAAGGTATGAGTAGAATTTTCAGGACTGCATATCTGTGACTGTGCGGGATCAATCTTGCCTCCACCTCTTGGCAAGCCTACCCGTCTGCTAAGATACGACTGAGATCCCTGTAGACAACGGCCGATTCCAACTCGCTTTGAGAGCCTTCAGCAAGAGTGGAAGAACGACGCGCCTCAACGCGGAGAAACCGCTCATGGCTGAGTTCGAGTTCCCATATCTTCCAGCGGAGCTCACAGGGGAGATGATTGAAATATCGAAAAGTATTAGTCGCCTTCGAAGGAGGCGCCGGGTTGAAAATGTCTAAGTTGCCGGCGGTGACAGAAGCCATGTCGTATGCGTTTTGAAGAAGATAGATGTAGGAAATAGTGTTGGATCTGGAACGGAGGGTGTTTAGGTTCTTTCAGAGGAAGGAGGAGACACATGTGAATGGCGGACAGGAGACGTCGTCGAAAATAGAATAGAAGACGTCGCCTGATTAAGTCCTGTGAATCTTTGGTTGGTTCACGGGATCCAGCAAGCGATTGCGTCAAAACTTTTCAATTTGAATTCAATTCGACAGTTCGCACCTATATTTCCCACTTGGTTAGGAATTTTGAGTTCTCCTCTCTTCTGGATCCCTGCGTGTCTCATATTAGACTTTTTCAATCCCTTTCTGCCGCATCATCAACGAAGACGCCTCCCGCGAACCGGAGGAACAGTGCTTTAAGAGGGTACAGAGAGCCGGCGATGGTCAATATTCACCCGTCAGTCAGTATCGAAGTGGTAGATGCCAGATACTATTGAATTGGCTGTCCTCTCCTCCAAAGCGAGTCGCTCGCCCAAAAGGTAAAAAGCATAGTTCTCTCCATTCTGCACTTAGACTTGCCATCTTAAGACGAACGCTATTTGAGTAGTTTTATACCTAACAAAGCTCCTAGGCCCAGCATAATCTAGTATTTCCTGAGTGGAATAAGACATAATCTACCACAGTTTTATTGTTGGTGATCATATTCTGTAGGGAGTGTATTGAAGCATTTGGCCAAAAATTGTGTTAATTAATAATACTTTTCTCTACGAAACAAGTCTAATTAAATTCGTATGGTCTAAGTTACTTTTCTAAAATGAAAGTCGTAATCCGTTATGCGAGAAGACATAGTGTCGAGCGATTAGACAAGGTTCTGTCGCGCCCTCTCCTTGCGCAATTCCTGGCCCTTATCAGACCAAGAAAAGTGACCAACAGGAACCTGGAAGAAAGAATTGCTAGAAAATCAACATGTTAGCAGTGGAACTTTATTCGGCCCAGCAATATGAACAGGGGCACAGATGTCAACATACCTGCTCTCTTGAATACCAGCCAAAGCGTTGTACCACGCAAGGAAGGAGGCGAAAAAGCCAAAGAGGCCGGCGGCTTGCTGTAGCGCGTCCCTAGCAGTCTCATTCTCCAAGTCGTGCGCGTAGCTCTCGCAAGCAAGCAAGAGGAAGCATATATCTGCGGCGAAGAATAGGAGGAAATGTGCGACGCTGGACCTGAGCGTGCAGACCAAGAGGAGCGTGGTGAAAATCCACCACGCGGTCAAGAAGAAACCCATGACGGAGCCGGTATCACCTTCATAGGGACCGTCTGTTGCGAGAGTGCTCCAAGGTGGTGTCAAGAGCATACCGTAGGCGATCCAGAAGCCGCCATAGGAGGAGAGAGCCGTGGCACCAAACGTATTTCCAACAGCCATTTCCCTGGGAAATTAAGTTAGTCGCAGAACCACAGGGAAAGTGGGCGAACGGAGACGTGAGGCAACCTACCACATACCAGCAAGTAGCTGGACTAATCCGCCGTAGCTAAAAGCAAGAGGTACAGCGATGTTGGGAGTAGTCTCGCCGCGGACATGCATGTTCACACAAGAGAGAACAAAAGTGGTGACGGCAAAAGCGCAAAGGCCCAGCGGTGACGGATTGGCGAATTTGCGAGGCTCATAGGCCAGGAGGAGTTGCTGAGGAGCAGCCCCATTCTGATGGTAAGCCCACGGCATATTCATTTCTGAACAGGTGGGGAGGTGGCGTTGGGGATAGACGTAGTGAGGGTGCTCGAGAGTCTTGTCCGAGTCGTTGTGGATGTCATGAACGTGGTCTGCCATTTTGCATCAACGAGGGTGATATCGAAGAATGTATCGATGGAAGTGTGTAAATGGAATGATGGATTGGGATGATGGTTTGGGAGACGATTGAGGGCTGTGGCGCTGTATACTTATACCTTATTATTCGTGTTTGTCTATAGAAAGTCGGGAGACTACATGGTGGTGTGACGGTGGAGGAACTCGCCGCGATCCACAAAATAGATAGGAGCCAGGGTTGAATCGGAAGCAAATCAGGAGACGGCACGGAGAGACAAATCCGCGAACAGGGTAATTAAGAGGATTATGCTTTTAAAGACTGGTCCGTGTGAGCAGATTCGGCACCTTATTTCACATTTAATATACTGGGGCATTTTCTAGAACCAAGTGAAGCGGTCTTGATGGCGTTCCTGGGAGAGATTGCAGGGGTAGGATGGCTGTGAGAACATGTCACCGCATTGGGATTAATGCCAAAATCATCAATTCGCTGAAAACAAGAATGCTTTCAAGAAATCTCGATTAAATAATGCAAAAGAACAATACCAATGATGAAATAGTATCTCAATTCTCTTTCCAAGATTCCCGTCCCATCACTAACTTTGAGCCACATTCCTCCGATGGTCGGCGATGTGCTATTTTAAGATTTTCACAACAACGTGACGTTTCATCAGCGTGGCAATGCCGAGCCCATCAGCCTAAATGAGCCGTGGGCTGTTTTTATTTTCCACTGCGTGAGAGGGCCTTGGCGAACGCCGCTTACAGGGGTTACAGGCGGTCGAGGGACTCCGGTTCAAGGTTTTTTGCTTTACGCGTGTTCATCTTGGCGAGGCTCATGACTGTTCATGCGTCTTGGATTCAACGTGATGATCAGTATTATTTGTATTATTGTTCCATGATTATTGATTTGTTCGCTACCAAGCGGCGGTGACCTCAGTCATTCCACCATCAATGACACTATAGGTAGGGAGGAGGATTTCATTAGACTGTGAATGAGGACTAGGCTCGGGAATGGTGGTTCCAGTGCTATTCACTAAGCGCGCCAATTCGACTATGCAATTTTTCTGAGCGCATCTGGCGACGAGACTCTCATTGACGCTTTCCATAATAATATATGGTGAAGGTGCAAATTATGCGGTGTCGATTGAAGACTCGCAATTTGATGCGCTGAGTGCTTTATAATGATGGGATTTTGGGACCAACTGTAGAAAATCCTCGACGTAGTTTAAAGGAGTCTTGCTCGTTACGTAGCTAGGTATAGCAAGCTATAAAGTTGTTGAAGAAACATGTACGGATAAGTAGCTGTAGTATAATTGTCAAGCCATAGGAACAATTCCATCCTCAGGTTCTGTTCTCCCTGCAAAAGACTAATACCGCATGCTCCGCCCATAGGTCATTATATCATCAATATTAGAACCAGCTCTGAAATCGCTCACTTTACTTCCTTGTCCACTTTCGCAATTTCTGCAATGTTCTAGTCGTCTTACCGGGCTTATCCACTCTAGATTCCTCCCCTGCTTGACCTCCGCCTTCTTCACTCGGCACCGTTATCGTCGACGGTAGAGTGATGGAAGAACCGGCCGTTGAGCCAGCAGTAGAAGGGTTTGCTTGGGTGCGGGTTGAGACTGAAGTCACGACAGACTGCTCACCCTGGTCACTTTCCTGATCCTCTCGCGACACGTCTTTGCCGTCTCTCCCACGTCCTAACAAGGGCATATGCCCAAATATGACGGCGCCTTGCTGGTTGAGACCCACGATATCCACGGGTGTCATGGGCCGAGATATGAGTCTCGGGTCCCAAGACCTCTTTGGCATGAGGAACTGAACTGGACTCACGCGACATGCCCCAACAGTTCCTACGCACTGGCAGGGCTGAAGCGGGTCGGACGACGATAGCCACACAACCTTCTTGGTCAGTTCACCAACACCCAATCCAGGCTCCATCCTCATCAAGCGCCGCTCGTGCAACATCTGGAGAGTCGATACGGAAGCGGCCAAATAGTCTGACCCGGTGGGAACACATTTCCACTTGCTGCAGACGCTAGAGGGGTCATCAGGGCAGATGAGGTTGCCGAAACCATTTCCGAAGATAGTCGTGATGCCGATCGCTGGCAACAAATCTCTCCATCCGGGCCCCCATGCGTCGATGTGCTGCATGCGTGAATACACAGGGCCAAGGGGAGAGATAACGTCCAGGACGTCGAAGCCAGTAATGTTTCTCCGGGGGTCGAAAGTGTGGGGTATCTTGACGCCATCTTGGGACGCCACTTTTACCTGTACATCGATCAATATCTCAATGGAGTGTAGTATCTTCTTCACTCGCGTCTCGAGTTTGGAATGTTCCGTAATCGATTGGCCGTTGAGAACTCGCTTGCTGATGACGTAGAGATCCAAGTCGAGGTTATCCCAGCTCTTTAGCGTCTTCAGCGCCGCATGGCGTCCCGTGCAACCGTTCCACTTGTCCTTGAACTTGGAAGCATCAAAGACCCAGTCGTAGGTTGACTCGGGATCGTGTTCGTCGAGATACAATGATATCCGTACTAGATGAAGGAGTGTAGATGCGCCATCGACGAGCCATGCTCGACGATCTGATACGTCATAAAAGACAATGGGCTGCAGGCTCACCCATTTAAGGAGACTGGGATAGTCTTTCTCTCTTTCAAGCCAGAACGGCTGCTCCTTTTTGTTCAGAGACATGTTCAGCCCGCCAATAACCTCAGACCCCGCTTCGATGTACAGTTTGTCGATGACAATAGAGGCGGGGGGCTTCCGCAGCCCAGATGACGTAACATTCAGCGCCGCTGTTTTGTATCCTACAAATGACTTGTTAGTAAAGCAGTTCCTATGACCGAATATGAGGAATCCGTACCGCACATATCGGTAGCTTTGGCGCACCAGCCAACGAAGTGCCGGCTCCCTTCGAGGTCTCTGAGCGAGAATCCTTCGGGCATTTGGATGTCCAGATTATCCAGCTCTGGGTCAACATAAGAAATGCGCTCCTCAGGGCTCCCGCTCACAAGTAGATGCCATACAATCGTCCCAACAGTGGCCAGAGTGGCGACCAATAGCGAACTGAAGCCCTTGATGATTATCCTGTCGTCCCACTGAACTACTTCTCGGGATCGAACGAGGCAGGCCATACATCGCAAAGACATCTCAACACCGGTATTGTTTTCGAATCTTTTCAGAATTGGATACCCGGTGACGAGGATGGGGTGCATGAAGAGACGGGCCCAGCATAAGCCATTATGTTCAACAGGGTCGTCCTTCTCGGTAACCTGTTTGAATTCGAAGACAATCTGGCAAGATCCTATTATCACTGCTCCTGAAGTGGCATTTTGCTTCGCAGTTATCTGAAGATCTTTCACGCTAGGGGTGCAGGTCACAATGCCTTCGCTTGATGTGCTGGGAGAACGTCTCAAGGTTGCTGCGAGCCAGCCAATTTGCTCAGCTATCTCGGACACAAAGTACGGACCCCCAGTTGCAGATATTAAGCAATCGGAAGGTCCACGAATTTGTGCCCGCAGCTGGGGAGTGCTCGGCTTCGTGGGCGGGATACCGTCGGAGAGGTTGCCTTGGACATTTGACTCTGGTAGCTGATCTAGAGACATCATGTCAGCTCCCAGCCGTTCGGTAAGCAGCCTCATTTGGATCAGACTTACAAACAAAATCTTTTCCCTCAGGCATAGAGACGAGTTTCTTTATCAAAGTAATAATATGCTCTCCTGTCTCAGGCCAAGTTTGGTTCATGTACTCCATCACGGTTGTGGCCTGAGCTTCGTACGCCGTACCCGTTAGACACACTACTCTCGCGAACGTATCTGTCAGGGAATTATCTAGCTTCTGTTCACGAAATACTTCCATGGGGTCCCAGTCCACGGAAAATGTCATTGTAATGGTGGAAGAAGGTTTACGGCCGCTTATGTGGCGGAAAAGTTCTTGTGACCGAAGTCGATTCTGAATCTGCGTCCCAATTTCGGACATAAAGTCAGAACCCGTATGGCTGAGTTGGTTATATTGCCGTATTTTGGAAAGCAGCCATTTGTAAGCACCGGATTTTCGAACGAACTGCTCGTAATCCGCAAATTGAAAGGGAAGTGGTTCGTCTTCTAAGTCACTGATCGAGTCTTCTTCCCAGATGCCATCCAAGTGACCTGGCTTAACTTGATTGAGCCAGTAAGAGGTCATCTCGGTGGTTTGCTGGAACATCTCACGTTCGGGCTCTTCTTCATCGCTCTCAGCGCTACTAACAGAGCTAGTCCTAGAAGTGCAAGTTTGAGCAAGTAGGTTGACAATTTTCCTGTGCGAATTCAATTAAGATAAAGAATCAAGACGAGGACGGGGAATAGTTCTTACCTCCGATTTCGATGGAGAACCACGGATGCCCACCACTGAAACGGGTTTGACGATTCTCCATGCAACTTCCAAGCAAAAGTCTTTAATGCCAATTCGAGGTACTCATGTTTGAGATCCGATGTCCTTTGGCTGTTGAAAGCATCAACGAGATCCTCGGAAAGCTGGTCGGAGAAGGCCTGGAGGTAAATAAGCTTGGTATCGTCCAGGATGGAATCCATAGAGTATGTGGTCTCTGCATAGGAATCGTGTCTGCGGGTATCATTCTCCATGCCAACTTTGGCGGGCGAATCATCACCTGCGATAGGATCTCTTTCCTTTGCTTTTGAACTTTCGCCTTCTTGTTCTGTCTCTGTTCCCATCGCCAGTGCACCCCGCAACGGAGTCATGTTGGGTTCAGCCCCATCTTTGGTGGTGGGTTTTGAAGTTGCCCTGGTCGTCGGGTATGTCACCCTGCTGCACCCATCCCGATCAAATACTGATGTTTCAGGAAAGCTCCCAACACTTTCTCCGTCATAAGTGGAGAAAACACTTCCATCAGGCGTAGGGAACTGAGTGGGAGCCCTCGCCGGGCCGTACTCGTCATCACCATTCCCCGTTCGAGGCGCTGGCGGCTGATGATGAGGCACTGTTTTCACCTGCTGCTCTCTCTCTTTCTCTCTGAGCATGCTGAGGCAATTATTTCGGAGATTAGGTGTCCTCTTAAAGTAGGCCGTGATAGAAACTCGCTCAAGTCTCGACTTGGACATGCCCGATTTCTTCTTTTTGCGTTTCTCGTTCTTTTTGATGTATTGAGGCTCTTGGCTGTCAAACTTCCGAAATGTTGAATCGAACTGGACTAAGTTGTAATCGAAACGGTTATCGGGATCGGTTTGGGATAGTGATTCTTGGGTGAGCTCTAGCTGGTTTTGAATATGAAGACTGCAGGCGGCCTTCTTCTCAGTGACAGACTTAGAGTCTCTATCAAGGATGTAGACCCGGCGTCTGATTTCCTGTTGCGGGATGTCGGTCTGCATGGTGAATCGGGCCTTGTCCCAAGTTGGTATGAAGTGATAGCCTTCATCATCGACGTCATGTGGTTCTTCCAACTTCTCGAGTATGACGATAATATATGAGGACAGATATTCGCGAGCCTCGGCCTCGGTGAAGCGTTCGCTCCGGGTGTCAGAGATCATTGTCGCAAAACTCTTGAACAAGGCACGATCGGCCTCGGCAGTGATACCGGCGTCCTGGGGTGCCAGCAGCCTCGACTTGTTGTCTACCTCTTCAATTTCCAGCTCCACGGGCCTATGACCTATAATCTCCGGGGGGAACAGTTTCTCTAGTTGGTCCACGCATTCCGTGATCTGCTCTGCCAATTTGTCGAAGCTCCTGCCGTCGTGCAGCGCCCACGTCAACTTCTCCCGAACTGCCGACGCAACCTGCTTGACTTCAAAGCGCGCCGAGCCATCTTGTTTCGTATTGATCTCGAACCGCCTCGATGACTCCCCTACGGTCCGGAAGAGTAATAGGATCTCTTCTAAAGTCGCTTGGACTAGTCGTAAATCATTGTTGTCTAGCGCATTAGTAGCGAAGTAGGGTTCCTTATTGATCGCGACTGCCTGGCCCCAAACATCCAGTCGGATCTTGGCGACATCAAGTTTCACCTGGCAGTGTTCGAGATTTTGTCCAGCATCGCGGCCCAGTTGGACGTGTTCGAAGCAGTTCAGACAGCTGTCGAACAGGGCCGCAACGGCCAAAGAGCTGGCCACAGTGCCAACGATTTTGGTCATGCTGGCGGTGTGAGGTGAATTAGTGCGGGCTTGTCTGCTGTGCGACAGGAGCCTTGTCCTACTTTTGGGTGTACTTGGGAGAGAGTAACAGATGTCAGATCTGAGTCTCAGCCTAACGAGATAAATAAATGTCTCGTTCTGCATAATTTATATCACTGCTATAACGATATAAGGCTGGCGAATCAAATCAGCGCCAAGCTCAAAACCTACCATTCAGCTGCTAGCTACTGACGTGGCAAATGTGATATGATGCTAAACTTGACACTTTTGTGCTGGCTACCGAGAGACGTTCATTGTTACCGAGCATTGGGCCCCCAATATTTCCTTGCGCGCAATACGGTATTCATTATGTATGTGGCAGTAGAAAGAATCGCGGCCACACATTTCAGCAAGGGATCTTCGCGCAGCTGAGAAACAAGTTCGTATCTCCGAGAAACATCACATGTCGATATTCCATATGACGCTGAAAGATACGATAAGTCGCGATAGAACTTACAAAGTGAAGGTATTCACGGTCAAGAAAAGTGAAGCTTTCTTCATCCGGCGTCGAAAGGGTACGTACCGACCCCGCGTGACGGCATGTTGCGGGCGTGCTGCCTCAGGCAGAATCTCGAACATTTGGGTCACGAAATTGCTTCAGCATCGGTGAGACTTCCCATCTATAGTAAATAGGCTTCCGAATATGTTTGCAACATTCTATCAACGCCAAACATGAGCTGCTAAAGCTAAAATGTTCTATTCTTCATTTTGTGGCTGGAAAAATGAGCACGAGTCTGTCGAGTTCTTGCACAGTGGCATCGTAGCCGCCCGCGCATTCTTAACTATCCTTCCCGGGCCGATGAACGACCTAGTGCAAAAAAATGCTCCTTCCATTGCCACGTGCTAACAGGCAGAAATTACAGGGTCACATAGTAAGAGCATTATAATCCTTTTCGCAAGAATTTTGCGGGACATTAGCCTATATGGGGAATTCGAAAATGATGCTCCGGTGACTACTAGGTTGCAATCGAAAAACTGTCTTGGCTAGGTCATTATCCCGAAAGGCGGGTAAACTCGCGACCTGTGACTGGTCCCTTGTGACGGCGATGTAGTCATCAAGTCCATAGTTCCGCTTTAGAGACGTGGTAGCGGATGATCAAGGGAACCAACTCGATGGTACCCTAGTGAAGTGATCTGCGCTATCATCCGACGTACCGTTACATCCTAAGCGCCTTGACATGGCAACACCCTGGCCATTTGCATTTAAACTGCCAGGACCCGTGTTCATTGGTCTTAAGGATAATTGCAAGCGCTAAACCGGACGACCGTAACGAATAATGGCCATGGAATTCTTCACACCGAAAGTAAACGCATCGGGCCGTTTCCTGGAAACCCTGTTTCAATAATGGTTTAAAGAGCTGGGCGTATTTCGGTGGAAACAAATGTAGTCTCAGGATAAATAACACCTGCTGTTTTCTGCTCATGACCGACTGAACCCTTGCCTAGAGACAGGCATGCCAAGAACATGGGACGAGTAATAAGTATGATCTAGTCAGCCGAGTCACCTCCTTTATCCGGCAAGTCGTAATAGTTTCTGTATTTTGGAGATAAAAGAAACAGAAGATACCTTATACGAAGTATCGTTTTCTTACCCTCGTTAAACCCCTTCTAACCCTTTTTCTAAACAACTAATTACAACCCCTTTCTTATCTTGCCATGCAGATCTTCAGTCAGCTTCTTGTCCTAGCTAGTCTTGCTGGCGGTGTCTTTGCTTGGGACTCGCCAACATACAGCGGCTACAGCAAAATCTGGGTAGACACATTCGATGGTTCCGCCGGCCAAGCTCCGGATACAAGCAAATGGAACATCATCACCGGATATCTCAACGTTAACGCAGAGCAGGAGGTGTACACAGCCTCTAGCAACAACATTCAACGAAGCGGAGGCGCGACTCTTCAAATCGTGCCCCAGCGAGATTCTTCTGCCCTGTACGGATGGACCTCGGGACGTGTTGAAAGCAAGTATGTCTTGACCCCTGCTGCGGGTAAGAGAACCAGGATGGAAGCACAAATCCGCTTCGGGACCAACGCCCAAGCAAATAAGCAAGGCATTTGGCCCGCCTTCTGGATGCTCGGAAATAGTCTACGAAACGGCGGCAGCTGGCCCGCCTGTGGAGAAATCGACATCATGGAAAGAGTCAACGGCATCTTTACGGGCTACGGAACTGTTCATTGTAATGTATACCCTGGCGGAATCTGCAACGAAGGCACGGGGATTGGAGGGTCTATTGGCATCCCGGACGATGGTTGGCATACCTGGAGAGTAGACATCGATCGTGCTGCTAGTTCTTGGCAGTCTGAATCTATCACTTGGTACATGGACGGTACTCAGTTCCACCAAGTTACTGGATCCCGAATTGGTAACCAGGCAGTTTGGGCAACCCTTGCTCACAGTCCGCTTTACTTTATCTTGAACCTCGCTGTTGGAGGAACTTGGGTATGCTCTCCATCTCGTAAAATCCTTACCATATGGCTAACAAACATTCCAGCCTGGAAATGCGAATGATGCTACGCTTGGGAGTTGGGGTGCCATGATGGAGGTGGCGTATGTGGCTCATTATTCGACTTGATGCTAGAGTAAGGATGTGACGGGCAAGGATGACTCTTGGATATTCTTTCAATGTACTTATATCAGTCGCTACTAGATAATGGAGTTTTTTATACCGATATGACAGACATAATTGTGACCTTAACCCTGCAGTCTCGCCTACTTGTAGGACAAGTCGAACTCTGGCGCCTGTTGCGGCATCCGACTCTCTAGCTAAGGAATAGCTGCATAATTAGTGATTTAAATACCTATAGGTACCTAGTGGTAGGTAGGCCTATAGGTATTTAAAATTACTTCTGGATTATAAATAACTTTATATAAGTATCTATCACTGTTAAAACCACTATTCGGACTTTTGTTTCTGCATTCTGTATCATGTGTTTGCATTACTTAAGCTGCCATAAGGGACATAATCTATTAGTCTTAGACTTAATTATATATAGACTCTTGCTCCCTCCAGAACCTCAGAACTTCCTTTACTAAATCTCTCTACTAAACCTCCATTCTTCGCAGCTAATATCAAAAATAACTAAACAGGGCTGGGGCACGCCTTGATCGGTCCCTAGCCGGCCGAGGACCCCCAATCGGATCATGTCTCAAATGAAATTATTAGGCTTTCTGAAGGCCCGAACTGGCGGCGCCTGTAACGGGGTTACGAGAGTACCAGACTGTGATCATGCCCGGTTCTTAGGTAGTGTGGCCACGGGATATTGAATTAGCCGACTGCTTCAATTCGCCAGCCAGACTTCTTGGGCCATTTTTAGGTCGCATGAGTTGTAAAATTGCTCGGATCTGTACATTGCAGCCGCCGAGAGTTTAATAAGACAGAAGAATTCACCGAATGCTTAATGAGATAATTGACGAAAAGGCCGCTTTAAAGAAGAGTTTTCGCGCAATTAATATACCGAAATGACTCCATTGTATTACACGTCCGCCAAATGGATGGGAGCCGCTGGCGACAGAAATAGCTGGGAAGCGGGCCCTGAACGTCAAGTTCCGTCTCGCGAGCAAAAATGGTGACGTGAAATATCTGAAAGACTTCATGAGGCTTGGGAAGTGGGTTCAGCTTCAATTCCTCAGCAAGATTGTGTCACCTGAGGCTGATCCAGCGTTTGGCGAGTGGACCCAGGTGGTGGACGTTTTTGATATCTTGGAGGAGCAGAAGACTGATACAAGTGCATACCACTGTGGGTTGAGTGGGATTTAATTCACCCTGATGGGCATTTCGGCTTCGGGAAATCGTGATCCAAATGAGCCTCCTAAATGTGAAAGCATAAAGCACCCCCCAAACTTCCCTAGATTAGAACTACACTCCTTAGCTATCGATTACGACTTAGTTACCTCAATCTATCTGACTGCTACGCGTCACTTCGATTGACCATTACCAGACGTAACATTACCATATTGCTCAACGACGCCGTGATCCTACTGCCAACATAAACCTTTCGACCGCTATGTCCCTTGGATCCAGACCGACCGTTACACCCCTTCGTGGATTTTCGGTCAGCGCTCCTAATAGTCCAGACCATTAAGAGGACTATTAGTGCAGACTGCAGTCCAGACCAATAGTCCATGGGCCATTGGCCCAGTCTACGTCTCTCGGGCGTTCCATAGCGTCATGTCTACGGAGACCCTCAGCCACAGATCAATCCAAGAGTCCATCTAGTAGTACTGATAGAATGACCACGCAAGCCGTCACAAGCGCTAAACCAATCCGCAGTCCCCACAAATTACGATTTAATTCCACTTCGGGGAATTCACAGTCCCCGGCACTCCGAGAGCATCGGAAAGCTAGGTGGCCCCGGCACAACTTAGCGCTAAAGGACGTAGATTACAATTCACTCTGCGTATATCTATACCCGGGGTTAATGCAGTTCGGACAATATTAAGAAGCCGATGGACTTAGGAGTTAACTTTTATAGTGAAGACTGGAGTATCATATTATAAAGCCCGTGTTATCGAGACTTGGATAAATCACTGACGCATACAATCTGACTCTGCCATCTAGCATCAATAGCCCCACGATGGATTTGCCTTCTGAGAAGTTATATAAACTTCCTACCAATGCAGTTTGGTTCAGTAAGTCAATATCCGTTATTCTGTCAGGCAGAAATTAACTCAAAACCTTAACAGCCACCGGCTGTTCGTCAGGGTTCGGCCAGTCCCTCGCCCACCTAATTAGCAAGCATGCGGCCCATCGCTTAGTCGCTACGGCCCGGCGACTAAGCGCCGTGTCAATGATTCCGAACGGCCCTAATATCCTCAAACTTGCCCTGGATGTGACCTCCTAGACTTCAGTGGACGCTGCGATCGCCGCCGCGCTCGACCAGCTTGGTCGCATCGATGTGCTCGTCAACAATGCCGGCTACTCTGTTATGGGCGATTCAGAGTCCACGACCGAGGAGCAGGCTAGACAAGTCGTCGAGACTGACTTCTGGGGTACAGTAAAGTTGACACTTCAGGCGTTGCGGGTCATGCGGAAAACCCGAAGACGGCTTCGTGTGGAGGGGTGGTAATGAATGTCACGTCGGTGGGTGGATTCATCGCCTTTCCCGGCAGCGCCTACTATAATGCGAGTAAGTTTGCTGTCGAGGGCTTCACGGAGTCTGTCTGTCAAGAGGTACGTCCGGAATGGAATAATAAGTACACCTGTGAAGAACGATGTTCGAATGTTGATAATTCTATAAGTCAGTGCACCCATTAGATGACCAGGGGCTTAGCTGGACGCCCCACTTATACAATGACCAAAATCCTCATTCAACTTCACTTATATATAAAATAACAACCAAGAGGTCTAATTGGTCCATTTCAACTGATTTTTTATAAAATAACTAATGAATTTTCTAAATATCAAAAAACTAGCCAATAAAAACAAAGGAAAAACGAGCTATTCTGAATCTTCAACCTCGGGCGTTTTTATTCGCCTTCTTGCCCTCTTGACATTCTGGATGTTAGAAAATTCCTTATTTGGGTCTTTATAAACCCTTCCTCTCTTCTTAGCCTTTGATTGGCTTGAATTTCGGTCTTGGACTAGAACTCTGTCTTCTAATTGGGCGTTGTGTAAGTGAAGGTTATCATAACCCCGGTCAATAGCCCGAAATAGCTGCCTTGTGGTTGGGCTGTTGAGAAGTTCCTTCTTTTTAGAATGGACTAATAAAGCAACGTCTCTCGAAGTCTTAGGTGTTGTAAAAGGGCTGATTTCAGACCTCTGATTCGTCTTTGGAGAAATGGGGGCTCCTAATTGGACTGTAATTGAGTCCTTAGGATCCTTAATAACGAATTTGCTACCCATTGGCTTTAAGATGTTAATTGGCCACAACCCGGCTCCTTTCCAACCCGAACGGATATTTCGAGTAGTAATAGCCTTCTTCCTAGCCTGAAAATAGCATTTTAGAAAGTCTTCCTTCCTAGTTGGGCCGGCATCAGTAATAGGATTGGCTAGCAGTAAAGCAGCCCGATATGCAGCTTTAAGTGGCCTAAAGACTGATATATCAAGAGGCTGAAGAACGTGGCTTGTGTGAGGTGGTAAATAGAGTAAATGAACCCTATTGGTCACACAAATACGCATAAAATCAGGCGTTATGTGTAATCCATGCCCATCTAGGATAAGAAGCCGCTTTTCATTGGCCTAGGCAGGCTTTAAGCCCGGAAGAAAGACTTCCTATAGCCACGCAAGCCCAATTTCGTTATTAGTCCATCCCTTTTTAGATGATGTAAATCTCTAATTGGTCAGAAAGTCTAATTCCTCAGGAAACCATTGGTGCTGGACGTCTTTGCCTTTAAAGACAACCAATGGGTCAAGGCACCTTCCCGTTGCAGAAATAACCTCAAGAATAGATATCCAGTTAAGGTTTTGCGGCTGTTTCTTAATCGTTGATTGAAGCTCTGATTGGCAAACCACAAGCCCGTTAGATCCGGGCCCTTGGAAGACTCCAATTTCGTCAAGATTCCAACGGTTGCGTTGAGGGATCGATGCGACCTCTGGTTGGCCTAATAGATCAAAGAACCCGCCAATAGCAGCCGGATTTGCTCCATTTATCCTTTTCCGGTCGATTCCCTTTCCTTTGAGCGTTTTTATTCGCGGGTTGCGGCGCAGGAAGCCCTTCATCCAGTGTTTTCCGAGTCGTTGGTTGGTTCCGCTTCGGCCTAACAAGGAAATCGCCAACTTCCGGATCTGGCTATGCGTCAACGCCATGCCGAGCTTATCTTGAAAGATGAGCCAATCAGTGAGCTGGTCTTCCTGATATTTGGAAAGCACCTGACGCCATTCGTGGGCTTCATTGCGGCTAGGTACGCCATTTATCTTGCTGTGTAGGGTTGATTTGGGGACTCCGCGCTGACTGGCTGCTTTTCGTATTGATACGCCATTTCTCACATCCTGAATGGCTAGTTCAAGGTCTTCTTGGGTGTATTTAGGCATAAAAAATAAGGTTATGAGGTTGAATTGACGAATTGAGTGTTATTGAAGGAAGAAACGCGTGTGGCTAGAGACGCGTTGTGGTTGACGCGGCTGTAAGTGGGGCGTCCAGCTAAGCCCCTGGTCATCTAATGGGTGCACTGACTTAAGCTCACTTCTGCCTGATCGAGCCTGGGGGCATCACGATGAGGTTTACCGGCTCAAGCATGGTTTGAACAGCATCTCAGCCTGCATATACGGCCCTAGACTCGCCTTCTCGCGTCCTCGAAGCATGTATTATGAATGAGCAGAACCAAAAGACGTGGTCTTCACCGGAAGCAGTGGCTGCTGGTATGTATGAAGTTGTAAGCCGCGGCCAAAGAATTCCTCTCAGAGTCCCGCTCGGCCCCAACGCTTGGGGTTTAGTTAATGAAGAGATTAAGAATATAACTTAATGCATTTTATTAAGGACATTAAGTTGCTTCCCTATATAGTTTCACTATAAAAAATATATACCTAATAGAGATCCGCCAATATATTTCACTACATGCGATGCGCCCGCTCCATCAAGACCACCTCTACCAACGACAATTAGAGTATTCTCTATCTGCTCTTCAGGTTCGCAAGCGTCGTACACAGGTGGTCAGGTTTCTAGAAACTTCAATTACTACAAATGCACCTGGTCATCTAAATCAAAGCCAATACTTGCTATACTACTACTGAGGGCCACGTTGTGGTTTGTTTGTGACCGGCGATTGCGACTGTTTGTTGGCCACGCATTCTGCGTTCTTTCGCACCCTACTTGCGGTGATTTAGTCGGTCCCCTCCCAGGCCGAGATCGTAGGTTTTGCCACATTAGATAGAAAGGCTGACAATCGCGTCAGCCTTGCTGCGCAAGTGTGTTAGCATTGGATCTACCAGCCGTGAGCCAGTGCTGTGTGCTAGAACATACAGTGACTAGCACATTGTGCCAGCGCAGAATGAGTACTAGCACTCGCTGGCTAGGACCATCTCAGCCAGCACACAAGTCCCCCCGCACGCCAGTGCCAGTAAATTCCACGAGCTAGCATACCATATCTAGCCATGCAGTCCAGCACATTTGTGCTAATAGATGATTCGTTTGGTGTCATCGTGCGCCCTGCAGATGGTGGATCCTGTTCGTAGTCTGGACCGTTATGTCAAGGCTCAGATTCGATCGCATGCGCACGGGCGGGTTGGGCGTTAGTTTGTTAGCTCATTTTACGGGACAGGGTTCCTCCTATTTAGAAAATTCTACCATGGCTAACCAGAGTCAACTTCATTCACCTACACATCTCACCCGACAACTCTGAAACACCGTGCCGTTTGATCCCGATCCTTGGTCGTTGTATGCTGCATTGTAGGAGGTCGAATCACGTTTCCCTTTAACATCTCGACACCTTTTTGTCGTTGGAAACTGGGAATCCTTCGTCGTCGCTTCTCTAAAGCTCCTTGATTCTACTTGAGCAGTTGGCTAATCTATTACTTAGCCTCCGCCTATGTCGCACTCTTTAGGGTAGCAACAAAACACTTGGATCATAGTATACCGTAGGCGGAATAGTGCTCCATTCCATCTTCTCTATTCCACATTCTCCATATAGGACGTCATTAGATACAAAAGATACAAAAACTTACAACTCTGGAGTGTGGGACCTAGTAATCCGCACTTGCATCGGATTGTGATCTGTCCTGGTTTTATATTCTCATTCCACAAACCCTTGGTGTGTAGGTCTTGCGGCGCGGCCACAAGCATAAAAGCCCTGTTACACTAACGTTCCGATCCTTGCAGCCCCCCTTATCTCCGGGCAGCCACTCGGATCACCGGAGTTATGAGAGGAAGAAGGTTTATAAAAAGTCGATTGAGACGCATCATCGTCGCATTCTCCCGGCATCTCTTTTCGCACCCGTCCACGTTTCCACAATAATTCCTTCATCCATCTCACTAATAAATTCATATCGTCAGGGTCATCATCCAAGACTAACCCGGCCCTTGATTTCTCACCACGCATTCTCTCGTCATGCATCTCATACTCACGGGGGCCACCGGCCTTGTCGGCACCAGCGTCCTTGATGCCATGCTCAAAATGGAGGACCTCACCAAAATCTCCATCCTCAGTAGGAGACCGGTCCCCATGGCCGAAAGGGCTAACGACCCTAGGGTCAACGTTATTATCCACAACGACTTTGCCAAATATGACCCTGAGGTGTTAAGCAAGCTTCAGGGAGCTAACGGCGCTATCTGGGCCCTCGGTGTCAGCCAGACCCAGGTCTCTAAAGAGTGCGTCGCCTATTATCGCTAGTACCTTTTCCGCTACACTGCCTGTCTCGTCCCTTTGGGAGCGCTCGCTAACGGAAACTAGAGACTTTGTTACTATTACAAAAGACTACCCCTTGGCCGCAGCTGAGGCCTTCGCTAACCTCGCCCCCGCGGACGAGCCCTTCCGCTTCATCTATATCTCTGCCGGAGGTGCCACCCAGACTCCCGGCGCCTTCAGCCCTTACTACGGCGGTATCAAGGGCGAGACTGAGACACTGCTGTCCGAGCTGCGGGTCGTATACCCCCGTCTTCAGACCGAATCGTTTCGGGCCGGCTTTGTAGACGCCTCCCAGCATCCCGACATCAAGCCCTACATCCCCGACCCGCCCTTATTATATCGTGCGATGATGCCATTCGTAGCGCCGCCAATTAGACTCGCGTTCAAGTGGATGCTTAGTCCAACGGAGTCCCTCGGCCGGTTCCTAGCCGAGATAGCCATGGGCAAGTATGACACTCAGCTTAAGGCCGGTAGTAAGGGCATCACGACTCTGAACGGCGGTCTGAGGATATTGGAGAACGAGACTTTTAGGCGGCTAGCTGGCCTCTAGTGATGGTGAGGGTAAACTGGGCGTACATGGACATATTACGAGGTCATCAAAGTGGTTACCTAAGCTATCCAACAAAAGTCACCTGCACGCTGAGACTGCTAACGAATGGGAAAACTCTTTGACAGTTCCGTGTAACTAGCCCACTTAGAGCCGCCTCGATGGAAAACGAGGAGGTGGAGCAGGGTTCAAAATCTGGGGCTGGCCGGATAGGACGGCTGGAGAAAATCCCCACTGGCTTCATATAAAGATATCGTCCGGCACTGTTTTGCCGCGTTTCAGTGAATTATGGATTGAAAATCCCCACTGAGAACCACAATATTTCTTCCAGGTCCGCGGATGCGACGTGAAATATATTGGATCACGCTTTCTTTAGGAGTTGTTGCTTGCGCACATTGCGTACCTGTTTGTTTCAAATACAATGATTGTATTTCAATAGACGGAACAGAATGCCGAGAGAGAGTATATACTTGACTGATCTCCAATAACAATAGTCAAAACAAATCAAGCAGCTAGGTCGTTCATTACTCAAGTTCTCACTTGCAAAAGTCCCACTTCTTCAAAATCCACCCTTTGTCACTCTTTTGACACCAGTCTAGAACAGAAAGATAAGTTCGCTCGTTAGTAAACCTCGACTCTACTTCGCCATGCAGTATCGCCTTTTGCTAGTCCTCCTCACTGGAGCAGCCACCGTCTTAGCAGCACCGGCTCCTGGGCCAACAGCAGCACCCAATCCCGCGAGCGCTGTATCGAAGCGTGCCTCAAACGGCTCTTGCACCTTCAGCGGATCTGACGGATACTCTCAAGCTAGCGCCTCCAAGTCTTCCTGTGCGACCATCGTCCTGTCTGCACTCACTGTTCCTTCAGGGACCACGCTGGATTTGACCGACCTCCCTGATGATACTGAGGTCATCTTCGAGGGCGAGACCGTTTGGGAGTATGAGGAGTGGGAAGGTCCCCTGTTCGCCGTCAGCGGCACCTCCATCACCGTGTCAGGCGCCGACGGCAGCTCGTTGAACGGCAATGGCGCCTCATACTGGGACGGCGAGGGAAGCAACGGCGGCAAGACGAAGCCCAAGTTCTTTCAAGCGCACGACTTGACCACGTCGACGATCCAGAACATCAAAATCGTGAACCCACCTGTCCAGGTCTTCAGTATCAATGGCGTCCAGACCCTGAGTCTCACCGGCATAACCATTGACGCGTCAGATGGCGATGACAATGGCGGTCACAACACAGATGGCTTTGATATTGGCTCTTCTGATAGTGTGACCATTTCCGGCGCAACTGTTTACAACCAGGATGATTGCGTGGCCATCAACTCTGGCACGGTAAGTGGATATGACCTCTTCTTCTCCCTTAACAGACACCTAATGGCATACGTAACCTCATAGAACATCATCTTTACTGGTGGATACTGTTCAGGTGGCCATGGTTTGAGTATCGGTTCCATTGGTGGCCGAGACGACAACACCGTCTCCGGCGTGACCTTTGAGTCTTCGACTGTGACCAACTCCCAGAATGGTGTGCGCATCAAGACCAAATCTGGAGACACCGGATCAGTGTCAGACGTGACCTACAAGGACATTGAGCTGTCCGGCATCACCGACTACGGCATTATCGTCGACCAAGCGTACGATGGTGACGAGGCCACTAACGGCATCACCATTAGCGACTTTACGCTGGACGGTGTTGCGGGTACTGTTGATTCAGATGCCAACTATGCCATCTACGTCAACTGCGGAAGCGGTAGCTGTACCGACTGGACTTGGACTGACGTATCTGTCTCCGGTGCTGATGATTCCTGCTCTAACCAGCCCAGCGGCGTCACTTGCTCGTAAGCAAGAAAAAAGATCTGGATCTAGGCTGCTGCTGCTTGTAAATAGTTTCTTTCTTAATTCTAGACGGCTGGACCAACTAGCTGGGTACATACATGTGCAGCATAGCACCTCGCACAGTACTTCACATCGCAGACGTGTAATCTTATTTCCATGACATGTGATGGAATTTTGTTTTGTTGACAGTTGTCGGTTATCACGCCACGTATGTTGTCTCAAATTCTGAGATCCCTAAATGGAGCCCATCACCCATCGGCTCATCAGAGACTCGCCAAACAAGTAACATACGTATGCTCGTGCTCTACGTAAGTAAATAGTTTTTATCAGGTAGTCTAATTATGTTTGTTCTTACAACAAAGGTGCATTCGCGCGATCGTTGTGTTGGTACAGTGACCAAAATGAACTCCACTGGGAAAATACAGAACTGGTAACATCCTCCTTGTTCCTCATAAATGTCAACGCGTGTTGTCTTACCACGAATAACACCAACAATGCCAAGCTCAACTACAGCCACTATTTCGGGATGGAAAGCTGAAATCGCAAACCGTTTTGGTATCGAACGCGTGGTCACCACGTAAGCTAGGACGACCAGTATCGATTTAAAATGAGGTCTCTAGCCGGCTTCGACCTAAGCGCAAGACACGATAGCCAATTCAGGTTAAAGCCTCAAGACAGAACAGATAACCTCATAGCGCTATCGAATCTGCAGGGCAAAATACCACAAACCCTTGCATTTCATTCCTGATGCTGCAAAAAGCGGTTTGGCTCGCCCTGTGGCATGCTTGGCACCATGTCTCGATCGAGCTATGGCCGCGTCTAGACTGAGCCTGGCTCGCTGAGCTGACCTGGATTCTGGGACGGGATTGGAACAAACCGAATTCAAGCAAGCCACATCTTCAAAGGCGCAAAGAAAAAATCGTACTATTGAACGCCCCCGTTGGTGATGGATGGAGATAACGTGCGTGACAAGGCAAATGTGAGTGGATTTTGCGCCAGCTTTGCGACGAGGCTGTGCGGGAAAAAAAGATTTCAATAGCAGCCCATCGCCCTGTTATTTTTCCGTCGAATTATTCCCGCGTCCACTCCTTTACGCCTCAGAAATGTCTTGCCGTCGGATTTTAGTACTGCTGTACTCCCTGCTTGCCGTTGCGCTGGCCTGGGAGTCGCCGACGTACAGTGGCTACAATCGTGTCTGGCAGTCAACCTTTATCGGCAAGGCAAACTCGCTGCCCCCTGCTAGCTCTTGGAATTTTGTTACAGGGGACAACAACTACAACAACGAATCGCAGACGTATTCAAAGAACAAGCTCAACATTCGGCAAACTTCGAAACAGACGCTCCAGCTAGTCCCAAGAAAGAATACCGCCGTTCTTAAGGACTGGACGTCTGCGCGAATCGAGAGCAAATACACCTTCACTCCGACAGCCGGAAAAATCACGCGGTTCGAATCTTCCCTGCGGCTAGGTGGAAACGGGATCAAGCACAAGAAGGGAATCTGGCCCGCCTTCTGGCTCCTCGGAGCCTCGTGTCGAAATGGCGGTACCTGGCCAACATGCGGCGAAATCGACATAATGGAAAACATCAACGGCGAAAAAATTGGCTATGCTAGTATGCATTGCGATGTATTTCCCGGTGGCATTTGCAACGAAAGCATTGGCCTCAGCAACTCAACTGTGCTTGCGGATGCCAAGTATCACATTTGGCGTGTGGAGTTCAATCGCAAAAGCACCAAGTACACCAGCCAGTACATTACATGGTATCTGGATGGGGTAGAGTTTCACCGTGTCACCGGTGCTCAGATTGGCAAGGCCTCTGTGTGGAAAGTTCTCTGTCAAAGTCCTTATTACACGATTCTTAACGTCGCTGTCGGTGGCTTCTGGGTGAGCTTTTCTTCTACAACTCCTTACTGCAGCATTTATCGTGATAGACTAACGTTTTCGATACAGCCCGGTTACCCAAATGCAAACACATGGGGAGGAATGGGCAGTATGATGGAAGTTGGTTACATTGCCCACTACGTATCGAAATAGGTTTACATGTCACGCTAAAACTGATGAACAAATTTTTATAAACAAATTTTTAATATTTCTGAGAGAAAACTGTTCCCAAATTCTTTATGCTATGTATCTTAGTGACCGTCATGCCAAGTTCGTTTCCATATTGGAATCCATCCAGATTTGAACTTGGAGGTTTGAACATGAATATGACAAGTTGAGTTTAGAAATACAAACTAAGCTTGATAAATAAAGAACTATATTCGAACTTAAACTTAAGCTTCTACATCTCAACTACAATCTGAACTACAATTTGAACTTGCCTCCAATTGTTTGCATTGGAATCGTTCACCACTAAGCCATATCCGGCGTTTTTGGGCTCCATCCCTGGTTGAAGGTTCTGATGACTCAGCAGGCTACTTGCTCAGCAAGGACTCTAGGGTAGTTGCGTGAGAAAAATGACCAAGGTAAGAAGGATGTTGATACATGAAATCAGGTTGTTTTAACTTTCTAATATACTTGATCGTCGTCATGCGCCATTTCTATATATCCCAATTGTCCCAAGGTTAAGTGCAAAGGACCTCCAATCCTGCCCAGCATTGAACTAGCAAATTGGTCCACGAAAGATACTTTCCTACATGCGAGCTTTCGGCGCGTTTCTTCTACAAGGATTTTGTTGTTTTCTTTCATATCTCATTTCCACGTTCCTGCGCCCATATATGCATGGAGATAGCAGAATCATTTAGTATTCGGTTTACTCATAGCTCGACATAAAAATTTGTTGGTATTGTGCACCTGACTCCCACTCCAGACCATCGGCATCCACACATTGCCCTCGACGCCGAACACAGCAGAGATATCTTCCTATCCCAAGAGGAGGCCGCATTCTGAAGATTGAGATGGAACGGTTGATCCGTTTCTGAAAATATTGTGGAAGAACATTTTCGATGGTAAGTACAGGGGGTTCTGCTGATCTGTTGCGACACGAGGTGGTTCTCGAAGTGGACCGGGTCGTGAGAGATTGTAGTATCCTCATTTCACCCCGCTGGAGCTTGGGAATCCCTTACCTCGACTTCAAAATTCAATAGTTCGAGTGTAACAAATCTACAGTCATTCATTGATAATTAGACCGGAACTTATTCGGATGCTGCCGCCCTTGGGAGCATCCGATACACTGCATTCGGAGGACAAAACGGGCGATCTTGTTTGGCGCAAATTTCCCCATCTAGTGACAAAGAGCATTGAACCGTACATTCAGTGCGGAGATTGGCAGTGAAGGTTGCTTGTGCGGCGGGGTTGATACTGACTTTTCACAAAATTAAAACCGTCTAACAGTTCCGGCCCTGTCTGCCTAACGGGTGCGACAATCGGTCATATTCGGTGCGAAGTCATCCACGTACTGGCTAATTGGTTCATTGTGAGTCTTGGATTTTCGGCCTGGGAACTTGAAGCACTTTTCTCTGGTTGCAGATTCCCTCAGACCCCACAATCAAGTCACTCTGGGAGTGCACTACCTAGACCGAACCACTAATTGTAGGTCCACGACCGATGAGCATACATGAGTAAGTGATTCAACCCAGTGGCGTCAGTGAGATTCATGGGTATCAGCAAATGATTCGGGGTGAGTGTTCCGTGAGCGGAGATGAAAGCCGAAAGATGCGGACCAATGTGAAACTGGATACGGGGCAATATACTGGGGACTTGCTAAGGAGAGGAGATGTCTTCGACGTGCCTTCATACAAAATATGAGTGAATCGATGGGGTGAAGGATGGAAGTTTAAAGAATTGAGACACCGACCACCCAGCTCGTGACCCATTTCGACCGCCATTTCGTCCGTCGGCCGCAGAAACCCGTGATTGAGTTCATCAGCGATGTTACGTTGAATGAAGAACGCATTCGCTAGCTCGCAGTTAACCCTGCATTCGGCTTCATCTTGTATCATTGCGGGACTGAAGGATCATCGTCATTGACTCCTGATTTGAGAGTAATAAGATCTGATGGTGGACTTGCCCAATGAGAAAGAGCTAATGGTCCGTATTGCTGTACGCGGACTGATTCGAAACCGCCCGTACGTTAACTAGGATTAAGTTTCTCAGGCTATTGAACCTTGGGCCGCCTAGACACACAGCTCTTCTTAGGTGCTTGTGTTTAGGCCGGGCCGCCGACTTTATTCTACTAAGACTCGTAGATCAAGTATGCGGGCAAGATGATATGAGAAAAACTAGATCTAACACTACCAGTAAAGTCGCTAGCAATCCTGCTGACCGAATTGGCCAAGTCAACCCAGCCATAGAGGGATGAAACCCGCGCTTGGAGGTGGGGAGGCTGGTAGTGTGGCTGCTAAATGACAGGTCTAGAAGGGTGCCAGTCGTTACTCTGCAGGCTAAGACTTTGCAATCTTGCCTACTTTTTGGAAGGGCTTCGTATTTTGGTGACCGCCATTGAAAGGCACCTGTTGTCTGTTGCCGAGAGCCGAATCCCAAGGCGCTAACCGTCAGACGAAGGGGGGAGAGAGGCTGAAGGGGCGGAGACCGCAGAGAGGGCAGAGAGGGGCAATTGGGCTGCGATAGCTGATGTCGAGATGGACGCGTGTAACATTCAGGACGGAATTAAGAGCTGCCTCAACCGCTAGTCCGCATTCGCGACAGATGAATTACATTCTTACCACACAAGACAGCTCTACAAATGATGGTTCTCCATGGCATTTCCGGTGTCCTGATACCTAATTCCATACTGAGACTCTCGTGCAAGCCATTGAAACATCTCCCTGATTATCTCAACAATCACAAAGGAACAGCCACCTCCACACACTAAGTCATGACGTCGTCGCAACTCCGGCATCTAGCCCCAAGGAGCTCAAGAATTCCGGATCACATCGTAGCCGTCCGCCGGCTTGAAACTCTTCCGAGCGACGATCCGAACTAACCGACGCCTTCCGGGGGGCTAGCGTTCTGCCTTAGCCGTGTCTGGTCAGCTGGCGCCCATCAAATTGCCAACGCATCGCCTGCTATTGGTGGCCTCCCCTGGGCCGGAATAAATGGCGTTTATTCTGAGCTAACTTACTGACTTGGCCTCATTTCCTGTTCCAGCCCTGCGTGAGCCTAACTCGGACCCCGGATGTTTATGGGGATGATGCGCTAACTTGTTCCATCTGTGAGCTGTTTGTAGATGTGGAGGATAGGATGGAGTAGTACGCTTCCATTTGGTGCGAATGAGAAACGAAACGTACATGGAAACATTGGTTGAATGATATTCTGGGATTGGCGTAGGAAAATGCTGGAATAGAGATATTCAATTCCGGAAGCCATGACCCAACATCTACTCCGTACCTTAGTCTGCATGCAGTCGAAAGGAGAAAACTTCAAGACAAGTCTTAGTGCTTTGGAATCAAAGCAGTCGAATCATCGTCAGGCCAAAGCTAATTACCAAGTCAATGATTGCCTCATCAGGACAAGACGGTGGACGGCAGAGCAGCTTCCGCCCCCGACGGTCGGTATCAGGTGGCTTCTTTGTTTAGCTTCCATGCCCTCTAGAGCGAGGCGAAGGCCCGAACGGAGCCTAAGCGATCCGGGGCGCTAGCTGAGAAGAGATGGTGCTGATTGCTGTAAGTCAAAGGAGTCTCTGAGACGTCGGTACGTCGAGATGGATGAGTGAACCTTAGAAGCTGATATATACCTCTGAACAGCCACAAGCTTTCTGTGTGTCCTCTGGATCAAAATTAACAACCGAGCTTACACGATTCTCTCAGTCAACATTCACTATGCGCTTTAACAATATTGCCCTGGCGGCGACGGCGGCCGTCTCTGTTACCGCACAGCGACCATCAGACACACCCATCTGCGACTACTACACGACAGCATTGCTCAAGAACAACACCGCTGAGAACCAACTCACTCTATTGACTGTGTTGGTCAACACTGTTGTCATCGGAAACTGTGAGTAGTCGCGTGTACAACTGCACTGGCTGAACAGAACTGATATCTTGTCCTCTTAGACACAGAGCCCAATGTCGGCATCAAGGTTCCCGGCATCCTCGCACCCGGCAAGATCAACGACACCGACGTCAACCTGCTGCCGTACTTCGATGGTGAACTTGCGTCTTCGAACCGAGGTGGAGAGATGGGAGTGGCTGTCAACTTCCTGGACGGAGGCGGTGCTGCGCCCCTCATGAAGAACAAGCCTGCCGATGATGATTCCTCGAACCAATAGTACGTATCACCGAGAAATCACACGTGTTCTACTGAAGCCAACATGAAAAACTAGCTTCCTCCTCACCCACCTCTACCAATTTTTCGGCTCCCTGCTTGGCTGCTCCATGCAAGGCATGTCCGGCTTCGACGCGTACACCGGCGAAGCATCCATGTACCAGGTGCACAAGTTTATGGACCTCGACTACGCTGAGGTCACCTACTTTGTCACGCAGGTCGGCATGGCCGCCGCCTCTTTCGGCGTTGCGGAAGACGACATTAAGATCGTTGCCACGGCTCTCAACTCCCTCTTCAACGTCCGCTGCGCACCTGCCACGACGGTCATCAAAGCCCAGGGCTCTGAGCTTCAGTCCATCTGCATCGCCAAGTCGTGTCCTCTTGCTATGGACGGCGTGTGCTCCAAGTACGACACCCCAGTCGAACCTAAGAACGCTACCGCTACCGGCTCGAGCACTGCCACCATGACCAGCGGCATGACCAGTGGAACTTCTGCAGAAACTGCCACCGGAACTGGTGGTGCACAAGCTACCGAAACTGGAGCAGCCGCTGCCGTCGGCCTAGGCTGGGCAGGTATTGCTGTTGGATTTGCTGCTTTCATGTTATGAGTGACGGCAATAGGTATTTAATTCTAAATACGCAGTGGTTTTATCTAGTTGAGCACAAATCAAGTGCCCCATTAATGCCAAGTAATTTAAACGCCACCATGCGGATGTACAAGCATTCATTGATTGTTGCTGCAGCTAACCTGCAAGGTGGTTGGGGCTATGCCATTAATGCCTAACAATTATTTTCTCGATGTGCAATATTATCTCAGTATCCAATACCATTACCCTGCTATCTCGGCCGCACTGTCCTCTTCCTCCTGCGTCGTGCCTCCCTCTTTTCTCGGGGCTTCCACGCTTCAAGTCCTTCTGCGTCAACTAAAGCTTCGCTTGATCTAGTGGGGTAAGCAGTTGGTTGCTTTAGGAGTCAACTAGAGCCCTGCTGTAACTAACTCGAGGTACTAGAACCACCGGGCACTGGTACCCCATCCCCTTGTCAACCATCACAACAACCTGCTAGGAGGCATGTCAGATCCTAACAAGTACACTGTTGGCTGGGTCTGCGCCATAACAACCGAGTCTGTTGCAGCCCAACTCTTCCTCGACGAAAAACATGATGGACCGGAGTATGTGGCCACCGGCGATAACAACGATTACACTCTCGGTAAAGTCGGGAAACATAACGTCGTCATAGCTGTCATCCCTGATGCAGAGTATGGAGTATCATCTGCAACTGCCGTTGCCAAGGATCTCCAGCATAGCTTTCTGAACGTCAGAGTTGTTCTTATGGTTGGCATCGCCGGTGGTGCACCTAGCCCTAAAAACGATATCCGTTTGGGCGACATAGTTGTCAGCTCCCCTCGCAACGGCAAGCCCGGCGTTCTGCAATATGACTTTGGCAAGGCAATTCAAGGGCAAGAGTTCAAACAGACAGGATGCTTGAGCCTGCCGCCCAGTGTTCTGCGCACAGCGGTCAGTGGTCTCAGAGCCCAGTACGAGGTCAACTGTGGCCATCAACTTGAAGAAGCCATTGATGGAGTTCTTAAGAAGAAGTCGCGGTTGCAGAAGAAGTATACTCGGCCCCATCAGAGCACTGATAGACTTTGTGATTCTGAAATTACGCATCCACTAGCCTCCGAAGACAGCTGCGTGGCCGTCTGCGGCGATGATTCATCGACTCTAATGCCTCGGCATCAGCGTGCAGAAAATGAAGACGCCCTGGCAATACATTTCGGGTTGAATGCTTCAGGCGACAAGCTGATGAAGGATGCTGTGGTTCGAGTTAAATTTGCCAAGGAAAACGATGTCCTATGCTTTGAAATGGAAGCAGCAGGGTTGATGAATCAATGTCCATGCCTAGTGATTCGGGGCATCTGCGATTACTCGGATACGCATAAAACTAAGGAGTGGCAAGGGTATGCAGCTACGGCAGCGGCAGCATATGCAAAGGACATTCTTTATCGGATTCATCCGAAGAAGATAGAGGAGGTGAAGGAGCTCAGCGAGGCTCTCTCCGGTTAGTCTAAGGCAGCTGACGAAGTTGTATTGACGCATATTAATTGAGTTTTCTTTGAATTACAACAGGCCTTCAAGACATTGCAGAGCAGCATAAATCCATTTCAGAGGAACACCCCTCAGTCCAGAGAGGCTATTTCAGGCAGAGACTATTTGACAAAGAAGAAGAATGCCTCCAACTGTTCCGTCTCACGGCTAGCGACAAGAATGCCACGTATGAATGGTACAAGAGCCGCATCAAAGATTGACTAGAGGGCACATGCCAATGGTTTCTTACTCCTCCGCATTTCAACGAGTGGCCCAAACAAGAGCCAGGTCCGTTGATCGTTTCAGCATACCCCAGGTGCGGCAAATCAGTTCTAGCCAAATATTTGATTGACCATGGGCTCATATCTGCATTGGACAATCGTTGAACAGCGTTGGGGGGAATCCTTTGCCGACCATATTCTATTTCTTCTTTCAAGACCAGGTCCAAAACACTTTCTGCCAAGCTCTTTGCGCCCTCTTACATCAACTCTTGTCACAAAGGCCATCATTGATTCAACATGTCATGGAATAGTACAAACGCAACGGACCAGCTCTCATCGATACCCCCAAATCGCTCGAGAAGATCCTGAAAGCGGCTGGAGGTGACCCAGAGGCAGGGTTCGTCGTTTTTATCCTGGATGCCCTCGACGAATGCGCCGAGGGAGAAGGTAGGGACTTGATCTGAATGTTGAAAGATCTCTTTCGTGACAATAAGCAGGGCTGGGCAAATTCAAGCGCCTCTTGACAAGCCGTCCGTATGAAGTCATCGTTTCTGAATTTCGGGAAATGCTTGATGATTTTCCATACATCCGCATACCAGGAGAGGAAGAGTCAGAAACAATCAGCCAAGAAGTGGACCTCATTATTAAATATAGAACGAGTCAGTTGGCTCGGATGAAGAGGGTGTTGGACGAAGTCAAGCAACATCTAGATCAGAAGCTACTCAGCATTAAGCACGCCACATATCTTTGGGTATACCTTGTGTTTGACTATCTGAAAGCGGAAGATTTCAAAAAGACCGTGAAGGGGTTGATTCCACCATGGAAACGCCTTCAAGGAATGTCAACCAGGCTTATAAGAAGATTCTAAGCAAGTCTAAGGACCACCCCATGGTTCAGAAAGCCTTAACCATCATCTTCGCAGCAGGTCGGCCGCTAACCTTGGCGGAGATGAATGCGGCTGTCAACACTAGCCGCAAGACGCTTTCCTTTGAGGATCTTGATCTTGAAGTGGAAGAGGATTTAACATCACTGCTCAGATCTTGGTGTGGCTTATTTGTCTCCGTTCACAACGGCAATATTTATTTCCTTCACCAAACAGCTCGAGAGTTCCTCCAAGAATCGACGTTGGCTACAATTGCTTCAGTTAAGTCTGAAAGTTGACAACAGTCAATTATCACCCAGGAAGCCCATGCATTACTTATGGAGATTTGCCAGATATAAATCACCGTCACTGTTCGGAAATTTGGCAGCCATTTTTTAGATGTCAGGCAAGTTAACCAGTGCATGCACGAACTCGCCCTTCTGCGTTATTCAGCACAATATTAGCTACGTCATCTTTTAGAGTTAAATATTGACAACACGGCACACCTGGAATCAATCCTCGAAACTACCACACTTGCTGATCTATCGAGACAACTCAATCAATCAAGCGAGACTCTGGGTCTGTGCTATCGACAGCCACGTAGCATAGACGAGTTGTGGATCGCAAGCGGTTTAGCTGAGCTGTCTATCTCCATAACGCCAAAAGTAGTCCAAACTTGTTAGAGCATATGGGTAACTTTGGAATTCAGCTTACTAGTCGATACGAGCGACTTGGTCCTTCGGATGAATAAGACGCAGTATTAAGGCTGGGATAATGGTGCTCAGCGCGCATGAGAGTCATCCCAGTTACACCGCCATAATAGATGACTTACTACTTCCTATCTACTATCCGCACCACTAAGGGCGAGTTACTTCTTCTACAAAGTTTAAAAAATACAGTTTTGTTTATATTTTAAGCATTTTAAGATCTAATACTTTTATCATTACTTAAAATTAAGCTTTTTTAGCTTAATCTTTTTTTAAGTTATAGTCTTTAGTAGTGCACACTCAGAGGGGGGCTAGAGGTTAAATAATTAAAAAAATGAAAAAAATAATAACTGATAGTAAGTAATAATATAAGGGCTTAAAATATAAGTCTAAAGTAATAGTAATTTAAAGTAAAACCTAAATTCTATATAAATATTAATTAGCCAAGGCTTTTGATAAAGAAGGTGTGTCGCCTCAAGTTCGCTGGCTTGTCTCAGGTATACTCGTTCCCAATCTCATGGGAGACGGGGCTCATGTTTAAGATGGCAAAATCTCGTTGAGAGAACACATGATCGATGCTTAGTTTTCATAGAGTGCAATCTGCCCAAAATTTTTATTTATAAATGGCGTCATTTCTTCTTGTTAATGCAGAAGATGTTGATTACGCAAACAACACCCGCTTGCCATAGTGTAATTCCCAGTCCTCCAACTGGTTTCAATGCTCTTTATAGTATTGGAACTGTGATCAACTTGGTTGACAGACTACTAGTATGTCTTATCTAAGCTTTGCCGCTGACATCAACGCATAAGCTGTCATATTCACCATTCCCACATCCTACAACCATCAGTTCGCCGCCGGACTAAAAACAGCAGACCAAACATCCATTGTCCGCGTGTCTTTGATACTGCCATTTGTCTCTACCGAAGACAACACAGCGTCCCGCGCGGCACGTAGATATGCGTTGGCTCTCTTGTCCTGCACATGAGAGTCGATTTCCTCGAGGAAGCTGGCTGAAGCTACCGTGTTTGTTTCCCAAAACCCATCCTGAAGTTCCGGTTCGGGTATCAACACTGTCTCATATTCAAGCCTCCAACCCGCGCTTGTGCAAGTGTCCTTGATGCCAGTCGGGGTTAGAATGTTTTGAATATTCTCGTCGCTCTCCGCTTTGTAACTCTCAAGACCCGCGCGGGCTAAGGCGGCGAGAACATGGGCACAGGCAGCGGGGTGCGTTGCATGGAGAGCATACTCTGCTATGCAGATTGCATCGGTTCGATTTCTCAAGGCCCGGAGAATGGCTTCGAGTGTGTCTGGAGACTTGAAATACCAGATGCAGTGTGACAGGATAACAGCATCCCACGTCTTGCCTTTCTTCGATGTCTGGTCGAGAAACTGTTCCGGAGAGGCTTGGTGCCATGTGATCCTATTACCGATAGGGCTGTTTGAAAGTTCGGCTTGAGCTTCTCCGAGAGTGGTTGGCGCGCCGTAATCTAGTGGAGCTGGGTCAACAGCGTCGATGGTGCCGGATGAGCCAACGGCCTTAGCGAGAACTGATGTGCATTCTCCCTGGCCACAGCCAAGTTCGAGAATATGAGAGCCAGGTTTGATAACAGCCCAGCCGCTTATAAGACGGTTTCTGTGCTCGGTCTGAGACATTGCAACGTTCGGGTGGCTTCCAAGTTGCAATGAATGCGACGGAATCAAAAGGGCCTAGAGGCAGATTGTGATCGTTCGACTCTCGATACGTGAACAGAACATGTCCCTTTTCTCGGGAATTCCTAGGTGTCTTATGTGTCTTCAACAGTCCTCGCGTCAGTCCTCACGAAAGTGACCTAAGCATAAGCAGAGAGATTGTGAGTCACGAATTCTGGGTTGAGTCACAAACTAGAGGGCTCCTGCCTGATTGGGACTTGTTCGGTAATCTCGGATGCAGTCACAAGTGGGGTAGGGTCGTCGAGAACATCAGCCGCACAGAGAACACAAAGTAGATTTAGCCGCAAGGATGCATACCAAGGAAGTGTATTCTCTCTAAGGAAGGTCGATTTTTTTATGATAATTGAGTGCGTTGGATGTGTCAAAACGTTATCTGGCGTGACGTGGGCGAAGATGTGGTCGAGAAGGGGGGACGAGCATTGTGGAAGGCTATCCCGGATCCGTAGCTGGCGTTGGGTACGATCGTCTAGTATAACATGAGAAACGACGTATGCTAAGATGTGCTGAACGTGTCCACTGTTACCTTAATACTTTCGCAACTAGCTTCGATAGAGGTATCATCTCAGGATCCACTGCTGCTAGGCTCTACCTGCACTCTCTCTGGGAACCAATTGACATTCCGTCTCGTCGCGCAGTGAAAGGGCCTAGTTAAGACCTGTGAATCCCTAGCCGGAGCTAGATTAGTTAGAAAAGTGCACTGTCGGGATCCTCGTATTCTTCAGCAATGGACTTTGTCAGTTTTAGTTATCCAACTAGGTAGTTGATGGTGGATCTTTGGCAGCGCAACACAAGGAGTTTTCGTTTTTGACACTGAGACTATGACAGTTTCTATAGCACGTAAATGATGTGCCGACTATTTCTCTCTCTTCTTCTCCATATTTCTTCAATCTTCTAGATCACTTCACTATTGTTTGAAGTCACGACCCTCCACCACGCAACGGCTCAATCGACCCATTAGCGCCTTTGCGAGAAGCCTGTCGTGAGCTTGAGTGAAAAGCATCCGTCGGCGGGAAGTTGATGAAACGCGAATAATATTTACTTTTGCAGCTGCTATAAACTTCGTCATCGTTGAGTAGAAAGCTAGATGTCCTGTGCCGATAGTAAATGAGGCTGAATGCAAGGCCCGAACCCACTACACTGTAAATCCACGTGGACCACATATAAGTGGCCCATCTCTATTACATCCACTTGTCGGCGCTCAGATTACGTAATAATCCACTACACTTGGACACGAAAGTGGATGTAATGGAGTGGATTTAGGTGGATTTAGGTATAGTGGGATATTCCCTGACCCTGTATGGTTCATAGTACTTATTTTTGTATATGACTGCCCATTAAATCGAGGTACCTGGACCCAAGTTAGCCGAGGTCGATCACCCCTATAGCTAATCTAATAATATTGACGAGAAACTACCCCTATTGAGTGCGTTTTCTACAGATTTCCTGCTTTGTTTTTACTAAAAAAAAAATTTGATGTTAGCTAACTAGCCAGGCCAACCAGGCCAACAGCAGCGGCTCGAAGACCGTCTTTTTCGCCATTTCAGAGGCTGGAATTAGTCAGAACGCGCTCGTAATACTAGCTCTTAGCTGTAGGACTTTGGCTATGATATTCAACGTTATGGCTTACGCAAATGGGCTTATAAGGACTGTATCCTCAGAAATCGTCCCATTATCGCGAGTTTTACCTCTTCAGGTCTCCAGAATGCAGTAAATCATCTATAGCGTAAGCATAAAACACCAGCACCAGAGGGAGAGAAAAAGAGCATAGCACAGCTTAAATCTGAAGGCGCACTAAAATCAAACCAGCTGACTATTGCCTCTATTTTAAAACTAGATATCAATAAGCCTATAGAACAGAATATTACAAATAGCTTCATCTTACGCTTTAATAAGCAACATTTTTAGCATATGCTAGTCAAGTTAATCGTCAGTAGTAACCAGTCATTTTCCTTTGCTAAGAACCCCATCCTCTAAGAAATCTTCGACTATTTGAGTCCCTCCGTTTCTATCTAATACGCTAACTTGACTGCTACGGCTATCCGATATAAGATCATTCAAGAGTATAACCGCCACAAGCAGACGGTTATCGAGGTACTAAGGAACTCTCCTAGAGCCCTTCATATTTCATTTAATAGCTGGACGTTTCGAAATAAGCTTGCCCTCTACGGTATTGCTTGTTTTTTCAGAGACGAGAAGAATCGGCTATGCAAAATCATAATTGGAGTTCTAGAGGCTCATCGTCACTTCGGCTTAATAATCGGTAAGGAGGTTCTCGACGTCCTACACACTCTTAGCATAGGTCCAGAGAAGGTTGGCTATTTCACGCTCGATAATGCTGAAAATAACGATACTATCCCTTTGACTGTGTTAAGGCTCCAGGCCAGATTGTGCCCCACATGACCCCTGCTCACAGTGAGGTACATCAGAGTAACGCGTCGCGTAGTCAGAATCAACCCCACCAAAATACACATACAAACGATTCTGACTTTCGCGATGGATACCCAAGTGCCCTCAACACAGGCAATCAATGTGTATGACGATAACAGCTTCATTTGCACTGATAACAGCCGCCGGGAGCAGGGAGCTGACAACACCTGCCGGCCGAACCTAGCCCCTGTCAACGAACGCGGCTACAACTTCATGCCTTTCGAGGTTCCAACACGCGACTTTAAGGTCAAGGACCTGCCCCAGGACCCGTTATCTCTTTTCCAGCAATTCCTACCTATTTCCCTAGTAGAAAGCTGGGTCAAATATACCAATGACTGGGTTAGCCACCTGCAGCAAGAGGCTCGCGGTAGTGCACACACATTACCGCCAAGATCACGGTTACGCCTCTGGAGACCAACCTCTGTTGCAGAAGTCTACATATGGGTCGCAATCCTTATTTACTTAGGGATTCACACTGAACTTGACCTCGAAGACCATTGGGAGACTTCTCGGCCGGGGCACCAACACTCTACTCACTCTATCATCAAATATATGACCTATGACCGATTTCAGCAGCTACATCGTCACATTCGCATTTTCAGCCCTCACATCACCATAAGCAGCAACAGCGCCCTCACCTATGACCGTGTGACGCCGTGGTCTGACCACATACAGCGCGTGTCTACGGATTTCTATGTTCCAGGCACTTGCATCGCTGTAGATGAGTGTATGGCCCGCTATACCGGGAGGTCAAAAGAGACAACAAGAGTCCCTAACAAGCCGATCCCCGTCGGCTTCAAAGTTTGGGTTGCAGCACAGCAGGGCTATTTCCTACGTTGGATTTGGCATAGGCCCGGACCTAGGTTTGGACCTGTTGGTCTCAAGCCTGCCCGGCAACGGCGGCGTGAGGCCAAGCAGGAGAAGACAGTCTATCTGAACCCGACGCAGGCTGTGGTTGTTGCCCTACTAAACTTGCTGCCAGAAGCCAACTATCACGTCTTTATCGATAACCTCTTTTCCTCTCCCGACCTCCTACGCAGCCTCCGCGAGCACGGCCACGGCGCTACGGGTACAGCCCGAGTCAACTGTGGCATCTACAAGCCCTTAGTCAAGCTCAAAAATGACGATAACACAGCTGCCGCAAATATCAAATTCAACGAAATCAGGACCGTCCCAACTAAGGATAATAAGGTCAGTCAAGCAGACAGCTTTAGCTGTAAATGCCCTACTAATTTGTCCTGGGCCAGGTAAATCAGATCGCGTGGAAAGACAACGCCCTTGTGTTGTTCTTATCTACTGTGTACGCAGGCGACGAGACCGTCCTTCGGTTACGCAAGAGGCCGACAACAGACCAAATTCGAGCACGCCCAATACAGCGATTTTTCGGTGACGAGCCAGTGAAAGAGATTATTATCCCGTCTATTGCTGCCTTCTACAATGACGAGATGAACGGGGTAGACCGCGGTGACCAACTGAGGTCATATTTGGGCTTCGAACACCGTGTGCGCCGAGGGGGTTGGCAAGCCCTAGCTTGGTCCTACCTAATTGCCTAATTGACGTCATTGTAGTCAACAGTTACCTTCTTCAGCTACGCGGCAAGCCTATTTGGAAGTCATATACACGTCAGGCTAAGTGGCGAGGGCGCCTTGTTGATGACCTCGTCCAGGCGTACAGCGGTCAATCTGACTCTAGGCAGAGGTTTCGGGCGGGAGGCGAATTTACGCCTCTGTCACAGCATAAATACGTCCAGCGAGGGAAAAAGGGTAACTGCCTCGCATGTCAGGGCGTACGGCGTGGAGAGGTCAGGTCACGAAGCTCGCGGCGGCCGTTGAGTGAGGCCGACGGCAACAGGGTCCGGATCCGGCGGCAGTCTCGCGGTGGCTGTGACCAGTGCGATGTAGCTCTTTGTAGCTCGCAGGATTGCTGGGACTTCTATCACCATACAAAATAGGTGGGAATTGATGTACCCCTGAACGCTCGTTCCCTAATTGGGCCGACCCCCCTGCGACCCCCTGTCTGGAGCCTTAACACAGTCAAAGGGATAATGGAGGTTATTGGTGCTGAACTTGGGTTTGATGGCCGACTGCGCTAAGGACGCTATATTGGCCACACAATTAACTTATCAGCCAAGGCGCTCTTATTTAGCAAAAACGCTAACGCGTTCGAAAAGCAATTATCAGGCGCAGAAGCGTTATCTAATACTGAATACGCTTAATAGCGCAAAAAAGGACCAGTTAGCAAGTTACACAATATCGTAGTTAATATGCGTATTAGCCACCGGCTGATTTACTTATTCAAGGAGGTCCAGAGGGTAAGCGGTTTAACTAAATCCTATTCATCTCATATTAACTCAGTATATCTAACAGGACGAAATTAATCGCGCCACCACCCTTAAACTCCAATCGAAGAAACCACTCAAGCTAATTATCGATAACGACACGCGTTAGCTATCATAACTCTACATGATCCGCAGGGCTCTACGGTTGAAAACCTCTATCGAACTCCTACTAATCAAGTATAAGGCGCAATAGGAGGACGAAAATCGGTCTAAAAAGACTGGCTAAGTAACACAAGCCAAGTTGGCGAAAAAACCACGCATCCTCCGAGACGAGAATCAGCTAACGGATAAAGACTGGGAGGTTCTTTACTATTTGGAGGCTATTCTGACTGTTTTTAAGACCGTAGTAAAGACGCTTGAGGGTAATGGACACATCCGCAGGCGTAAGCAAGGCTGGACTGGCTCCTATGGCAATATCTGGGACGTGGTGCTTGGCTATGAGTTGCTGCTTAACACACTAGAAGAATATAAGCAGCTTGCTACTAATTTTCCTAATCCAGAGCACTTCCGCATCGGAATCAACCTTACTTAGGATAAGCTGGATAAATATTATCAGCGGCTAGACGAGACGCCCATCTACTATACGGCTATAGCGCTCCATCCAGCTTATCGTTAGGACTGGTTTGATAAAACGTGGGCTCATAAGCCTAGCTAGGTTAAAAAGGCAAAAGAGATGGTTGCCGACGTCTGGCTGTCCGATTACGCTCGTCTCGAGGTTAGAACCAGCAGCAGCAGAGGCGATAACGAGCTACTAGCAAAAAGACCTCGGTTTTTCAATCCCTTCAAGAAGAACAGTCGTCTGCTAAGCTCAATACCAGCCTACGCAGCAGCTATTGTAGGTAACGAGTACTAAGCGTGGCAGACGGATCGTGACGCTAGTGATAGCAACGTTCGTGATCCAATTGGTTACTGGATCACTAAGCAAGGCAGATATCCTCGGTTATCTAGGATGGCCTTGGACTTCCTAACGATCTAGCCGATGTCAGCCGAGTGTGAGAGGTTATTTTCAGCTGCTAGCAAGATGGTCTCAGGGTTGCGTACGAACCTAGATGCTGAGATTATCGCCATTTATCAGGTCTTACGCTCTTAGTACCGTGCTAGCCTTATCAAGGACCTGGATCCATTGCTTAAGTCACACCTCGAAAGTAAGCTGGATGCCGGCTGTGGGACTCTAAGCGACGACGAGCTGGCTCTTACTAAGTCAAAATGGCTATTCGAAGGCGAGGACAGCGCCAGCGAGGTTAACGATTCATCACAGCAGCAAGAGGCTGAAGAGTTAGTGTCAACCTCTGAAAGTAAGGCTGAATAGGCGTCGACGAGGTTGTGAATAGCCTCAAAAGTCCACTTACAAAAATCCACTTATAAATCCACGTGTACATCCATTCCACTCCGGTCGAAAGTGTGCTACATCCACTTTATAATTGCCTAAAAATGGTCCATCCACTCTACTTGGTCCAAAAGTGGAGTGGATGTAGTGGTTTCGAGCCTTGGCTGAATGAGGTTAAAAAAAAAACAATAAAAAAACCACCTCGTTGGAGATAAGCTTGTGTAACGCATGTGATGTTGGTTTGAGAAAAAAGCAATCATCACACGTATTTCTGTCAAGGAAAGCCATCCTCCCCTCTTCAGTGTCGATATGCCGAGTTGCAGGGTTGTTGCCGAGATGCATCTATGCTGGTACCGAGATGCATCTTTGCTGACGCCTCTTGTACGAACGACCCCTCCAGAAGAGGGGTCTTGGCATTGAAGATTGTAAGTAAACTTTGTGGATTTGTTTTGATCTAAATACTAACTCAGGACAGTGGCTGTTTGCTTCGCAGATCTCACTGGCAACCATAGGGCTGATTAATTGTGCATCGAAAAGGACGGCCGTGTGACCGGATTCGTCCATAAGGATAACGACGGCTGGGAAGATGTCGGCCAGATCAAAATTGCCGACGGCAAAGACCGTGCCAACTTACGGTGGGCTGATGTCAATGGTGATTGGCGCGACGATATGATCTGGGTTGATAAGTTCACTGGGAATGGACACGTGTGGTAAGTGCTACAGACCTGTAATACTGAGAAAATGGGCTGATATAAAGATAATTCAAGGTACAACGGGGATCGTGGCGATCCAAACGAGCTTTCAGGCTCTCCATTCTACTGGAGAAAGATCAACGACCCCGTGTACAAAGGCGACGTCGCAGGCACATGCGAGTCCTATCCAGATCTGGACGGCAACGGCCGAGCGGATATGTACAGCATCCTGGGGACGTGGGCTAATGAAGCTACTACGGCCTTTAACCGGTCATGCGGTATGACAGACAGCGAGGGCGACAACGACGGCGGTGCTGTCGATCCTAAGCTGCCAGTTATGCCCAGCGATCCGGGCGATGTCGAGGAGGACCCGAACGACTGGCGGTCCATCAAGTGCGATAACGAGGGAGTTACCGATCATAAAAAGTACGCCCCGGATAGATGGGCTGCGGTTGATGCCGATGGGCGCGTGGGTGCCTGTTCTCAAGGGCTGGCAGTACAATCTCACAGCAGGACGACAAGAGAAGCACTTTTCTAACAACGTAGCGGTTTTCAAGATCTTGACATGAGGGATTGCTAATACGATTACTAGGTCTCTAACTTATTCAATGGCCAGCAAGACATGCTTTGTGAAATCTTCGGCGACGAGGGCAGCGGATGTGAGGACCTGCATCTGCAGTGCAACTCGGTCAACTACCCCGCTGGCTACTTTATCCATTCCTTCGACAACATCTTTTCTGTCAGTCCTCACCCTCCCTGACTTGGATGAAGTGCTCACACAGCTAGATTCAATCCAACATTTGGGCTGCCGTCAACGATGCTGTTTTGAACAACGACATTGCTAGCGTCGCGTCCGACTTTGGAAAAATCCCAGTCAAGAGCTCAGGCATTGCTGTTTTCATCCTGTTTGACATTGAGTTGATTGCGTGGGGATTGGTCATGGGCCCGGCGTGGAACAAACGTAGGTGCATTCGGACCTTCACAGGATTGTACGAACTAACTCTAGGTAGTCATTGGTCCCAAGTTTAGCGATGGTTCAACAGCTTCAACTGTCAAGGACACCACCAATGATCTGGTTAAGAACTCAATGACACTCGCGAAAGATATCTTGAACAGCAGAGCGTAAGTCCATTGGAATGAACTTGACCAATCCCGGGAGATCATATATACCCGAATATGCACTAACTGGGTGAAAACAGTACAGATCAACTTGGAGTCCAAAATGGACTGGAAGCCCAAATGCAAGCTCAAACCAAGGCATGGAAGGACAGCGTACTTGCAACGCAAAAGTGGCTCTTTGGTGGTTCCGCTGAAGGCAATCTACAACTAGGCAATCTCATCTCTGACGGCTCTTTATTCGGCGACGGCTGGCTCCGCGACCGCTCAGAGCACTCTAAACAAGTCAAACGAGCGATCAATGCATTCCTCATTACACTGGCTTGGGCCTACTCTTCCGACGTCATATACCCGTTCATTGCCACCAGCGATGTAGCGTGCGACAAAGACCCCGGCTGGAACGACAATAACTCGTACTTGGTCGAGGAAGACGCTAAGAACAATGGGCGGTACTGCCATGAGGGTAAGTCATACTGGCTGCTGATGGGCAGAGACAAGAATACGCAGTGTGACAAATAAATCCGGAGATATGTGGTGTGGCAAGTTTGATTCGCCGCCGGGATTCAGCAAGCTGGTAGACAAGACCTATTCTGGAATCTCACTACAGAATGTGGTAGTCGGGTAAGTTTCGCTCTCTTTTGCCCAGGTCTAGAGGATTCCTGTGGCTAAACAACCTTAAGCTCTATCAACTCAAAGAATACCAACGGAGGCAAGAACGGTCTCACAATAGACATCGAGGCGCCAGGAAAGGAAGTGCTAGAGACGTTTGTCGACAGAGGCATCGAGGCACCTGGTATCTGGAATATTCCGGTCTGCCCATGGAGGAAGCATTGGAAAACTACTACATGTGGTTTCAAAACGACAAGGACGTCATGACAAATTTCCCTTGCAATCCTTAGACAATATGGAGGATGTGAAGCGGATAGGGAAGTGAAAGGATGGAGAAGGGTAGGCGTGGTGGATGTGTTGCGTTTTTCGCAACATTGGCCTATGTTCATTGGACACGTATTCTATTCGGCTTCTCCCTATTCTATTGTTTTTCTTTCGAATGCACATATTTAGAATCAGCGATTGAATTGACACCTTGTAACAAGGCCCCGGTTGTATCCTTCTAGGGCCCTAGGAGTCCTTCAGACCTTCCTTCTTGGGTCAGTCCCTACCATGACCTTCCGCACAATCAAAAACGTCAGTAAACTAGCAACCATAGTCGAGCCACAAAACAGCTGTAAACCGAGAAAATCACCGCCCTGCGAGCTGACGATAGCTCCAGCAATCGGGCTGCCCGTCAGCGCACCGATGCTTTGAACTGCGAATGACGTCCCTGTGCGCACGCCAATCTGTCGGATGTCACTGATCTGGGCGATGAGTGTAGGAGCAACACCGATAAAGCCGCCCGACGAGAAGCCAAATAGGATTGCGTAAACAATAATAGCGGCGTTGGATTTTCCTGGAACCCAGAGGCCTAGTGTTATGATGGCTGATAGTCCTGTAATGAGGATCATGACGTTATAGCGCCCGATACGGTCAGCTGCGATGCCTGGGGCGATACGGCCGATGATGCTGTCAAGTGTGTTAGTAATCTCTTCATGACTTGACTTGCTGGGGAAGAGAACGGACCTAATTGCATTGATGATTGGAAGCAAGTACGTAGTCAAATTCTCATCCATGCCCTGCTTCTGCGCCTGGAGGATGATGTAGTTGAACGGCAGAAACATTCCCCAGTAAAAGAAAAAGCTGGCCACGACAGTCAGTGTATAGGCAGGCTCTTTGAATCCCTTCATATAGTCGACGAGCACCAGCGGCTTGGGTTGGGGAGGCAGCCGACTTCTGACGACCAGAGCGGCAATGCTGAGAAGGAACAGGAAGATGAAGGCGACGATGCGAATAGTCCAAGGGAAGCCGATCCGCGGGATCAGCTTTATCATGAGAATGGGCAAGATGACGCCTCCGAGTGATGAGCCGGAGACCATGACGCCAAAGGCTGTAGAGCGCCGTTTGAGGAACCACGTTACGACCGAATTCATACAGGCGTTGAAGACGGCAGACGACCCAATAGCGGCGACAAGGCCTTGTGCTAGGATAAACTGATAGTACTCCGTAGCCAGGCTAATCATCATGAGGCCAAACACATATGTTATCGCGCCTATGATGAGCAGCCACCTAGGCCCATAAGAGTCAAAAACCCGTCCAAAGACGACGCCGCAGAGACCCATGATGCTCGTCTGCAGCGACGTGATCCAACTGACGGTACTCTGGCTGTATGCGCTCAGCGGGCCCTTGGAATAGTACTCTTGGAAGACACCAATGCAGTTAATGAGTCCAAAGGTGCAGAACAGGGCGCAAAAGCCGCCCAGGACGACGAGCCAGGCTTCGAGGCCGCCATCGGGGAAGTCTGCGTGGTTGATGCCGGGGGGAGATGCAACGGGACTTTGAGGTTGGGAGTCTTTGGTGTTGAGGTCGACATGTACAGCTTTTTCTGGATCTAGAGAGCCGCCGGCTTCGGCTTCTTGGCTTCGTAATGAGATGCGCTCAATCGAACGTGTTCGAGGCGACTGCGAGCTGCCGTCCTTCTCCTCGCCGTCGTCAACACGCATCTCGCGCGGATTCTCGTCCAGTGTCATTGAAGATTGAGAGAGGCTGCGTGATGATACCGCCATTGTTTACTGTGTTACCGTAAAGCTGCCAAGAAAAAGAGAAGAGTACAGAGAGGCTGGACAACAAAAACGGCCGCCGGAAAGTGGGGGAGACCCATGTCAGCACAAGAGCCGGAGGAGGTCCCGAAGCGGTTGGGGGATTAATAATGGTTGACTAGGGTGCGGAGTTGCAACCGGCAGATAGTTGTGATTGGTTGTGTTAGGGCGGCATATTCTATCTGGGGAATGGTGCTTTCTAATACAATTTGCAGTCTGTGAAAGCTATCATCGTTATCCCGTTACAACTACACAACATTCTCTTTCTCTGGTATAGAGAGTTGTCTCCGAAAAGCAGATATCCATTCCGTATTATCCACAATAGTATGCTCCCAGCCGTCTGCACTCCCATAGACAAGCCTCCTCGCCTCGTCCTGGAACATTTGATCTGTCGGACAAATCCCTTCAGAAACCTTCCGCTGCGCGAACCTTCCGAGATGCAGCGCCAGGAAGCTTGCGTAGGTCGTTGGGTTGAGTTCGACAGGTGGCTGGCTTAGTTGGGTCGTCTCGTGACCTCGTTGCTCTTCTGGGGCATCGTTTAATACGTGCTCTTGTAAGATCTGCGAGAGGTGGTCTGTTGTTCTGGGGTCTGTGGCAGAAAATGGAACCAGCGTTTTGGCCTCAGTAGCCAAATTATAGGGTGGTATCGCGTTTCGAACTTGGCTCGCCACAGACGGATCGAAGCCGTTGCCTCCTTTCCAATCTGCCATTGTCATGCCCTTTCGGAAGTGATCCGCTAAATGATCAGCGCGAGCCTGCCACGACGACAGCGTGTCATCACAGAATCCGCATCTCGAGGCTATTGCCGGAGGCTCAACCTTCCAACTGTCAATGATGGGCAGCGTTTCAAGTCGGTGAAGAACACGGAGATGCTGCACCAGGTGATCTTTGCGTCGAAACGACCGCGTCTGCTGTGTCCCGTGGCAGGCGTAGTGATTATGCCCGTCGAGATGGTCACTTGTCGGATCTAGCATGTTGCAGTAGGCGCAGTGACTTCGACCCGTTGAAGCATCGACGACTGAGGCGCCGTGCGGTGCGCAAACCCACTGGTCGAGGTCGAGATGCAGCGACTTTTCGTGGCGAGCCCAGTCGTATTTCGTTTTGAAGGCGTCGCAGCAAAAGGTGCAGGGAAACCTCCGAGAATCGTGAGCCCCGGGTTTTTCTCTACGTGTTTTTTTGACCCTGTTCCTGGGAGTTGGTATTGGGCCGAGGAATGTGTTGGACTTTGATGATCTGCTTGACGTGACGGAATTTGATGAACAGCTCGTCCAGCTGGTGATGCTGCCGCTCGAAGCAGGAGTCCTTCTTAGACTTCTTGGCCCAGGCTCTTGCTGCACGGAACTCTTTTGTAAAGCGTCAGCAATAGCTGAAAAAGACGCTGGTTCTGTCTCGGGAGGGCTGTCTCGCCACCGCTGAAGGGGATCCATGCTGCTATTCGGAGTCTTGACCATGGGAATGGAAACCGGCCGGCCAATGGATCCGTGAGACCGAAAGTATTTGCTTTTGCGACGGGGAAGACCTGGATGTGATCCTGAGATTGGTCGAGAGCTTTGAGGGCTGTTTCCTTCATGAGGCGTTGTAGGGAATGTTAAGGGTGCTTGATGAAGCCATTCACTGTCGACCACACCAGGAGTATACGGCTCAGACGACTCCAGGGAAGCGAAACTCGTGTTTTCTTCGGTTGTGTCATTGTGGTTAGTGAGAAATTGGCAACTCAGGTCGTCGAAACCGTGTAACGCGTCATCATGACCTCCAAGACTGCCATCGTTCAAGGGCAACTCCTTACTGGGCGCTGAACATGACGCGACCCAACTATCGATAGCCTGGGGTTGCTGATAAGAGTGCTCGTCCTCCTGAGTCTCTGGAGGAATCCAGAAATGAAGATCCGAAAATGCATCTGGCTGTACGTCTTGTCCAGAGAGCAGGTCAGTGATGGGGGTTGACAGCCGAAGGTCGGAGCTCACTAACCACCAGAGTACGGACTGTTAAGGCCTAGAATCGACCACGAAGCAGGCGCCTGGTTTGGATCATCCTGGGTATTCATTTCGGATAACACGCGTCTAGTTTCAGCGAATGCTGCGGGTCAGGCATGGAAACGCAAAGGATCACAATGGTCGACTGCCGAGTGGATGACTTTTTCCCCTCACCTGACTCCTCGTTGGTGGGACTCGGCCATGGCGGTACGATCTGCCGACATTGGCCGATCTCGGTCGGCTAGAATCATTAGTATGGATGAGGTGACCCACAAGTGGAAAGTGACTAGAAGCAATTCACACACACCTTCTACGGGTGTCAGAGTGTATGGGTGATATAGGATAGTGGAGACTATTCGATGTAATTATTCCAGTAGGTTTGATTATGAAGTTGTGGCTATGGCGTAACGGGATCTCGTTACTGCAATCCATGGCCGCAAGCTGAGATGAACCCAGGCTGACAGTACCCAGCAACAGCGACTAGCACGGAACAAAGATTCAATTCCCTGTAAATATGCTTGTAATACAATTACCTTGTCTAATAATAGTCATTATTTCCCAGGCAGTTGTCAAAGTCTGTCTTTCTTGTTGAGACCCAAAACCCGTCATCCTGGTCGGCAATGGCGAGCCAGCCAATAACAAGCTCCGCGATGTCGCCCATTCCCATTGTTTGGCGAGCTGGTAAGTGGAGAACTCTCAGGTCCCGTACATCCCCGCCAAACATGGCCAAAATGCTTACTTGCTGCGCCTCTGTCCCCAGCATTTTGTTGACGAACACAATAATAAGCCACACTTGAACTCTCAAACCAGGAGCAGTTAGAAATAGACGATGGGACGAATGGGGTTGTTTGGCGAGATGAGCTACATGACGTCTCATGCTACGTCTTGGCTTCATGCCGGTTCTATATAAACCAGAAGAAACTTCAAGAAAAAGAATTCAATCATCAAGACATCAGCACACAGTCTAGCACTCGAACCTCGAAGCGACTCTCGCAATGTTCCTCAACTTGGCATTGGCCGTCCCGCTGTTTTCGGCTGTCGCATCCGCCGCAGAGAGCACCTTTATTCCTCTACCCGACGACGTGACGCATATCCAGTCAGAAAATTATCCCGATAGTTCCATCTCGTACAAAGAGGTGCATAATATATGACAATCTCTTATCCACGTCGGCGTTGCTAACGTCTAGTAGACCACCATCTGCGAAACAACCCCCGGAGTAAAGGGATTCAGCGGCTTTGTCACGGTCCCTAGTTTCGACAAGACGTACAACGCCAGCATTTTCTTCTGGTACTTTGGTGAGTCTCCGCTATAATTATACACTAGAGATGTTGTTTGCTAAGTCATTCGCAGAATCTAGGAAGAATGCAGCTGGTGCACCAACCACCATTTACATTCCAGGCGGTCCTGGTGAGAGCTTCTTGGACGGCGCAAGCGGCCTGCCATGCACCATCGCCAGCGATTCCAACAGCACCATCCTGAACCCGTGGTCCTGGAACAACGACGTTAACATCTTATTCCTCGACGTCCCCGTTCAGACCGGCTTCTCGTACACCAACGCCCAGAACGGCACTGTTGATCTGCTGTCTGGTGCCTTTACGCCTGCTCCAGAAGGCTCCGAACGCGTCGGCACAAACTTGACATCTGTCGCGTCCTCTCTTTCTAGCACTGATTCGCTGCTCACTATAAATACGACTGCGCAAGTGGCTCGACAGATTTGGCAAATTTCGCAAGTCTGGTTCCAAGAGTTCCCCGAGCGCAAGACTACCAATGACGAAATCAGCTTCTGGTCTTACTCAGTGAGTGCCCCGACCCAAAACACTGTAATTGACTAACATAGATCCCCCAGTACGCGGGATTCTTCGCACCTGCGGCCATGTCGTACTTCCAGAAGCAGAATGAGAGAATCGACAACGGCACCATTAGTGACTCGCACGCCAAGAAGTTCCCCCTCGGCACACTTGGCATCACCAATGGATGCATCGACTCCAAGATTGAGGTACTTGCATGGCCTGAGTACGCTTACAATAACACGTATGACCTTCCCATCATCTCCAAGGAGATCTACGAGGAAGCCAAGAACAACGTCACCAAGGAAGGGGGCTGCTACGATTTGATCGACCAATGTCGAGCCTTGCAGATCAACGAAGACCCCGAGCACATCGGAAACAATGCCGACGTCAACGAGGCGTGCGTGGCAGCATTTGGGTTTTGCTTTGACAACATCCAAGGCGCCTTCACGGCCTCAACGACGCGCAGTCCGTTCGATATCTCAGTTCAAACCGGCATCGCATTTCCGCGAGATTATCCCTCGGGCTTCTTCAACCAGCGCTGGGTCCAGGAAGCTCTCGGTGTCCCCGTCAACTTCACACTCGTCGGAAACACGATCCTGATGAACCTGCTCTACGGTACTGGCGACCCTGTGGTTCGTACTGTGGCAGATGTCGAGTATCTCTTGTCTGCCGGCGTCCATCTCGCTCTTGTATACGGAGACCGTGATTATCGATGCAACTGTGGGTTACTACCCTCACACTTCTTTGTTCCTTTGCTAATAGCCTGATGTAGGGCTTGGCGCTGAAAGAGTCAGTCTCGCCATGAATTACTCCGAATCTTCTGCCTTTCGCTCAGCCGGATACGCCAACATCGAGACCAACTCGAGCTACGTGGGCGGCATGGTCAGACAAAACGGCAACGTCTCCTTCTCGCGTGTTTTCGAGGCCGGACACTCCGTAACGGCGTACCAGCCCGAAACTGTATACCGCATCTTCAAGCGATCCACCTTTGGCTACGATGTTGCTACAGGCGAGGTAGAGATTGGCGCCAACAACACTTATAGCAGCGACGGGCCGTCGAACATCTTTGACGTCAAGAACAAGTTGCCCGAGGCCCTGGCTCCCATGTGTCACTTGTACCAGGCACCGCATTCTTGCACCGAGGAGCAGTTGGTTGCACTGCAGGATGGTACGGCCGTGACGGAGGATTTCATCGTTGTGTCGCCTGCAAGTGAGCCGGAGACAACAGGCAACAAGACGAGCGGAAGCGGTTCCAGCAGCACCCCTACTACGGCGACAAGCGGGGCAAGTAATGCTAGATTTACTGTCGGTCTGGTTCTCATGTCTTCTATGCTGGTCAGCTCGCAGTTGGGTCTTAGAGTTTTCTAAGTTTAGCAGTCGCCAGCGGGATACAGGTTATTTCTAGCTTCTCACCATGTATTAGTCTCGAACATTTAGCAGATTCACCTAACCACAATTTTAGTAAGGTCCCACTGCGTCTCGATTTACGCAGACAGCACAACCCCGCCACAAGCTTGGAAGCCCAAGTGATTGCTTACACACAACACTCGAGAAGATTGTCTCCGGAGGTTTTCACCCTGATACGAAAAAAGAATTGGCCACCAATCCAGGGGAAGCGGGCCGCAACAGTCTGGATCCAATGGATTTCAATAGTATGCGCGCTTATGGCCCTGCCTTACAGCTAGCGTTCCACTAACTCTCAACGCTATCGTTTTTGTGCAGCCACCATCAGCAAGTAATTTTAAAACCAAAAAAAACTGAAGAGGATACAAAGAGTCGAAATATCTCCATGATCTTCTCCGCTGTGACGCATCTTTTCGTTCAAGGCCAGGTTTTTGTTTGTTTGAAACAACATGAAGCTATCTACACTATTCTTCTTCCCCGCTGTCTGCATCTCCGCTGTTGTAGCAGACGGCCTCGTGGATAGACGTGGTGGTCGGTGTCACGTAAATGACCAATGCCTGAAAGGAATTAGCAACAAGTATGACAACGACCCTCCTTTGAGCAGTCGTCTTGCCGACTGCAAGGCTCTTAACACCGTCACTGTCAGCCCATACACAGTGTAAGCAACACATTTCAACAAGCGTATAACAAGCAGGCAAGCCCGTTAACACTTTTCCAGCACTACGACTTGTTACACGAACCGACTCGTCGTTCGAATCCCCACCGGCATGCCTACAGGAAGACAGACGATCAACCATCTTGTCGGACGCGCCGCAGGTCTTCCAACCGCCACCACGATTGAGCCAACCAATACCCCCACGTACGCAACGTACTGCGCGTCGGCATCCGAATACTTTAGCGCGTGTTCCCGAAATGGTGTGACTGCGTCTGTAACGACCCTGCCAACGCCGACGACGACGGTCACGGTGACCACTGATGATTGCTATGCCAGACGGATGGTCAAGAGAGGTGGCGAGGCGCTGGGTTATGAGTTTGAACCGGGTTGGGATGGTTATAACATGCCAGGAATTGAGCTGTTTTAGCGTTTGGTTGTTGAAAAGTAGTTTATTGTGGTTCAACTGTGCTGGCTGATTGAACGTGGTCATGTCCGCACCAAAGCGCAATAATGCGTCCATGTCTTGCCTTCTTACTCATTCATCCAAATTCTCCCGGAATATTCCAAAGCTTTCTACAACTCTTGCTTTTTCAACTTCGACGAAACTTCCACTCTCTCAAGTGATTGTCACGCGTTGATTGGCCTTTTGGGCTGTAGCAATCCATCGAACTCCAAGCATCTCAGATATTCAAGGTACTAGCGAATCAGTCAATTCGTGCTTGAGCGCACTGCAAACTCAAAGTCATCTTTCGACAAGTCCACATCTACTATCTCTAGATCAACCACCATGATGTTATCCTTACCCTCATACGTCACGAGGGCATGAGGGCAATGGAAGTTTTCAATTATTATAATATCATCATGTGAGATTCCCAGATCAGTCAGAGCTGTTAAAGCCTGACGACCTAACTAACCCGGGTCGTCAACATCAAGGACCGCGCCCTTGGGGAATAAAACAGACACCACCGATGTTCGAAAGAGGTAGAGCTCGAGTCAATATAGTCAAGATCAATCAATCTGCTGATGGGATATGAGGGTCAAAAGAGCACTTAATTTACTATCCAAAGGCGCGAAGAGAGTCGGTTTCTTAGACTTTTTTTCAGTCTACCAATTCATAGGCAACAGGCTGTCGCCTGACGCTAGGTATGATGCAGCTTCACGTTAACCGTGAAGTTATTCGCGATGGTTATGATCCTTGCCCTTGACACTACGCATACAATTTCAACGCTGGGCAACCTCGGCAAACTCCTCATCTTCAAGCAATTTCTCCATCGCCTCTGGTCTCAATCCAATGCTGACCTCCAACCCGCCGTCTTTCAGTCGGGGGAGAATTATAGCAATGCCATCTTCAACTTCGCCCGGAATCCGGAGGAAATCTACTGTGCCCAAGGCCCCCCAGTCGCTCTCATAAACATTAAGGCCAGCCCACGACGTTATGAAAATATCTGGGCCAAAAACAGCATTATATGCGAATTTCAAATCCGTAGGATCTGGCCGAGAATCAAGAAGTCCGATAGTTAGCGGCACTCGACTGGGGATACCAAAAGCATCCATCGACTTTCGGATTATAGCTGCCGCTTGGGGGAGCCCAGTGTCTGATGTAAGGGTCGACATTGCGAGTCGCTGCGTCATAGATGCCATGGAAGCGTTGCCCAGATATGTTGGTGGCAATGGCGGGCTCATTCGGTTGCGAATATTGACTGCATAAGCTAGGGCTGAGGTTTCTTCGCCGCTAGAGGGATCAGCGGCGAAAATGCCAGAGCGGGTTCGGGCTAATGTCATGCGTTGCCAAATAAAGGCAGACAGAGCGTCGTTGGTAGAGAAAGCTGCCGCGGCGGCTTTGAGGCTTGCAAGCGATCCCAGTGAAAAGTGGAAAATGCGTGCCGCAAATGGGGGCATCTCAAGGTCCATTGCAGGTATTTCCTCCGTGCTGACGTTTGCGGAGGGTCGGAGCGTATACTCAGGGAAGTCAGTCAAGTTAGCTCCCGGCATCCCTTCCATAAGGGGGCTGCGATCGTTCGACGGGGCGTCGTATGTGGTGAAGGACTTAGAGCTACCGCTAGCTGCAGCAGTATTTCGAGACCAGGTGTTCATAATGAGGTGTAATGCTAAGGTGTCACACACCGAGTGATGGACTCCAACTGTCAGCAAAAGGCCACCTTCGATGAAGTTTGCTTGAGCTGCCATGACCGGCTGCTGGGTTCCCTGTGGCAGGGCGTCCATTGGTCCGACCTGTACAGTCAAGAGTTTAGAAAGTGGAAAACGCTCCTCCTTCAATTCCGTATAAGGAGGTAATATTCCAGTGAGATCTTGGCATCTAGAAAGATCCGTGTTTTTAGCACTGTCCAGCCATTCGGAAAAAATACACTTACGAAAATTTAAGACCGCTGGACGAATCCACAATCTGGATTCTGTTGTGCTTTGGGCCTTGTCCTTCCTCTGGTACCTTTTTAGCGAAAAGATAAAATGGTCAGCAACTATAGAGGGCCAACAACATATGGCATGACAGGATACTGGTTTCCTAGCCCACGGGCCAGTTAGGGGTCACACTGACTACTCTACCAGCGATCCAAGGAATAGATCTAATTGTGTGTGCTAGTCCCTCCTTTAAGTTCTCATATCTTCAATATGTTTGTGTGAGTCTTTGTGATATCTCTAAGTGAGGAAGCATCTAGATAATACATACACTTGAGCTTTACTAGTACCAGGTGGTAACGGAAAACACAGGATCCAGCGCGCGCCATAGACTCTTGGCATGTTCATATCCAAGGGCGTCAGCTTCTGCTGAGATGAGGATCGCGGTAGGCCATATTGATGAGGTGTTACAAAATGATCACCTTGTGGGATCTCGACTTTGTGGGAATGAGACATAATTCTCTAGAAAAAGTGCAGAGCAGAATGAGAAAAACTGAGTTCCGTAGGGGAAATAACGGCAGCAAAAAGGGGAATGAGAGTCCTTAAATATGCAAGTATTTCCAACCTGGAGATGAATTCGACTGCGTGATAGAAGCGGTCCAACCCTAAGACACCCAAGTGGCGGGCGCTACTTGACTGCAATAACACTTCTCTATGAGATACAGAGCATATTTCGCCTATCATAGGATATTTGTCATAGACATAAGGCAGCGATAATACTAGTGCTAGCTAATAAGGTTCTACAATAACCGAGGTATGGTAATGACCCCGAGGTATGGCAGCGACCCCGCAAGGGGCTGTAACTGTCACGAAAACTGGTCGCGCTTCAGTCTCCCCCCCCACCCCCGCCCCCGCCCCCTTACCCCTTAACCCACAAAGAAACCAGCAAAAGGTTGCTGTGGCGAAGTATTTGATAAGCGGGTGGCCCTGTATGGTGACCGACGAAATGGGTGGGCAGAAAACCGAGACGGCTGTGGTATGTTGTGTACTGTGGGGTGACATCGTATTGTCATTGTGTCCATTTCGCGACGGAACGGTCAAAGAGGCTCCAGGCTCTTCGCTCACTGATAGTAATATAGAGTCTAAAGAGTGTCATTTGTATTACGTCGTAATACGAGCAGGAGTCTTGAGGTAAGAACGGTAGGTTAAGCTAAGACAAGACCGCTAATATCAACACAACCACTCCCACCTCAGTCGACCTACCCTAATTCCTACGCCAGTTTCCATCATTACTTGCCAGTTTTACCACCCAGGGACCTTCCTAACGTTCAATTTCCACCCCGAGTAGATTTTAAAGAGTGTTAGTGCAAAGTTATCTCCTATCTCCTGGCCTTCATCAGACCCATTGCATGGGTCAACAGGAGTAAACTCATAACGGCCTATTAGGCTAGCAACGAGACAAGAAAGCTGATCTCTCGCGTATTGTTCGCCCACACATCGACGTGGGCCACCACCAAATGTCAAGAATGAGTACCGGTGATCTGCTCCGCCGGTAGGATTGTCTATCCATCGTTCCGGATTGAAGAGGCGAGAATCGGGACCCCAATGAACCGGGTCACGATTCAGAGCCCAAGGTGAAAAGACAATCTTAGTACCCTTGCGGATTGGCTCTCCCATAAGAGTTGTTTGTTCCACAGGCTCGCGCCAGAGTATTGTGTTAATTGAATGGTAACGCAAGACTTCGTTGGTGACAGCGCTAAGATATTTCAGGCTGTGAAACTGCGATTGGCTAACGTCTTCTGTAGAAGAGTAAGGAGAGGGTATATGCTCTCGAATCTCCTTTCTAAGGCGTTCTTGGATATCTGGATGCCTTGAGAGTAAGTGGATTGCCCAACAAGCGGAGCCTGCCACAGTCTCTGTGGCAGCGGCGAAGAAGTGAACCGTTTGCTCGACCAGATCTTGGTGGGAGAAATAACCAGTCCGCATTATCAAGGTGAGCATGTCGGCATCGGAGTCATCTGCGTACTTGACGAAATTTCCCTCGTGTTCCGCAACCACATCCTCGGCTGTGGCACGAACCAGGTTCATGATGCTGTGAATTGTGTTGACTGCACGCAGAGGTAGTTTAAGCGCAATTTTTGGCCCGATGAGCGAAGCAGCCCTGAGTGTGAATTGCCCTCGTTTTGTCGTCTTGAACATCTCGATATAAGCTCGGCCAAAACGGACCTTTGGGTCATGGGATCCCTTAGTGCTCTTTCCTTTGCCAATCCTCTGAAGAGTCTGGAACTCAGTGTTAAACCCGAACCGACCAATCATGTCGATACTTGCCGCGGAAACTAGTTCGATGATGCTGGCAACACCGCGCATTGAGCCCTCGATGTGATCACTCACGACGGATGATTCCACCTTGGTTGTGTGTTCCGGAAGGAGTTCAATGCCATCAACTGCTGCCTTCCAGAAGGTTGGAAACCACTTCTTCATCTGAACAGGACTGAAAACAGGATTGAATCTCTTGCGAGCTTGCTTGTGCTGTTCTCCTTCTTGAATGAGTAAGCCATGGCCAGCAATATTGTTCGCTAGAATCCACTGAAGCTCAGGTTTCACAAACTTGTAGGCATTTGAAAACAAGAGATCTTGGGCAGCATCTGGACTGGCAATCAAGATGCGCTCCTCATTGAACACGCCTAGGTACCTGATGAGCCCTTGATGCGGCAACTCATCAATCCATTTTTCAATCTCGGGGACTTTAGGTTCGTGAAGAAGGCGGTATAAGACAGGGCCTTGCTTTGGAGAGGGAAGATGTTTGAGAGGACTGAAACGCGGTTTGATAAAGAGGCGGTTGAGGCAATACAATGCTATACCTAGCGTGGTCAGGATAGGAAGTATTATTGATGGCTTTGCAAGAAGGCTAAACGATGGCATGATGCAGAGTACTGATAGCTAGAACAAACAAGGTTGTGATCAGGAGTAAACTGATTGCGTGTAAGCTTCTTAGAATCAACTAGAAAACATCAATCTATTTGAAGACAAGTCGATCGCTGATACTTCCATTACAACTGCCGAAAACCCATCCGCGCCAAGACCATAACCGCGGCAGACTTTGCGCTTCGAGTTCGGTCCGATGTCTCCCTTGTAACTGCTAGGACACATCCGCGACGCCATGACCACTTGGGGTTCGGGTTGGGGCTGACACTTCTTCTACAACTGCCGAAGACTAAATCACATGAAAGCCATCCATCCCCTGGTGACCCGAATACCCCAGTCAACTGTGTCGATGTGTTTTCGGGTCTTTCTCGTGTGGGGTTACTGTCGATCTTCAGGTTTCTTTCCGGCTTGGCAGGTCTTCAACTCTAGCACTTCTAGGCACATCGAATTCCTCACCGACCCAGCGGAATGCGGAATTTCTACAGCAGCCTTCAGTGTTAAACCTTTTACTGGCCAACAGTAGGCTCGATTCCAGGAAAACTAGTCACAGTGAGGCTGGGATAGCGATGGACGGCATAGCTCACTTTGATAGGAGGTGTTTCCTTCGGCATTGCCTCTTTTTTTTCACACCCTTAACTTTCGAGGTGATGGTACTACGTCAGAAAGTCGGAAAAAGCCGTCAGGGGAAGGGGATCACCGGAAGATATCCTGTCTCGAGCATGTTGCAGAGATTCGGATTAGTCAGTTTTCCTTCAAAACTAGCTCACGAATCCAACCAGGATGTCGTCCGGGAACCAATGGTAAGTCTGCCACAGCCTTGTCCAGAAACTTGTCAATGCTTTGTAATAGCTTGTGTTCTTCACTATCTAACTCACATGAGCGCCGCTTACGCGGTCATATACATCACCTTAACTGCGTTTATGATATCTTGCGGATGGTCTCAGATTGACGGAAGCCTGCCATTCATTGGTATAGTCATCAGTGTGATAATGTCGTGCCTAGCCATTGCTCTGCACACAATCTATTACCTCTCCCAGCGACTTCAACAAACTGAAGTTCATCTGCATGAACGACGTCTACCGCCCACGATTGCCGGCTCGGCTACGGGATATAGATTGGGAAGGGGTTTCTGATGCGGGGTGCGTGGGGCTGACGGCGACACGGCCTGGCCTTCAGAGAACCAGTGGAACGAGCCCGCTCTCGGCAGCACAAACATGTTCCTGGTGGGCTAACCGGAATGTAGACTAGTAGTACCCCGCGTTAACAGGGCTGATTCAAAGGTCTCTAGCACCTTAATCCCCTACCTCTTACTAGCGTTTACTATCTGCAAGCAGCGAGAACCCGACCCCTCTTTCCTATCTACTATCTCTTTCACTTGTGCTACGGTGTAATGCTTGGAAGGGTTGGGACATGTATTTGAGGAATCAAATAGATACATTAGACACCATTTGTCCTATGAAAAGGAACGCCACAGCGTTAAGTAATATAACAACAACTACAACATTTCTGTATCCCATATGCCTCTAGCGATTTAGAGTTGGACGGCTTACCCGTTAGCATTGTGGGGCAAGCCGCCTCGTCCCGGGCCGAGGTTGTGTTGGATTGCTAGCATGGCACTCAGATGACTTAGCCGTGATGTGTGTTGCATTCTGTGTCTCTATAGCTAGGCTATTGCGATGATCCTCCGGGGGATAATAAGCTTCCCTACTTAGAAGCTCCCTACCCAGGGTTAGCGACGGTGCCAAGCCGAGCCAGCAACCTCTCCTTCACTGTCAGGACACTAACCACATTCTCGAGAGTTTTCCGGTGGCGAACCTATGTGGTAGCATTAAGGAAAGGAGCAAAAATCGCATCCGAGTGACCGCCTGAGATCAGTCGATGGCAAAACTGGGGCAATGCAACGGACGTGCGAAGGTTAAGAAACGAAAATAGAAAGTAGAGCACTATTGAAACTATGCGAGTCTTTCTGGTCCGCTTGGCATCCTTGGAGAACGCTTTTATCTACGGTCTACGTTGGGTTCGATGGAAGTGCTGTTTTAACCTCCAGATGCTAACTCCAGCAATCGGTCACTTTGGGCTTTTGATATTCTATGTTGCATCTGAAAGGAAGGGTGCATTGTGATGTGAATAGAAGCTCTTGATTTCTATCTAACTGAGGGCTCGCGGCAGACCTATTTGTAGGTTGCTCTCATAGCTATGATAAGGTTCTCTTGAGACCGGATCCCAAGGGATCCGGGTCTTCGAGACCGGCTTGTTAGGAAGCCGGGTCTTTGAGACCGGTTTGCTAGATATCCGAGCCTTTGAGACTGGTCTTCAGTCTTGACAGTTGATAGATGTGACATTCTACCTTGTAATTACTTCTCTCCGGTAGTTCTGGATATAAGATGACCCGTGTTAATTCGTGGGTGGAATTTGGGACGCTTTTTTAACTTATCACCTCGCTACTTATTTGGGAAAGAAATTTCACAATGTAGGCTATTTTCGTAGGTGTCGCTAAACTTGAATCCGATAATGATAACTGTTGCTTTTATAGGGATCACACACTCGTTATATCACTCGTTAGGACACGTTAGGTATAGGATATAAGAGTCTTAGAAAGCATATAAAACCAGCAGAGGAAGTAAGATGATTTTTACTTTTAAATATAATATATGCCTGGTTATGCGGCTGCCGAAGCCCGAGTGGCTAGGAGCGTGGAGTGTGTTGCACTAGACGTTCATTGTGGTGTTCGTTGTGGTTGGTCTCTGGTGAGTCGAATTGCGATCTGGAATTGTAAAGAGTTGAATTGCGACTTGGAACTGCGACGAGCTTGGAATGCGACGAATGCAGAGCCCTCACGGGGCTTTTATCGCATGACGATTTTGCCTTCTGACATCTAGCTTTTCTGTCTAGCTTTTCTATCTAGCTTTTCTATCTAGCTTTTCCAGCTGCTTAACGCATCTCAAAGGGTTGAATAGGACAGCAAGGCTTGCACCCTGATGCAGTAGAAACTCTAGTCATTCTGAGTTGGTATTGCCTTGGGCTTGGGTTTTGGGCCCTCATACTGTTATTCACTATTGGTTATATTTTTATTTTTTTTGACTGTTTAACCTCTGGCCCCTCTCTGAGTGTGCGCTGCCAAGGACCATAACCTCAATATTTATATATTTATTTATTTACTGACTTTAATATATATCAAGCTCAATATCCTGTTCTTTAAGTATACTAAGGCTTGGAGGCTTATTCGTAAAGAGGTAAGCATTATTAATAAGAGGAATATTATTAGAGACAAGAGAGAAGAGGCTACCTATAATTAGAATCCCAGACTTTTCTTTGCCTACCTAGTGCCGATCTTTACCCACTGTGGCATGACTTAGATTCATACTGCCGAAAGTACTAAAAATGCTAAAATGAAGCTATATCTTTGGTAGTTGTGTCATCGAATCACCGCAGTCACGCGGTAAGCTGATCGTCTGGATAGGTGAAAACACTTTACTCACATCCTATCTTACACAGTGCTAATATATTTAACGAGGATTGATTCCATGTATTTGTTGTGAGCTGTCAGTAATATGATCTTGGGTGAATATGGTTCTCCTAGAATACACTGGTCTGCAAGACCACATCTGATGTAGCTTCAAAAGCCTCTCATCGTGTCTGACCAACAGCTCAAACACTGTTATTTTCGTTGGAATGCTTATAATCATGGTGTTCTGTGTCCATCTTGTCGTCACTGCCTCCAATAACGCCTTGGGCAGCAGTACCCTGGCGTTGAAGGAAGGTCGTGCTCGGCCTCCAACCGGCGCTCTTACGAGCTGACGAAACCTCATTGTACAGCTCATCGACTTCCTCCAGAGACAATGTCTTGGTCTCGTAGATGAAGAAGTAGACGAAGGCAATGGCCAAGAAGCAGAATCCGGACCAGATGAAGAAGATCTTTGACTGAAGATTGGCGTTACCCGGGCCCCAGTTAACAAGATATGGCGTGGCATAGGCGATGGCCCAGTTGAGGAGCCACTGGGAAGGAGTATGTCAGCGTCATTAAAATCCACTTCAGTGAAATGCCTACTTACGTTTGTGGCGATATTGATACTGAGACTCTTAGCACGGATCTTTAGGGGGAAGATCTCGCCTGACACGACCCAAGTTAGGGGGCCCCAGGTTGAGGCAAAGAAGAAGATGTAGATACAGACGAAGGCAATGCCGGCCTTCTGCGCGTTAACATTATGGACAATGATGTTACCAGCGCTATCTTGGCTAGTCGTGAAGGTGCCCAGCATTGCCACTAGGAACTGGCTCGCGCACATGCCCACAGCTCCCCACAGCAGCAAGGGGCGACGTCCCAATTTATCGACTGCCCAGATGCCGGGAAGAGTAGACACGACGTTTATAGAAGAAGTGATCATCTGAATAGTAAAGGCGTTATTGATTCCGGAGTTCTTAAAGTATCTAAAGGACGCCAAGTTAATATGAGGTCAGGAACCAGCTCCTCAGGGCCAAAACTTACTGAGTTCCGTAATAAAAGATGAAATTTATGCCGCTCAATTGCTGCATGGCCTGGACGCCACACCCAGTTAACTGGCGCTTAAGCATAGGGCCCCGGAAGCAGTCGAGATAGCTACTTTTTCCTAGGCTTAGCTCGAACTCATGATTCGCCAGAATCTCCCCAAGCTCGTTCTGGATAGCAGGAGACTCGGCGGGAAGCCTTCGGAGACGGCTTAAAGAGCGAGCTGCCTGGTCCAGGTTGCCCCTTTTAATCAAATATCGGGGGGTCTCGGGCAGAACAACCATGCCAGCGATAAGAATAAGAGCCCAAGCGAACTGGATGGCAATAGGAATCCGATAGGATCCCGTGTCATCCCTGTCCTTTGTGGCATAATCCACAATCGCGGCCAAGAGAAGTCCGATGGTGATAGCGAGCTGGTACGCACCGACGATAGCGCCTCGGATCCATTTCGGGGCCGTCTCTGACTGGTAGAGGGGGACGACGGCGGACAGCACACCGACTCCAAAGCCGGCAAAGAATCGACCGGCCAGGAAGGGCTGGAGGCTGACTGCGATTGTCTGGAGGACGACCCCAAGGATAAAGATAATGGATGAAGCGACGAGTGCCAGTCGGCGTCCGATATAATCGGAGAAGATTGGGGAAAATAGGGCACCAAAGAAGGTTCCGGCCGAGAGAATGGACACAACGGCAGAGGCCTGCCCGGATGAGACATCGAGGTGACCCTGGGTGTTGACGTGGCCGGTCGAGAAAGTCTTCATCCAGTACGGCATGGCCATAATTCCGGCGATGGTACCCGTGTCATATCTGAGACATATCAGTATTGCTCAATGAGACACCTTGGGGCGCGAGTACGGACCCGAAGAGAATACCGCCGAAAGCGACGAACAAGCCAATGATGATGGCTGGCCAGGCTTTCCCCTCCTCGTCATGGGGCACCGACAGCCGGCGGGTTGCGAACGTCATTGTGAGATGTGGTTGGTTGACTCAGGGAACACAGGACTGATGCTTTAAGTAAAGAGATGATTTGATTCTGCTCTTAGGCGTTCTACTTGGCGACCTTCTGGGCCTTTTTCATAACCAGAACCTCGTCTGGCCATAGATGGGACCCTCGGCCAAAAGGATAGCAGCAAACCCCAGACTTTCATGATTACCCCAGTTTCTCCATTCCTTCCCCAGGCAAAGCTGCCCACAAACCGGAGTCGCCCCGCATGATGGCGGAAATGAGATGGTGGGGGGGTATCCGGTGGGCCAGTTCAGCCCCAGACAACGGCGTGATCCGGATCCGGTGGAACGTAGAGAACGGCCTCCGACACTCGGGTGCCATAAGCGAGAGTGACATTCGACCCTACTGCGAGTGCCTGGCCCTGGCGCCGGTCTGCCTGTCAGGATTGTTAGATAACACCAAACCTAAACCCCTACACTATACGGAGATGACAAGGGTCAGCACCCCCTGGGCGGATAATTAGGCTGTTCTGCTTGCTGTCCTGGCATGCCAGTTAGCTCATTAAACAGCCTGCACAAAGGCTAATGACGATTGGGGTCCCGTTCCACCGGAACGGGTGCCTTAAGGTGCTTTAGCGCCGCGTCGTTGATGCCGGTGGGAGCCATTGAACGTAGACTATCAAACTGAGTTAGGCTATGTGGAGCAATGGAACGATTATACTGTAGTAGGTAAAGAAATTTCATTACCTGCTACCCTAGGGCACGCCAGCCAGCCCGTACGGCCCCTAATATACGGTCCGGGTGAGTTCTGAGCTGTCTGATGGAGGCCATAAACTTATCTAGGTCAGTTCCCTCCTTCGCAATGGTAGTCTGCTAAGGCACAGGATCCTAGGCTACAGGAAGATTTCGATACTCCTCCTATAACTCTTGCATAGCTGTCCTCCCCCTTTCTAACTAATCGGGATGATCTGCCTATTGTGACTTGAAGGCTAACTAGCGGAAGGTAGGATGTAGGACTAAGGCTGTGAGATATGCAGGACTTTCCTTAGTGAGAGTGTAGTATTAGTTTAGCTTTATCTAGCTAAGGTTGTAACCAATCCGGAGGTATGGTTCTTCGTTAAGCTTATGTTAGACCTTAAACTCTTCTAAATGCTTTAGGAGCTACTTTATTATTAGCAATACCTCCTAGATGGCACTGCATTTACCTAAAACCTGTAAGTAAGGGTTAAGTAATATAGGCTATATTAAGCTCACTTTCTGCAGGTTGGCCCTCGAAGCGCTTAGTAGCTATCTTTAATGGCTTTAAAATGGCTAGGTGCTCTGTAATTAATGCGAAGTCTTTGGCAGTTATATTATTATTAATAATCGCTAGCTTCTTTTTGGCTCTTCTTAGGTATTGGCTATATCCTGTTCTCAGTCTTCCTAGCTAAGTATTAGTTCTACTTAGTAACTTCAGCCTAGACTATAGCATTAAGTAGATTGTGAAGCTAGTAGTATCGCTCTATTGTCGCCTTAGATGAGTTCTAGCGGGTGGAGTTATTAAGAATGATATTATAAGTTATCTTATTAAGACTTAGAGCTGTGTTCTCTATAAGCTGGAGTGTGTAGAGCATGTCAATGCGCTGACCCGATCTATGCACCTAGTAAATAATATTATGTAGCTTGCTAATAGGACCTTTCGCCTTCCAGAGCTTCATCTCGTCCTGAATCTCCTTATTGACTTAACAGTTCTCTTCAAAGGCGTCGGCATCCGTCCTGAAGAGGATAGATTAGGCGACGAGATTAATAATATGCCAGCAGTAACGAAGTCGCTAGTGCTGCCTATTGAAGCCAAACTGGACTCCAAGCTTATCAAGGCATGTGCCGTTATTTCTAGCATTGTCTGTGACGAAGTAACTAATACGGTCCTGAATACCGAATTTGTGAATTATTTTAGCAACCTTATCTTCAAGGCTCTCGCCACTGTGGCGACCCTCAATTCGTAGTAGACCAAGGAGGAATATGCAGAACTTCCCTTCTTCGTTAAGAAAATGCATAGTAAAATAGACAAAGAAGGGAGGTAAACTTGCGGGAGGTCTAGGCGTCGAAGGAGATGTTAACCCGGCTTAATGAGCGACTGAGAAGGTCTGTCATAACGCCCTTATGGCGATTAAACCACTGCACAATCCATTTACGCATTGTGCTGTGGGTTGGGAGACCCCCTGACTCGATAATCGCACCGTTTGAGTATCCCATAAGGTTGCGGAAATAGGGACTTTTAAGCTTATTAAACGGGATATTATTGCAGGCCACCTATCGAATGAGCAACTGTTGAAAATGGATAGGATCGAATGATGCTCTAAAAGCATTTATTACAGTTTGGTCCTTTGGTTGATGAGAGTCTAGATCTGCCATATTAAAAAGCGTCTGTTGTTTCTTTCTCTGTGGCGACACTGGCCCCTCTTTGTCGATGCGATGGATAATTTTAATGTGGCTGTTCGCTTGGCTTGTGGATGCAGCATCGTACATGTGCGTGGTCATAGCCTTCTTTCTATGACACTCCTTGCAGAGTCAGAAGCGTCGGCCTGTGCCGTCTTTCTCGATATCGTATCTATACTCCCACACCCATCCTGTCCGCAGCCTCCTTCTATGTTTGCGGATGTAATAGCCTGGAAGGCGGTTCCAATCGATGCCTTCGTAACCGGTGTGGTCGACCGAGGAGGGCGTGTCAACTGGCGCCTCTCTGTGGGCCTCGGATGGATTGAAGTTGGTGGGGTTGTCATGACCACTGTGGGTGGTAGAAAAACAGTGGATGCTTCCCTATCGGCCTTCAGAGATTGTGCCATGTCGAATAGCGGCAAAGGCTGCCAAGACTTTCAGACCAGCTGCAATGCTTGTGGACCAGACCGCGCGAGGGGCGCTTATCCAAATAACCAAATATCCAAATAAATCTGGGCTTTGCAATTTGATTTGATTTGGATAAAATTTACCCCGGTTTGGTTTGGTTTGATTTATTTGTTTGCAAGCCTGACGCCTAGATCCACCTGTTACTACACAACGGTTACTATTCCGGAAAGTACAGATGAAGAGGACATTCAGCTAGCTACCCAACAACGTAGTATAAAAGCCCTTGAACAGCAGGTTGAACAGTCGAAGGCTAGGAAAAGGAAGAAAGATCAGATCCGCCCGAACTCAAAGTTCGCGGAGCCGGTTTATAACGCCCAAATCGAGGTAGGATTAGAACGGATACTACGGCCAAATCTAGTCACCCTAAATTACATAGTGAGCCAGAGGCCTGTATCATAGTCGCTTCTCAAAGAGTTGTGAAAAAAAAAAAAAAAAAAAAAAAAGCTGAAGTAAGGGTCTATTTTTGATAGGGGTGGATCTTAGAGTGTCCCAGATGGGAGTGAGGGACGCTACAACACTGGCGTGGATGAAATGACAACCATCATCTGCCAGTTCCCTAGACACTAGAGTATGGGCATTGCCAGCACGACGCTGCGGGTCAGTACCGAGGTGAACGGCTTGTACACTGGTGGACCTGCCGAAATGAGGTCTGGCTGGGTCGTTTGGGGCTTCCTGAATTGTACAGAGGCTGCCTTACACCTTGAGTAACCATTGCGTAGCCCTGAGTTGCGCAACCGGCTGACAGGTTGACACTTGAAGACATGGAAATTCTTCCCGTAACCGGATAACCTCAGCACACCTGTCTCGTCAAGGGCAGCGTCACTAGTTCCCCGCATCGGAGCAAGGGAGAAAGGCAGAAGGGTCGTAGGCATGATCACACCAGTGACAGCAAGATAACCCCCTACAGCCGAAGCTATCTTGGTGAAGCCTCTCTCCTGGATGGGATGAAAATGGAGGCCTCGTATTGGACTTGTCTGCATCAAATCCACTTGGAAGACCCGCTACTTTCAGTTCGGTCGAAAACCACTAGTGCCAACTCAGACAATTCCTCCACCGGAACGGAACCATGAACCATAGATCCACCTTCCTGACCCGACCACTTCACCATCTCGGCTGAACCCTTTCAACACATGGCTCCGAGCAAGGCCAGGTGCGTATGCGTCCGGTGCCGGCGTCAGAAACCGAAGGCAAGCTGATATCAAATTCTTCCAATCGATGAGGATGGCATTTGACGACATGTTCAGTGCGATTCGGAACCGCCATGCACCTTGTGCTCCCGTGCCGACGTGCAGTGTGTCGCGAGTCAAACCATTCAGTGGCGGCCTTATGAAACCAAATCGGGTCCCGGTGGATGTCGCCGGCTGGCCAAGGATCAAGAAGAAACCCCACCGGCAGCAGTGGACGGGATTCCTCTCCGCCGGAGCTACGAAAATACCGGCTCCTCATCCTCCCCCAATGATGCAGGTTCGGTCAACAGGCAGCCCGAATCATCGGTCGAAGAGCCTTGGACAGACTCTAGTTCGACCATCATGCTGCCCGAGGAGGTGAGATAAGGAATCATCGGCGTTGGAGGGCGTATGACTTACTCATGTCGCTGACCAGGCTTTCCATCACCATGATGCCACCTCTCCGGACACATCCGAGACCTGCGCGGCAGAGGCATAGGATTTGTCAGTGTGTTTCTAGCCGTCTGTTCCCTTAGCCTGCGACTCATTGGCGACGACCAACGCCAACAACTTGTCGATTGTGGGATCGAGCCGGAAACGTTGAGGCCAAGAAACGTTGCTGGCGGGCGATACATGAGGTTGAAACATTCTGCTCCATGATCTATGGGTTTCCTCAAAGCATTTCAGATGCTGACTGCGACGTCGAGCCTTTGGACCCAAATGATCCGTGGTCTATTGCCGCTGATGCCGAGCCGTCGTCTCCTGGTCAGCCGACCCTCCTGGAGTACAAATGCTTTATGTTGAAGCTATCTAAGATTATCAAGTCAACACTGAAGGACGTGTACGGAACGCGACGGGGCTCCCCGATGAATACAGGGCAGGGTCCATCAAGAGTCCGGGACCTAATCATCAAGGTAACCTCCCTAGATGCTCAGCTTGCCAAATGGCACTCTGAGCTTCCAGGCAAACTAAGACTGGGCAATCTCGTGGAGTCTGTTGATGGAAAGCCACGCAGCGTTGAGTACACCCGGGCCAGTACACCAGCACCAACCTTCAAGGAACAGCTTTTCTAGCTGCAGGCTCTCGCATTGAAGCTGGCATTTGAGAACACTCGAATTCTCATTCATCGACCCCTCCTTTCATACAAAGCTACCTACGCCTCACGATCCCCGAATGGACCGATGAATGGCCAGGCCTAGGACACCTTTAGCCTCTATATATAAGCCTGCCGGGATGCTTCTACTTCTTCTAAGTTGGCTGTCCGCTCCATCAAGGGCGCGTTGCTGCTATCACGAAGTAAAAAAAAAAACATAGTTTTCTTTATATTTTAAGCATTTTTTAAACCCAATTCCCTCACAGTTGCCTAAGATCAAGCTTTTCCAGCTTATGTGAGCTACGAAGCTTAAGTCTTGATGAATATAATGCCTGTTAGCCGCCCTTAGGAGCCGGGCCCTAATTCTCTTCCCTCCATCATATAACGCCAACCCCTAATACAGCCACAATGACTTCCTCTACTACTATCAGTCCGTTCGACCCGACCGATCGGGTTGCTATCGCCTATCGTGTCAATCTCCAAAACCCGTTCGAGCCGCTAGACGACAGCTTATAGCCTCTCCTGCTCCGGCACAAACGTCTCTTGCTAGAGCTCCAAGGAGTCCAGACTTTTGAAAATCCTCAGCAAATTGAGGACGATGCATTTATAAACTTTGACCTTGAAGGTCCTTCGCTTGCATCTATTTAGATGGCTTGCCGCTTCCGGAAGTCCCGCCTGGCGGGTAAGTTAAGACTAAAAAGGGAATTTAACCCACCGGCATTGGAGCACCCAGAAACACGGTTTTATTGCCCTCTTCCGCCGGGCTATCCCACCACACCGGGAATGGTACTTTGAAGGCTCTGGTACAAGGTTTCCTGAATATGCGGTATGTCCGAAATAAGAAGTTCCCGCGTTCAAGAGACACTCCTTTCAAACCCTTAAAACAGGAGCCTACCAGAAATGGGACTCTCCATATTCTCATTTCAACTCGCCTCGCACATTGTCGCTTCCCACCATGTCGCTTCCCAAGGACTTCATCTGGGGTTTTGGCACAGCCAGCTACCAAATTGAAGGAGCTATCGCCAGAGACGGTAGGCTTCCATCGATTTGGGATACGTTTTGTGAGATACCCGGCAAGATAGCAGATAGTTCTTCTGGTGCCATAGCCTGTGATTCCTATGACCGCACAGCTGATGATATTGCTTTGCTGAAGCAATATGGCGCTAAAGCTTACCGGTTCTCTATTTCTTGGTAAGGCCAATAGTGCTCGTCCCCCCTCCTCCTCTCAAGTTCTTACGCTCATTAGGTCTCGCGTGATTCCCCGTGGAGGACGGAACGACCCCGTCAACGAAAAGGGACTCCAGCACTACGTCAAATTCGTCGATGACCTCCTTCAGGCTGGTATTCAGCCCATGGTAACGCTTTATCAATGGGATCTTCCCGAAACCCTTCAGCAAAGATACGGTGGACTTCTCGATAAGAAGGAGTTCGTGGCAGACTTCGCTCACTACGCCCGAACTGTTTTCAAAGCCTTGAGTTCCAAAGTAAAGATCTGGATGACGTTCACTGAGCCTTGGATCGTGTCGGTTTTCGGCTACAACCGAGGCGTCTTTGCTCCAGGCAGATCCAGCGACAGGTCAATAGCACCCGAAGGAGACAGTAGTCGTGAGTGTTGGGTTGTCGGCCATAATATCCTGCTGGCCCATGCAACGGCTGTCAAGATCTACCGGGAAGAGTTCAAGGCTACGGACAGGGGAGAGATCGGTATAACTTTAAATTGTGAGTTAAATTGGGCGACTCAACTGATGTACCGAATATTGACAGATCTTCATAGGCGACTGGGCTTATCCTTTCAACCCGGACGATGCAAGAGACCGGGCAGCCTGCTCTCGATTCATAGACTTCTTCCTAGGTTGGTTTGCAGATCCAATCTACCGGGGCTCTTACCCTGAAAGCATGAAGCAACAGCTCTCGGACCGTCTCCCAGACTGGACGCTTGAGGAGATAAACCTCGTGAAAGGCAGCAACGACTTTTTCGCCCTCGATTATTACTCGTCGAGATTTATTAAGCACAAAGAGTCACCACCTACAGCGGATGACTATTTGGGCAACGTCGAACTCTATTGGGAGAACATCAAAGGCGAAGCAATTGGCCCTGAATCCGGGTTGTATTACATGCGCCCCAACCCGCAGGGCCTGCGCAAGCTGCTCAAGTGGATTACTGATAACTACGGCCCTAAGATATACATCGTGGAGAATGGCACCAGCATTAAAGGAGAGAATGACTTACCAATCAGCGAGGCGGTCGAGGATACATTCAGGTGCGAATTCTACCGCAGCCACATCGAATCCGTCGTCAAGGCGCGAATCGAGGACGGTGTGAATGTCATGGCCTATATGGCCTGGAGCCTACTGGACAACTTTGAATGGGCGGATGGGTATGGTACACGGTTTGGTGTCACCTTCGTCGATTTCGCGGACAACCAGAGGCGGTACCCGAAGAAGAGTGGGCAGTTGATGAAGGAGCTTTTTGCCAAGTATTTGGAGGAAGCATAGTTGCACCTGTTAGGCTGAACTACTTGCCGCAACAACTCAACATAGGTATTCTTGTGTTGGACGTCGTTGACTTTAGTGAGGTGAACCTCGGCGCCATGAAACCATTTCCGTAATCGAAAGCGCCGCCCCTTATGTATCTTGCATACACTATGTCGACCACCCACGGCACCGATTTTGGTGGCACCGTACTCGTCCCGCAAGATCTTGATGCCGGCGTGTATACCCCCGCGCCGACACCCACCCTACACCTGGCACCGACATCCGGATCTATAGTTTTTTGTGCTCGGCGCCGACGTCAGACCCTGGAGCCTTGCTAGAATCTTTAGCTGGCCTGCATAGGCGCTTACCTTGGCGACCGAGATACTCTGTGCCTCACCTTATTACTGAAAACATGCAACCGCCTAGCGCCGACATGCAACCATGGCTTCTCCGCAATGGAGTCACCATCGAGAGCTGGGTCCCTAAGAAAAAAAACCTTAGATTTATAAGTAACTGTTGGTGTGGATCCGACCGTATAATCCGGGTTTAGCCACCGTCCCGATTTACACCTAATTTGTAAGGCAACAGCCGACATCGCTGATCACAAAGCCGACCGCGGCGTCTCCCCTTTTTCTAGCTAGTCAGATCAATCATAACACAATATTCCTATGCATCCTGCCGCGGCTAGCTTTCAATAGTAACCTAATAGCGCCGCGCGCTAAACTCCCATATAAAAAACCTTAGGTAGATTAGCCAACCCCCGATTATATAGTAGGTAGGGCAGAATCAATTACGGAATTAGTATCACACTGTCCCAGGAATAGGGCCGGACCAAGTGGTTATCTTGTTCCCAGGAGTTATCGTACATCTTGACCTACGTACTCAAATACGACATACCAATAGCACAAGCCCCTGCCAATTTACGTAAAGTTCTGGGGTTGGTGATACTTCTTCCCATCCAGCGTTGTGACCAACGTCCCATTCGCCATGAATTCATTGACCATGAAGTCCATCAACATCTGAATGCCTCCCGGCCCCGTCTTCTTGGTGTTGACCACGCTCCCAATCGTCTGCGTGAGGTCGGAGTGCCAGTCGAAGTGATTGGTGTAGAGGTTAACGTTGCGGATGGCGACGCGCTCGGTGCCGCGGAGGAACACCTCGCCGTCGTCGGAGAAGTCGGTGTAGCGGACGCTGACTTGGTTGATGCCAGATTGGGCCCCGGAGCCGTGGAGAAGGGTGACGTCGGCGACGCCCGAGACCTTACCGGCGAGGGTGTAGTTCCCGGCTGGAAGGTCTGCGCGGGACGGAGAGGCTTCGCCGGGGATGTAGGGCTCGCCCCAGGGCACAACGTCCGACGTGACCGCTACCTTCGGTGGCTGGCACGGCTCGCGGCTGGTCAGAGTCGCCACGACGAGGCGCTGGCGGATGCCATCTCGTTCCTTGGAAGGGTAGCAAGGTAGGGGGTTGGCGCCGCCACATGCCGGGGAGAATGTTTGCTCCTCCCAGTAGACGATCTTCGTGCCGTCAAGCGAGAACCTCGGATCTGCCCTGCCGTTCCACTCGGGATCGTTATAGTCGCCACTACCTGGCTCGCCGGATCCCTGGTCATTGATCCGCTGGCCAAAGTATTCGCCGCGATCACCGTGGCGATCGAGGAGGTAAGGCCGGAAGAACCTCCTACGGCCGTTGTTACGCGTTGAAGCAGTCAGGCTTACGCTGATCAGGTCGGTGATGGGAGGGATGTAGCGCATGCCGGAAAGCCACATGTTGCGATCGGTTCCGCGGGTATCCATGATGGCGATCCAACCATCATGTCGCGAGATGTCGATCGGGTCAACGTACTCGGGATGGCTAGTGAGTCGACGCTTGCGTCCCGTCGTGAGGTCGAAGGCATAGGCGTCGGTGTTTGCCGATTCGATCGGGAACCCAATGGCGACTACTTCTTTGCCATCTCCGCTGAAGCCTCGGAGCTCGCCCAACGAGATGGCCGACGGCGTCAGGACGATCCTGTCGCCGTCGACGTCGACGGGCACCAGGTTGGCGGGGCTGGAGAGCCTGGTGACGTTGACTAGATCGTAGCGCGGGCCAGATGGGAGGCCGGTCCCGGGAGACGGGTTGAAGGAGAGTCGTGAGTAGAACACGTCCTGACCCAGCTTTCCGTCATGGGACACGAAGGCGTTGAATCCCAGGTGCACGTTGTCGGGGTGCAGGCGGAGTTCCCGAGGCTCACCACCGGAACCCGAGCCGTCGGGGGTTGTGTTCCACCGGATGGGATGGATGCTCGTGCTCTCCGGCGTGCACTCGTCGCTCGACAGATCGTGCTCGCCGCAGTCGACTATGCGGAGGCCAGCGAGGACACGCTTACCGTCGATGAACGCCTGGGGGTTATCCCACATGCTGGTCCGGTCGTGGGCAAGGCCGCAGGTCAGGCACTTCCAGGTGTCGCCGTTCGGGAACGTTGTGTCGTCTGCCTTGAGCAAGATAAGCTGCGACCCCGAGTAAATGCTCGCGGGATGGGGTGCGGCGGGCGCGCCGACGAAGTTGACCTCGGCGTAGACATGGTTCCCGTCCGGCGAGAAGCTGCCGCCCTGGAAGTAGGTTGTCCTTCCGAGGCAACCGGTCTCCCTTGGGTTTGCCTTCTTGTCGCAGCTGCCAACTGGTGCATGGTCGGCAATTGCGGGAGGAAGAAGCAGTGTCTTGAGAGAGATGGGCTCGGGCTCCGGAGGCTGAGGTATCGCACGCTCACCCCGGGGGGTGACAGAAGCCACGGTGACGCCGGCTAGTACAAAGCCGGTCAAAGAGAACTTCATGCTGGGCAGTGAAATATTGGTGAGGGAATTGGGTCTGGAGATCGATCGAGTCGTGATGCGTCGAACCTGGCGGACCGGCTAGTTCTAGTTTTTATATCCAGTTCACCATGGATTTTTGGCAGGTGATCGATCTACTTCCCCAATGACTCTGCAAGTGGCAGGGTAGATTCATACATGTCTAGAGCGCATCTCCTCAACGTGGACTTGTTTCCTTGTTCGTAGCGAAGGGCTTGCAAAGGCATCCAGCGCGGATGGAAGTGTTCGAGAATTCTTCGAGTTTCCAGTGCGAGCTGGGGTCTGACAGGGGTCATTATCCGCGAAGATTGACCGGAATATTGAAGACACCAATACGACTAAATTCCGAGATCCACAAGTCCTTTGTCCCGGGAATAGGGTGACAAGCTCCACAGAGCCCCGCGTGATGGCAGTGTGGAGAGGCTGGGGCAATGCTGGGGAGAGGAGCCAGATTATCGGAAAACCAACCGTCATTTGATGAGGAGCGACTCTACCTGTACGAGCGTATAAGTATCACGAGAGCTCCGTCCACCTCCTTTCCAGCCAACGAGACTCCAGCACTCAGCACCTGCCTTCTCCCCAGGACGGATATTCTTCGTCTCTCCCCATGGCGGCCCCCAACGATCGCAAGACCTCGATTGAGAAGACCGATCCGGTCGAAGCCCGTCTCGACGACCAGATCGAGTCGAGCCCCGCCCGTGAACAAGTCACGGCCGATGCGGCCACAAAGGGTCAAGCAGCCACCGGCTACGAGACAGTCTCGCTTTGGGACACGGTCAGGACGTTCAAGATAGCCACAGCCTGCTGTTTCGCCGCTGCCTTCAGCGCTGGAGCTGACGGCTACCAGATGGCGTAAGTCCCTTGAGTTTCTTGCATGGTCGCGGAGCTAGGCTCCCCGACACTGCGGCATGTCCACTGACAAGCGTGAAACCAGCATGAACGCGAGCATCATCGCCAACAAGGGCTTTGTCGAGCAGTTCGCCACTGAGGTCTCCGCGGAGGGAGTCAAGTTCCTCGCTGCCGGCACTATCAGCAGCTGGAGCGCCACCCAGAACTGCGGACAGATAATGGGGCAGACCGGTATCTCTTTCCTGAACGCCCGGCTCGGACGTAAGGCTGGAATGGGTGTCCTTTGGCTGCTTATTATGTGCAGCGTCCTCACAGAGACCTTCGCCAGGAACTGGAAGGTGTGGCTCGTGGCCAAGCTGCTCGCAGGTATGGGCGTCGGCGCGATGCAGGCCACCATCCTCGGGTACATCAGCGAGATCGCCCCCGTACGGGTCCGAGGAAGCATGCTCATGCTGTACTCGTTCTGGTGGACTCTCGGTTCCTTCTGCACCCACGTCGCCCTGCAGAGCCTCAACCGCCAGGATCCTCTCGACTGGCTCACCCCTGTCTATACACAGTGGGGTCACGTCGGCGTTATGGCTATCATCTACATCTGTCTGCCAGAGTCTCCAGCCTGGTGCGCCAGCGTTGGAAAGGAGGAGAAGGCGAAGAAATGGCTTAGGCTTATTCACCGGGACGTCAAGGGCTATGACGTCGACTATCAGTTCCAGGTGCTGGCTCTCAACATCGAGCACGAGCGTGCTATTGCCGTCGAGCAAAGAAACGAGCACTGGACCGCTATCTTCAAGGGCGTGGATGGACGCCGTACTATAACTGCCCTATGGACTATCGTCGCACAACAATTCCTCGGCCTGGCCCTATTCGGTACCTTTGGTACCTATTTTTTCCAGCAAGCCGGTCTGGAAGATCCCTTCAAGATCAAGGCTATCACTACGTCTTTGCAAATTGTTACTGTCCTCTCCGCCGTCATTTTGGTTGATAAGCTCGGTCGAAGGCTGATGGCATGCGGCGCTACAACTATAATGTGGATTTCATGCTTGGTTGTTGGGATTCTCGGCGTTGCACCACAATCCAACGCCACTACTTATATCTTCGTCCTGTTTGCCTGCTTCTGGAGTAAGTCCAACTGTGAACGAATAGAGAGCATGGTTTTGCTAACGTTGGCTTCCCTCTAGATATCGGTATTTCTGCCAACGGTGCCGCTGGCTGGGGCTACATTGGAGAAATGTCATCGCAGCGTTTGCGCCCCTACACATCGGGATTCGCCGCCTCCGGCAACTCCATCAGCGGCTTGATCATGTCTGTTCTGACACCTTACATGGTTAACAACCATAAGTGGAACTGGGGCTATAAGACTGGGTTCTTTTATGCCGGTGTAGGTCTGATCTGGGTTGTCGGAATCTGGTTCATCGTACCGGAAACTGCTGGGTTAGTAGCCTCGTCCTCCTCCTGTTTCACGTCCCTTGCTGACCAACCTACCAGACGCTCTGCTGCTGAATTGGATGAGTTGTTCGAGCGCAAGATCAAGGCCTGGCGGTTCAAGGACACCGAGACTGCTACCCAGCGTCTTGTTAGAGTCGAGAAGGAGAAGTCGGAATCACGAGAGGTGTAACTTGGACGATGTGGTGCCTGTGTCGCTTGCTATGATGTTATTTGTAAGGTTATAATTTCCTCTAGGGAGAGGAGCGTTGCGCCTAGTTGTACCTTTCACTTCTGCTTGATCAAGATTGCTCAATACTTAGGCTTGAAATAACAGAACGGCCGCCAGCCACTTATCTACTAGACACTGTATCAAAAGGTCATTGCTCGTGAGAATTATTTGCCGCGATGCCGCCCATATTTTTTACACCAGTCCGGCTTGTGGCTATGTCTGCTGTTATTTCTAGCTATTGCCTCGCACGTCTATTCATATAACGGCCTCGCCTACTTTCCGGATACTCCGTATTGCCTTACCGTTATTAACAGCAAGTTATCTTCTAGCGTATAAGTTAAACCGACCCTCTTCAGATAGCAGTTTATCTCATGCAATTTTATAAATATAAAACATCTTTATTTTATAATAAGGCAAATAGTAAGTCTTAGTATAAACCTGAGGTATCTTTAAATTTTTAATAAATATTTAAAGTTAATATATGAATTTGTTATTAATATGTTAAGGACCTTAAAGCGGGGAAATTTAGAAAATTATTGGATCATTTACACGCGACTGTAACCTACCCGGTGGTATAACAAGGTCGTTCAAGCGAGAGCCACAACTCCCAGGCTCGTCCTCGGAATCGTCTCCGCATTGGTCTCGTGGAGACAGGGGACAGGGGACAAGGAGGGTTGGCGATCGTTGCGGGGAACGGACGACCCACATGGTAAAGCTCGGGGTATGAGGGGAGGGGTAGGAGGCAACTTGGATTGTTCCGATCTGGGACGGAATTATTATTTCAACCGCACTATATATTTACTGCTATATTCCGGGCCCACCCCCTCAACCATCCGCTCATGGGTGCCGCGATGCACTTCCTCTTTCTCTGGCTTCGCTTCTTTCTTCCGAACTCACTCAGTACCCATGTCGTACTCGGCAATCATTCGAGGCTCGGGCTCTACGATGGACTTGCCATCACGCCGAGGCCCACGTGGGTCCCTCTACGTGACCCGAGCCTGCGGTGCGTTCTAACCTCTGTCTTCATCGACCTCCTCCTCCTCCTCTGTCTCGCCCAGGCTAACGCATCCAGACTCCTGCAAGCGGCGCAAGGTGAAATGCGACGCTGGACGGCCGTGCGCAAGCTGTCATGCTTCCAATATTCATTGCTCCTACACCATAGTACCACAGAAGCGGGGGAGGGTTGGCAGGCGACGGGCGGTAGAGCCCTCCTCGTCCTCGTCCTCATCCTCGTCGCCTGCCGCCACCCAAGAATGCAATGAGGCCACTGTCAGCTCGGTGGTCGAGTCCAGCGAGCGGCCAACTCCTGCGGCCTCGTCTAGCCACCCAAGCCTGGCTTTCACATATTCCACTTCACCCAGAACCACCATATCCTTCTCGGCTCATGACCCGATTTCGGACGCTGAACGCATCCGTGCGGGCTTCATTGACCATGTGGCTGCCCAGTTGATGTCCGGGACGGTCGAGGACCTTGTGGATCGATGCATTGACTTGTTCATGCAGTTCATATTTCCGAACACCCCAGTGTGTCACGAGCCCACGCTTCGTGCCGGCGTCGCCCTCTTTCAGCTCAAGGACTCGGCCGATGCCACCCAGCACCCAATCCTCGCAAGGACCTTCACTCTGGTGACAGCTCTCTGCGCGCTGGTCCTGTCAGTCGCGCCTGATTCATACATTCCCCAGAGAGCTACGCTGGCCCTGGAGTTTCTGCGGGCTTCCCGAGCCATGCTCCTCACCTACGTCGAGCACGATTTGGAGCGTCCCGACTGGACCAGCCTGATAATCCGGGTCTGGCAATCTTCGGCGACGCAAAATGTGACAGGGAGAAATGGCGAGGCACATCATTACTACAGCGAGGCTTCCATGTTGGCGCTCCATCTTCGTCTGTATCAGGAGGAGTCGGTCAGCTGGAGAACTCCCCTGGACGCTCAGCTGCTACGATCCAACTTCTGGCAGCTGTACCTTTCCGACAAGTCCGCGGCGGTTTTGGATGACCGGTGCCGTCTCATCACCGAGCACGTATTCGAGGAGGACCTAACTCTTCTCGAGAGGGGCTCACCAGAAGTTCCTTTGCTCGACATGACGAGGAAACAGTGTTCGCCGCTCCTCGACAGCCGATTTCAGGAGGGCCACCTATTGAAACGGCAAATCTGGAGAAGTGGGGTCAGTCTGGTCACGGCCATTGGGGCCATCGATGATAACTCCACTGCGGACCACGTAACCGGTCTTTACCTGGATTTCACAGGGCTCATCGACGGCTTTCCTCTGTGGCTGTGGAACCCCAACCAGTATCTTGATGGAGAGCCTGGCGCCAGTGTCTCAGAATATCACAAGATGTGCTTCTGGGCGCAGAGGAGCAGCATCATACTGTCCTTTCACACCTTGAAATTGGTCATCTTGCGGGCCTGCATCGATCACGATGTCCCTGGCGTGATGGGCTTCGACCATAATGAACTATCATGGCACCAGAGGAAACTGGACATCAGCCGAGACTTTCTTTCCGAGCTGCAGATGGTGCCTTTTGATTGCATCAAGATGCAGGGAGAGCCGACGGTACGTGCAAATCCCCGACGAATCCGCGACCATCGTACGTTGGCTGATGAGGAGTTTGCCGCACTCATAATAGGTCCGAAGACTGCGGAACGTCGGCACTGTACTCCTCGAAATTGTTCACAATACCAATAACGAGAGCATGAAGACTCGGGCGCAGTCTCAGCTGGTACAGCTATTAGATGTGCTGGCCAAGCTCGATTCCCGGGCGTCCGATGAGCTTCGATGATGGGATCCTGGCTCCGACAAATTTCCGGTATAAATTCCGTGGCACAGTCCCCCTCCAGCAAGCTGCGGGTACCTTACCCACCAAGAAAGCTGGCCATCACGGGGTTGCCTCCTCTATGGAGGTTCCAACGTGGATATGTACTTATATTCTTCAAAGTCCAAGCACCCTCCATCACCCTCCATCACCCTCCATCACTCTCCATAATATTAGCCCGAAAGGCAAAGGTCTCCGATCTTCTATCCCTCTTTTAATTACGAGCCTAACGGATTAATCCCTGTCGCTTGCCACCCCTCGGCACCATGGTCGCACAGGCGTCTCTCAATCCCATCATACCCGGCTTCGCCCCTGACCCGTCTGCCATCCATGTCGACGGCTGGTTCTTCGTTGTCACCTCTTCATTCCACCTCTTTCCAGGCCTGCCTATCTATGCCTCACAAGACCTTTCCTCGTGGAAACAAATCGGTCAGTTTGCCCACACAGCCCCGCAAAACTGATGGTGCTCGTTGCTCACTGTCGGTGCATCGCCAGGGAATGCAATTGATCGGCAGGGTCAGCTCAGCCTTCTCAAGTCCAGGACCAGTATCAGCAGCCCAGCACCACAGAGAGGAGGGCGTATACTGCCCGCCACGGGCGGCCTTTATGCCCCGGCCATCCGCCATCACGACGGCACCTTCTACATTGTCTGCACAAATGCCCTCCGGGAGCCAGACGCTGTTACGGCAAAGAAGGAGAACTTCATCATATCGACCAAAGACATTTGGAAAGGCAAATGGAGTGATCCAGTTTACTTTGACTTTGAAGGTATCGACCCCAGCATCACTTTTGATGACGGCAAAGTATACATTCAAGGGTCAGCGGCTCCAGGGCCGGCCACTCGAATCAACAACTTCCAGATTGATCTCGCAACCGGGAAGAGGCTATCCGAAGAGCGGACCATCTGGACAGGAATGGGTGGCGTCTACCCGGAAGGACCCCATGTCTTCAAATGGAACGGATGGTACTACCTGATTATTGCCGAGGGGGGCACTCACCTCACACACTCTGTGACTGCAGCCCGATCGAAGGATATTTGGGGTCCCTACCAGCCCGCACCCAACAACCCCATCCTGACGGCATACGGAACAGACGAGTACATTCAGCACACAGGCCACTGCGACATCTTCCAGGATGCAGATGGCCAATGGTGGGCCGTGTGTCTGGCCGTGCGCAAGAATCAGGAAAGATACGTTCTCAGCAGGGAAACATTTTTGACGCCAGCCCGGTGGCAAGGAGAATGGCTGCAGATCGAACCCGTTAAGTCGGACGTCAAGAATCATGCAGGGGTCCAACTCCCGAGCCTTGTCCTGTCGGCGGCGCCCGAGGTTAGCTACGTCTACGTGCGGGATGCGCAGCTGAACCGCTATCAGTTCGAACAAGGCGGAGAGGCCGTCACACTCAAGCCATCGTCAGTTGATTTTTCCTCGATCGACGTCTCGCCCACTTTCGTTGCCAAAAGACAGCGGGCGCTGCAGGGCAAGGCCACTGCCGCAGTCACGCAGCTGGACGGTGCGTGGAGCAAGGTTAAGGTCAAGTTCGGACTCGCATGCTACAAGGACGAGCACCGTTTCTTCCGCGTTTACTTCGACACAGAGGATTCGAGTGTGGTGTTTGATATTGTCAATGCGGCCCAGAAGATTGCCAGGACCACTCGCCGGGTCTTGGGAGACGTTGAGGGGTTGTCTTTTAGTATGGACTACACGGACATGGAATACACATTGCGGTATACGGCAGGAGCCGGCTCGCTGTCCACAGTGACGCTGGCCACGGTGGATACTTTGGAGATGACAGACCCAGACTTTGTGGGACCTATCATTGGCGTCTTCGCGGTCGCCGGTGCAGAAGGGGTTGAGGTGAAGTTCGAGAAGTTTTCTGTCGCGTAGAAAGATAACCTAGACATAGATGTGTGTTGAAATGAGAAGATTCAAGTTGCTTGATTCATACTAAATGCAGAGTAGGAGAACTACTATTCACGTACAGGCACCATCTCTGTGGAATGTTCCACCTTCTTCCACACGTTTCGACCGACTTGGTCGTCTCGCACTTATGATCCAACAGAGTGCTCCCTCATCTATTAAAGGATCCAATACAAGAATTACGGGCCTCGGCCTTGCAAGCGAAGGAGACTCTGTGGAACTCACCAACCTGCGCCGAGAACCTGTCGGAAAGTAGGACTACCCTTATAGATAACTTCAATATATATAAATTGCTTATATTATTATTCCTAAGGCTATTATTACCTTCCTTTCTAAGCCGAGATATAGCCTTTTTAATTACGTCTAGTCTATCTAAGGCTTCTTTAATTAGCTAGAGATTGCTAGTCTTATATAATTTCTTTTAAAATTATATGCCTTTCGGTACGAAAGGTCTTCTTAAGCTCTGGGATTTTTCACTTCTGAAATTTTGCCCCCCCCCCCCCCTCCTTTCTTTCTGGCCACAGGACCGTCCAGGGCCAACTTCAATTCATAACCTCATCGTGGCATCTCAAACAATATCGGTGCTGGGCTGTATCCTCCACGAGCCAATGCGGGCTGAGCCTTTCGCCTCTCGCCTCTCCAGCGCCTCTAACATGTTTTTAAAGATGATTAAATTGCCCCTGGTGATTTAGTGCATTCCCAGCATTCCTCGTCACTCCAGATCTCGGTTCCCGGCGACTTTTTAAATCTAGCGTCTTTCAATGAGTAACCACTAAATAGACATGCGTACGGCCCTTGGCTCGGATCATAGGCTGATGCCCTGCAGCCCTTGAGGTGCGAGCAAATGGTTGCGCAATTCTCAGCATCCGCATTATGCGGGTAGATCATGGTGTCGTAGAACCGACCTCCGGCGCTGACGGTACCGGCTTGGTTACAATTGTATTCAACACTGACGTTACTCCGGAGGTTGCATTGCGGTCCTGTGTCCGGGAGGCCCGGTACAATCGACGGGGGCTCACTCCCGCACCGGGTACAATCTGCGCAGCCCAGGTCGTACCAGGACGTCGAAGATATCGGTTCTTCAATGAAACCCCCTTCGACTAGACCTTTCTCATAGAAGCGACATGGTGTATCGGGATCAGAAGCGTTGTATCCGTATGATTTGCAGGTATACCAGCTATTGCAGATGAATGCACAGTCTTCGATTTGATCCTGCGGCATGCCATTGTAGACGATTCCCCATCCGTCACCCGACAGGAAATGGCCTCTCATGTTGCATTGTGCACCGGCGGGTAGTGCTTCAGCATCGTGGCAGGTACCAGGGTAAGTGAATCCGGGTGGACATGTGTATAGATAACTGCTTGAAGACATGCACGGTGTAGGCGTGTTTGTCTGCGAAGTTGCGAAATATTCGGGATAAAGGTAGTGAAATGTGGCGTTCTGAATAAATAGTCGAATTTGATCCAACAGGGATGCTGACCCAACGTCGACGAAGCCAACGAGGGCCAGCGCGAGCGATCCCGTCGGCCGCATCGTGGATGGAGACGCGAGACAGCGAAATGAAATCAGGAGATGAGTGGAGGATAACCAGGTGGCGCTGAGAAGTTATTCTGTCGTGTGGTATGGCCGGTGCATGTCTCGTATAGCTCATAAATGGTTCCGCGCTAGACAATTCGGTCAATAGCTCCTGTTGGAACGGATTTCAAAGCCTGATAAGAACCTACATCTTTTATACGGAGTATGCTACATGCAGGCAGCTGCTCAGACACACCTGCATCTTTCGTATAACATTATTAATGGATCCGCGCCTCACGCACAATTCATAACAATAATACATCTAGTTTGTTTTCATTGGCATTTACATAACTGATAAAGTCTCCTGGTAATCTCAAGGGCCCAGCCAGACGCTATAAAGAGAAAAAAAATCCACATCAATCACAGACACAAAAATCACCCACTTAAAGCGATGCAGAGAGCGTTCTCGCATCATATCCCGGCCTGACAGGAAGCACGTGTTATTGTTGAATTGGACCATGTTGGAACACCTAGGTGCAGCCCCACTTTTAGCAGACAAGTCAACACTGAAGCTATCACAATAGGGGCACCAACACACAATACACAATAATCACGCACTACCTTCCTTTGGCGGGCCGCTTGCCGGACCGGTCCCTCCAAGTCTCAATTGATTCCTCACGACCAGCCTACCCTACACCTTCTCCTGATGACCCGACCCCGCTCTGATGCCAGGGAGTCTCCTCTATCTGGGGATAAACGTCCTTGAGAGTTATGCTACGCATTACAGGTTTGGATCCCTTCAGGATGTGGTTGAGATGGGAGAAGTGTCACTTAAAAAGCTCCAATCTAGACCTGATCTAGAAACCAGCACGCCCCGTGCATATATTTACACTGTGCAAACGTGGACTCTCGAGAGGCCAAAGCATTCCAGAATACTTCACTGTTCGTAATACTACTGATGATGGAGCAACTATAGGGAAGTCGGCAAGTCGCTCACCCACACAAACTCCCGTCCTGCATCACATAATCACTCGCTTTAGCTAGAGTTACATGTCGCATGATTCCGCCCCCCAGCCTCATTGTATCCTCGGTGTGGCGCACGCCTGCGGCTGTGCGTGGAGAGGAAATTTGTTGTTCCTGTACGCACTCGATCATGTGCACCTTTTACCATCGCCCTCGCTCTGGCACGCTGCATTTACCACTGTTGCCTTTGTCGCAATGGAAACGGCTGAGATGGAAGAAATGGACTCTGCGACTCAGATCAAAGACTTGCCTGCCGGGATCAAAGAGTTCGACATGCCAGCCATTGACGGAGACTTTCTCGATGGCCTACCATCTACCACCCGGTCTGATTTCGAAGACGCTAAACTTCGCCGATTCCCTGGATGCGGATCTGAGATTCAATGGCTTGAATTTCTCGGCTATGGTCGTGAGGGCCTGGTTTTCAAGGTCACATTTGGCCATGGCGATCCCGTCGCCCTGAAAGTGGTACGATGGGCATTTATCTCTCTTTCCATCTCTGTTTTTCATCTCCGCATGCCAACCCAATGTTGAGTTGCTGATGTTCCCTGCCTGTCTGCATGTGTAGTTCTGGCGCGCAAAACGACCTGCTCAGCCAGTGCCAAGGAGCACCGAGCCCATGATTCTAGACTGGCCCTTTGAGGACGAATGTATCACGGCCGCACTGCTCGATCAGATGAAGCGAGCCATGGCCGATGACGATGCCAAAGCCGCTGCGGGTGCGACCCGAACCATTGCAACCGTCCCGGGACCTAGGACTGTTACGGAAGCTATCCGGAACATATGTGCTTTTAGCGACGAGGCTCGACAGTCGCCAAGGACGGGAGCAAAACACTCGCATTGGGTATATCCACCGCCGTTTCCTCCCGTGCCCAACTGCTACGGATGGACCACTATCCATCGCGACCAAATCCCGTTCATCAATCCACCGGTGAGATCTGTAGTGGATGATGTTGACTGGCACTGGGCCATCGTTTACGAGCTGGTGCCCGCAGGAGCACAGGACATCAGCATTGGCCAACTTCACCTCGACTTCTTCTACGCCGTAGGCCTTGCCTTGGGGCCGTACAAGTGTGACAACTGGCATGGCGGTAGGCTAGTTGACCTCAACGATATTCGCACGCCATATGGTATAGGCTGGAACAGGTCCTTAGTCCGCCCTCGGGTGGCCAACAAATGGTTCCTAACATTGGACTGTACTCAGCCCTACGCCCTCGCCTATAAAATTGTCGAGCCTTCAGAGAGGGCCAGACGCCGTAAGCTTGCCAGACTTGATAGTGGCCACAAGGGCTCAGAGACTGGTGCCAAGAACAATACCGATAACTGAAACGACGACAGACAGAATGGTGCAGGCCGCTCCTTTCGATACCGTTTCATCCCTGGAGCTATGTCAATCGAGCATATGCCTCTTGGATGCTTCTTGAACCATGGCTAGTAGACTGTTCCTGTCTATGTATTCATGTACTTGAGAAAGAAGGCTATCCTGTGGTTGCCTAGGCTAGAATTAGTGCGACCAATTGGCTGACGCAGTCAGAGAACCTGCAAAACAAACAAACAAGTTAGAGGTTAGAGTTCTAGGAAAATTTCTTGAGTCTTGGGGCTGGCTTTACGTACGGTTCTTAGAGAGGGCGAGCCATCTAGATTCGTCAACTCTAGGGACACTGCGGCGTAGTACCACTCACGTCCCTGGATGACGATTGCATATAAAGCCTCGAGTTCACTCAGGGCATCGTTTACGTACTGCGCTTCTCGCGGGCGTCTCAATCTTGTCCAAGTCTTGCGGCCTCAGTCTTCTGTACCGACGAACGCAGCATCTTCCAATGTGCAGCCTGCCACATGGCCATTTGCGATACGGCACCTTCAAAGTCGTTGCCAGATCTATTAGTCTCGAGGCTGACGGTGATGGGGCATGAGCTTAAAGCGGAGTAGGACGTGTGGTTGATGCTCGTCTGGGGGAGCTCTTGGCGCCGGGTTTCGGCTTTGGCCGCAGATCGATGGTCTGGGTCGTGTCGAGAATCGATATAGAGGCAGAAGTCGATGCGTTTGTCCGGAGCGGGTATGGGGAGGTATTCTTTGATGATGGGAGCTGTGGTGCTAAGCAAGGCGTTGGTCCAAAGGCTAAAATTGATGAGGCGGTCCTCTCTCGCTCGAAACAATTTCTTGAGCAGTGGCTGATGGACCCCGACGTTCCAGACAGGCTCATCGAGATCCATCTCGAAACAGCGCCGGGCCTCGGAACCAATATTAACGCTCTCTGGCGTAAGTCGGCTTCCTTCCCCAGGGAGAGTCGGTAAAGACAGTGCTGCCGAGGTTAAATTCATCCAGCAGAGCTTCCATATCGGGCGTGTTGTTCCCGGCCCATAGCACACCCTTGCAACATTCGATGTTTTGGATACGGAGGAGCGCGTACTTTATGACCTGGGGCAGGTGAGGCGCGCGGGGACCCGTCGGTTGGCGCTTGATGATACCTTCGTTACCGAGGTTAAGGAGGAGAGTTTGCGACGCGACGATGATGCGTTGGAGGTGGATGGTTTCGTGGAAGATTTGGTGGGTGATGGCGACCGAGAAGGCAGGAGTCGAGCAGCCTGTTCTCACTCTAGCATGGCGATGCGATTGAGTACGCCCGCACGAGGCGATTGATCCTCATCTAGCGGGATACCTACCCTCCTCTTTCTATTCGGTGTCGATGGCACGCTCATTCTGCTCTCTTCATCTTCACCTTCGGGCTCTGGGCTAAGGGGATGTGCTCGTTTGCGCGTCGGCTTCGGTTGGCTCAATGAGAAATCGTCAGGATATGGTAGCTGGTCGATGGATTTGAGGCATTCATGGATTAAGGTAGTGGTTCGTATGTCAATGCAAATGGCATCTAATCCAAGTACATAGTTGTGATAGAATGAGAGAAGATTTGGCTATCGTGAGCCCAGAACGCAACGTCATTGGATTTGTTGATTTGGATGTTGATAATTGGCCCAGCAACTGGCTCACCCGGCACGGCCCCACCCGCTCCGGCGTCCGATCCGGTACCCCGCTTCGATGTCCCACTTCCACCGGCATCATAGCCATGTCGGTATTGGTATCTAAAGCCTTTCAAAGAAATGACGAGGACCCTTCGTATTTAGAAAAGGACTGTAACTAACCTTTTGTGCTAATTTAGGCAAAGAACGGGACAAAGAGGAATATTTGTTCCAGAAGGAGTGCGTGAGCAAGAGACTCTGAATTGCAGGTCGGGCTATCCGTTGCCGTCATGTTTCTATAACCTACCACTTGACATGCACGCCGGTTCTTTGAGGTAAATACGCTATATCTAAAAATGCCCGATTTTGGACGCCGTCAAAACCAGATATTGATGTGCGCATCTCGCTGCCATCACGCTAGATATGCCGGCTTTAATGGGCAAACCGAAAGTCCAGCCTCTTGTTACCCTCGTCCTTAGTGGTCTTCAAATATTCATCCTTCTCGGCCGAGCTCATTGCGTTCCAGATTCTCTCGCGGGACTTGTTTTTCTGGATGTAGTAGACCTTGATGAATATCGTCATGACTACGTTCCAACCAACAACGCCAAGGAGGACTTTGTTTCCTCGTCGATAGAATGGCTTATCATCTTCACGATAAATCTAAGTAGGCCCAGTCAGCAAAAAGTTCCGAATTAAAAGCCAGAAAAGTTGTGTTACTTACCTGCGAGGCAATGACAGAGCTTGCCTGGCAAATCATATTGTATAGGGCGCTTCCCACTGTTCTAGTACGAACAGAACCCGCATTTCGAGAAGTGAGGCTGACTGTAGATATTGTTAGTTGCAAGTCTGTTATTATTATGAGGTTCTAATATTGCTTACCATTGATGGAGTGGATGTAAGGGAAACCGATGAGAAGCACCGTGACGGCGTACCAACTCCAGGGACTTGAATTTGACGGGAGCAACTCCAACGCAAGCAGCAAGGGGAGACACCAAAAAGAATAAAATAACACAACAGCCATGCGGTTGTTGATCTTTTCCGAGTACCATGACCAGAATACCAACTGAATCAAGAATAAGACATAAGCCGGAATCGTCAACAGATTCGTCTCAAAGGTGTTGAAACCTAGGCCCTTTAGATTCAAAGTCAGGTAAGCCGAGACTGGGTTCGTCGGGATTAGCATCGTGAAGCTAATCGCGTATAGCGGCCAGAGGTCGTAGTCCATCAGCGCAGCCCAAAGCAGCTTGAAGCTCAGGCCTTGGCGATTGTGCATTCCTCCCTGGGAAATATGATTAGCAATGATAGACGGCATAGGTGTTCTGGCGTAGAGGCGCTCACCTTTGCAGGATCGTCTCGCAGAACTCGATTAACCATTATGACCTCCTCGCGCTCCGTAAACCAGCCATCCTTTCCGCGGAACCAACTGGCCGTCTGGGTCGGACTTGGGGGCAAGTAGAACCAAGAAAGAACACCAATAATGGCTGTAAGAGCACCTTCGAGGGCAAAAAGCCATCTCCAACCCTCCCAACCTCCAATATGCTGCATGTGGAGAATGCCGTAGGCTAGGAAAGCTGCAATGATAAAGGTAAAGTGGGACGAGCAGTAGAAGAAGCTCACTCGCATCGGGAGCTCCTTATTGGTGTAAAAGTATGACAAGTAGAGTAGCGCATCGGGGATAAAGCCGCCTTCGACTAAACCCAATAGAGCACGGGTCGCGTAGAAGCTCTTCTCGCCGGTGATGAACCCTTGACAAATGCCGATGATGCTCCAGGTGACCATCTGGATGGGGATCCAGACATCCGGGCCCAGTCGCTTCGAGACCATCTGGGACGGTACTTCAGCCGACAAGAAGCAAAGATAGAAGATCATCATTCCGTAATTGTAGTGATTCGTTGACAGGCCGAGGTCGTCAAGCATGCCACCGCTCAGAGCTTGGGAGATGTTGCCTCGGTCGAGTTGGAGAGCGAAAAACATGAGGCAGACCCATGAACAAATTCTGTAATCGAGCTGCGGGAACATTATGATCAGTATCAAAACAAGGTGAATTCTGCACAACGACATACTTTGCGAATCAAGATCTTTTCTTCCTTCTCCGTCCATTCAGCAGTTGGATCATATCTGTGTCTGCCTTCATACTCTGGGATGGGCTCGTATAATTCTGTAGATGCGCCACCCACGAAAGTGTCACCGGTAAAGTAATTAGACTTGGTCGATCCAGGCTCATAGTCCGAGTCCGAGGGCGACTCCTTGGTTCCGACCTCGTGGTCAGATTTCGAGTTGTAAGCCATTACGGATCGCGTCTGCTCGAATTTGCCGATAGACGATGGAGAGTCCGAATGCAGACTACATGAAGCCGCTGATGTTTCAAAGAAATCTGTGTGAGTTTATAAGTTAAATATGTTTTGTATGCACGATGTTACGCTTACACGTGCGATAGGCCAACGATGGTGCAATGGGTGCATGGGCTTGCAAGGTAGGTGGGATCCGACAGAGATCAAGACATCTCCGGATCTCCGTCGATCGGCCCCTGATGTGCTATATTTTTGATGGGGCCGATGGTCCACCATCGAACAATCTTAGCACAGTCCATGTGTAAAGTAATGGTGGTGGTCCGTTTCGCCTCGCCCTTGAACTTGAGTTGATTACAAGTGCGTCGTATTGACCCCCAAGCACGGGATCACTAACATGACCTCGAAAAGAGGAGTGGAGACGCCAAAACATTTCTTACATAAGACTACGGAAAAAGCTAACATTATTATGCTTAATTGGTCGGATTTCATCGGCGGTGTAGTTGACGAGGCGGGTATGGCACAGCAAGGAGAGGTTTACGTTTCGAGGAATATCAAGAGTCTTCCCCCCCCGCAAGGGCCTATGGAGTTGCCGTTATTTGAGAATATTCAGTCTCTATCGGTGGTTGAACCCTGTTGTTCAAATATCATTTGCTTGGCAATTGTACTAGAAGAGGTTCGCACCTGGGATGAGCGAAGCATGCACGACGAAGAATTTTCACGACTCGGCGAGCCCATAGCATAAGAAATGGCGTGCTTCGGACAACCAGAAACTAAGTAGTTTTTTACAAGGTGTTGGTATAGCGCCTACGAGGGTCCGGAGCGACGCTCCGCGGAGAAACGCATCACAACTCCAACTCGGGTGGGTCAAGTTGTCACTAGAATCGATGCAACTGGACGACGACAGACATTCATGCCGGGAAGACCCCTAGTGAGGAGCAAGGTACTGGGTATAATGCTACCTCGAGCGTTGAACAGGTCAATCATTTCCATAAATGGTGCGTCAATGATACAACGTCGGCTAACGGACAAAATGACGTTCGTCTGAAGGCAAATATCGCCATTAGGGTGCGACGTCAGTCAGTGGGCATTCGCAGAGGTAGATTATGTTTGAAGAAAATTCAGAGACCTCTGGCGTCATTTTGGTTTGCCCCCTTGGGACGAGATGGAATAGAGTAGCTACGTAAAAGTGAGTGTCTGACTTTGAGTACATCCTCAAGGCAAGATGGCCTCTGATACGAAACTATGGGGTGCGGTCATTGACTCATGTAGTAGTTGCTATAAATTTTTGTATTTGAATTACAGATACTTGCTTTTTCTTTGCAGGTTTTCATTTCGATTTGTTCCAAACTGTTAGTCAAAGTTCAAATTTTGCGTCAGTCACTCATTTACCTTGAAGTTTCGCCTCCATTCTGCGAATTCCAAGACCGATCGGTATTTCACCACATATTGCATTTTCTTTTTCACATTGCAACCGAACTTGCATTAATTACAGAGAAAGCAACGGAGTTGTTGAGAGATGACTTTCACAGAGATGACGTCAGTGCTGGCAGAAAGCCAGGGAAAGTAATTTGAGGAGACATGGAAATCAATATGCAACCTTAACTAAAGAGAGGGTAAAAAATTCTCTTAGCACTAAAGTATCCGAAATAAGGCACCATAAGGTCAAGGGGGATGAAAATACTAACACTCGGTCCTTTGTCATGATCTTCGCAAACATGTGTGTCAGCTGCTCTTTTTCGGTTCAAGAGTGCATGGAGTCCTCTCTTGTCACCGGCCATGGCGCCTTTGAACTCGTGGCATCGGTCTAGGATGCAACAGGCTCCAGTGAAAAAAGGATTTGTAGTGATACTGGGCGTATATGGTCATTTTTGGGCAATATTGTATGACATACCGCCACCACCTTCTTTAGCAGTGCAACTGCCTCTTCAACTCTGCCGTCTATGAGCAAGCCTTGGTTTACCCGACAACTTAACTGAAAAGCCTCGTAATTCATCTCCGTCAATTCCCTGAGCAGTCTCAGTTCATGAGGGAGATATTGCCGCCACATGTAATGCTTGTCCAGGTTATCGGCTGGAAACATCTCTAAGATGCGTTTGAGTGCAGTTTGTCGAGTTGCCTCTAGAGTGCGCTGGTATTCACTCCATCCTCGCATTATAAAATGAACCAAGCGATGCGATTTGAACATCTGGGGACCATCTTTCCGTGTCAAGATACCGTATCCGAGGAGCATAGCAATAGATCGCGTCACTTGCCTGTCTGGCTACAGCCTAGGCGGAGGTGACCGGGGAATTGCTTCTGGCTCGATACGGAGCATGAATGAGAGCAAACTAGCTACATGGTCATTGGTATTATAGATATGTTCAGAGGTCCTGATCCATGTCGTCGAAATATTATCCTGACCGGTTTGATAGCGTACCTCATTGTGAAAGTCGCTGGATAGTAATCGGAACATGTCTTCTTCTGTGGAATTAAGAAGTCGAAAATAGTCTGTAGTCGACATATGCATTCGGTTCATATAGGATGATGCCTGTACGATCGCTAATGGGAGGTGAGTCAGCTTTCTTAGAAGCATTGTGACATCCTCTTCATTCTGCAGCTGATCAGTGGAAATCAAAGACTTTCCTACCAATGCCATCGCCTCATCTCGGCCCATCTCCAGTAATGGAAGCCGGGTTCCGCTTGTAGCAATAGCTATCTCTTTACATAGGGTCGTGAATAAGATTTTTCCGTTCTCATTGTGTGGAAGAAAGCGCAATATTCCAGGTGCCGGATCCGGACGGTCGAGGACAGTTGTCTCATCATCAGCGTTGTTGATGATAAGAAACCAGCTCTCTGAATTCTCTGAACTGAGAACCGTTTGTAGTAACTCTCTCGCGTCTTCATTATCCAAAGGCCGGATGCCTAGTCTTTTCAGGATTTCGCATGCTTCTTTGAAACCAGCCATACTGAGAGCAGGTACCCAGAAAACGGAAACAGCAGGGATGTTGTCTACAACCCAGCACGCCAAGTGCAGAGCGACTTGCGTTTTGCCCATGCCACCTAGCCCAAAGATCGCAGCTCGCTGGCGATTGACTTCCCCTGTAAAGAGAAGATCTTTCAGTGCATCAATTGTAATCTTCTTCCTAGAAACTACATTGTTTCTGGGAAATGGAATGAAGTTAACCCCGACTGCTTTCAAACATTTGCTGTAGCCCTTGCTCCTTCAAGAGTCGGCCAAACATTGCAATCAGGCATTGGAAATAGGCTACAAGGGGACGGATGCAATCCGCACGAAGCAAGAGGAAGCCGAAAACCCCGACATTGTCACAATCGAAGACGACGTGAAGTTGGACATTGATCTTGTGAAACACAGCATCTGGCTGTTACACAAGCTGAGGCCAGGTATTTGGAGAGATATCGCAGAGTCCCCCTATCTCCAAGGCTACAAATCGTATCGCATTCAAGATGACGAAGGAAACGATGTCGAGTCAACGCTGGTGGATGTGTTTTCCAACTATATCAGTGGGCGGTTTTCTTCCATCAGTGACATCCTTCGACAGCGCCTCGGTCGCACAATGGTTTTACGACGGAGGAAGATTCTTGACAGAAGATCTCGCTATGGGAACTCGCCCATCAAAGTCGCCATGCCCACACCTGAGCCCGAGCTCGAGGAGTCCCAATCCCAGCCACAAGGCACCGCCAACCGAGAAGTTTCCAAACAAGCGGTCGAAGATATCACAACACTAGACAACCATGAGGAGATTATGTTTCCACCTCGACCTGCCGCTCTCCCTGGGACCAGATATGAGGTCCCGCTGTTCCCGAAGGCCTGGGATAAAATTCCGACTACTAGCTGCGAAACCACACCGGGAGTCGCATGCCCCTTTTGTCTTTACGTCATTCCTAGTGTCTCAGTGGACAACGACGTGAAATGGAGGTGAGTAGCCGCTGACTAACCTTTCGCTAAACAAACCGAATCGATGCTAACACCTTTATATTGTAGGTCTCATGTCCTCAATGACATAGAACCATATGTATGTGTGTTCGACGACTGTGACAAGCCTGAATAACTGTATACAAACTGCGATGAATGGCTCAAACACATGAGCACGCACGTATACATTTGGAAATGCCGCAACCGAGCTCATGGCACCATTACGTTTCTCGAGGAGCATCAGTACTTGAACCACCTGAGACAGGTTCACCCGAACGTCGTACGGGAAGATGAAATCCGCATATGGGCTGAAGTAATACGCGAATCCGCCGATCCTATGTTTCACTGGTGTCCGATTTGCGGGAGTGGCGAGGATGTCACTAACTTACCAGAGCACATTGCCGGGCACTTAAGAGTTCTCGCACTAAAATCACTCCTACCTTATGAAGAAGAAGCATCGGAGGTTTCAGTAGACGACTCTTCGCACGCTGACAAGCCTGCCGCCAGCAGAACGACCTTGAGGCACGACATAAATTCTACGAGTAACAATGCCACCACTTCAAGATTATCTTGACTTCGCTGACCATTGCTACTCAGATGACGAAGACTCGGCCTTGGGGCTTCCAAATCCATCCAAAGCATGGACCACATGGATAAGGGCTACCTATAGTCAAGAGGAACAGTCCAATTCCGCTCTGCCTGCGCTTCCTGACGACGAATACGATTTGCAATGTCTCTTGAAGGCAGATCCATCGCTGGATTCTGTCGATATGTCCTGGTTCGAGGGCATATCAAAGAGAGAGTCTAGAAGATTCGAATGGGGATTTGTGACCGATGCTAGCGATGCTCAATGGAACCTAACGGACAGCAACATTCAGTCCCTGTGGCGGGCAAGGTCCAGATGGAGAAGGTACAAGATCTGAGGCTATCTGCTTCATCGAGGAAGAGTTGTAGCTGGCACAAAGCTAAAGAAGAAACACAGTTTGATACTGAATGACTGAATGTCCAGCGTTAGGATATGATGGGAATGTGTATGACCTTTACAATCGAAGGTTTTGCTCGGGGTGCAACATCACGGTTCGGGATATCTTGATGGGCGAGCAACAAGAAGGACTGCTCGCGGCTGCTAAATGTTGAGCGCTAATAATTGTGTGCGAGGGAGATTGGGCTAATTTCATTCCCTCGATGTCGATACTCGCATTGGACTGTCAAAGGATACTTTGTTTCTTAATTCATTTTCTAAGCCTCGTCGTTATTGATGAACAGATTCATTTTGGAGAAAATTATTGCTACATCCCCCTTGAAAGTCTGCTGTTGGATAGATCTGCGAAGGACTGAAGTCTGCTGACGTAATTAAACTTGCTAAAAGTTTCGTACTTTGGTACGCATTTGGAGTTGGCGAGAGAGCAGCATGGTATTAGACTCTTAGCGGAGGTAGTGTGACACAAGTTGGGCTGAGACGGAGTGCGAGGAATATCCAGCTTTATTGAGATGAATCCATCCATCAGTGAAATTCAGACTCATGCAAGCTACCTCGTGAACTCAAAAGAGGTATGTCCTTAATTAGTTAAATTTAAAAGGGTTAGATAAATCGTGCATACAGTCTCCATCAGAGCAGTATTGTATCTCGTGTCTTTTCTATGGTAAATAGATAGTGGACGATCATGCACCATCAGCCCAAAAAGCCAGAAATCTGGGACAAGCCTGCGGCTTCCCAGCGGCGCTTTTGTTGATCAAGTCAAAGACGGAGAGGAGTCTTTGTGACACCGAGCTCAGCCCCGACCAATCTTTGGCCATCACGATGCAGACCACCTCTTAGCCTTTAGCTTTGCATATTTTATCATTATTAATAGCCCTCCCAACCATTGCAGTCCAGGTGCTTCTACGGATTCGACGGTGGGCCCGACTCAACGGTTCTGGTTGAGCGGCGGGAGTTCCGGGCCCACTGTAACTGTCCCCCGAGATTCCCCTAGATTCCCCTAGCAGCAGGCCATTTAGCAGCTCACTTGCGCGGGGATGAAGCAAGCTGAAGGGGGTTGCAAAGTGTGGGGGAAATCAAGTCATGTGTAAAAATGAAGTGCAATATGTCTGGAAAGACGGCCCGTGATCCCTAGAGGGAGATATCGCCAATGAGATGGAGCCGTTGGCAAAAGTTCGGATACTCTGGGATTAAACCAGGGCAAAATCATGGCAAAACTATGGGTCGGTAAAGCCAAGGAGATAACCCGAGAACCTCATCCAATGCTTTCTCCCCACAGTGACGCAACGGGCTTCCCAGACTGACTATCGAACGGGGTTGTTTAAGCGGCCCAACCTTTTGAGTTACCCGGGGGGTCTCGGAGACGCTTCAGCTACGGGCCTGTCGGGGTGGCACATGGGCAAAGTTAGACTGCTTGCTGTCGCGGCTATGAGGACTGCGTCTCTTATGGAGTACACGGGGCTCCTATATAAAGCATCGTCGTCACCCAGGTTGGCAAAGATGTTGTCCCATCCATTGCTTCTTCCAACCCATTTTCCCTCTTTTCCTCTGGTTAGTCGTTGACCATGGCGCCTACCGATGTAAACGCAGTGCTCTCAAAGCTGTCCCTCGAGGAGAAAGTGCGTGACCCAAGCAATCCGCTCACATCCGGTTCCTTGTTTCTAACCGCGTTCAACAGATCTCCCTCCTCGCTGGTTTCGACTTCTGGGAGACGGTCCCGATTGCTGACAAGGGTGTTCCCGCTCTCAAGGTTAGTTGGATAATGACGCGACTCAACGACAACCTGTGAGAAAAACAGTCTCACTCACAAGTTGCAGGTTTCCGACGGCCCTAATGGCGCTCGCGGAGCTACCTTTTCAGGTGGCATCACGGCTGCCTGCTTCCCCGCCGCTTCCAGCGTGGCCTCGACCTTCGACGTCGACATTGCTCACCGTATCGGTGTTGGCTTGGGCGAGGAGACTCTAACCAAAGGCGCGAGATGCCTGCTAGGTCCGACCATGTGCACTCACCGTCATCCTCTAGGCGGCCGCAACTTCGAGAGTTTCTCCGAAGATCCCTTCCTGGCCGGAAAGTTGGCCGCTCAGAACGTCCAGGGCATCCAGTCAACGGGTGTCTCTGCCACCATCAAGCACTTTGCAGCCAACGAGCAGGAGACGCAGCGCCTATACGTCGATGAGATTGTCAGCGAGCGTGCCCTACGCGAGATTTACCTCAAGCCCTTCGAATTCGCCGTCAAGGAGGCTAACCCTGGCGCCGTCATGACTGGATACAACAAGGTCAACGGCTACCATTGCGACGAGCACCCGTTTCTACTGCAGCAGGTCCTGCGAGGCGAATGGGGCTGGGACGGCCTCGTCATGAGTGACTGGGGCGGCACCAACTCCACTGCTGAATCGTTGAACGCTGGTTTAGATCTCGAGATGCCCGGTCCTACGCGTTGGCGAAAGAAGGACCAGGTTCTTGATGCGATCAAGGCTGGCAAGCTCACCGAAGAGACCATCAACGAGCGAGCTATCCGCGTTCTCAAGTTCCTAGAGCGTGAGAACTGCTTCAACGACCCTGCTATCCCCGACGAAAAGGCCGTCAACAAGCCCGAGCACCAAGCCCTGATCCGCGAGGCGGGTGCCAAGGGCATGGTCCTTCTTAAGAACGAGGCTGGCCTGCTTCCCCTCACCAAGGAAAAGGCCCGCGGCAAGAAGATTGCTGTCCTCGGCCTCGCCAAGGAGGCATTGGCTCACGGTGGTGGCAGCGCCTCTGTCAACAGCCATTACAAGATCACCCCCTGGCAAGGTCTCACTGAGGCCTTCAAGGGCGAGAATGTCGAGTTGACCTATGCCAAGGGCGCTCACACGTTCCGTCAGATGCCTCTCATCTCTGATCACGTTGTTGGCGTTGACGGCAAGCCTGGCTTTACATGGCGAACCTACGATCTCGGCAGCTCTGAGCCCGCAAGCGTTACCCATGGCCATCCCAACTCCGAGGTATCTCTCCTCAGCGGCATGGACATCTTCAACAAGTCGAGCGAGCTCGAGGGTACCTTTACCGCTCCCGAGTCTGCCACCTACTACTTCACCCTGACTGGTCTCGGTCCCTCCAAGGTCACCCTTGGCGGCGAGACTCTGTACGAGCAAGAGGAGAACAGCTCTGACCCCATGGGCTTCCTCTTGGGTGGAGTGGCTGCACCCATCGTCAAGAAGGCCCTCGAAGCCGGCAAGCAGTACAAGATCCTCATTAGTAGCGCACCTCCTGCTCCCGTGGAAGGTCTCGACCTGGGTATCCTCGAGGGCAAGACTGGTGTCCGCCTGGACCATATGTCTGCTGCCGAACACGACAAGGACATCCTCACCGAGGCTGTGGAGCTCGCCAAGGCCGCCGACTATGCTATCGTCTTTACTGGCCACGAGACCTTCTGGGAGACTGAAGGCCAGGACCAGCAGAGCTTCAACCTGCCCAAGGGCGGCAGTCAGGACCGTCTGGTTGCCGGCGTTGCTGCTGTCAACCCCAACACCATCGTTGTCAACTCGACCGGTGTTGCTGTTGCGCTGCCCTGGCTCGACGACGTCAAGGCCCTGGTTCAAGCCTGGTTCCCTGGCCAAGAAGCCGGCAACGCCATCGCCGACATTCTTACTGGCGCCCAAACCCCCGAAGGCCATCTGACAGCCACTTTCCCCAAGCGCCTCGAGGATTGCCCTGCCTATGGCAACTTCCCTGGAGAATACACTGGTCGCCAGTTGACCGTCAAGTACGAGGAGGGCGTCTTCGTTGGCTATAGGCACTTTGACCGCTTGTCTGCCGACAAGGTCAACTTCCCCTTTGGCTTCGGCTTGTCATACACCACCTTCAAACACTCTGATCTTTCCGTCAAGGAAAATGCTGCCAACCAATGGACTGTCAGCGTCAAGGTCTCCAACACAGGATCTGTCAAGGGCGCCATCGCCGTGCAAGTCTACGTCGGCAACACCAAGACGTCACCTCAGAACCCCGTCAAGGTGCTTGCAAGCTTCAAGAAGGTTACCCTCGAGCCTGGAAGCAGTGCCACTGTTGAGCTGCCTGTCCATGCCCAAGATATCGCGTTCTGGAACGAGGAGAAGCAGCAGTGGGTGGTTGAGGAGGGCGATTACAACTTTAGCGTCGGCAAGAACGCCGCTGACCTGGTAGCCACCAGTGTGGTCACAGTTGCTGGCCAGACCTATGCTCCCTAGATTCTAAGATTTATAAAGCGTAACAGTCTAGAATAGAATAGACATAATATTTGCCTACCATATCTTAGTACCCGCAATAGTCTACTTGGTGTGTGATGACGACTTAGCAGAGACTGCGTGGGATACTGATCCGTCAACATTTTCAAAGACATCCATCGTATCAGGTCAGGAAATGCTCATTCAGACACTTTTATTCTACCAATATTGAATGTTGGTTTGCCCTCTCCACTCCAACACGGGATGGCGATAGTACACCCAGGAATCAACCACCAGAAATCTCCATTACCTGTCGCGCGATCCCACGAAATATGCTGTTCATTGACGTCCAGAAAACAAAGCCTCAGCTAATCGGCGTTGAGATGTGACTCCATCTTTGAGGCCTACCCTCGATTCCCAATCCGGATCGTCGAGGATGATCCTCGACACCTGGAGTTGATTTTCCAAGGCCAGAGTTAGACGAGGCTTGGCCAGATCTGGTAACCACGCAACGCCAAGGTAGTTGATGATCCCTCGGATTTCACGGTCGCTGATCCCCTTTGCCCACCAGACATCAATCGTCTTCAGAAACATCAAGTAGTGGCCCAGGATGACCAGAGCTCGGGGTTTTCGCTGACGACAAAGTTCAATAAAATCCTCGGGGAGAAAAGTGAACCAGGTAACGACGCGTAGCGACATAGTTGGGCTAAATCCATTTAAAAGGTTGTGATAAAGTGATCCAAGGTATAAAAGGGTAGTATGGTATGTCGTGAGGTTTTGATACTCCGGATCCCCTAATTCAATGGTTGATACCATATTCAGTAGGTTGCTGGGAATATGCAAGGCAGCTTGATTTGGATCAATCGAGGGCCTAAAGAAGAGTTCGGCCATGCCAGACTCCCAAAGCCCCTGTGGGCTCACCATTTTAATGACAAGACAAATGCCTCGCCAGAAAATCATCCAATCGACGATATACAGCTGCTTGGTTTCCTCCTCACGGAACATGTGGGATGAAAGGTTCGTGAGTAGTAACGAACATGCAATAAGAGCCGGAAACGTCTCTGGCCTGGCCTCTTCAATTGCCTGGCGGTAGCCTTGGCATGCACGAGCCCGATAACGGACGGCACGGGATGTATCGATGTCTTGGTCCAGTAGCTGAAGTTGTAGAGCCGAGGTCGCCAGTAAACAATCCATCAAGAACGGGGTTTCAAATGCAAGGCGTGGTATTTGGGATTTCAAGATGTGGTTGATTCTGGTTGATCTGCCGTCTTCGTAAACGGTGCGAGTAGTCTCTGCATTGGTTGTGTAAAACCACAATAGCTTCATATCATCCACGCCCCTGTCAGGCGAAGGCAGAAACAGAGGTTGCTTAGGCAAAATGCTAGAATGAGTGGACTTGGTGACGTCTGAAGAGGCGGGAGGTGCTGTTGAGGACCACGATTTTGGTTCAAATTCAGAGACTTCCGAGTTGGAATAGATGCAGGGGTCGTTGCGCAAGATGCAGTTGCTACATGTCGGATGCGATTCGTTACACTTGACCCGACGCCGCTTGCAGGTCTTGCACCCGGCCCTCGACTTTTTATGGGCTCTTTTGGAGTGGTAGGGTTTCGACACAATGGTTGTCATGATGGCGAAGTCTTGAAAGACGATGTTTTAGAAGTACACCAACTCGCTAGAGCCAAGCTGGCGGCTTGTGTGAGCGTGCTCAATAGTGGCAAAGGAGCGAAGAAACCCAATACAGTTATCCACAGGAAGTCAGCTTTGATATTGGGTCTTGCATCACCCTTCGAACCATGCGTGCATAAGCAACAGGGGTCTTCGCATTCGCTTAAGGGCTGGGGCCAATCAGGCTACACTGAAAATACGAGGGAATCACGAGGGATGTTGTCCAACTTTCACCCGTCCTCCAATCAGGGGGCGATACTACACGTCCCTTGCTCAGAAAACACATCGATGGGAGTTAACGGGTGGGCACTCTGTCAAAGGCCCGAGGGAAATTACGAGGAGAAACATGGGCATCAATTCCTCGATTAGATACTGCTTCCAGAAGATGCAGTTCCCTGCTACGCAGAGCTGCAGAGCTCGTCGAGTTTCCCATGTCACAAACCCTCCACAACAGCCTCTTATCTTTTGCAGTCTCTCCACTTTAAGCGGTCATCGTCGGATTCTATGACCATAGAAAATTCTCTCAAAGGCGTAATAAATCTATCAGCTTACATACACAACGGTTAAATTGATCATATAGCTCTATTTTATTTTCCCCATTCTATCCAGCTATGATCGCCCAAGAACACAGAGGCTACCCTATACACCAGCCGCGTCTGTCTGGGTCGCCAAGCAGCCGACAACTCTGTTCCAAGGCTAGTTGAGTAAAATTATTGATAATAATCTTCTCGAATCTGGAAACTGGTATGGCAAATACCTGGAAGTGCTATGTTCTAGAATATCTAAATAAGGAAAATACGTGGATAAGAAACTACCAGAAATTACGGCAATTTTGGTAACAAGTCCTACGTCAGAAGAGATTGACACTGTTGAAAGCCAACCCTTTTGCCTTGATTAATTAGAGTAAAGAGTCTAGTATTCATCTTTAATTTGGATTGGGGTTTTTGTTCAGGGTTTAGATGGACATTTGGAGAGGGTCTAGCTAAATTATACATCATAGTAGCCTAGCAGGTAATTGCCCCATCAATTGTCAGATCCGATACTCAAGTTTTGCAAGAAGGAGCGGATTAGTCCATTCCTTGCACTGTTTTCATCAATATCGTCCCAAATTTTCTTGAGCCTTTTGCGGCTCTTCTGCAATTCCTTTCTCACGTCGTCCCACCCGCATGACTCTTCTGCTTTAACGTCCATCCCTTCTTTTTGTTTGATGTCTTGAAGAATGGAAAATCTACTGAGTGACGAGTTTTCCTTGCGGATGGCTCCGTCGATAATGACTGCCTCGATGTCTCGCACAGAGCTGTGGAGCAAGATGGCGGCCACAGGGTTGCAATCCGCTGCAGCAACCATGGCTGGCGTGTTGCCGTTGAATATGACAATATCAGCCTTTTTACCAACCGCAAGGCTTCCAATCTCATTTTCTAGACCAATAGCTTGGGCCCCGAATATTGTTCCGAGGTTGAAAGCCTCTTCTACGCTCGGCCCAATGGTGCCATCCCATTTTCGATTGCGCATCTGCTCCTCCAATCGCCGTGCGCGTGTGACTTGTAGCGCCGTCTCCATTTGCCCTGGAATGGAAGAAGAGCAGATACTACTTGAGTCCGTCCCAACAGAAGACAGTTTCAAGAACTCTGGCTGTAAACAGATTGGATGTCCATGGCCCATCTGCAGTTCAGAGAGTGGAGTGCTAGAGAAATGTGCACCTGATGCTTCGATGTGGCGTAACTCGTCAGCAGATACATGATTCGCATGAGATAAAAGGATATCGGGACCGAGAAGCTTATTATCGTGTAGGACCGCTACTGGAGACGGCAGGGCTAGTCACGATGTTAGACTCGGCACTTAAGATGGGCCAGGCTTTATGGCAGCCTGAATAATAGATAACCGGATGACTCGGTAGACTCACAATCCAACATACTCACACGAGTAACGTGAGAGGTAATTAAGTGAGCGCCAAGCGCTCGAACTTGGGCGAATATGTCTTTTAAGACTTGCGGCCGCACGAACATTGCGTCCATGGCGAACCCAAGTCGTACCCTTCCCCTTGGGCCAAAAGGTTGCAAGGTTGCGAGCTCTCTAAAGGTGTCCATGACCCCTTCGGCGATGGGATTGTTGCCCATCTTGAGCTCGGGCTTCCAAGTCTCGACGCGAGGATGCGCGCAGTAGCAAAAGATACAGCGAATACCGGAAGAAATTGTTCCGCGGATAGCTTCTTTGCCTGGAGGGCGAGTTAGGTGGTATCAAAGGGAATGGTTTGAGCAACTTACTATGTTCAGAGGAATAGTTGACGTGCGCGTGGTCGACAACTGTGGTCGTCCCTGCATCAATAGCCTCAAGAGAACTACTCAAAACACCCCAAAATACATCTTCAGGCTCGTAGTGCGAGCTTCCTAGGTTTCCTACACAAAACGTGTTAGCCAGAAACGACCTGGCCGTATATTGCCCTTGGGCCACACCTGAGTGGTAGTAATCCAAAAGCATTTGGTCCGAATGAAGACCCTTTTGCTGCGACTGCCACTGATGTCGATGCGTATCGACAAAGCCGGGAGACACAAGTGTGCCAGTGCAGTCGATTACCTTGACGCCTTCAGACGGCCGGATATCTTGTCCAATTTCGTGAATGCGATCGTCCTGGATTAGCAAATCGGACTGTTGACAAACAACCCGTTTATCCTCATTATGCACCAACAACGTGCCACCCTTTAGAAGGATTTGAGATGACATGATGCGGTTTTCTTACAAGAATAAGATTCGCGAAGACGAGTAAATTGTTGCATGTACTCTTATGCCGAGTTTCTCTCAACAACACTCACATATTTATGTTCATCTCAGGGCTGCGGAGTATAGTTTAGACATCAAGTCTAGTAGCTTTGGCCGAAACGCATGTGGAGATCGGCATCTGGTCAAACGCGAGCCCGAACTCCGTTTCTGGTAATGTTCCGGCCGATCCTTCTCCTCAATTCGTGAGACATGTGACAGTCAAATAACCCCGTATGAGACTAGATAATTACAGTTTATAGACATGTAGAGAGTTCAAATGTAACGTAAATGGCCGCTTAAACTTGGGCGAAGACACTACTCTGCCTGTACGGATGCCACAGGTTCGCGGAGGATTTCTATTCCCAACCTGCGCTAATGTCATTCACATGAAATAATTCTAGACAAAGTATCGCCCGAGTCTATTGAAACGACAGGCAAGAGGTAATAGGTTGTGAGCAGAAAAAAACATACGTGTATTTAACCTACACAGAGCCACATGACTACTTACTGGGATAGCCCTTCTTGTGATCTAACACACCTAAATTTTACCATCTGATTATTTGTGATTTGCGCTTTTCGTGTTTTCTTCGAAATCAAAATGGCTACTCCAGCAGAGGTTACAATGGAAAACATTACTGGCACTTGGGGGCTGGTGAGTGATGTTTGCTATCCGAAGTAGTCGTGCTGAAGATTGACTATTTCCTCCTTCATGGAGGGGTGCAGGGCAAATCCCTTTCGTCTGCTACAGATGCAATGCTTCAGCTGGTATGTTCGGTTCTAGTTGTGATTAATATATTTTGGCCAGGGCGCAAACTGTGCTTCTTTTTCTCATTGGAGTGGCTTGAAAATTGGTATATCAAATGTCACGGGTTGCTAATGCTTCTACTAGCAAGGAATAAACTGGATCATTCGAAAGACCATCAGCATGACCGAGGTTACAGTTAAGATGAAGCATTTACTTGGCACAAGCCCTCCAACCGGGGCACCAGTGCCGCAGATTGCCATTGAGCAGTCCACCAGCATGAGCAGGACTTCTGAAAACCGCTTCCTGGACTGGTCAGAGAACCCACAGGAGGATCCTATCTTTGGAAAGAACGTGGTTCAATCTCGACTGATCGGTAATGATACTTCATCGGGCGACCGGGCTAGGCCATTGGTCGAGGTTCAGGCCGCTATCGATGATGCTAACATTGGAAAGTTCTTGAGAGGAGAAATAGACGAGAACCTTCAGCCTTGTGACGGTTTCCTCGTCGAACCACCCAAGAAAGAGCATTCCCAGCTAAAGGGAGGCAATGAAGGCGTGTGGTTGAACGTGGTGATTCGAAACCAGGATTCTAAGACTGTTGCTGAACAGGTAGGCTTTCCCCTCCAACTGTGCTTGAGTATAGACTTCGGTTGAATGTATGAGATGATTAAATTGGCGCTAATTTTAACCCAAGGTGTGGGGTTTCGAGATGATCAAGAGCGAGCGTCGGTATGTTCGACGCGTGGTTGTTTCGGATACCAAGGGTAACTGGGAAAAGGGCAGGCTCGTGTACAACTTTGTAAACTGAAGGCAAGATTAAAGAGGATGTTGGGACGGTGGTTAGTTAGCAAGTCAACATGTTCAGAATCATTCGTCGCCCAGATTTGAAACACACCTCCCTGATACAGACTCCGATGATAGCTGGAGTGTGTATGTTGTCCTTCTGTAGATATACGAGGCAATATTCCCAAAAGTTACTTTAAGCTATAGCCGAGCCGAAGTTGAGTCGAGTACATCTATTTGATGACGTAATTCTAAAATGCTGTGGTGTCCTAGACTCATATAACATCAAGCAGAGTCTCACAGTACATAACAATGAACCAGACGAATAAGTGACAATGATACATTATACTCCAGACAAGTACAAATGGAAAACGCCCTAGTTTACATAAACTCCCAATCATATCGGCTCAGCCATGATATCGTAGACAGTATCCTTTTGGTTCATGCCGATCCCCCACTTCTGCAGACCTGTCATCTTGTACAGCGAGAACAAGCCCCAAAAAGCAAACTCCTTGACCTTGAGCGCCATGGGCCCAGTGTCCTTTCGAATCTCTCCGTTGGAAGCTGACGCGTTGGCGATGGCCTCGACCCGCGGCCGGCGGATGATTTGATACTTCTCAAACGCCTCTGCTAGAGACTTATTAGGCTGTTCCAGCAGCCGAGAGAGCAGGAATACGTCCTCAAGCGCCATCGAGGTGCCCTGACCTGCGTGAGGTTGCATGGCGTGGGCTGCGTCGCCCAAAATCAGAGAGCGCTTGGTGAACCACTTAACTGCTGGAGGCATCTTGTACAGCGGGTAGAACTTGATGGTGTCCGTCTTTTGCACCATTTCCCGGAGCTGATCTGACCAGTGGCCGGTGGCGTCCCCAATAACCTTTTGTAGATTCTCCTTGAAGCCCTCGACCTGCTGTTTATTGACCGTCTCCCATCCTTCCCTGCTGTCGCCGCTTGGGAGAGGGACTTCTCGCGAGTAGAACCAATAAAGATGACTGCCAGAAGACGTGCAGGGCATGACGCCGAACAGGCCTTGACTGGTTAGAGTGGCGTGAAGAGCTGGGGCAAGTTCGCGGTTTTGCTCTGAGAGTTTTGATACTGGCAAGATGGTGAACATGTTGGAGATGCCAGTGTACTCTGGAGCAGCTGTCGGGCTCACATGCAAGTTGCGAACAGCGGAGTGAATTCCATCACAACCCAGAAGCAAGTCAGCTGTGTCCGTGGTTCCGTCAGCGAAGGTGACGGTAGCTTGGTTCTCGGTTTCGACGATTTTAGTCATAGATTTGCCAAAGATGACTGGGATATTTTGCTTCGTTGTTTCTTCCAGCATCACATCAATCAAATCTCTTCTCAACACGCGCATGAAGCCAAAGCCGATTTGGCCGCGACTCCATCCTGCAAGATCGAGGTCCGCGAGAATTCCGCCCTGGCGAGAATGGACGATGAGCTGCGAAGCCGAAGACGCACGAGAGACGAGGGTGTCGTAGAGACCTAGACGGTCAAATAGACGAAGGCCATTGGACGGTATGTTGACCGCACCACCCAAAGTGGTTGGTTCTGATCGAATCTCGTATACCACTGTGTCGATGCCATTGTGGGTCTTCAACCGGATTGCTGCAGCCAGACCAGCTGGTCCTCCGCCGATGATGATGGCCTATAAGCATGCGTAAGAATCGTGCCGAGTGGAGAGAGGTAATCACGAAAACTTCACCTTTTGGATTGGTGCCATAGCTGCTATACCGTATGCGTAGTAGCTTTGCAGAACGAACCAAAGTATTAACTTGGGGTTGATGCAAGAAGTCGTATTTGAGTTAAAAATGCCAAGGATTATCGAGTCTGGTACGGAAGAAAGATTATGTCCTCGGATAACTGTAGCAAAATGAACATTATAATGGTCTACAGAGCATCGGGCTTTGACCATCCAATGCTCGTTGAAACTACCTAGTGATGTCGGGACATTTCCGTTTTAGGAAATGTGCTGGCAAGCGTCAAGCTGCTGTCCGGCGTTTTGGCAGTGATTTTCAATCCCGAAGACGGTCTTCGGGCTTTAATTTAGAAGGCCGCCTGCGACGTCTCGGATGACGCGGGTTAATGCAAAGGAAATCCGTGCGATGAATTACTCCGAATTCACGATTCCCGATCCTTGTGAGAAAGGAGTTGACGGATAATCGCTCGATAGGGTGATGTTCCTAGAAAGTTGGCATTGTTTGGACAACACAGAGAAGTCCGGATCCCGAGTTCATGATATATATGTACGAATAGAATCATGTAGTTCTACTCTGAAGCAACTATTAGTAAATATTGAAATCAATTCACTATGGCAAACACTGGAATCTTCATTGACGTCGCGGGACTTACCTACCAGAGTGGCACCACAACAGGCGCCACCTCTGCCGAGTTTCACTACTCCTACGAGCCTGGAGAAGAGGTTGTCTTCTCCATTGGTAGCCTAATACTCGGCAAAAGCACTGGCAAGCCTGTCACAACGATCTTGGACTTGGTGTCTGCCGATACGGCCGCGTTTCATCCCACCATCGTCAACCGAGCCAGGTTGTTATTCAGCCTGAGCTCAGGCCAGGGATTTGAGAAGCCCATTGTCATAGATCAGAATGTAAGAAGATACCCTTCGTTTTGGTATATTTCTTACTTCAATCGCTGTTATTGTTTTTCCCACTGTCAACTGTCGTATCTAATGTTTGAATGCAGGTGGAAGCTGTCGTTAGTAAGTACGCATCTGAGATTGATCTGGATGCCGAAAAGCTCTCGGACTTGGACGAGCCGCTCCGCAAGATCTGCTCCGAGCTCAATCTGCAACCCAAGTCGGTGCCACACACACGGAACCATTTGCGTCGTCTCTCGGCAGGCTTCAAAGTCCTCCGAGACATTGTGATTCCTTCGCCCGACGGAGGCTCGGTCCTGGCCGATGTCTATCTGCCTCTGCAGCCCAATAAGAAGTTCCCAGTCCTCCTTGGCTGCACGCTCTATGGCCGGCGTGTTCCGTGGGGCGGGCCAGATATCAACGATGAGGAGGATATTCTGCGATTCGAGCGCGCAGAAGACGAGTGGCATTCCACTGCTGATGGTAGCGACCTCAGCCTCCTCGGTCTAGGCCCGTGGTCAGAGTTCATGACGACCCAGCGGGGCTTCGAGAACATTGCCAATTTCAATACCTTTAGCTACGTCCCGTACGGCTACGCAATGGTCAGAATTGACCCTAAGGGCGTCTCGCAGACTCCGGGTAAGAGATGGGTCCCCGGAGAGCTTGCTGGCGACTTTTATACCGCCGTTGAATGGTGCGCTGAGCAGCCTTGGAGCAACGGAACTTCTGCTCTCATAGGAAGTTCCTACGGGGCCAACACGCAATGGGCGGTCGCTGGATTGCAGCCCAAGGGGTTGAAGTGCATCGTACCATATGGTAGTGAGTTTTTTTCCCTCTTCATCCTGTCAGGTTGAGTATCACAAAAGACAGGTGAGACTAATTTCTTTCTACAGCCGACATTGACTCGTACCGTGAGGCTGCTTACATCGGTGGCGTTCCTTCTACTCGCTATCTCGAAAACTGGTTCGCCCGAGTTCGTGGTGTATCGACTAAATGGGAGGATCAGATTGACGTCGAGCAGATGATGAAAGACAATCCAACATACAATTCAATTTGGGCTATGCTAGACTCCAAGCCTGATAGCTCGGCAAACATTCCCTGCTTCATAGCTGCCTCGCAAATTTTCATGATCCATGGGCGCGGTGCATACGAGGCATGGATGGTTCGCCAGCCTGAAAACACGCATCTTCAACTGGTAGACTGCAACTACTACTCGTGGGCGAGCCGAGAAGCGTCTGCCAAGATCATCCAGTTTCTGAATCACTATCTCAAATCGGAAGATTGTGCTGCGCCAGAACCAGTTGGAATCCAGATGCGTCTGGGTAACCAGGACTGGTACTGGAGAAAGGAGCAGAACTGGCCTGTCCCAGGAACGCAGTACAAAAAATGGCATCTCACCACAGCGAAAGAACTGACTGAAACGCCACCGGTGGATACCGCAGAGACTCGATTCGAGTATCCGGCGCGAAGTCCTCAGCAGGGGAAATCGGGCGTCAGCTTCCACTCGGCTCCGTTTGAAGAAGATGTAGAGCTTGCTGGTCACTTCGTTGCTGTGTTAAGTGTTTGCTCAACGGCTCCCGATGCAGATGTTGCGGTCCTTCTTTGGGCCGTCGACGAGGTAGGCCAAGTCGTCGCTTATGGCGCCAGCAGCTCGAAACCAGAGCCTGTGGCTAAGGGTTTCCTTCGCGTCAGCCACAGAAAGACGGACGATGCGAAATCTCTCCCATGGCGGCCATGGCACACGCACACTGCTGAAGATCTTGCGCCTCTTCAAGGTATCGACGACGTGGTCCAGATAGACGTTGAAATCCTACCTGCTGCGGCACGGATCCGCAAAGGCTGGACACTGCGTGTGGATATTTGCCCTTCGGAAGAACAGCCAGATATTCCTGGATACACCGGGCCCCCAATGCGGCTTTGGTATGGCGACGTGTATGAGGGAGAGGCCACTGACGCCATTCAAGTGGGAGGAAGCAGGGCCAACTATATCCTATGCCCTGTCGTGCCCAAGATGGAAGGCTATAGCAAGTGTATGGTTTAGTAGCTGAGCTATATGTCTACAGTCTTGTTTGATTACATAGACTCTTTTCCCTTCATAAATATTTGAATTGATGGATCTATTCACATGAAAGTAGATGTCATCGACCTCTGTTTCGAATTTCAGAGTAAAACGAGTTCTGTTCTAGCCCGGTCTTAGCAGGATGCTTGTCCTTGGTCCTATCGACTAGCTGGTGTAGGGCTGTACGATCCATCAAGGGTGAGTTGCTGCTGGCATAAAGTCCTATTCTCAGTTACAAGCTAGGAGAAGCATTTGTTCTATCTACATCGAGAGCTATTTTAGGACGCATAACGTTTACAGAATATCATGATAGAAGAAGGGAAATCGCAATACTCTTGCTAAACTGTGGACAACGTACAACTAGCAACTAAGAACTCCCCCAAATTAGATGTTTCGCCATTTCAGTCGGAGAAAAAGATCAGCTGTCTCGACTTTGATTTGTACCACATTTCCCATGGTCCAATTTGTCCTTAATACCTTTTGGCGTGACGGCTTTTCGCTCGGATCTTTTTTCCGTACGTGAAGAAAACATATGGCAACGGCATCAAGGCAAGAGTGAGGAAGGCAAGCAGAGATGAAGCCCATGGGTAGCCCATTTCCTTGTACATTTGGTTTCCGAATAGAGGCAAGCCAGCTGCGCTTGATAGTTAGTATCGTGCCTACTGAGTGCTAGCCCAGAAGGACAGCATGACTTTTCACGGGGTATGATAGTACCAGCAAACAGGTTGCGCACAAATGAGTTGGCAGCAAGGGTACTCGCGGCATAGAGCGGATAAGCCTCAACCTGGTCACAATCTCGTCAGAACATCAGAGCACCCACTGTCAGAAGAATATGGTGTACTCACAAGAAAGGTAAATATCCCAGTCAATATCAGTGCATTACTTTGCTCATTAGCAACGGTTACTTTTTCTGTGAATGTCGAAGCACTTACCCAGCTCCGAATATCGCCGATCCGATAATGGGCACTATCCAGTGTATCCACGGGCGTGCGGTCCACGCAAACATGAAGAGTCCAATAGGAACCAAAAGTGACCCTAGAATTGCTGGTGGGAGTCGAAATTCAGGTTCGCTACTATTTTCGACTCCTGTCTCTCGGTCATGATTACGTATAAGATGGACGCGGATGCGGCGCCAGATAGGGTCCGTTGCCACTCCAAATAGCATGCAGATCATTATGCCGATAAACGCGAGGCCTGATTGCCATTGGTTGAAGCCATATGTCGTTCCAAAGATCAGTGGAAAAGTGCCAAAGAAAAGATACAGGATGCCTAGGAGGAGAGCCGAGAAGAGGCTGAGACTGAGGCACATTGGTTCGAATGCAAGCAGCTGGAAGGGCCGGAGCGAAGACATGGCAATAGCGCGCCAGACAGATCTTTTGACCTTTTCTATCGGGGCAAAGAATCTGTCGTCGTTTTTCTCTTTTCTCAGCTTGCGTGCCTTTTGTTCGAGTAGGATGGGATCTGATAGGTTTGAATGTTAGGGTAAGCCGAGTAAGGTAAGGAGGGTATTTACGGTAGGTTTCCGGGACAAGGAAGAAAATGCACCACCAGAGAGCAAATGCCCAAATGGCGAGCACATAGTATGTCCATCTCCAACTGGCATTGTAATTGATGAAGCCTCCAATGAGAGGCCCCAAGCTCGGACCGAGAAATGGGGCGATAGAAAATAGAGCCATGGGAGCTTGCAGTTCATCTTTGGTAAAGAGATCTCCAATTGTTCCTCCAGGCACAGTGAAAAATGTGCTGCCAGAGAAGCCGGATAGGAAGCGGAAGACGAGTGAGATTGCGATGTGATTTGAAGCCGCTTGTGGGATGTGCCAGAGGAGATACGCTGTCCACGACAGCAGGTATAAGGGCCGGCGGCCATAGAACTCGCTGAGGGGTCCCAGAAACATTGGTCCAATGCCAATACCTAGCACGTAGGTTGAGAGCCCTAAGACAGAAAGGACTCGCTTGTTGTGGAATTCTGCCTCCATCTGGTGATAGGTTGCTGTGTAGATGGAACTGGCACAAGCTCTAGATGAAGAAACTGGGCGTTAGCGAAAAGGGTCCTGCTTGTCTTCTCCACAATGTATCCAGAGTACCTACACACATAGGCTTGCAAACGAGATGACGGCGACAATTAGCCATTTCCTCGGTCTGCTGATGTTATGCGGACAAAGTGGATCGGCGCCATCTTTATCCCAGGTGACTTCAAATGCGTCACTTTCCTGAGCCGAGTCACTTGTTGCTGTTGCACCAGGCTGACCTTCCCGCATGTTGTGGCCGTTTTGACCTGAGGTGGCGTCAATTATGCTGGAACTGGAGTTTTGCGTGGGCTGAAAAGGAGGCTCATTTTTCGACTCTAAACTCGTTTGCTTAGGCACCACACTGCTTTGTCTAGAGCTGTTAGGTGGTAAGTTAGGCATCTTTTCAGCGACTGATCCATTGACCCAAGCTTGGTAGAATCATCAAAAGTCTAGTTTCAGAAGCAATTCAAATTTTCGTTGGATTTTTATTATCGTCTGAATTATCACGGATCAAAGAAAACAGCAGAGATGCGTCTGCCATACACTCAATGGTTGAAGACACCAAAAAGATCCCCCTTTAGGTCAAGAATACCCTGCTATGCCAAATTTGGAAATATTCCGGACCAATCTTAAGCTTTTGCGTGTGGCCGATGCAAAATGGTACTCGGCACTTTCGGCACCGACATATCCATGATCCATCGTAGGCCTTGACAACTGTTCTCCAGCTCAATCTCATTCTTCATATGTTCTCGGAGCCTTGGAGTGCCCTGTCTGAGTGCAGAATATGTCCCGAGCGGCACGATAGAAGCATTGTGAGTCGAGTCCCAGGACCAAATTGCCACTTCAACGAGTTTAGTCTATGGTAGTATAATGTGTCAATCGAGAAATGCCATTCGATGGATGTCTAAAATTCTGTCAAATCGATGTTTCAGCTTCACAGAGCTTAGATATATATTCACATTAGGTAATAGGACAGCGCTTTGTAGAAAGTAGTCACAGACGAAACAAGAGATGTCTTCGTAAATCTCATTAAAGCATGTAATATCATATAAATTCAACCCAAAGCAATTCCCCCATGTCTTCATGCCTTTCTCTGTGAGGTGGGGGGGGGGGGGGGGGGGGCGGGCGGCAGTAGGGTGGAGGTAAAATCTAGTAACGTGGTTGATTCGATTCACAATTTGAAGCTCCCTGAAGACGGCAATTGTTCGTCGCCTGGTCCATCCGAGTTTTATCCGCTAAAACTAGTCGTCTTGCTCATAGCGTAGGAAAGTATCCCGGGATACTCATCACATCAGCCAGAAGCAATAAGATTAAGATAGAAGACTAGTGCTCATTGCCAAACCAGTTGCTCAGGCATACCCGTCTCAGTGGGCCGGTCGCTTTCATCTGTCGAATTCTTCAAGGTTCCACAGATCAGTGCGTTTCAAGCGACTTCAATACCATTGCGTGGTAATCTACACTGGTGTAAGAAAATCACTAGGCTACGAAGACCTTCCCTAGGCCCACACTCTATGTTTTTTCAGATCGAGTTTAGAATTTAGCTGTGTATCACAACGACGGAGATGGAAGACACTCAAAGTGGCACAGATCTCTTCGAGTAGACTCTGTTAAGTGCGCCCATCCTCATGGGATAACTGTGCCCAGTCACCTGAGGGAGATGAATCCAACTTGGAATGTGAGCTACAGGAGAAGTTCGCAATCCCCCTTTCCTCTGCAGCATTGGAAATTACAAGTTCCTGCTTCTCGGTTAGTTGGCTTGTTTAATTCTGAGAAAGAATCAAGACAGACGGATGGCCTCATTCTTCCCCAAAGAAGTAAAAGATTTCGTGCTAGTCCTTGTTTTTTAACCAGGGTTATTGAGCCTAATGTTGGTAGCCATGACGGTAGCATCTAAAAGCCGTCTAGACGTCGGTTTTCCCTTAGTTAGGCTCCATTATCCTTGACAGCTGAAACACGATTGTGGATAAGAGAGGGGCGTAGTCAGGAGTGAGGCTTACGAAGGAGCTCAATCTTCCAGGGTCTGTGGTTTTTACCTTCCGTTGTTGGTTGGTGTTGCTCAAGATTGTCACCATCTATTGGTTCCAGGGTATATTGTTGCAAGTCTAGCCTGAGCCAAGCCATCCCCACCAATCATCTTCGTCGGGAAATCAAGATTCCTAACTGTTTCTGGCAAACCGACTTTATCGCCGATACCCCAGTCATTGTTCTGAAGACAGACATCTAACGTGTAGTCCGTTGCTCTGATTGCGACACATAAGTATAAAGAGCAAAGTTGGGAAAACGTAGTATATCACACTGAGCAGAACATTTTTTTCGACGCATCATATCAATTGTCTGTTTCTTCTTCCGCATATCCTTCATCATGCGAGTGTCCATCAACGACGCGCTCCTCCAGGAGCTCAGTACAGCAGACGCCAAAGCCCTGCATGACAATGTTGACAGATTGAGCGCCTGTGGAGTTGGAAAACTCGTCAATTTGCCTCAGATTATTGTCGTTGGTCTGCAATCAGCTGGAAAGTCGTCCGTCTTGGAGGCCATCACGCGCGTGCGATTTCCGGTTGATGCTGGGGTTTGTACGCGCTTCGCCACTGAGCTCGTTCTCCGAACTGCGAAGGAAACGAGGATAGACGTGAGCGTCAAGTTTGCCAACAACTCTAAGTCACCCCAAACGTTCCAAAGAACCGGATTCAGTGACGATGATTTGCCTGACATCATCAAGGAGGCGAAAGAGGCAATGGGTATTTCCGACCGGGATTTCTCGAAAGACGTGTTGCGTCTCGAAATCGAGGGTCCCAAGATGTATCCATTGACATTGGTTGACCTCCCGGGTCTGTATTCGCAAGAAACGGAAGACCAATCCCAGGAAGGAAAAGAGACCGTCGAACAACTTGTTGACAGCTACATGGTGCAAGAGAACTGTATCATTCTCGCGGTCATTGCTGCTGACATGGGTCTTGAGAGTCAGGCCGCCCTGACCAGAGTGAATACATACGATACGAAAGGAGAAAGAACCATTGGAATCATCACCAAGCCGGATCTCACCAAACCGGGGCACAAGCTTGAACAAAAGTACATTCGACTGGCAAAAAATAATGAGCTCGCCAACAAGTTGAAGCACGGGTGGCATGTTCTCCGAAACAGAGCTGAGGATGAGCCTGGGCTAGAAGGAAGAGATGCCGCGGAAGAGGCTTTTTTCCGCTTCGGAGCCTGGAAAGACATTCCCAGTAAAGATCGCGGTGTGGCAAGTCTCCGCAAAAAGTTGAGCGGGGTTTTGTATACGCATATCCAAAATAGCCTACCGGGCGTCATGGAAAATATAGAGAGGCAGCTCAAGGAACGAAGCGAGGAAAAGGCTCGTCTAGGAAACCCTAGAATTTCTACCGGGGAGATGAGATCCTTCTTGCTTGGCATCGCCAGTGAGTTTCAGCGCCTAGCTCGCGACGGTATGTATGGGCGTTACAGTGACGCCTTTTTCGGAGATGTTGAGGACGAAGACCATAAGCTGCGAGCTCAAATTCGAAATTTCAATCGAGCTTTTGATCATATCCTTTCAACCAAGGGATCGACCAAGACGATCCTAAAGAGCGCTTCTGAAGTCCTCACGCTGACCGACATCCCATTCTATCTTCAGAGGTTTCTTGATCAGTACCCATCCAATTTCTTCAACCCGGTGACTATCACCCGAGAAGACTTAGACCTGGAACTACAACAGCAAGCGTCTTCAAACCGCGGTTTAGAGCTACCAGGACTACCCCATATGCATCTCGTGATTCAGTTATTTCAAAAGCAGGCGGCGCCTTGGAAGCTGATCGCTGAACACCATATCCGTCAAGTTCTTATTGTTACCAAAGCATTCGTTGACGAGCTATTCGCCTTTCTTATTGGACCCCCAGATCAAAACAAGACCACCGAAGCCATTCTCCGCACGTGTGTTGACGAATTCTACAACGAAAAGGAGACATTGCTACAGCAGAAACTCACAGAGTTGATTCGTCCCTATTCTGAAGGCTTCGCGTTTCCTCTCGACGCAGATTTCCATAACAATGCATGCAAAACATCGATGGATCGTCTCGCAACCCGTGTTGCAGATACTCTAGGGGAAAGTCATCCAGAACTGTTTGACAGCACATCCAAGCAGACACTCAGCAGAGACATGATTACGACGGCGGTTTCAAATAGCAATGATTTGAAGGATGGAGAGTTTGGCACCACCAAGATCATTGACATGATGGAAACTTACTACGAGGTACACTTCCGATTCAAAACTACCCGCCTAAGAGCAGTGCTAACGCGAATAGATGTCACGGCGCACATTTACAGAAAATGTCATTAACCTGGCTATCGAAGCCTGTCTTATTTGTGACATCCCAAACATCCTTACGCCAACCCAAGTCGGTATAATGAGTGACGAAAGGTTGAGGGAGCTGGCCGAAGAGTCTCAAGATATCCAGTCACGAAGGACACACCTGGAGGAGGAGATTGGGATTCTAGGTCATGGTCTGAACCAGTGCATTCTATGCAAGCCGAGAGGAATTACGGGCATGAAAAGTAGTTTGACAAGGGGGATGGCGTATTACTAGTCCTGCTACTACTGTTCACTATCCTGTCCAGCTAGACAACCAAAACTAGGCTTCTAGTTGTGTTTTTGCTATAAGAAAGTCGGGTTCAAATGCTCCGTAAGTGATATATCTCACCATGTGGCAGCCTGTTCTCTCCATCAGGGGCGATTGCTCCTGTAAGGCCAAAAAAAGACACAAGTATGGTGCCAAAGCCGCCTCGTCACATAAACCAAAAACACAACAGGCTCGTCGTATATTGGCGCCAATCTCTCGAAGGTGGACCGAGTCTCATGGAATCAATTCCATGCAGAAGCGGATCGATAGTGCATACCTTCTAATATATCTTTTGAATTTTTGCGAGGAGCATTTTATCTTCAAATCAATATCTTCAAACTGTCTCGTGAGGATGTGAACCTTCGCGATCAAGATGCTCCCACCGAACAAGTTTCGCTTCATCACCTTCAGCCAGATCTACTTCGTAAATCCCACTGTCTCGACCAATAATGTCTCCTAGCTGCTCCGGTCGTCTCATAACATCCATGGCGATAGGGGTATTCTCTTCCTTGTCATTTGACTTGATGTGGGCCAACCTCAATGCCCAAGAAAAAACCCGCACAAGGAATAAGCGCATGGATGGCATACAGTTGCAAATAATTCCAACTTGTATTTCAACTGTAGACCATAGACCTGTTTCGTGGAAATCCCAAGTCGGATTTTTGGAATTGTTTCGAAAGTAGATCAAGCTCTGAAGTCGGAGGATGCTAACGATCGTGAAACTGTAGGCAAATCAGTATAGAAGCGATATGGGACACGCTATGGTGAATGCTCACATAAACCCGACACAAAACATCACTGCAACGCCGATTTTCTTCTTCCAGTTCAAGTTGAGTGATTTCAGCTGGGACAGGGGGATTCCAAGCATCCAGAAATCCAGAGCAATGCTCAAAGAAGCATTCGACCACCCGAGAGCATTAAGGTTGACGCAAGACCCGTTGTGGTGTCTGTTCCAAGAGACCCAAAAATAGTTGATGGGGGTGCATTGGAAGATGGTAAGAAAAATAAACGTAGTCCCGAATAGACTCGTGACAAGAACAGTCCACCAAAGCACGCGACGCACTGTCCGTGTTTGGAAGACTCGAAGGTAGAAAAATAGCATAGCAAGCTTCAAGAACATGACTTCGGAAAAGTAGAAAACTTCGGATATGTAAAAGGACCGCCCAAAGTTATCAATCTTTGACGCTGGCAGCGTCCATATATCTTGGCCCATTCCATTCTGGACGAGGCCGAAGATCCCTAAGACTGTAATGGGGATGCTAAGAAAAAAGCAAACCAGCACAAACCAATCATCCAAGGTCATACCAATATGGACATAGAGTTTGAAGCCAAACCTTTGGATGATGAAGAGGCCGGCGACAATCTGAAAACCTATGAGTACACCGAAATAGTCGGATGTTTTGTTTCTGATAGGCGAACCACAGAGTGTAAGGGAAGTGTTCTTGACGTCTTTGACCAAAATTAGTACGGAGTCAGACATTCTCGACTTGGGGACATACCAAGCGACTCCTCGATGCTGCAAGTTTGCAACACACAAGCAGTCATTTCTTCTCGAAGAGAAATACTCCCACAGATACACGTGGTGTTTGTGACGAGGCAAGTTGAGTTTTGAATCGCATCAGTGAGACATTTGAGCTATAGAATGTTAGTCTCTGTAAGAGAGAGTGTAGAAGAGTAGCCATACACCGCAGCTGGGAAGAAAGGAGAGGTCGGTGGTCGAATCCACGCCCAGTACCAAGGCGAGGCACATAGGAAGCGCGGCCAGGGCCCAAGAGCGACGTCTCATAATGACGGAAATGTTGACAGATTGGAATCGATGGAAATAACAAGAGACAAGCAGCCTCCTCGTGGCAGCCCCACGACTTTAAACCAAATGCGCACATGGTTGGTCCATGCCTTACAAGGCACGAACCATGCCCTACGAGGTGAAGCCATGCCCTACAAGGCAAGAATCAGGGCACATGGTCAAGCGATGATGTCGTCAAGCCTCACAGGCTTGACAGGCCCGAGGAAATCTCCACAGCCTTAACTCGAATAAATGGAGCAATTCTACTTCTTCCGGTCCAAAAGTTCCATCAACAGTGTTTCGGTGTTCTCCGGACTTGCATGAAAGTTTGGCAAAATCCGGGTCCTTGGGTCACAAGAGGGCGAATACAGTTGGGATTTGATTTTTTACTTCCTTTAGGTGCGTCGACATATCCGCTTTGATGCAGAAGTGACGTCTCTGGCGTCTCTAATGCTTCATCTCAGGACCTCTCGTCTTTAGTGGAGTCGAGTCAGCACGCTTTTCAACGCTTCATAGAATGCCGATGCAAACACGATCAAGTCAGACTGCTATGGGAGAACTGAACAGGACCTGGCTGTAAACCGTCAGCTTGAGAGAATCTAAGCTACATGGGAACAGCCTGGATGTGCGGTTTGACCCGTGGTGTATTGGTATGGCTTCATAACACTCCGTCCATTTGCCCTATTCATCATCCTAACGCGCTGAACAGATATTTGGGTGACATAAGGTAACCGAGGCCGAGCTTTCGGTGCAAACCATCCGAGGCTTCATGTGTCAGCTCTCGGGGCGGCTGCAGAATGACAGGTGCATTGGATACTTCGAGGGCTCTCTCGCAGAGATGTCGTGGAAAGTGTACCAGAACTGACATCGTCTCCCCCCTGACCCATACATCCAGCTGGCGCCTACTTGGCTAGCCCATCGTTGCTAAAGCAGAATGAGGTCGGGTAATTGGTGGGATTGACTCCGAGATCGCCGATGGTCGCTTCAATACCCGGAGCTTAATTGCTAGCATCTGATTTGTCTGTTCATTTGTACTACTTTTCCTGCCTTCTTCACTGAAGTGGCGTGGGTGAGACTGGGCGATCTGTGTCATCGAGCCCGAGCCAGATCACCAACCCGCCACCGCACCAGTAACTCAACCGCTCGCCTCTGACCTGTTTGCCCGGTACTTTTCCGTTGCCTCCCTGACTCCGGCAACGTGAGACCATGGTGATTGGTGGAACTGCCTTCCGGGATCGATCACTGATTGGTCTTCTCACCAGTAACTCAGTCGTTGGACCTGACTTGTTCTTTGTACCTCTTCTCCCAAACTTAACTGTTTGATAGCGACCCAGATCACGTTCATTGAGCTTCAAATCTCCCCGAAGCCACACTGTATCATGAGCAGAAACGGAACAAATGATCCTTCATACGGGATGCCGTATAGCGAATGTGTTACAGTGCGAGTCACCACAGATCCTCCTCGGCGCATGTTCATAATTGTAGAATGTCAGGATAACACTCTTCTCTCTTAACTGGAACGCCCTCGAAATATTCTGAGTCTCATCCTATCCCGGGTTTCCATAATCGGCGTCACATATACCTGTCTGATCCAGAATAAAATGATCCATGTATCTGGTTTGACAAGTGCTGGTGAACTCGGATTGTGTTCTCGGCAATGCACAGCTGAATACTGAGTCGAAGGAATTTCACTGTGGCAGAGCCCACGTTATGATGTCACAAATGAAGTAGGCAAGGAATCAGAAAATACATAAGTCAATAGAAAATCGCTAGCTACTTCATCAGAGACTTGCAGCGTTAGAAGTGGAATGAACGTCATAGGCACAACATTGGTCAACAGGCACAAACGCGTTACCAATACTCGGTGATCCGCCAACTGCCCAAACCAGTCGACGACAGCAAGGTTTGGTTAGGAGGTGAACACATCAAACCTGCACAGTTGTCAGTTGCATCCAGGTTATCCCATTGAAACCAATGTTTTTAGTTTAATCTCTCCTTCCTTTCAATTCGGATGTCCATTTAGGCTGGTGGTGCCAAGTCGGGGATTATTTAGGGCGGCACATTTGTGATACTAAAATGGGATACTAGTTCCAATCGAAAATAAATCCAGGACAATGTGCAAACGCGGGAGGAATGTTTCTGCCTTGCCATTGTCGGCCGCGTCATCTTAACCACCTGCCTCATTCAGAATGGTCTTACGTTTGGTCATAGTCAAGCCAAAGTCTGGTAATGCGACGTTGGGTATCTGCAGGCACCGTAGCCGCCCTTCGCATATCATCATGAGTCGGGTCGAGATTCAATAAAAAAGTGCTTTTACAAAGCAAGGAAATATAGTTGAATGGTATAAAAACTGAAATATGACCTCTTCTTAATTGTACAGATTGCATGTTAAATTGCCTAGCTGTTTATGCGCGGAAAGTGAGAAATTGTCCAACTTTCCTTTGGTGCAAATGACTACGTGGTATCGGGAACTATAAATAGCACTATTGCCGCCCGTTTTTAGGCACTGGTGGGTCTCAATCATCAGTTATTCGCTCATAGTAGAAGCACAGCTCCATCTACCTACATACACATGCTTCAGCATGTATGCTATATTCTTGATCACGGAAATTTCATACTGTTCGTGACATTTCTTCTTTGGACGGAACTATTCGCTCCGAGCCGGAACAAGAAATGAGTTGTAGCACTACTCGGGTCCGTCGCGTCGGCGATCGGCGGTTTCTCCAACATGTGATGATGTGATAATCCTGGCTCACCTGAGAAACACTGTTCGGAACCAGATAGAGTTTGGGCGGAGAGGATGGTCTTCCGCCCTCAATATTCTGGCTCAGTTGAGTTCAGAACTGAGTCTGGTAGCTTCCTATGCTGACCTCTCTAATGAGTCGAATACAGTCGACGTATTCGTATCGGACATTCTAGCGGACCTTTTACCTATTCAAAACGATTCACGTGTATTTATCTTCTGTCGCATTCGAGTCTTGGCTACATAGTGTGTCACAAACCATGTCAGTCACTTGGTTGCCACATTAGTGCTTATTTCCTGTGGAAACGTTCTTCGAACTCTCTATCTAAATAACAACCATGCTGGAGTAGCAAATCAATTATCTCCGACGCGAAAAAAACACGTTGCACGGTACTACGTCGTAGATGGATGGCTAGGCGGGTATGCGAGCCGGTTCAGAATGCTGCGTCCGGGTACAATATCTACCACCACCCTATAAAACACACCCATGTCAAATCTCGGCTCCACCCCAGTCCGACGAGATTCATTCGTCTCGTTCCTCCGCACAAGACTTGACTAAACAATTCATCGTCCGCAATTGCGTCCCGCGACGAGAAATCCGCGACGGTTGCGAGAACGAGAGCGAGAACGAGTGCGAGCACTGGGCAAATCGCCAGCATGAATTATGACCAAGACGACGCCGAAAGCCCCGGCGCGCAGACGCTGCGCGAGGGCTGCACAGTGTGTGCGAATCTGCGGAGGATGTTTACAGAGGAAGACTTCGAGGTCGACCTTGGGCTGATTGATCAAGTCCTGGAAACACCATGTCCCGGGCATGACCCGTTGATGAGATTCATCCGAGAGCAGTTTGATTCGAGAAGTATCAAGATTGCCAAGCAGGAAGAAGAGGACGAAAGGCGAACGAGTGGAGACTGTGGAGAGACGAAAGAGGGGGCAGACGCAAGCGAGGGCGAATGCAGCATAGAGGCCGATGATGATTGGGACGATTCGAGCGATCAAGACAGCCAAGCAACGGAAACAAGGACACCTGACGATGAGAAGCCGGGCCCAGGACCTTACAACATTCAGCTCAGCCGCTACGACGACCCTCATGGTGAGATCCTCGTCGAGTCATCGTATTCCAGCGGCCTGCTGTGGCATCTGCTGCTCGCAAAGGACAGCAAAGAGCCGCAGACGCCTGGCCACGGACGGCTGCTCGATCCAGACTGGGTCGATCTTAAGCTGGCGAGGCAGTGGAAGAAAGATTGCTTCGAAAAGCATGGCGACAAGTGTCACAATCCCTTCAACATCCGCCGCGTTTCGCCCACTTGGCTCATTGATACCGCCAACAACTGTCTTGTATCTGGAGAAGGCGTATCTGATTACGTCACGCTGAGCTACAGATGGGGTGCTTCCACGGCCTTTCGCGCGAGCCGCAGCATGCTACCTTTACTCTTGGAACATGGATCTCTGGGTCGTGATCGACTTGGCCGCGACTTGCCACGAGGTATCCAACACGCGATGCAGCTTGTACGCGAACTCGACGAGTGCTATCTATGGGTTGATGCCGTTTGCATTATGCAAGACGACCAAGTTCACCGCACTGAGCAGCTCCAGAGGATGGGCGCAATCTACTCGTCTGCAACTCTGACGATAGTGGCTTCTGATGGCGATGCCACTGGAGGCATCTTGGGATTGCAAGGCACTTCTCCATCACGCGAGCTCATGCAAGAAGTGATTCCCATCTTTGAAGACGAAAAGGTCATTGTTCGACAGATCCCCGTCCTGCGGTCGCAGACGGGCTGTGAGCCGTATTTCGATCGAGGCTGGACCTTCCAAGAGTTTTTCCTTGCCAAGCGACGTCTACTGCTCGCTGGAAACCAGTTGCATTGGCATTGTTCATGTGCTGCCTGGCACGAAGATCTCATCGCAGAAGAGTATGAAGACGTAGACAGCCGCGAGTATATAGACCGTTGGCTCTCGAGGTTGTTGAACGGACAGCCCGACTTTGCTGCGTTGGATAGGTTGCTCAGCGAGTATAACCAGCGCAAACTGACATATCCCGAAGACGCTCTGCCTGGCATCAGCGGCCTGCTCGCCATTCTCAGCCGGTCGTTTGAAGGCGGATTCCTCTTTGGTCTCCCGGAAACGTGCTTTGACTCGGCCTTGATGTGGCGCGCGGGATTGACAACAGAGATGACACGAAGAAAAGACTCTGGCCATACCAACCTACTCGCCCTATCGTCTCGACTTCCTTCTTGGTCGTGGCTGAGCTGGGAATGCTTCGCCATGAGCACTGTCAACGAAGAGACGTTCCAGTCGTGGTATCGAGGCTATCGGACGACGCCCATCACCCAGTGGTATACCCACGAGACTCCAGATGCGGCCGTCAAGAGGCCGATCCGAGCCAACTGGTTTCGCTTGCAAGAACAGCACAAAGACTCCGAATTTGAACTTCCCGAGGGCTGGACGAGAGAAAAGTACGACGAGGAAGCACACGGTCCTGAAAAGTACGAAAGCGGCAGTCCGCCCCATGGACTCGGCAAATACGTGTATCGTCACGTAACAGTCCCGGACAAATACTTTTGGCTACCGGTGCCCATTGCTACTGTAGACCAGACGGTGGAGCCCTTTAACCCGCCACAGACGCCATATATATCATGCAGGACGGGCCGCGGCTGGTTTACCGCAGTGCAGATTCCCAAGAAGGAGTTTTCAGACACTGATATTGCGTTTGACAAGCACAAGCTGACAGCCGGGCTCTTGGACCAACGAGGACAACGCTGTGGGTGGCTGAACCTTCACACGATGGCGGATATCTCGGTATTCCCAAAGGCTGGTTCTCCTGTGGACTTCAAAGTCGAACTCGTGGCTATTTGTCGACGGCAGGAGCAGGAAGTGACGACTTGGAATAATCAGGAGTGGGTAAATAGGGGAGGAGAGTTACGCGATGAGGACGACGAGATGGGAGACAGCGACGAGGAAGAGGACGAGAAGACCACCTTTAAAGAAGTATATTGTGTGCTGTGGGTCGAATGGATAGCTGGTGTCGCATATCGAAAGGCTTCTGGTGTCGTGGACAAGGATGTGTGGGAGGCATATGGTACTGAGGGCGTGGATTTGATCTTGGGATGATTAATATCCCAGATATATGGCGTTACCTAATGCTATCAATACCCTGCTATTAGCCACTACAAGTGACTCATATGTTTGTTGAGCTATTAATACACGGGATCAGCTCAAGTAAAATGATGAGATATCATGGATTTTGACTATCTAATCAATCTGGACCCAAAACCATGTTACAGAACACTCCTCCATTGTAGATATTCTTTCCCCTCACTTGAAACTGACCACCAATATGAACAAACAAAAGCGCTTCAAGTATCAACAAGGGAAAAGAGTAATAAAACACCAGTTGGGCCTAATCTAGATAGCAAACCGGAACCTGGGGCTTCTCTCACCCATGGCCTCAATCTCTTCCTGCGTCTTACCCTCCATGAGGTAGTCCTGCTTGCCCTCGTCACGGAGCTTGTTCTGGCGCCGGAAGTGCAGATGTAGCACAATGTTGAGCATAAGTGAAACGGCCAGCATTCCCATACTGGCTGCATAGCCAGGACGATACGTCGGGGCGTACTGGTTGGCGAACAAGAACGGTGCTGCAACGCCTGAAGAGTTTCCGACAGTAAGGTGCATACCAGTGGAAAAAGCTCGCTTGCCGTATCGCGGGTTGTTGGTCGGGACCCAGGCAAACGAGATGCCGGACGAGACGAAGATGCCGATGGCGACGAAGCAGCAGCCTGCGTACGAAACGCCAGAGCTCTTGTTGGCGATGAGCATGCCGTATCCAATAATAGACGAGATGATGCCGCCCATGACAAAGTAGCCGCGGAGCTGAGTGAGATCGCTGAGACGGGCGCAGATGAGGTAGACGATGGCTCCAACAGCGTATACAGGAACAGTCATGGCCTGAACCTCAGCGGCCGTCCACTGTCCAAGCCCGTGGATAATGGTAGGCAGGAAAACGACAAATGAGTACAACATGGCGAGGGTGGGGAACAGAGCAAAGCAGTAAGCCCACGTCGTCCAGTCCTTGATGCCGTCTTTGACATCGGCCATATCCATCTCGCGAAGGTTTATCGCCTTGCCGACCTGGGACTCGTGGATACGCAGCACGTTTCTCTTGTCTTCCTCAGTCAAAAATTTGGCTGACTCGGGGCTGTTGGGCAGGACAAAGGGGATGACGATGCCAGTAAAGAGCGTCGGGATGCCGTTGATGACGATGATCCAGCGCCACGCGCGCCAGCCGCCGTAGCCGTCCATGAAGCTAATACCGTAGGCCACGAGGCCGCCAGCGACTCCAGAGAGGGCGGCTGTTGAGTAAAAGTATGCAATTCGAAGGGCCAGACTGCGGCGGCCGTAGAACATAGACAGGTACAGCACGACTCCCGGGAAGAAACCGGCTTCGCAGAGACCGAGAAGCAGACGACAGGCGAGGAGACCTCCGAGGTTGGTGACGAAGCAGCTGAAGGTGGCGACGAAACCCCAGGCAAAGGTGAGGCCGGCGAGGTAGCGGGCGGGCTTGAGGCGCTTGATGATCATGTTGGAGGGGGCTTCAAAGAGCTGTCAAGTGAAGTTGTGGTTAGCTCCATGTAATTTATGCGGAATTTGGATTGGCGACACATGGGGTTGGATCAATCGCTTACACAGTATGTGACGAAGAGGACTGAAACGCATAGCTGAAACTGCGATCCGACGAGGTTCAAGTCTTCTTCGAGACCAAATAGACGCGCATTTCCGATGTTGACTGCGCAAGACAAGTTATTAGTCTGCTATCCCTTACAAAAACGTAAATTCACAAGTTAATTCGAGTAAACACACCTCGATCCATCATGTTCATGAGATATACCCACATCACCATGGGAATGATGCGGTAGTCGAGCTTGCGGATGACCGCGCGCTCCGTCGCCTTGTCGACAAGCTCGACATCGTTGCCGGGCGCCTCCTCCAAGTTCTCGATCTTGCAAGACTCGGAGTCGGACATTTTACCAGACGACGACTTTTCCGTCACTTCGGCGACGCCGGGATTGTTTTGGGAGATATTATCAGCCATGTCTTGAAACGGCTTGTCTCGAGACTTGGAGAATGGGAGGAAGAAGGCAAGCTGTGGGCTTGAGAAGGAGAGAAGTGGCAAATCTGAGGAGAAGAGAAAAGGTCAGCGAGGGGAGGGAGCAAAGGGCGTATTTATGAGCCGGAGGCATTGCATGTAGATCAATGACCGTTACACATTCTCCCCCCAGACAGAGTCACACGGCCCAGGCCAGGACCCTCTGCCCAGACCAGATCAAATTATAGATCCCCCATTCTCTCTTACCCCATCTACTCAAGCCTCCAGCTTTTCCCCGCACTCAACCAGAGATAGACTGGGGAAAAGCCCTACTCCAGAATGTAAACCCTTGGCAAATCTTCACCGTCCCGTGGCCGCTTATCTCCCCCCACTCCCATCTTCAGCCTGTGGGAGACCCCCGTGGAGAAGGGAAGCTTAGATGTGAGCCCACTATCTAAGTATGAGATCTCTCCGCGGAGCCCTTGTTTTCCCAAATCTCTCCTTTCCCCGCATGCCAAGGAGGGGAACTTGGGCCATGACAATCTCATGAGTAAGGAGATTTGCTCCATTGGATGAGATGTGAGCCAAGACACTAGACGCGGCCGTTGGCGTACGCCCGGATGAGAGGATGGGAGATGCAGACAGATCCGAGGTTAAAGAAGAAGGTAAAATCTTGCTTCCATCAACGTGGCAACAACGTGGCTCCATCTTGGCCTTGGGGAGACAACCCAGTCTAGATAGTAACACAGTAACACAGCAGTTCCAAGACAAGACAACCTGGATAGTGGCTGCCGGACGAATGGAAGCCGAACCAAGCAAATAGCGTTTGGGCGTAAGAATCAGGGATGAATGTCTAGTTTGCTTGGCTTGCAGAACATCACTTGCCACGGGCGGCAAGACTCAGACAACAGGAGACAACAGGAGACAACAACAGGCTTCCCAGCGCAAAACGCGGATCGTGTGTCTTTAGCAATATATTGCTCATCAGACAACCCAAGACTTGGCTGACGCAATGTCACGCGCACAAGGGCATGAAAGCGTCGCATCAACCCGGGCGCCGAGCCTCCAATATCTCCATTCCCCAACATCAACCCCCCAGTGGGTGACATTCCTTGGGCGGCCCGCTGCTCTCACTCGCTGCATTTTCGTATGCGCCTGTCGCTTGGCGCTTGGCGCCTATGCTAGGCCGTGTATCCGAGTCCCCTTTTCGGAGGGCTTGGAGCGGGGAAACGAGAAGCCAAGAATGCTCATCTGTGGAGTAAGTTGCAAGGAAGTTGGAGAGCCAAGACACCTATCGACGGCGGTGTTGCGCTTGACAACCAGACACGTCTTCTCCATCAGGCCACTGGAGGCCCATCTCCTCGGCCGCCAATGTTGTTGGCGTGATGATCTTGTCCTGTCCTCGTAACTTATCTCGGTCCTTGGCTTATGCTTGGCAAACCCCAACAATGGTTCAATGACACCCTACACCTTCGAAAGAACAGCTTGTAATTCTTCTTGGCCTTTTTCACTTTATCCACTAGTTGCAACTTTCAATTCCCTTTTGTCCGGTTTACTTTTGCCGAATGCGCTTCTGCAAGAGCCGGATGCGAACAGCGCGAACTTGATCGCGTTTCCCACGTGGTGGCACGATTAAGTGTGCGGGAAGTATGTGCTATGCCACATGGTAAATCCTACCATTTATACCCTTGTTCGGGCTCTTTTTTTTTGGTGGCTTGCGTGACTGTCAGAATTTTTTACCTATTTTCTTATGGAATGAGGCTGTGCTTCAAAGCATTCTCGTTTGAAAATCGAGGGCGTCATCGACTTAGGTATATCCGACTTCAGTAAACCACCCCATCTCACTACTTCTATCTTCTCACCTTCACCGTCTCTCCTCAGCCTCACATCATTCACGCAGAAGATTAATGCCTCGCTCGTATGTTGCATGTCTGCCATGCAACATCAACTGTGCAGCTTCATGCCTAGCTGCCTCAACAACCCCACAATACTGACCCCATATCTCCGACTCTCCAGGAATCACCCCACAATGTTGACCCCATACCTATGACCCCATATCTCTGACTCTTCAAACAATGACCCCACAACCTTGACCCCAAGGCCGAAGGCTGTTCCCCAAGACTAGGAACATGGTTGTAGAGCAACTTCAGGGTTGATGTGGACCGGGGAGAGGAGAACGATACCGGCAGCCACATAAATAGTACTTGGATTGCAATACTACTTATGAAGTGGCTCGCCCACTCAGGATTGTACCTCGGGGTAGTGCCATTTCCATTGGCTATGATAGTTGACAAACGCCATCTTTGCCCCAACCACGACATATCATCAGGCAATAGAAATTCCTTTTATTCTTTATAGCTCGTTTAGTCCGGCTAAATCCTACGCTTCTACCGTCCGTGGTCCAGTTACGCTATGCGATCACCGTGCCCGTTGCTGCAAGTGCCGACATGGTGTGCCCCAACGCCAGCCAGATGCATGGATCGAAATTATCAAAGTTCCATCTCTTCTTGCTCGCTCTGAAAATATACAGGCCCACTGCCTGAATTACGAACATGATCAGAAGTGATGTTTGCATAAATTCCCGCCGTGATTCCACTAGGAGACCCCACTGTGAGCAAAAAGATGAAAACAATAGGCCGAGGTTAGCTTACCTTTGTCGTTGCAAATCGGGGAGCTTGCAAAGCAGCTTGTCAGCATGGAAACAGCGCCTACCACTATCAACAGGTCTTTCACGACTGCATAGTGTTTGTAAAGAAGCAGACAGAAAATTGAGAGGCATGCCTGAAAGCCCTATTGTGCATGGACGCTCATAGATCGATAAGCTCACGTTGCGGCTCGGGACAGTAGCCGGACGGATGAGAAGTCTTTTTTACATTGTTGTGGCTTGCGAGGTAGTTGGCTGAGGCAGCTTGATGCAGGTGGCGGTCGAATACTGGTATTAAAACGATGTGTGTATCGAGAGGAACAATGAGACTGGGCGAGTCCTCTTTTATGTTCTCGCCCACCATATTGGTAGTGGCTTCTTGAGATGCGTTCTCTGCCAAATCTACTTAGTGATACTGTCAAAAGGCGATGGAGGCCATGAAACGTGGTCTCTGCCAAACTTATTGGCGATGATGCCAAAAGGTAACCAAGCCCATCAAAATGTGGCCTCCGCCGGACCTACCTGACGATGTGACCACTATATATGGGCTGTCCGCTCCGTCGAGGGCAAGCTGTTGGCACGAAGACAAAAGAACACGGTTTTGTCCTACAATTTAAGCATTTACAGCACCCAATGCTTCGACAGTTGCGATGCGGTCAATAAGGTAGCCAAGACCATTAAAAGTGGTCACTACCAAACTTAGATACCTAGCGATGCTACTAACACGATCACCCAAGCCGCAATACTGCCAACAAGATGCTGAAAACATAAGATCTCGTCAAAAGGCAAGCCGTTACTATCTTTGGGGGCTGTGCTCTCCTCCCATGAGCTGCTGTTCCCATGATGAAAACCTAGATCTCTCACGGGAACTTGGTAATTATGTCATTGTTCAAGGCAGCGCCAGTCAAGCTCCCGTACCTGAAATCTGAAGAATTTTATCTCCGTTGTGTGACTGGAGTACAGGCAGCAACGGTTCGTTGTAGTATGTACATGCGCCAGGTCATTGCACACATTACTCCAGAACCGCAATGCTTGCGCTTCCCTTTTGGCATTATATGACTGCTGAGCCATGAATTGCCAGTCCTATTTCAAACATAATTTTCTCCTTCCATTTTCATAGTCCAGGGACATGTCATGATCGTGTCATCGTAGACGATATACTCCCATCCACATATTAGCGCGGTCGGTTCAGGCGTTTCACAAGAGTGCATCGTATTCCGCCAGACAAAGAATTGCTCATGCAAATGTGTAGATCTAGTTCAAGCACCAGACACCCTACCGGCGCCACCGAGCTCTGCTCCAGCAAACCTATGACTCGCCAACCAGGATGTGAACTTCAAACCATGGCACCCGCACCCAGTGGACACGGCAGCCAGGGCTCTGTCTTCTATGTATAGAGCACTGCATTGGCCCTTGCCCCACTAATCATAATGATCTCTTAGCTGCGGTCAAGCCTCACTAGCGGTGTTCGCAGATACGATGCTATGATTCGCCACCACCAATTACACCCCGCCATTGGAATCGTAAGTCGGGGTTATATCTTCCCGCTGCCAGCCCTATGACGTTATGATTTCCAATAACCATCTTTTCATTCTTTCTTTGATGTATTATATCAGCACGCACATGAATTCTTATAGGCTTTCAGCTTAGTGTGATTAGCGACATCAGGTAGGAGTAAGCAAATGACGTCGTGTCATTGCAGGTACAGCCCTATATGTCTTACCATTCCTATGCATCATCTTCTTTGAGAATCGTTCTGTTTCATTTTATCATGAATTGTTTGAGTCAGACAAGTCAATACTCGCTCCCGAGCATATCCATGTTTGTGGCCAGACCGAAATTCGTGAATACGAGCCTGATGATCCTCCCCAAAACTTCGACAACACACTGCTTACGAAGACCCATTTCTAAATCCGTCAACGCGGTAGTACGAGGTGAATAATCATGCGCTATTGTACAGCCCTAATCATTTCGCTCCAACCAGAAGAGAATCAGTCCCGCACGTGATTTACTTAGGTCAGATGCATTGTTTCATCGACTGCGTTAGATGGCAGCCACAGTAAACGATTGGCACGACTATTTTTAGCCTTGTCATCAATTATTATGACGATTCAACGTAATGACAGATACATAACAACATTGGTTCGCCCTATGCTTGGCAAAAACTCATATGACCCATGACGTAGCAGGCATGCTCTCAGGCTCGCGTGAATATAAAGGCAGTCATGTCGTGATAGTCAGTGAGGTCTTTCTTGGCTACCTACCCGGATCACTTATACAAACTCAACTACAAGAGCCAATCTTGAATCTCACAAGATGCTTCTAAACACTCCACTCCAACTCTCGCTCTGCGTCCTCGTCGCGGGCATCGCATCGATATCTCAAGCAGCACAGATCGACAGACCCGCCCTCAAAGACTCGACAATCCTACGCTCCACCACCAGTTGCGCCGACTGTCCCGAAAGCGACTGCTATCAGTGCACTCTCGGCCACGAAGATACTCTGCAAGCCAATACCGGTGGTCGCGCCTATGTCCGCAGCCTGGTCGGGTTCCAACTGCCCGTATCGCCCTCGTCGGTCGAGCGCTGCACCGTGCAGTTCCCTGCCCTCACTCGGCAGCTCGCGTACCCGGTCAATGTGACGTTTGCGCTGGCTGCTTCATCAGACTGGGACGAGGATACCGTGAATGGAGAAAACGCGCCAGACTCCGGAGAGCCATTCATCACGGTCAACGTGCCAGCGTATAACAACTTGGCGGCGGTTGATATCACCCCTGCCTGCAAGGCGGCCGGTGACGATGGCCAGTTCTCCGTCTATTTCGGCACAGAGTCGGGTAGCATTGCGATATGGTCCAAGGATTCCGGAAATCCGTCTATTTTGCACACGTTCCAGGCATAGTGGTCTGCAATCGGATGTGTACTGCGGGCTTTAGCAGCGTCAAATAGGGCGAATTGCTCATCTACAATTTCACTAGCTAGAATGATTCGAGCTTGAACTTTTTTTCCTTCTTTTTTTTAAATACGTCAGTTGTACCCATAAATCAGATTTGCTCACTAGCAAAAAATCTTTCATTAAGTTAATGGAGCATTGAGGAGCAAGTCGTGTCCAATTAGAGGTGAATTGGAGCTAAAACAAGCATCACTCTATTTTTAGTCCACCATCAACCTTTAGTGATAGTTAGTATCTTCTTAATATGTGATTTTATCATGCCATCACTTTGAAACGTCTATCCAAACATTCTGCAGCTTCTCGTCGTCATTCGAGGTGCGAAATCGTGATGGTATAGGGTAGGTATGACGCGGAGGGGCTGACGCGTGTCAATGCGATGAAGAATGGGCTGTTTGTGTGGGTCTTAATCCCGTATTAGCACCGAGCGGCAAAATCCGCACCTTCAAGAACAAACACGAGTGAATATTCCAATAATTCGATCAAGAGCATCAAACTTCGAAGCCATCTTCTGGAACTCGGCAACCCGGCTCGGAAATCGGGAATAGTCAATCTGGTGAAATCAAATTATGGCGTCTCGTATCCTGGGGCCCTTCATTTGATGTCTTTAGCATCTCGACGATGGCTGATGGGTGATAGACCAGTACGAAATTACGACGTGGTGGCTGTGGAGGAAACAAAAAAAGGGTCCACTCGAATCCATCAGAACAGCCAGAGAGGGTGGCTTAGACGCTTTGTATGTATGACGAGAGTCGAGTAATTAATATCCCATGTTTCGAGACGACCAGAATCGAGGCCGCGTGTGCCGTTCTGGACCCCCCCTGTTCCAACAATCAACCCCCTGTTTTTATCTCTAGCGTCGATTTGCTCGGCTTCGGCACACTTGACACCAACTCGATGGCTGACGTACGCTGAGAGGGGACCAATGCATGGAAACGCGGCATCGTTAGCCCGTTCTCGACTCCACACGCTCTGCCGCTTTGGTGCCCATCAACCCACCAAATGGCCTCGTTTTAGCCTGTTGTTGTGCTGCGAGCTAGGCCTGTCTGGTTCCGATGCAAGGTACAATGGCGGCGGAGAGGCGTGCCCCACGGATCAGTCGGCCCTGGATCATCGGGGACTTGCATCAGCTCTTGGGGACAAGTGACGTGGAAGGGTTGGAGGGTCGGAGGGTTTCGATGGTATATGTAGACGTGAGCATGTGCGTGTTCCACACTGTCGAGGGATGCTCCTTTTTGTTCCCGTTTCTCTCGCTTTATCCGTCTACTCTTGATCTTTGTTCAGTCTCTCGCTCGCTCGATTCGATTTACAATTCACTTCGACTCTCACTCACTCATCATCTACGTTTTCACTTGACCATTGTTTTCGTTTTTTTCATCGCCCCTACGAGTCGCATTTCACCTGGCTGGTGTAAGACAATCCCGGTCGCCAAGCCTCTGATCGATCGAACTCCATATTTCTAGCGACCGCGCACAACCACACCATGCTCAAGCTATCTTTGTCGTTTTTCGCCTTGGCGACTGGCGTGCTTGGCGCTGATCTGCCATCGATTGAGAAAAAGGTACACTCTTGATCTCTATCGTAGCCGTAAAATCCGTGGACTAACTCTAGGTGTCCAGGGATCTAAGTTCTTCTTCTCCAATGGAACCCAATTCTTCATGAAGGGCGTCGGCTACCAGCAAGATTCATCTGCCGCTGGAGCAACCAGCTCCAACTCGACCTTTGTCGACCCTCTCGCCGACGAAGATCGCTGCAAGGAAGACATCCCTCTGCTCGCCCAGCTCGGCACTAACATCATCCGCACTTACGCCATTGATCCCACCGCCAACCACTCCGTCTGCATGCAGCTGCTCAACGATGCGGGCATCTACGTGATTTCTGACCTTAGCGAGCCTAGCCTCTCGATTGATCGCAGCGACCCCGAGTGGAATGTCGAGCTGTTCAACCGCTACAAGGACGTTGTCGACGCTCTGGCCGGATACTCCAACGTCTTGGGCTTCTTCGCCGGCAACGAGGTCAGCAACCAGGCCAACAACACGGGTGCGTCCGCCTATGTCAAGGCTGCCGTGAGAGACACGAAGAAGTATATCTCAGACCAAAACTATCGGTGGATGGGCGTCGGCTATGCTGCCAACGACGATGAGGACATTCGCGATGAGCTCTCGGCCTACTTCAACTGCGGCGACTCTGACGACTCCATCGATTTCTTCGGCTACAACATTTACTCGTGGTGCGGCGAGAGCAACTTTGAGGACTCTGGATATAACCGTTTCATCGAAGCCTTCAAGGACTACTCTGTCCCGGTTTTCTTCGCCGAGTACGGATGCAACCTCCCCGACGGCGCTGCCGAGCGAACCTTTGATGAGACCACTGCCCTATACTCCTCCAACATGAGTGAAGTTGTCAACGGTGGCATCGTTTACGAGTACTTTCAGGAGACCAATGACTACGGTAAGAACATCTGATCCGCATCATAATTCCCCTTACCAAGTGGCCAAATCATTCTAACGCCTCATACAGGTCTCGTCAATATCAGCAGCGGCTCCGCTACTAAGATGACCGACTTTTCCTACCTCCAGAAGAAAGTCCGAGCCGCAGACCCCTCGACGGTCAAGAAGTCCGCCTACACGTCCACCAACACGGCTGCTGATTGTCCTACCGTCAACTCGACCTGGGCTGCGAGCTCCGACCTGCCTCCGACCCCCAACGAGTCGGCCTGCAGCTGCGTCACCAAGTCGAGCGGCTGCGTTCCCAAGAGCGGCCTGGCAACTAGCAAGTACTCGGCCATCTTCGACTACATCTGCGGCGAGGACGAGTCTCTGTGCGACGAGATCAACGGAAACGCCACCACCGGCGTCTACGGCACCTTTAGCATGTGCAACGACATTGACAAGCTCGCTTACGTCCTCAACGCCTACTACGAGAGTCAGTCCAAGGACGATACCGCCTGCGACTTTGACGGCAAGGCCGAGACCCAGACGGCGAGCTCTAGTGCTGGCAACTGCACCGAGCTCGCTGCTTCCAACAGCACTTCTTCCTCCAACTCCTCCTCTGACGACTCGGATAGCTTTGCCGTCATGGGAGCCCCTATCACTCGCGTATTCACTCTTGGAGGTGTTGACGTGAGCTTGTACTCTCTCGCCGTCCTTATTGGCGCGGGTATGCTCGCTCTGTAAACCATACCTACGGCTTTAACACAATACGTGTGCCTGTTCTTGTACAATTAGATCTGGATGTTCCAAATGAGCGTTGTAAGCTGCTCTTTACTGGCAAGAGGCAATATTATTTTCTTTTTTTTTCTTCCCGTGCTCTATTTCCAGTATTGGCCGTAGCAGTAGACCATAGCAGCAGAGGTTTTCTCCCGATAAATGTTTTCAATACACGTTAAAACTAGACCTTTGTATTCTTCTTCAACTGGAGCTGGGCTTCGAGTCTATTGATGCAGCAGACGTCTTTGCTGTGCGAGGTGGCCGTTTCAAGAATGAAAAAACATTCATGTGCTTTCTGGCCCAATTCCTGCATCCTCCTGTATGTGCAGCCTTCGATGAATAGTGTTGCTCGGTTTCTGATGCAAAGTTCCCCAGACTGACTTTGAGTCGGAAATTTACCACCATTCGTACGGTGTCTGAAAGCACTGTCGATACTTGATCATGGTCTTTGGCCGTGATTTCTGCAAATTGGCAGCCTAATCTCCTCGCAAGCACGTGTCCTTCGTGATTGGAAACCTTTCGATCGGATTCAAGATCATTCTTAGTCCCTACTAACATTATTGGGCCGGTCTTCCAATGCTCCGCTGCTTCTTTGTCAAGCCCAACTGGAATGTGACACTCTCGAACGCTCCGAACCTGAGCATGGAGGGCAGTCATGTAATCGAATGAACTCCTCGAAGTAATGCTGTAGACAATCAAGTATCCGTCTGCTCGTCGAACGCGCTCATCTTGCAGAGTGTAATATTCTCGTATCCCCGACCCATCAAGAAGCTCAAGGTCATGGCGTTGATCGTCCACGACGATAGTATGCGTGAAGGACTCCTCAATTGTAGGATCATAACTCTTGACGAATTGAGAACAACAAGCCTGAGCAATATGTGAGCCCGGGAGAACAATTGACGGGCAAATGGAAGACACCTACTTGAAGGGCAATGCACGATTTCCCCACACCGCTATCACCTAGCAAGGTAATCGTAAGACATTTGGGTCTTCGTTTTCTCAGCAGATTTTGGGATTTGGAAGCTCTCAAAATCATGGCAACCGCTTTTCAACTTGAGAGAGAAATCAAAAAGTCTGGAAAAGAATTCAGAGGCTGGTGTGAGTCGTGAGAGAGAAATGTTTGGAAACCTAGAAAAGTGGCAGCGTGCCAGCATGCCAGCCATGGCGGTGGACTGAGAACCCCTCATCTCTGCTGATGTAATGCGGTTGTGATGGGTGATTGGCCAGGAGGGGCATGGGTAGACAGCCAGCCACCCAGAACCGAGAATGCAAAGATGACAGTAGAGAAAGTATAAATGATGAGAAGTTATGAGCAGAAACAATAGGAAAATAAGAGTAGTGGAATAAAATTTTCGCTTATTATTTCCTGAGTTTTGATCCCTGTTGCGAAGTTTTGACGCGCTTCGCGACGGTTTCCCTTGTGTCGGAGGAAAGGAACAACGAACAGGGTCAAAGAAGGGCGGATTAAGTTAGTATAAAAACTAGGTAGTAAAGCAAGATAGCAGAGATAAAATAATGATGGTACGCCCCGTAACCTCGACTTCAATAGCGGTTATTTGAACTTCTTAACAGGAACTCGTAAAATGTAGTTCAGCTCAACATCGCTTCCTGAATCAGTCGGGTCCTGGTGGTGACCGATATTCGCTTCCTCAACTGCTCTCTCCGTAGCTACCCCAGCAATACTTGCAGGCTCTAGGGACGAGAACCCCCATTTCTCCCATGCCCACTCCCTCAGAGTCTTTCGACTGGTCACGTAGAAAATCACGGCATTCCATACCCCTTGCAGCGGCATCACAGAGACCATGGCCACCTGGTAAGGGAATGGGACGGCAGCGTTTTGTAGGCTGCGGATGCGGTTGATACTTGCTGGGATCCACGAGACGAGGACGCTCAGGGTGAATAGAAATGTTGTGCGGAGGTATGCTCGCTTGATGGGGTCTTGGAGCCGAAACTTGGTCATAGCTCTCTTGGCAGCCTTGATGATACGAGGCGTCTGATGGTTGACGTTGTGCGATGTGATGATCGACGAGTGCGTGATTTGTTCTTGTGAGGAGGATCGGTTTGCTTGAGGCGTCGGGTATGAATGGGTTGGTGTAGGCGCTGTAATAACAGCAGCTGGTGCTCGGGTGATGGACACTTGGGTAACGATTGTCGCATACGGGGAACCGTGAGGATGGGCGGGCGAGCTCGCAGAAGACAACTCCCCAAGGCGTCAGTTGAAGCTCATCAAATATCAGAACCGACAGATAGGTGGTACCTGGTCATGGCCAGCAGAATGCTGGCTGCGCGAGCTCGAAAAGTTTCGTATCTTGTTCCTCGTGGCGAAGATGCGGTAGCCGACAATTGTGTTAAGAACAACGGAACCAGTGATGCAAGTCCAGACAAAGAGGTACGAAGTAAATAGTCGGATGCTAGCCCAGTCATCCCTGATCCAGCACCAGACCTCGACTCAATATTAGACTAGATGTTGGCGTGGAGAATCAGAGAAACTCACATTTGTTGCACCATACACAGGACCACGGATTGAGTCTGACACAAAGAAGAGTGGAAAGGCAGTAGCAAAAGGTCCTCCGAAGCAGACCAGACAATATCGCCACATGCTCAACGAATTGGGGTCTGTACGGCCAAAAACGACAAGGAAGGTATGAAACGACATCCCGAGGGACCACCAGGCATCGGATTGCATGAACCTGTTTCGCATTATCAGAATCACCGGGAATATTCGTCAGACCGTTTATGCTTGCATGTGGAGGAGGAAGCTCTGCGCCCAGCACAGGGAAGAGTCCTCGCCTCGATTCAATCCGTCCCTGGCTATGATGCAGGCTATACTGGCACCGAGATTGGCGACACACGCAAACATGATGAAGGTGTTGCGCGGATTGCGAACCTTGGGAATGAGAGCGTATGCTAACAGAACGAAGAGCACTGCGACAAGACTGGTGCAGCCCCCGATTCGCTCTAGAAGGCCGAGCGTGTGAGCCTGCGCAAGGGTTGCCATTTTGAAGACTCGTTATGTTCGAGGGCTAAATTGTGGAGTCGGTGAACGAAGTTAAGAAAACGAGTGGTTTTTCCTAACGTAGTCATGACGATAGCCATACGGGCTGTATCTGGGATATTGGCTGCAGATCCTAGCGAACAGAGAGCAAGGGAACCACTCAGCTTTATCGTCCCGTCTCTTGGCTGCCCCTGAGCCTTGTGACCATGACAGGCACTAGCTGTGACAGAAACAAGAAATGAGGTAATGCATCTTCGTTCTGTGCAACTCAGCTTTCGCCCCAACAGTACTGTGGGCGTCGATATGCCATCGCTGATCAATGATTGCTTGGAGGAAGGCCGTCTTAATCCAAGCCATGAACTCTATTTCCCCAGAGCTGAGAGGCGATCGGGGTGGTACCCCGACCACCTAGGCCGAATCCACACTAGATAGCTTGCCCGTCTTTAACGCCACCTTGAGCGTCATTGGTGCTTGTCATGAAGGTTAGGCTGACTTGATAGCTAAGTCCTTGCATGGTCCGATTTCCCCAGACTTTTAAGCGAGCTGGACCCTGGGGACGGCGCGGAGTTCGTCCTCCGCAGCCAGATGCCTCGACGCGATAATGAGTCTGCAGCGAACCCCTCGACGCATCTTTGCGGAAACACTAAGAGCAGGCAATAGAACAATCTTGATAATCGGCTGTTCTAGATTCTGATAAAGACCCCTTTCCTAGCTGGGTGGTTACTTTTGTAATTATTCTAAATCGAAATAGCTCAAGTCCAGCAGCCTTCATCGTCTCCAACAACTACTCTTCGCCCCCCTCACATTCTTTGACCTTGCAATTCCGCGAAGGCGACGAAACGAACAGCTTCCACAATTCCTTGATGGCCACTATATGGTAGTCTCAAGAATAATTACGTTCAGCCCAAGCGCCCTGCCGAACTAGATGTGCATCTCAATGACTACGAGCCAATCGATATTTATACTATCCAGCAGCATGCGAATGTTCAACGTGTCTTCTGGTGTTATGGAAAAAGCAGAGGGCGTGATGGAAGTTGGAAGAGGTTAGATGCGGTTGGATAACGGAATGAGACAAAATGTTGATGCATGAATAAAGGTAAGGCCTGATTATCATCAACCCACTGCTGCCATACTCATCCTCACCATTACAATGCCTTGCGAAGATTCTCTTTCCTCACCACCCACCCCGCATTATCCGGGAAGCCCGGAGCATGCCCGAATGATCCGTCCCATCCTTCGGCCATGTACGCAACTATAAAAATAATCAGCCGTCAAATATTGCAGAGATGCAAGCAAACTCACCAGCCAACAGTAGCCCTGCATTGCCTGGCATAAAGGGAGGGGGTGTTCCTCCATCACCACCACGAATGGCGAATCCTAGAACGCAGTCAGATGAGTCGTATATCGCAATGCGGACTGAAACATGACGGTGAAACTCACCAGCGTCGTCGAACCTCCAGTAGTCGTATGCTGTCAAATGATGAATAGCCCTCTCTGGGTTTCCGATCCGGGCTGAGTTGATGGCCAAGATTGGCCTGCCCCATCCACGGATTTTGTTGTCAGGCCAGATATCCCAGACCTTGTCAGCAGTCAGTCGCGCAACATCTTCATCGACAGCAGAGGTATTTGGCAATATTCCCTTCAGCATGTTCAGGCTGCGCGGGTCGCCAATAAGGGCAGGGTCCTTCCACCAAGAGGCGTTGAGGCCTTCATAGACCGTGTATAAGCCATCGATCTGCGGCGGCTTGGCGAGGTTGTTGGCGACATCCGTCCAGTGCTGAGGGATGGATTTCCCTAGCTTCTTCTTCCATTTGCGGGCAACATCAATGCCGTATCGCCAATATGCGACCTCATATGCGAGATTGAGAGTCTGCGCTGGGGGTGTATTTTCCGTGACTCCGTATGAGCTATTTCGGGTCAGCTGAGGCTCGTACATATTCTATGCAATGGACCCTTACGGAGGACCAAGATCATAATGTCCAGAAGACTCGTTATGCCATGCGTAAGAGGCCATGTATTCCGCTGTAGCGTCTAGAATGGGTTCCCAACGCTGGAGCGTTTGCCTGGTCGGCTTCGTCTTGTATGCCAATTCAGCCAAATACATGGGATGCGGCTTAAATATTGCATATTAGTCGGTATATGCTAATTCAGGATTATTTCGAGAGACACAAACCTGTTGCCACAGAAGAAATCCATTGATGCCACCAGGAGAGCTCCGGCCAGTGATCGCTTCAGTCATTTTCGGCCATCTGGCGCCACTCCATCCCATTCGCTTAGCTCGGCTGAATGCGGTCGGTAGAAGCGACTCGTAGATTGCTGGAAAGATTTTGTGAAAGTATTTTTCTCGGCGCCACGAAACCCAATGAGCACAGTGCCAAACGACCATCTCCATATGAAATTTGCCTATTCAAGTTCGATATTCAGCAAGGCGTCGTCCCAGAAGCATCTGTGGTTACTCACCATACCACCCATTATTCATGAGCCCACTCTCTTGTGGCGGTTGTCCAGTACCTGCGCTATTAACTCGAACGTGGTATTGTGACTGAACGATGCGACGCTGGAGCTCCGTTGCGTTGGGGTTGGAAGACTCTGTAAGATCGATAAACCCACCTTGCTTCCAATAATTATTCCAACCCTTACGATTCTGTTGCATAATGGTACTAGGGAGTGCTGGAACGTTCTTGGTAGTTGAGAAATGGGCAGTCAAAGACAACTGCGTCGGCTTTGAACCACGATACGATGTTGGGGAAAGTGCATACCGGTGGGCAGTGATCGCAACCGAGTCTGCAGGTTCCAACCGGCTTAACGATAGAGGAGATGTCTTAGGCCAACGCAAGTTGACAAAGTATTTGGTCTCCTGCATTTCGTGGCGAATGTGCGCCGTGTCTTTCGAGAGCCGACTTGAGATGGCAGTTGTGTGATTGGCTGGGAAAGTATAGACGCCGGCAAAGACTTCGTACTTGTAGGTCGTGGTATGAATTGGTGGATACGGGAAATCCAGCTCGACCGTGAGGTTATTTGAACGAATGAGCTCAGATTCGACGTTGAAGCTGACAGCGTCAGAATCGAAGTCGCCTTGAGTTACTACTTTGACTTGAGAGCCCGCGATTTCAAATGTGGAAATGATCGTCCCATTCCAGAGATCAAGCTCTTGGCGGGTATTTGAGATCTGGCCTGCCTGGAGAGTATCGTTGTTGTATCTGAGCCCGATACGACCAAGGTTAATACGATTCGGGTTTCCAATTAGCCACTGAGTCACCTCAGGAAGCTCTGGGTCCGGGATTTCGTATGACACATTGCGTCCGTGTGTCAAAACAGGAACTCCCGTGTAGTCACCGATGCTGCTTTATTCGGGCTGGTTTTAGCAGCATTTAAACAGCCGTCAGAACTTGGGAGTGCAACCGTACCTGCTCTTCGGTATTGTATCGTTATGCCAGGCCCAAACAGACATTGTGTTAAATGGAAGATACGTCTGCATTCCTGTGGTGTCGACGGAAAACGCAAAGTCACCATTGCCAACCTGAAGAGGTGTTGTCGCCCTGTCAATAAGCTTGGTGCGCACGACATTATTGTCTGACACGATACGACGCCTTGATTGTGTGAGTTGGAGATCAGCCGACGTGAGAAAATTACACCTCACCTGTCGATTTTGGCATCAACAAGAGAAGCCACAAGCACGCAGCAAAGGGTTGATATGACAATCATGATGACTTTGGCTGCAAGATAGATTCTAGAACCCAGTCGCTCGGTTGTGCTGACAAAGAATGTATTGGGAACCCGTCTACGTTCTTTCCTTCGAGTCGAAGAAGCGGTTGAATTCACTCATGCGCATCTGATAAACTTCCTCGCGGATAAAAGGCACAAGCCCCGCAAGCTGGTAATTCCCATTGTGCGGGGGGGCTTGGATTCCTAGCATCGAGGTTCGCAGCAATAATACCCTCATTGGTGGGAGTTTTCTGGCATTTACCCAGAAAGAAAACAGGTTCGGTGCCTTTTCACGCGATCGACTTTAAATGCACTGCGTTGGGGGGACTAGGCAAGGATTGTCGACTGAGAAAGAAAGGCGAGGATTCTGTGCTCGTTTAGAGTCGAACCATAGAGCGCTGATCCCCCGCACAGGGGAAATTGACTCCTCCAATCAATCTGCTGCGGTATTCGGGTCCGTCTACACGAAATATGCATAAGTCAGTTTGTCACCCAGTAAACGGCCCCAGTTTGGCCCCAAGTCTGACGCAGAAATGAAGTGAACAACATTCCTCAGATTTCAGCAGCATGGTCCAGGATGAGGGATTGTGTTCAAAAATCTTAGTACTCGGGCTTAAAAACTAAAGATACGCAAATAGCCTCAGGCTTCTAGTTTCCCAAATAGTCTCCTTCTGGGATGCGCGATGAGTATTAAAGTCTCAACTGCTAGGAGGGAGCCTCAAACTCACAATAGCTCTCTCAGCCCGTATATGAATTTGTTTGCGGGATTGCATAACTCAAGATACCACTTCGTGGACGAGCGAGCCAAGTACAAACGTTGCAGCTACTGCATATTTCATAGACATTTAGTTCTGTGCAGTCTTCTAAAAGTCATCCGTTTTCTCTTTTATATAACTAAAGCCTTGATCTCCTTCTGCAACCTTGCCTGTTTATGATTAGTTATAGGTGTGATGATCGGGCTACGTAGGCACCGCTTTCCTACAGAGCGGTACGCATTATGCAACATGAATGACCAGCAGTCTTGGGGCGACTTCGATTAGCGTAGTGTCGCTTTGTGTAGTGCGGGGAATTGGTGGGACTTCCACTGCCAAAGCTAGGAGGACTAGGGCACCTTTGAGCCTTTGTTGTTTAATTAGCTTAACGTCACTGGAGCACCTGCACTGGGGCCTTACCACACTGGAAAGATCGAATTGACCGCATCGGGTCCAACAGTGTTTTAAAACAGAATCGAAAACTCAACTTTTACAGCGTCTGTTCTCAGCTCAGTTTAGTCTTAGCTGATAATTAGCTCTGCTCACCTCTTGGTCAAAATAGCTTAGTACCTAACAATATTAAACTCATTTCCGGGTCCCCAACCTCTAGGCAGATAGATACGGTTCACCACTAATTACTGGCTTACAACTTGTCTACACAGCGCGCCACAGATACGTTAAGCAGGCTATTGGTTGCCTCTTTATGGACATTTCAGGAGCATTGCCGAGGCATGGAGTATCTTACCCACCGTGTCGTTCAGCTCCGCCATCACATAAAAGCTCTGTGATAGATTCATGGGATCGGATCTCCCTGTCATATCCATTCGAGCAATAGAGGAGCCGGATTTCATCTACAATTCGCCTCACCCACTGATAAAAAGTTCCACAAGCGCTGCGTTGTAAATGGTTGATGGCACCGTCCCATGCGGGGAGGAACGGCCTCACCCCGCTTGTGCTGGGATTGCTCTGGGCGGTACGAGTGTTCTTGTGTGTCTTCAGCTCCATTCAATGGCTCCGCCACGTGCCCGTGTAAAATTCGTAGTGGTGGCCGATGGTTCAGCTTTAGGTCAGCTTGGGTGCCACACTGCAACCTATCGCGACCAATGCCGCCCACGATCGCGCGCTGTGCCGTACATAGTATGCGATGAAATCAATAGATCTATCAGCCACAGCGGCAAGCAATCCTGATGTGACGCCTTCACCGTAGCCACATGTTTCCACATCAGCTCGGTCTACCTTGGAACCTGCACCACCCCGCCTCTCTCCCACACAAGTGATGCTACGCCATTTTGGACGGCGACTCAGCATTTCAGGGCTTTCCATCTCGTCCTGGACTACGGTCCTGACAGTAATGGGTTCTACATAGTCTTAGATAAACAATAAGGAGAGAACAAAGATTAGTTAAGGTAATAGATCCGAGATATGAAGTGTGTACTTAGTAAATACACGCAGTTCTCAATTAAGTACGTATTCAGTATCAGCCAAGCTCCCAACCTCGTCATCTTCACTTGTGTCGTCGTCGCTCTCTTCGTCTTCCTCTTCGTCATCGCTATCATCCGCGCCCCCCGAGAAGGCGAGCTTTCTCTTGCCAAAGGCGACGACATCACCCTGCACGAGCTCCCGGCGCAGACGCAACTTGCCCCTAGGCTCCAGCACAATGCCTTTTGCAGTCCACTTCAGCTTGCAGTACTCGGCGGCATAAGCCCTCTCGCCGCGGACTGTCGATGAGAGGACGGTGGACTGGGTGGTGGTGAAGCCGAGATCGACGCCCACCTTGCCGGTTAGTGGAACAGGCGCGCCTAGAGCCTGCTCCAGAGCCGTGGTGCCGTGTCCAGATGAACTATCCAAGTTTGTACGAGTCATCTCAGGGCGCATGGCCGTTCTGATGCCCACCAAGAAGTAGAGCCCCTTCTGGCCCGCCGACGATCGGGCGAAGGCTCGGACCTGGTCGCCGTGCGAGCTGAGCGCCTTTGTCCATAAATTCTGGTGCTGCTGCACCTGGAACGTTTTTGCAAGCGCAGTCGTCAGCTCGTAGGATTCTTTCTGCTCTGAGCCAATGTCGAGGTTGAGAAGGCTCGCTAGCATGCCAGCGGCACGACTCGACTTGATGGTGTTGAGAGAGAGTCGCAAATTCGGCTCGCTCTTGATACCTATCGTGGCATCGTGCATGTAGTCTCGCATGTCCTCTGCATTGAGCGCTGGACAGAAGTTGTCCAATGGACGGCGGACATCTGAAACAATGCATCCAAGGAGTTTCAGCCCTTGCGAGGCTGCAATGTCTTCGTCGAAGACAGCCCAAGTTCGTCTTTTCATGACTTAAGTGATAATAAATGTGTTTCTTCCCAACGATGGAACGGTTGGCGATACGGATCGCCAGGGCTGTGTGTATTATGGAAGGGAGCCTAAGTTACGAAACTGAGGTAGGCAGAAAATGCGCTAACCAAGCAAGAAGCCAACGGGCAAGGCTGTGTAAGCGCTGAGAAAAGAAAAGAGCGCTTAGCCTAGCTGGCTTGACCTGAGACTGGAGCTGAAATACCCCTGAAAAGGCTTGACGAGTTGTCGGGAATCATTGGGCAGCAGGGTGCCAATGAGGCGCTGTGGCGCGAATTCTAGGCCCAAATATACTTTGTAGCAATGCATGCTAAAGGGGCGAACACCGGCTCGGAACGACCCTCCTTGGGGGTCTCACATCCGAAATCGCCTTCAGTTTGCGTTGCTCCCGAATATTTTGGAGAGTCTCTGCTCTATTTTATGCTAGCTACTCTCTAAGTAGAATTCCTGATTCAGTCTGTTGTTGAAGTCTCCATTTCGACCCACTACGAATCTTGGGGCATGCTCCAGGTCGTTGCCGATGGAAGAGCCCTCTGCATCTGATCGCTTCGCGGTCACCATCGAGCATCTCCCCCCATACGAAGCATCTACGCGCTCATGGGAGTTAAAAATAAGCCGAGGCGATTCCCTAGCTACAGCCAAGTTGACAGACCCATTCACGGACGACGATGAGGAGGACCTCAAATGGGCGCTAGAGGAGTATGCGTTGAGCCAGCCTTTCGAGAAGGGGAGGGCCGTCAATGTTCACCAGAAGATTGCCAACTACGCGCAAAAAGTGTTTGGGCAGCTTCGCGAGTCTATCTACGCCGTCTTGCCGGCCGGGACGGCCAACCAACCCATCGTTCTGCTGATAACCGCACCACCTGACGAAGGATCTCTGCACCGTATCCATTGGGAGTCTCTGGAGTATCTAGACGAGGTCAAGATCTTTATCCGCAGGCAAATCGGCGGCCGCCAGACTACCGCCCCAATTTCTTCCCCTCTTGTTACGCGAAAGAAGATTCAACTCTTTTTGCTTACCGCAAGAAGCATCACTGACGAGGAGGAGGATGTGTCCTACACGTTGGTTTCGCGAGTGGTGTCTCGCATCATCTCGGCGCTTCCAGACTCTTCGCAGACGACACTACATCTCGTCCGCCCTGGCACCTTTAACGCCTTAAAGCGTGCTCTGAAGGACAATTCTGACCCCGACGCGTCGACGATAGTTCATTTTGACTGTCATGGATCGGTGTCGAATGGGACGTAAGCAATACATACCTATCAGATATATGCCCGCTACGAAACCTAGTATTTACTGACATCAATCCCGGATTGAAGATCATATCTCAGCTTCCTATCAAAGGACGACAACGGTCGCCTTTCGTCCGTAGATTCCAAACGGATCGGAAAACTATTGGCCCAGCACCACGTGTCTATGGTCATCATGAACGCATGTGACTCGGCCCGAGCCGGGCATGGAGTCTCGGCAGATCTCGCAGCCGCCCTCCTCCAACAGGGCATACCATATGTCGTAGGAATGAGGAAGAAGCTTCTAACTTCTTCGGCACCTCCACTGTTGGAGCACCTGTACAGGAATCTCTTTGTTTCGAGAATGGATCCCTTTTCAGCAATGTACCACACAAGGCGCCGACTTCACACCATTAGAACCAGAACCGCGGTGCTGTCCGTCGAAGTGGAGGTGGACGACTACCTCATTCCTGTTCTATACGAGCAGGACATACAAACCGAGGAATCCTCCCTCCTGCCGGCGGGTACTGGTGTGACGACCAGGACACTCGGAACCTCACGAGACAAGCCTGGACCTGAATCACGGACCGTGATGGTTGGAAGAGATTTCGACCTTCTTCGGGTGGAGACGACCTTGACCCTACAATCCAGCATAATTGAGCTGACTGGCGTGCTGGGCTGCGGGAAGACGCATTTCCTCCAACATGCGTCTCGTTGGTGGAAGGCTACAAACTTCATCGACGTTGTGCTGTGGCACGACAAGCCCGGGAAGCTGACGCCATTCTCAGTTGCATACACCATCCACCAACAAGCCAATATCAAAGACAGTTCTCAACAGGTCGACCCAGACCAGGTGATTCAAGGAGCCCTCAAATGGATGAGCGAAAACAGATGCCTCCTGGTCATCGACCAGGTAGACCAACAGATCCAAAGCATGAACGAACAGGAGAAGAAAGACTTTGTCGAATTCCTCCAACAGATTGATGAGAAGAAGACATTCGTTGTAATTGCCCTCGGCAAATGGAATGAGACGACTTTAGGTGAGGTCAGCTCATGTAGTGTCAGACTGAGCCTAGTCCGCTAACAAGGAGTAGACTTCCCACCTCTCGAACTGCCAACTCTTAGTGACAATGCCACACACGAACTTGCTCTCGCTACGGCCAAGTCGCGGAGGACATTCGATCTTCAGACCGTCTCCGACCGAGCCTTCTTCCAGCAATGCATGGCAATCACCGGGAACCTCCCTCTCCTGGCAGTCATGACGGGGAATTGGCTTGGAGCGCACCTAGACGCCACTCCCGAAACTGTTTTTACCCATCTCGTATGTGGCGGGGGCTTCGAGGCAATGCAGGCACACCCTCCTGCAAGGAGGCTGGTTGAGTATCTTAAGTCTCGACTTGCGACTTTGAGAACGAATGAAGAGCGAATTGCTCTTCTCTCGCTAGCCCCTAACATAAGGCGCCTTCGGAAATCCTCCGACGACCTTCATGACAGACTTGTTCTCCTCGGTGTCCTCCCGGACAATCCAACCCCGTTCGGGGACGGACAGCTGGACTTCCTCATGCGCACTTTGCTCTCGGGGGCATCGACTAATCTGCCCTTCAGGTCCGGCGGCTATTACGAGTGGAACAATCTCATTAACAGCCTTCGTAACGACGGACTGATTTTCGACCACAATGACGTCTATTGGTCGGTGCATCCCCTTCTGCCCTTCACGTTGCAGCATGTCCTACAACTTCCAGAAACCAAGGATATACTTAGTCTGGAACGAGCCTACGAGGCTTTCCTCGGACAGTACCGCTCAATGAGCGAAAAGTGGATGGCCCAAAACCCGCTCAGCGTGTTGTTGGGTACCGGATCCGGGCCGCAAGCCTACCCCGATAAAGCTGCCAGCGCCCTGCAAGAAGACTTCCTGAATTGCTACTCGGCTGTCAGGATTTGTATCAGCTGGGGCCCTAAGCGGTGGCACCCGGTCATGCCATGGCGCCTGATACAGTTTGCTGGCGAGCTTACGCCGTGCCCTCCACCAGGATTCAACAACGCGAAGCGCCTTGTCCTCGTGGATCTTTTGAAGCAGTATCTGGCGCAGTATGACCGAACGTCCATGATAGACTTTTGTGGACTGTGCTACAGACATAGCTTGGAGCTAGGAGGCAATAGAAAACCCATCAACGGGGACTCTTGCGTCTCTTCCCGTACTGCCGTCGGCGGCTCGCTGGCCCTAAGTCGGTACTACTTTTTTAGAAGCAGCACATCGGATGATTTCCGCCTCCAGCTGAAGAAGACGGAGAGTCTATTTCAGGGCTTCAATCACTGGTTTTCGCAGGATCAGACTGACCAGGACACCCTCAACATGGCGGGGCAAATCCAATTACTCTCTTCTCTGGCATCACTTGGTCCGCGAGACTGGCCCGACTTGGAATCTGCAGCAGCCCAGCTCCAAGCAGCAACCAGCAACTTCTCGACGTCCTCTCCTTCAGACACGGTGGGACAATACGGTCTAGCAACGTCCAGAATGCTCTCTGAACTTGTCTCTCTAGCCAATGCGAATCAAGGTGCTCAACCGGCTTCAGAGCAATCAGTCGCAACACTGTCCAGGAACACCAAGGAAGTAGGGAGGCTTTACGACGCCTTTCGGGAGGACTACCGCCAGCCCATTCCATCTTTCGCCGCCCTAATGGGTATGAACCAGGGGGATCCAGCCGCATTCGAGAATGTTCATCCCAGCACCGCTACTGACTTGATGAGTTTATCCAGGCCTCGCGTTGGCATGGATTCCGCTCTCGATTCCGCGATGCTCAGCAATCTCGGTCGACTGCAGGAGCTCGGTGACGAGGGCGGGCAAATCAAGACGCTAGTTGGGATGGCTCAAGGGGCAGTCAAGGGAGAAAACTGGGCCGACGCGCTGGTGCATCTGCAGACCACGATCAACTTGCTTCGCGATAGTGAGCCGGGACTATTCTCCAAGTCCCGACAGGTACGAAATGGCAAGGAACTGCAGCTCGCCGTACTATTCAACTGGGCAGCATGGGCAGCCGGCAACTTGAACAAGACGGTCCAATGCCAGGAATATCTAATGAAAGCATACGACCTTTGCAGTTTCGAAGGAAATTCCCCAACACACAGGATTTTCCTCCTCGCGATCCTGAACGGGCTATTACACTATGGCGGAGAGCCGATTCCGGGACGAGAATGTCATCCACTCGCTTTCCCCTGGCTTGTTGAGCTTGCCATGATCCGTTACGATCGCAGTCTAACAAGGACCATCATGGCTGCCCTCTTCAACGTCGATCAACTAGACGCCGAGAGAGGTGTTGGCTTGAACGCGTGTCAGGACATGCTGGAGGAGGAAAGGGACGGCACCCTCTTCGAACGTTTATACTTGTGTTTCCTGTCTACCATCTTTTGCAAGTCATCAGATGAGCGGAAAGATAGACTGATTTTCATCACAGAAGTGACTGGAGCTCCAATAGATCAACTATGTGAGCTCCTGAAAGATATTTCCGGTGCCCTAAACACGCACATGGAAGAGATAACTGCTAGGGCTGGGAGGGGGGAAGATGAGCCCTTATATAGGGAGGCGGAACGTGTCGTATTTGGAAAGGACGAGGACTGCACTGGCTTTACCTTTCTTCCGAAGTGGGAGAGGAAGGTGAGTGACGTTTCTAACTTGAAGAGAGATACACAACTCTGACACCCTCGACCAATAGGCACTTAGGACGACATGGCCCTCGTAGTAATGCCGTCATACGAGGCGATTAAATAGCGAGGATATGCGGGGAATATTGCGTGTGTCTATTATGCGGAGTGGAATGGGTAAGGATAGGTTAGCCACTGTAATGAGCTTGTGAGAAGAGTGAAAAATGCAGTACGGAAGTAATGGTAAAGGAGGTATTCCGTGGACTAGGGGTACTGGCTTTATGCCGTCACAGGCGGGGTCAACCCCAGAGCCGATTAACGACTAGCATCTTAGTTACCACATATTAGGCTTAGCGGTTGTCAGCAGGTTGCATGCAGTAGCGCATAAGGTTTAACGCCTGTCAGCAGGGTACATACAAAAACAAAGCGAACCCCCCTTCAAGTAGCCCCAGACATCACAACTGCATTCTCAGATGACGCGAGCAGCCGATTCAAGTTATGGATGAAAAATGCCCCCCTGATCAGCATGTAGGCCTCGTCCTGCAGCAAATGCCTCACCAGTCTCAGATGCAGACGCTAGAAGAAGACTGGGCTGGGGTGACGAGCACAGCTGCGAGAAGAAAGCTGCAAAATCGTCTCAACCAACGGGCTCGTAGTAAGTCTACTAATCCAGACTAGACTGCAACGCTCAGTTCAGGCTCTAACTATTATTGCTTCTAGGGAGGAGGAAGCGGCAGGAAGGGCCAAGCCAAGCTCTGGTCGAGGTACCAGTGACAGCGTCCAGGGAAACCCTGCATGTACCCTCCAACTCGGAGGCCGGGAAAGAAGTGGACGGGAGGGTGCAAAGGATTTTGCGGATGTCACAGGAGGCGCAGGCAGAGTACATGGCACGGCACAGACATCCCGAGAGGCTGTTGAGCATTATGCAGATCAACATCTTCCACGCCTTACACCGCAACTCGGAAGCCTTAGGCCAATCCAATCTTTGGCTCTTCTGCGACTCAGTCTCCCCATTCGGCGATGCTAGTCTGGAGAACGCTTTGAATCCTTGCAATGTCATCTCAGCGGCGGGGATGGCGGCACAGTATCCCCGTGGCCTAGCCCCGACGACGCTGCAGCTGTCGACGCCACATCATCCGTGGGTCGACCTATTTCCCTGGCCAAAGCTGCGAGACAGAATCATCTGGCTCTGCTACGCGGCAGAAACCATGGACGACGGCGATCTATGCTTCGACATGGCCGAGTTTGATGCTTCTCGTGACAGGGACAACGTGTCTTTGATTGTCTGGGGTGAACCATGGGATCCCCGCGGGTGGGAGGCAACCGTGCCATTTTTGAAGAAATGGGGGTGGCTTTTGGAAGGATGCACCGAGTTATTAGAGGGGACCAACCACTGGCGGGCTCAGAGAGGGGAACGAAAGTTGAGGTTTTAAACTCGAGCAGGGCAGGTCATGAGTTCTTCCATCGAGGCAGCAAGCTCCTACCTAAATGTTGTCAGTCCCTCCTTGGGCATCCCGCTCGGGCAATGAAGGACTTGCTAGTGGGCATACGCTATGTCAATATAGCTGGTTCCCAACTTCCTTATACTGTGTCTCACTAAGATGCGCATGCTCTTGGCTGAGTTGCTGGTGAAGTTGCTCGTTACGATGACCATTTCATCACGCGTGCCTCAGGTCTCCATCCATTCGCTCCTAAGCTTTCCGGATTGCGTTCAGAATGGCAAAATGATCCTCGCTTTGCCCAGATAGCTTACTCTATGTGTTCCCAATGCCTTATACCGCCTAGACAGATAAGAGATACCTTGACAGCCCCTGTTGGTGATTAGACTCGATACCAAGCCAGCGGGGTTGCTCACTTTGGCGAGTCGCTGAATAGCGCATTGCGGCCGGTCAAGGAAGTTGGAATTTAGAGTGCCGAAGACGCCTAGAATTGTTCCGGCACACGGATCATGGACTGGGCAACTGCCTTCTAGTGCTCCATATAGAGTGTATAAATAAATGCAGACTACCAAATTACCTCACTAGAACATATCGAAGTCATTCAAAGAACTTCGTCAACTGCTGAGCATGTAAGCATGGTGCAGCAGCGTATCAGCAGGCTGTAGCAGCGTCGAAGAACTATGGCTAATATATTGTACTGCACAAGAGTACCTTCATAACACCGAATAAAATACACTGAGTAAAGACAACGACGGGCTAAGAGTGTGACTTTTCGGCTCAGAATTTGTTCCATTCTTCTAACAATGACGCCATCATACACAGAGATATGCAGGTTGTTGATGCTAGGACGATGGCTCGATACTGGATACCGATCAGGCCATGGCGGAGACGCTCCAAGTCTTCACCAACAGACGATAGTGATAATAGAGTCTAAAACCAATTGTACACCAAAGCCTAGGCGCTTCAAGATGATAGCAGGAAAGCAAAAAGGGAGCTGCCACTGCAATGCAGCCGTCTCCAGTCATAATACGGCGTTGGTCAAGAGCAAAATCACATTTACATTCTCCATGCTCAAATATTCCATGATTCGGAACGTTGTGGTTGACTAGTATAAGATGCTGTCCTCTCTAACAAGGGCAAGTGTCGTGGCTGACGTCGAGCTCGCTACTGTGCGAGAAATGGTGATTGCGACTAAGGCGTTTTGAGGCCGTTTTCGCTTTCTGCTGCCCAACGAGCACAGGCGTGTTGAAGTCGGGAATTATTTATGCATTTCCAGTTGGAATGTTTTTTTTCACTGGAATGAATACCATGTGCACCCCGATGTGCGCCTTCCACGACAAAATAGGCGACCGTAATCACGGTTGGAGATCAGTTACTTTAACACCAGTAAGCTGCGTTCACGTTTTCATGCCAAGACGAGCTGAGTCACAATGCCATCATCTCAAAGGCGCCAAGATCTCTTAGCTCAATAAACCGCAAGCGCCACTGACAGTTGTGGCTTGTAAGATGACGACGGTCAACCATTGAGATTTGCCGAGAAGCGACTGTCTTACATCTCGAAGACATGCCATTGCTTTGCCTCAAAGAGCATATAACTTTGCCAATTGCCATTCTGGTTGCTTAAGTCAATAACCACTCTAAACTCTCAACACCATCATTCACAAATTCATTTCCCAAGTTTCATTTACAATGGGTCTTCCTGACGAAACAAATACCGTCACAGGGGGTTGCTCATGCGGTGCAATTCGCTATCGTTTGGCTGTTCCTGCTATTCAAGATCGCCCTCCACACCCTTTCTCACCACCGTCTGCTGGTGTACGCCTGCCACAAGCCCTCACCTGCCATTGCAATGATTGCCGTCGTGTGACCGGTTCTTTTCTCGCTGTCGGCGTAGTCGACATTCCAGCGCCAATGCTCACCGTATCCGCCATTTCACCAGCATCTGAATCCACAATTGTCTCTGGTCGGATCCTAGATGTCTTGGCGGATGACTACGATATTGAACGCGCTGATGCCAATCGACCTCCTTATTTGCCCGCCATGGATGTCCTCAGAGCCACTCAAGAGAGCAAGTCGTGGCTGCGCTTCTTCCACAGCGTCAAGAGCGGGCCCGACATGTCTCGCAGCTTCTGTGGTCGCTGCGGCACTCCGCTTTGTTTCCACTTTCGTCTGCTGCCTGAGTTCTGCCACGACGGAAAATTGCCCGACCACTTTGCCGACCTTTTCCACATCAACCTAGGCACGGTAGACCGCAGGTTCTTAGACCTTGACTGGTTTATACCAGGCGTTGAAGTCTATTTCAAGAACGGCACACCATCTAGCAGAACAGTTTCTGCCACCGCTAAGGGCCTTAGAGACGTTGTCAAAATGCACGAGTTTGACGGACTGGTGGGAGACAAGGAGCTGGAAGAATTAGGGGCATAATTGCAAAGCGCATGACCCCGTGGCTAGCTGTCGGCCACCTCAACCCTATGCCTAGCCACCGGCATTCATTGGTTAGTTTTGGTGCAACTTGGAGTGAGAGGATATTTATGGAAAAAAAAAAAAAAAAGAAAGAAAGAAAAAAGATTGCTTAGAATAGTCTATTCCGCCCATTGGACATCTCTGAAAGAGAAATGCATAAGCTCTATTGTCGTTCTAGCTTAAATAAACCGCATTGTGATGTTATCGTCAATATACAACTCTCTAGCTGGACTACGAGCCTCATAGCGGCAAGTTTGCGAAATTAGCAGAACAGAGACAAGCGGAAACGGCACCAAATAAGTCCTTTCCAAGTCCGGTCGGAGTGTCTCTTTTCCGTTTCTCCGATCTGAGCAGCAAACATGATTGAGGGGAGTGTCTTCCTCTCCACAAAAGCAAGCTCCATCTCTCATTTCCGACCACCCCCAGTCAACTGTTGTTATATCCGAAAATCAGACAGTGGGTGTCGCCGAGAGCATCACTACACTCGGGGGCACTTCTGCCAAAGGCCACCGCCTTGGTCTCCTGAGCCCTAGGGATAATGGCATGACACCCCCCAGGTCCTAGGCTGTTGGTTTCAATAAGCTAAATATACGCTTAATAGAAGCTTGGCATTAGGGTTATATGCACTAGTTGGCTGAGCGCCATCTTTACTCACTGTTCACTATTTGGCAGTCAATAAAGTCTTTCCATCACACGGCTAAATCCGAGGGAGAACCATGTCACGAGCGCCATGACGCAACGCAATGCCGTATTGACATCTCGTCGTAAGCAAACATGAAAGCAGCAGATGGAAGCGGTCAAAGGTGGTGCGTGTCTGAAATCGGAGGGAGAGTCATCGGGGTGATTCTGGTGGCACGATGCAGGACAGTTATTCGGCCATGTACAAGTCGTCCACGTCAAAAGTCACTCCAGAGAATCAAGTGCCAAGAATTTATTTTGCCAAGCGCCAAGTGCCAAGAGCCAAGGGCCAAGAACCGAGGACCAAGACAAGCCAAGACCGTCTGACCTAGGAATCCCTGTCGGTACTTGAGATACGAATCCTCATTTCAAATGCTCTCCTTTTTAGATGCTTGTTGCTGTTGAGGCTCGAGAGAAGAATTCAAAAGAGTCGGAAATATACTGGATAGAAAGGAAACCCGATATATACACATCTTAGATGCCTAGTCAAACGTTGATTGGCTAGCGCTAAAGTCCGTCAACTTGGGAGCAAATATCCCACCCAAATTGATGGGATAGACCCTGCCAATCTCTTTTCGTATCCTTCCCTCACCCTGACAAGCATTTACCGATCCAAACCTGGCATTATCAAAACGCCGTTGGACTTTGCAACGCCTCACCCCACGCCCCAACGCTTCCGAGTATTCCGTGCTATGGAAGAGCTCAACGAACACCACGTTGTCTTGGCGGAAAATGCCGCAGCAGGGTCTCAAATAGGCAGAGCATAGAAGAAGCAAATCGGATGTCTAAGCGTTGCACAATCAGTTTTTCGTTGTCGATCAGCCACAGGGTTTTGCTTGGCGATGGGGCCCATCGCTATACTACGTAGCACACCCATATTTATTCCCAAACTCCGAACAAGGTGAATAAGGTGACGAGATTGGCTCCGGAGCCCCTTTCACATGCCGAGGCACGACTTGAGCCTCAGAGAGCGCAGCAGTATAGTCTGCAAAGCCTCATCATACATCCATGCCATATTGCCATCATATCAAACTCGTCACACCACGCGACCCTATTCATAGAAGAGTATTTGAATAGACCCTTCCCTCGATCATCGAGCATGAATCTCTAACAAGCAATTTCATCATCTCTCTGACATCCATTATTCTACTGTCTGGTTTTCCTCTCCCGGGAAAGGCTCATTGCCGATAGTCCTTTTTGTTGCCAGGGTCAGTTGCGAACGGAGCACCGGCGAGACTCTTCAACCCGGCAGTCAGAATCTCACCGAATCCGCTGCCATGTCGGACACGAACAGTACCCTGCCCTCTGGATACCTACGGCCTACGTTTCACAACTGCAAAGAAGACGGAGTCTCTGAACTTTGCCCTGCAGAAGCTTCATTGTACGGCGGTTACTTCACGCTCGGCGCCTGCATCTTCTTCGTCGTGGCTCATAGTCTTGCTCTCATCCCTCAGCTGGTGCTTGGCATCCGGGCCCGTTCCTGGTCTTTCTCGTCATGGCTGGCTGGAGGTATCCTGTTTGAGCTCCTGGGTTACGCTGGACGCATCATCATGAGTTCTAACCCATGGGTTTATGGTGCCTTCGTCCTCCAGCTGGTGATGCTTATTCTTGGCCCAACTCTTGTTGCGGCTAGTATCTCAGTGACCTTCAAGCATATTGTACTTTGGTATGGACCGGAGCACAGCATGTTCAAGCCCTGGTTGTATCCCTGGATCTTTGTTGGCACCGATCTCTTTTCAATTCTCATTCAATCTGTTGGTGGGATTGTCTCCGCCAAAGCAATTGGAGGACAGGTGAGGAACCAAGACCTTCTAGATGTTGGATCCGCCCTCCTTGTCGCCGGTACAACATTCCAAATGGCCAACATGATTGTTTGCGGCGGTTTGATGGTCATTTATATCTGGAGGCGCCGACGTGGTCTCGTTAGTGATGCAGAAAGGTTGCAATCATCAGCTGGCGACGCTCAGAATGCCACCAGTTGCGCAGATTCTGAACGAACTGTCAAGCCAAGCGACAAGAGGACCAAAATCTTCGTGCGTGCCATTTCTGTGGCGTATGTGCTCATCATTATTCGTTGCATCTACCGGTGAGTTATCAGCCACAATTCTATTGTAAGACTGAAGCTAAATCACCCCATAGTGTCCCTGAGCAGCAGATGGGCTGGGGCAATGATCTGATGCAGAATGAAGCGACTTTCTTGACTCTAGATGGTGCGATGATGCTGATATCAATTTGGATTCTCACTATATTCCATCCCCATTTCTATTTCCCCTTCCTGTCGAACAAGTCGGAAGAAGTTCCCGTTGACAAGGTCATGGAGAGCTCTTCGGATCCCGAAGGACAGGAAATGGGTTCCATCCTTGTTACATAAGTTGTCGGCGAATAGGGAAGAGGGCAATGGTGCTTAGAGAGCCAGAGCGATTGGAATTTCATCTCGGTCTCAATTTCAGTTTCGGCATTAATCGCTCAAGCTGGGTTATCTCCCAATTTGTTACAATCTCCTGTGCGCACTAATCTAAAACAAATTACCATGTGGATAGAAAGGTAAATATGCATAATATCTAGAAAGATGCGACACGCCTGCTAAGATTCCAATCATTGAAGCCACTTCGATACAAAAGTAGCGCGTCTTACCTCGTTTCCTCTGTGAGATGAGAGGAGATACCGATATGCATCATGTTATTTAACAACGGAATGCTACAAGTCTGCAACTCACCCTTGATGGAGCGGACATCCAATTCCATAGTAACTCGCCTTTGAAACAGAGGGTCGCCAATTAGCTAGTTGGTTACAAATCTTCATGTGGATAACTCAAGCGGTTGTTCGGTCAATTTAAGGCACTATTTCAATATTCCGCATTCGGATTCCCGAAACTCATCTAACGACTTCATTTACGGCAGATCTTAAAACTTGCAACGGACATCCATGGTTAATATGAAAGTTGAACATTTACTTATGCGCTGAATTTCCAGCTTGTCTTGGTTTGGAGGGCATTGATTCATTGATTAGCGTTCTGTGACTTTGGTTGCCTGCGAGCTATCTGAGGCCAGACTCAATGTTAAGATCAAATCTTTTGAAAAATATCTTAGAGTGCTGGTTAGACAGAAGAACAAATAGCTCTAGTTTTGTATTACCGTTCAATTACTCTTGTCATGAGGACACTCACACTTTACCACGCTCCTCGTTTGGGCGCAATAGGCGACGTGTTCGTGTAATTAAACTACCATGGAACGACATCGAAAATTTGGTACAAATGCTTATTTCTATGCTTGAATAAGCATGCGTGGAAATATTCAGGTATACACAGGTGTATTAGGTAGACTAGGTGGACTCGGTGGACTAAGTGGACTCGGTGGACTAAGTGGACTAGGTGAACTAGGTGGACTAGGTGGACTAGGTGGACTAGATGGACTGGGTGGACTAGGTGGACATACGTCTTCGCGTTTCAGTCCTTTCTGCCACATTCTGACTACTCACTCTGCCGAGAAGTTGTTATGTCGGTCGGCAGTGATACATTTTCCGCGGGCTGACGGGATAAACCTAGATTTTTCCCAGGGGCGTTGGTTACACTTTCAAAAGAACGCGTCATAAAACCATATGTACGTACTAAAGGGTACTTCCGTATTATTGCTTAATAAAATGGAAGCAGAAGGGAGCATGATATGGGGGCAGAGACCTAGCACGTGCGTAGAAGACCCGAATTTCTTGGTTGCTCAAGGCATGAAATGGCATTCACCCTCGCAAACGGAAACTAGCCGTCTTTTACGACAGTTCATCATGCTTAGTTCTTAATCTTAAACCACTTTACCTTCCAATTTCTCGGGTACCATTGCAGCGAGGCAAGGAGCCAATGGCAGTCCAGAGCGGTCACAGGACCAAGCTTAACCAGTGACATATGGCAACTCATCGTCATCTCGGCGCAGAATACGACGAAGATCTGCAGTTGAAACCCCACAGTATAAACGGCCCGTTTAGAAGTCTTCAAATCGTCTGCCGAGGCTGGGGGATAACGAGCTCCGGGATGGAGATGCTATGATTTCCCCCGCATTTTAACCCCATGGGGGGTCACATCCACCCACATCGACCGGGGGTTGTCGCCACGAATGACTTGCCGGCGATATTTGCCTCAGAATTCATTGCTTGATTCATAAGTATCGCCGGGTCAATGATGAGCGAAGTAGTCATACAGATTTCCACTTAAATTGCAGAGTATAAAGTGTTTTATAGCGTACCTTGCCGAAATCTAGAAATTATGTCGACAATGCGTCTTCGCTTCATTAATCATGGCCGTCTCAATTTCTCAGTTGTCATTTGAGCATCACCGCTTAGCTCTTGGCATCGCTGAGACAGAGCCCAGGATCTCTTGGCGATTCGATGGCATCGTCTCCAATTGGGAGCAGAGCGCATACAACATCGAGATTGCCCGCGGGTCATCGACACCTAACCTCCACACCTTCAATACGTCTGACTCCCTCTTTGTAGAGTGGCCTGAAGAGCCACTTGAGGTTGCTGAACAAGCCTCAGTTCGTGTTCGGGCTCATGGCAAACAAGGACAACCTTCAACACCCTGGTCAGATTGGGTGACTGTCGAAACCGGTCTCCTGTCTTCTAAAGATTGGGCTGGAGCTGTGCCAATTGCAGCAAAGCGTGAGACGGAGAAGGGCAGAGCCAAAAAGCCCATCTACTTCCGCAAGGAGTTTCCCGTCAGATCATCAATCAGGTCGGCCAGACTCTACATCACGGCTCTAGGCTTATACGAAGCTGAGATCAATGGCCAGCGGGTCGGCGACGCTGTCTTGGCCCCAGGCTGGCAGTCCTACAACCATCGCCACGCATACGACACTTATGATGTTACCGAGCTCGTTCAGAAAGGAGGCAACGCGATTGGCGTTGTAGTTGGCGAAGGATGGTTCTCGGGCAGATTGGCCTGGGAAGGACAGCGGGAGTTTTGGGGAAACACAATTGGACTCCTCTCGCTTCTAACTGTGACCCTTGTGGATGGCACGACAATCTCAGTACCGACAGACACCTCGTGGACCGCTAATCTGGGTCCCATTGTTGCTTCCGAAATTTATGATGGCGAAACCTATGATTCGAGATTGGAGTCAGATATCGAAGGTTGGTCGTCGGCCAGCTTTGGTGATGACGGTTGGCTGTCTACCAAGGCGCTGGACCCTCTCGAGGGCTCGCTCGCACCCCCCGATGGGCCACCTGTCCGAAAGTTGGAAGAACGACATATTGAGACCATCACCAAGTCTCCTTCAGGGAAGACGATCATTGACTTCGGCCAAAACCTTGTGGGCTGGGTCAGGCTGACGGTTGGAGGGCCAAGAGGTACAAATATCACTTTGCACCATGCCGAGGTGTTGCAAGAAGGCGAGCTAGCATTGGGTCCGTTGAGAACTGCCAAGGCCACAGATAGCCTCGTCTTGCATGGAAATGGTACTCAGACGTGGGAGCCTCATTTCACCTTTCACGGGTTTCGATATGTGCAAGTCGATGGATGGCCAGACGACACGCCTATAACGGAGGATTCGCTCACTGCTATTGTGATCCACAGCGACATGGAACAGACGGGATGGTTTGAATGCTCCAACCACCTTCTCAACAAGTTTCACTCCAACGTGCGGTGGTCCATGAAGGGCAACTTCCTATCTATCCCCACGGACTGCCCTCAGCGCGATGAGAGGCTGGGATGGACGGGTGATGCCCACGCCTTCGGCCCTACCGCGAACTTTCTATACAACACGGCCGGTTTCTGGAGGGGCTGGCACAAAGATATGTGGTCTGAGATGCAGAGAAACGACACCATGGTGGTTCCTTTCTACGTGCCCACTCTGCCTCCCAGTGGAGCTGCCGCCCCGGCTGCCGTCTGGGGTGATGTTGCCGTGGCAAACCCGTGGAATCTGTACCAGGCTTCTGGAGATGTCGCCGTACTGAAGGAGCAGTCTCATCAAGCCAAAGGCTGGGTAGATGTTGGCATTCCTAGAAATGAAGACGGACTTTGGAACCGCAGCAGCTTCCAATTCGGAGACTGGCTAGACCCTACCGCACCGCCTGACAACCCTGCTGATGCAACGACGTCAGCCGTCCTTGTCGCCGATGCCTATCTCATCCGCATGACGGAGCTTCTAGCTAACATCTCCAGCGCCATTGGAGAAAAGTCCAAAGCGAAGCAATATCTTGAGAAGCACGATAAGCTCCGAAAGGCATTCCAGACATCTTGGATCGAGGACGGCCACTTGGCGAATCAAACGCAGACTGCATATGCTCTCGCTCTTCACTTTGGTCTCTATACTGACGCTAAAGAGCGTAAAGCTGCCGCTAAGACACTTCGAACGCTTGTTGCGGACAATGACTATCTCGTTGGTACTGGCTTCGCCGGCACACCTGCGCTGGGGCCTGCACTCCGTGGTATCGGCGCAGTTGATGACTTTTACAAGATGCTTCTCCAGACCAAGACACCCTCTTGGTTATACCAAGTCGTTCAGAACGGCACCACCACCTGGGAACGCTGGGACAGCTTACTGGCCAACGGCAGTCTCAATTCCGGCGAAATGACGAGCTTCAACCACTACGCGTTCGGTTCAGTTGCCGACTGGATCCATCAGAGTATTGGCGGATTGGCTCCTGCTGAGCCTGGATGGAAGGTTGCTGAGGTAGCACCAAAGCCGGGTGGCAATATCACCAGTGCAGATACGCGATTCGTCAGTGGCTATGGAGAGGTGAGGGCACAGTGGTGGATCCAAAATGGCAACTTCCGCCTCAACTTGTGGGTTCCGGCGAATTCAAAGGCGAGGGTGACGCTGCCTAAGGGAGGAGAGATTGAGGAGGTGGGGTCTGGATATTACGAGTACAGTGAGTCTGGATATGAAACGTACGGGGAATTGTAGAACAGTAGCAACTTGTTCATTTAGTTGAAGTTGGAGGGATGGTTCTGAATAACTGTATTTTGGTTTCTACTTCCTCAAACTCCGTTTTGTCTACAGGCCTGATATTAACAGATCCTCTAAAACTCGAACAGGAAATACTGAAACGTATTCTCGGTTTCTAAGGTTGAACCAAGACCTGACTTAGCTCATGACACGACGAAATACTCCCAGCCGAATGAACGTGATATAGAAAAGCAACATACTGAAGCCAGCCCAGCGGCCAAACTTGGTTCCAAACCAGACTGTTAGGAAAAACCATAGCGTCGACGCGTACAAAACCACCAGCTCGACTTTCAGCTCCATGTTCCCACGCAGAGTGCCTGTACCGTCGGCCATTTTAATGCAAATGCATAACACCAAGAGAAAAGGATTGCCGCATATGCAGTTGACGACGGAAGTTTCAGACCAGGGGTTGAAGCCACCCATAGCATGGACTACGTGCTCAGGCAACGCCGGCAATATGGTCACAATGACAACACCGAGCATGACTTCGGAGATACCGAACTGGTGAACCATATTCGCCGCCACTTGCGAGAGAACGAATCCAGAGAGACACATGGCGATGAATGCGCAGATCATTTGACGGCAACAAAATCCGGGTATGCGGAGACTGCGGAGCACAGAGAGAAGAGGATTAGGTGTGTTGGCTAACAGATATCTCTCCTAAGTCTAGTTTCCGCTGGTGGTGACTGTTGCATCCGCTTTGAAGTTGTCATCGCCTCCAGTGATGTTCTCAGAGACTATACCGTCGTCGGAGTCACTGTCGCTGCCTGAGGAGCTGGAGCTGGAGAAGTCGAAATAACGAGGGGATGTCTGAGCGTGACACCAAGCTGCCACAAGTCGGTAGAGCAAAATGACAAAGGCGAGCTCGAGAACACACACTACCCAAGTGTTTTGAGATGGATAAATAATGATAAAAACAAGTGCAGATCGTCAAAACTAACAGCATGAGCGCATATGTCCGCATCTTGCTATCGAATTTGGATGGCTGTCCCCTTGTCAAACAACAACAAAGCCAAGGGAAAATAAGCCAGCATGTTGGAATGACCGCTCCGATAACGCAACCCACTGCGAGACGTAGGCGACCTTGCGCCAGAGCCGCGACAATGATCAGCAGCTACTCCTCTTTAGCGCTAATCCGTCACGGATGAGCAGAACCATTACCTCTTTGCATTCCAAGAAGATGATGAAGAGTGCAATAATGACGATGGGAAACCCGAATTTCGTGAGGCCATGATTGTTTTGAAGTAAAATTATCGTAGCTGTTGCGCAGGAGCAACATGCCCGCGAGGATTGTGACAAGGTAGAAAGGGAGGACGTTGGTTTCCGCCACGGTGAAGACAGGGATGGCCGTCAAGGTAGCTGTCAATAAAACGTCGGAAAAGGCACCTCTAGGCGAGTCTGGTCAAATTAGATCGAGAAGCGGCTTTGTATTGTGCTTGGGACGTGTTGGATGGCGCATGGTCGTGGAGAGACCTTGAGGCTAGTTTAAACTGCCAAAAAGCCCAACCATTGTAGTTACGAGGATTCGTTCCATCACATGAACTCTGGATTATTCCCGAAGGAATAGCCTCGACTCACTTTGAGAACACATTTGCTCTGCGTAAGGAGAATAACTGGTGATTCAAGGCGAGATATCAGTGATATTCATAGACATGGCGATGGGTATGCTCACGCGCCATATCATTGCAAAAAGATGGAAATCTGAATCATTGTGTAATTGTTGAATCAGTCTATCGTGACTTGCTAGGTAGCACTATGATTAACATTTCTGCCACACTCGTTCACCGCGGAGTCGGTAGTGATTGTGTGATAAGTACCCTTTCTCCTTAGGCACAGTTAATTTGATCCGACTATATCCTTCCAGCACACCGATATGGCTTTCTGCGCGGCACAAAGTTGGTTATTTTACATCGACAAAGATATTTGGGACGCCGAAAACTAGCACAGCAAAATGGCATTGTCGCTTTGACATTTGCCCCATTCGTGTTTCAGCCACCCCCAACCCTTAACTGTAACCTTAGCTCTATTTTTATTACCTTTCATTGGATTTCGCGATTCAGTTTGGTCTCTTGTTGCACCATGCAAGACGGCTGGTATTTCCTCCACGGATACTATGTTGCAAGCATTTCCGAGATGCTCTGATTGGGTAGAGACTTGTTCACCATGTTGCAAATCAGGGACGGTGCTTAGCGTTTGTTTGACAACTCGGATGTTTCGCGGTGCTTAGCGATAGTGTGGCGACCATGTAGCCCCCTCATATTTTTCACTAGGCTGTCGGTGAGTTTGACCACAATCGATCCGGTACCTCGCTCAGAAACGTAACCGAGGAGAGGTTTAAAAAAAAGTTATCACCCTCACGACTCAGTGAGTAAAGGGAATCCACTACCCCAAACGCCAGGGGACCCAGAATAAACCGAGGTGACCGTGTCATGTCTCAAAGGATGTTGGTCTAGCGTCTATCACATCAGGGGTAATACGCGCACGGGTTGGTTGTGGTATTTTTAGATACTGAATCAGTTTCAAGTTCGGAAATAGCTCAAACATCACTGACAGACTAGAACATCATTCATTGGTGCGTAATACCATTCTGGTTTCCTACAATTGGCCGTGCTAAATGTTCTTGTTGCTAAGACTACTAAAAGACTTCGCCATCTCGACTAAGGGCATCACAATCGAATCCAATTCAAATCCATGAACAATTTAACCTTGCTCCCACTTAATTAAACTCATCTATCGATATGTATCTCATCGTTTATCTTGCTGCATTAACTGTGGTCATTCCTGCCTTCATGGCAGAAGAGCTTCGCGCAGACGACGTACCATCGGCATGCAGCACAATCTGCCAGCCGATTGTCGATCTTACCAATATTTGCGATATCGACCCCAATGAAGAGGACAGCGACAACGATAAAAGAAGGAAGCTGCGCCTTCGAGAATATGACGAGTCTGATGAGGAGGCCATCGAAGCCAACTGCATTTGCAGCAACACGAGCTTTGACGTTGCTGCCGTAATGGCACTCTGCGCCAGTTGCATGGCTCAGAACAGCCAGCACTCAGAAGGTACAAGCTTCCAGGATTGTAATTTGTATTGTGACGAGATGTACGTTGCTAACATCGAAACATAAGATGTCGACAAAATCATGTCACAATGCTCCTTCTCATCCACTTCATACCTACCTGCAGCCACGACCATAGTCACAGACATCGAGGTACAGGCAACCAAATCAGCCACGACTGGGATTTCTGCATCGACGTCTACTGGTAGCGCATCGTCGTCTACGGAATCGGCTGGCAGCGATGCTGGAAAAATGGCCGTTTCCATTGCGGCCGCTGTAGGTGCCGTGCTAGTGTTGATGATACAAGTTTAAACGGCTTCATGGCGGTTAGTGGAATGGTGTGTTATGGTTGCCTCGTTCAATTATACATCATGTCTTTGTGATCCGAGTGACATTGGAAAGCCTTGCTGGTTCAGGCTAATCTTCTGACATAAAATGGACGGCGCTTGAACACATGGATGATCCACAGAAATGTCGGGCTAGCAGCCTACACAGTGTACTAGAATACGAGATAGCAAAATTGAGCCATTGCAACTCGTCGAAGATCATAATGGCAGACTAATTATTACCTTAGCCTTCTCTTCGACACAGTAAGAAATAGTAAGCAGTGTGAGAGACCCATGGATTATGTAAGATTTGACACGCGGCAACATTCTGACATTTCACATGGGCTGCAAGCGGGGTCTGACATTTGCACCTTCAAATACCGCAATCCTAGACGCTATTCACATTGACCTATTGTGCCTTAAAAAGCCTCATCAAGCTAGCAGAAGCACTAAAGAGCCCATTGCAACTCTACTGCGCAATGGACCAACCGAACTCGACATGGTCTATCGCCATAACACGGTCAGCTCGCACGGAAGTAGGCGAATGCTGTCCCAGGCAACCATTCGTGGAACTTCGCATACCGGACAACTCAAAATTAGTTCGGCGCGTGGTAGTCACCACAATATCTCATGATCAGGGTCAGTATTCCCAGCGCCATGACCTTGTTGTGTTGCAATATGTCTCTGAACCAACGTTTAGGCTGGAGCGACCAGCCTCATAATGCAGGGACTTACAACGGCTGCTTCACCTTCTTCGAGATTCTCGTCAAGACATCCTCCGAACATGAACGGACCGGTGAAGTAGGCCGGAGGAGCTTTCAGGTCAATGTTCACGCATTACGACAGCCTCGCAGACACGAAAATGTTTGGGACTTGGCGTCGGGCGATGACGTTCAGCAGCGTTTTGTAGAAGGCATCAAAGCAGGCGATACCATCTCCATCGTCCCTGTTGCTGTTTTCCAGGGATGGGTCAACTTCGTCTATGAAATTGAGATCAGGGCTGAGGGCGACAGTGAGAGCAAGACAAGTTCAACCGCACTAGGAATGCCTTCAACTTCAGCAACAGCAGCCAAATCTTCCATCTATGAGCCACTTGACATTTCTCGACAACAAACTCGTCTTCTCGCAATACATCCAGGCGGGTTTGAAGAGCCTCTAGCTTGCAGTCTCACGACCGTGTCCCTTGATGAGTCCGGTCACGAGAACTATGAAGCCTTGTCGTACTGCTGGGGTGAATCCCGTAGCGAGGCAAGAATCCAGTTACAGCGGGGCGATGAAGATGGCGGCATGATTTTTGACATGCCCGTTGGCGAAAGTCTGCACGATGCTCTCAAACACTTGCGACCACAAATCGGCCCGCCGCGCAAGATTTGGGCCGATGCCATCTGTATCGATCAGAGCGGCGTGGAGGAACGATCTCAACAGGTTGCCTTGATGCGCACCATCTACTCCCAAGCAGATTCTGTGCTGGTTTGGCTGGGAACGAGCACCGAGTCAACCCATAAAGCGTTTGCTATGTTCAAAGCTCTCCAGGACCGCATTAGAAATCAGCTGGCGTCTTCAACGACGTTCACTGCAGAACAAATGGAAACGCTCGAGTCAGACGCAGTTTCTGCCGAAGTTTCGGATCGTGTTGCCTTTATTCCTCTATGGTCTCAGTGCAACTTCGACTGGTTCCGGCGAACCTGGGTCATCCAAGAGATCTGGAACGCTAAAGCGGCATCTGTCCACTGCGGATTCGATACAGTGTCATGGGGCACCTTCTCCATCCTCCTACGCCAATTCAGCTTGGAGAAGTTTATTACATCTTATGTTCAAAGCGGAAGGGTCCCTCACTTTACGACCGGGGACGCCATTGTTCCATCCATCTTTTTCAGGGTGCTATGGCCTTTTGAGAACGACCAGCGGCCACACGACAGAGACCAAGTTGGCCAGGAAGAAATCCTCGACGTTCTCATCAAGTCCCATGGCTTGAAAGCGTCAGATCCACGAGACAAGATATTCGCCTTGCTACAATTCGGAGTCGAGACACACAACATTGCCGACCTTCCAGATCAAATTCGCCCCGATTACTCAAAGCCGACGGAAAAGGTCTTTACCGACTTCGTCCGGTGGTGGATCTGCGAACATAAGTCGTTGAGGATCCTTTCGACAGTTCACACGCTCAAGCACCGCGGCTGGCAACAAATGTACTACGGCCACCCAAAGGACCTAGTAACTCTGGGATATCCCACTTGGTGTTTTTGGCACGCAGGAAACGAACACTCCATAGGTGCTACTCTAGGCCTCTCCTTGCACTCGCCGTACCAGGCGAGCGGGGACACAGTCCCCGATTTAGCATTGATTTCTTCAGATGAAGCTGCCCTTCACCCAGAAGTACTAAGACTAGCCGGCCATCGCATTTGCACAATCTCGGAAATATCTCCGTTTCCTTTTCTCGATAGGGAAGCCTCTGGGCGCCTAGACGAGCTAGAAGATGCCTTTATGCAGCTTTTCGACCCGGCAGGCCATCGATGGTCGCTGTCACAAGATGAGCGTCTGCTCAAGGGCTCCATGTTCAACCGGACGGTGCAGCAGTTCCTATCTAGGCATCTCATGTCTCACTTGCAGGGATTCGATGACGAGGCAAATCACTTTCAATGCCTGAGTCAGTGCTTGTTTACTGCTGATGTCTCTGGCACAACACGAAATGGCTTGTGTCCCCATAATGCGAGGCCTGGCGATATTGTCTGCATGCTGTATGGTGGATCAGTTCTCTACTTGCTGCGGGAAAAGAGGAACTCTGACACAAGCAACAGCACTGATGGTGGAATTCAAGGAAAACAATTCGAGTTTGTTGGAGAATGTCTACTACAAGGGCATATGAACGGACAAGTTTTGGAGGAGGTTGCGAAAAATGCGACCGCAAGGGAGACATTTGATTTGGTGTGATCTCCCGTCTGAGCGAAGATGTCCTTGAGATAATGACATGGAGTGTAGTAGGCGTTTATAGAATTGTAATGATCGCCCTTTTATTCTTCACCTAGGCAATTCTCGCGAGTCCTAATGCTAATTAAGAGTCCCCCCTGCAGTTGATGAAGGACTACCGATGAGTAGCTGCCATTCAAATGCTACCGATGAGTGGCTGCCATTCAATGGCTACCGATGAAGGCTACTAATGAAGAGCTACCGATGAAGAGCTACCGATGAAGAGTGAATTCTGGCTGTGTTTCGTAATATTCTCTGTAAAAAGAACGTCCTATAAGTAAGAATGCCCCCTCGCCGTCAAATAGCTTCACCTTTCACGCGCAGTAACAACATGGTCTTCTATCGTTCCAGAGCGCTGGTATCAAGTCTTGAATTGCCCCCCCCCCCATCAACATTCCCAAGAGAACATGTCTCCCACATCTGAAGCTAGAGCCTCGGCGACTGAAGGTGGCCACTCTGTAGCTGCTTCCGTTAAAGACCGAGATGGAAAACCGGGGCAGCAGGAGCCTGTTGTCATTCACTCATACATATCACTGATATCCTGCAATGGTTAGTACGACTCTTCTCCATGTTAGGTTCAATCTGATGTTGGTATCATAGGCGACCTGGGTCTCCGCTACAAGGAAAAAGGCGCGGCGACCAACAGCGACCTGTGGTCCACATGTGCTCAACCAGAAAAAGACGACGTGGAAGATAACGAAAGAGCCAACCAATCATGAGAGAATGGAAAAGTATTCTGCGGGGCAGAGATGCGTTATTGGATGAGGGGTTATGAACGAGAAACTGAACTGAAGTGCGGCAAACCAAACCCAGTCACTCAATTAGATTTGGGCTATGAAGTTTTGGCGGATTCGGTATGGCCTGGGGGGTCTTTTTTTTGTGGTCCAAGCAGCCAAGGTTCTCGAAGAAGTTGTTTTATTAACTGCCAGCCTGTTGCAGCTACTTTCACCCATCTTACAAGGGCGGTAGAGTGAATGAATTGACTGTTCTATTTCCGGAACGCATTATATACGCACAAGTATTAATGTCATCAAGTTATACTCGTATTAACTCTTGATGTCCCAACGTCCACAATCCACTTGTCGTGCTGTCATCTCTCGGGGGGTTACTTCCATGCTCGTTGTGCACATGGTTTGGCCATGGTAATGAATTCGGTAGACAAGTACTAGCAAAGAAGTGTATTGGTTATCTACAAGATCCCTCGGACCATGTACCATGCGTCCAAATAACACAGTCAATCTACAGCTTGAATAGGTCGTGCTTCCTGTGCAGCCGAGAGCAAATCTCTTCGAAGTTCTTTTCGTTTTCAGCAGTCATCATTCCATGCCCGTAGAAATGACCCAACCACAGGACGCCCACAATGGGCTTGAAGTCGTCTTGGAAGAGAGCAGCCCGAATCTCTTGCTCATCCATGGTGATGAACTCCTCCACCTCGCCATCAGAGGGCTTAGGAATCATACCATTAGGAAGCTCCATCTCGTATGCGTACTGGACGTGGGGCTGTGAACCTGGAGAGCCGTCACCGTTGGTCGCCAAGTGGTAGCTGATAGTCCCACACGATCGAATGTTGTTGCGCGTGTAGTCTTCAGGGATGCTAGCTTCCTCAAAGGCCTCCCTGACAATGCCGTCAATTGGGCGTTCACCTGCGGCGAAGTTCCCTCCCGCAGTCACATCAAGCTTTCCCGGATGGACGTTCTTCCTGGCCGATCTCCGCTGAAGCCAGTATCGTCTGTGGTTCTCGGTCTCGGTCCATGCGATCAGCTGGACGCCGGGAACAACTGTCCCAAGCATCCCAGACCCCATGATGCTCATGTGCAGAACATGTTCCCCATCCGCTGTGCGCACGGCACATTGTTCGCTGGTCTATTTCTTCAACATGTTAAGCTTTCCGGCCTTGTGTGTTTGCCAAAGCGTATTATTGACAAGTCTTGATCGTTCTTCAAAGGTTCCGGCTGCCGTAAGGGTGACAGTGCGGCTCTCATGATCGATGAGCTAGCAGTCAGGCTAAGTAGCATCCTTGAAGATGGAGCTGTGGATGTAGCCAAACGGAGCCTCGTATCCCTGGATCGCGAAATAGTAGTAGTCTTTCATGAACTTCTTGTACGCCGCGGGATCTCGCTGATAATAAGGAAATCTGTCCAAGCAGTCAGCGGGCCTGAATCTGATTGCACACACACACACATGTAGACGCTCTTACGAGTCAATTTTTGCAATGACGGGCAAGAAGCTTTGCTGCTGATTTGCCACCATTTTCTGTCGATGGTTGCTAGTTTCGGGCCATAGGAAACGACTGCTGAAGGAGTATAGTGCAAGAAGGGTAGCGCGCATGTTAGGATGCACTGGATCCAGGCTGGAAAGACGAGTCAATTGGAAAAGTTGCTAGCAGAGCCTTAGAGCAGTTTGTGAGATATATGCTACCGAGACGTTCAGGAGAGAAAGCAGAGAGGCAGTCGATTTTGAGCGCCAGCCTGCCCCGCCCCGCATCTGCCTGCTCATTGGTCGCCCCTACTCATCGGTCTGCTCATCGGTTACGCCTAGTGTATAATAAAGCGGTTTAGACCTAGACCGATGTAATACATAGTAAGTTCCAACAAAGTAGGTATACACGTATCCGTACAGTTCTGACCAGTCATTACACGTCAGCTCATTACTTCATTGCTTCGTTGCCTCGTTGTCCCACCCCCCACCATCCTCGACGTCCGCCTAAGAAGCTATTTGGCAAGATACCTAGGTATATAACCATGCCACGTCTCCAGGTATTGCTAGCCTCTCACAACTGCCTCTGGGCACGCAGAGAGAGGCCTTTGCCACCATGTCCGCCGCACACAGCTTCACAAATGATGACCTCGAAACACTCCAGAAGGCTGCCAAGATCCTACGCGTGCCAGTAAGCCAGATACCCGCAGCCCTGAGCTCGCTTCCCACCGCTGCAGCCGCCTCCCATAACACCACTGCGCCCAATCCTTTGGCGACAATAGGCTTAGATACTACGGAGTCTGCCACACCTAACCAGCTGACTGCGCCAACCGCCGGACACGGTCACGTAGTGCACTTGAGAAACGCGGATGCGGATAACTATTAAATCCATGCCCCTCCCCGAGCTTTAAACAACTCTCCTCGTCTCTCACGAGATTCGAGCCACTCGGGCAATCAATAACAGGCGCGTTCAGAAAGCCCTACACTTATCTCCATTGACCGCCCGCTCTAAGAAAATACTCCTTTTCCCTGGCCCAAAATCTCCACCACTCACCAACTTGAACCCATTTGTGGATCCCTTGGATCTGCAAATCCAAGGCCACCGTCTCGACCAACATCAGCAAACTGCGTATTTCTCAGCAAGCAACGGACCAGTGACAACCTCAACCTCGCAGCCTATCGACTCTCCAGCAGCTAATGTCACAAATCATGTCCGGGCAGCAACGGCTGCGTGCCCTAGCGCGAATGCCGTGCCTGGCTATGGAGTGGGCCTGTCTCCAACGACTGCCTTCCAGGTCTTGAGCTCTAGCATTTTATCCTTTCAGGGTACCAATGAACATGAATCTGGCCCAAGTGCTATAATAAACTCCACTGGGCTCCGGTCGGATCATGTCTTGCTGGATGCACCGTTTCACCAGTCAGGCGATTTTGCCACCGGCGAAGAAGCAGGAGCTAGTTCTTCTAGTCTTCTTGGAGATGCTATGGATCAGCGGTTCGACTTTGCCTGTGACGACCCAATAAATTTTGACAATATTCTGGATTCGATGTCTCAATATCCCGGACTTCCAGATATGCAATGGCTGGATCTATTTCCAATGACTCCACTGGCAGACCAGCATCCTGATATGGTGCCGCTGCAAAACAATGTCGGCCCCAGGCCAAACCATCCCTTTCCACTACCTACCCGTCAAGATCCCAGCACAGCCAGCCAACCCGGGCCTAGTAGAGTTCGAAAACCGCAGGCCAAGCAAGGGCGGTACCAACTAGATGACCGACGTCAGACGGCACTTACTAGGAGTATTCGTGGTTGCATCCGGTGTCGAATGAATCGCATAAGGGTACAGTTCCCATTCTCTACTAGCTGACAGGACTAATTCTTTTTACACAGTGTCTCCCTGATCCGGAAAACCCAAAGGGACCATGCTTAACATGCCAAAAAACTACCTTCAACGTCTTCCGACTTCCATGTCTCCGCTACAAGATCGTGGATAGTATACTCTTCCGAACCGCCTCAAACTCTGCCTACGAGGGTCGATTTCCCAACGTAGGGCCCAGGTATGGAAACTTCCATGTCTCGAGAGTATGGGCCCGGGACGAGATCAAAGTGTTTGAAATGATCCAAGACCGGGGTACCATTCTTCGTTTCAAAGTACGCCAGTTTGAACCAGATGAGGAGCCTGCTACCGATTCGAAGGGAATTGGGGGCAAAGGCAGGAACATGTTTGCCGTGCCCTGGGCCCTGATCGACGCTGAGACGGGGCTCGAATCGTTGAATGTTTTCATCGAAGAGAGCATAGAGCGCTATGTACATGCCGTGGTGAACAAGAATAGCGCCATATCATGGAATGTTTTTCAGATTGCGGGGGCTCTGGCCTCCGCAACAGAGCCGGTGAGTCGGCCGCTCGTTGGAAACCGGAAGTCGTGCGGGAGTTCCCCACGCTGACATGGAATAGAATCATTTCATCCGGGACGTTCTCCGACTGTGGACGGCATGCCGATTGATCGAAGGTGGCTGGAGGTGTTCCGGCACCGACACCTTGGGTGCAGAGCGACTTGGAAATCCCCTCCGCCCTGCTTGGTGGGTTTCACCACCGCCATTTATCGACTACCAGTTTGCTTCGATCGTGATGCATAGGCTTCTGCCGCCCCTGCGGCAAAAGGTTTTGAAGGCGCTGGAAAATTTGATCCTAGCCAACAAGGCCCACAACTAGTTCACCATCTTCCTGGCCACCTTCATTCTCTTGCACAATTACGAACTAATCATAGCTCATGAAGTGCAATTTGCTCGCAAGAGGAGATATCAGGTATGCAGAGATGGGGCTACCATTCTTATTCTACCGCTGACTTGCTCCTACGCAAGGTTCGATATGTTGACATGAATCTTGTTCGTGGTGCTCTTTCGGGATCCAAACCTTTGCTTGCACATTTTCACTACGTATGCAAAGGAAACTTTCCATTCGAAAGTAATTTTGATTGGGATGCGAGACAAAACCGACGGATGGCACAGCTCGATCAGAACCAGCTCGAGTTTGTTCAGGAATACGCACGGCACGTCCAACAGAAGTGTGAGTAGACTGATCTACTTTGGCATATTCTCGCACTGACAGGCTGCGTTTAGCCAATCTACTAAAAGCAGCCAACCAAACTGATCAGTATGAAGATGAGTACTGGTTCATAAGTCAGCTCTTTGAGACGAACTGGACGCCAAAAGAAACCAACGAGCATCCCCCACCCTTCTAGACTACCACTGCAAGCAGTTACGGAAGCTCAGGGGATACTCAGGCTCGCTCAGGTTCGCTCAGGGGATGCTTGCGGGATGCTCAGGAGATCCCATGCGCTAAGCAGGAGGGCATCCTGGAGAGGAAATTTTGCACCGCAAGTTTGGGAATGCACTATGGACTATTCCAGTGACCGAATCACAATCAGCTTACTGGCTGTAAAGAATCCGATCGCCAGATATCTAGTGCGCCGACTTATCCATGCAACGTACTATTAACCGACATTGCGCTATGAGCTCCTGTTTGGGAATCAGGAGCCACTTGGATCAATTGGTGGGAAATCGGCATCTGAGCTGGTTACACGCGATTGTGGGCGGATCAATGATGCGTCGTCTCCACTGAGCATCCCTGTATCAAGACATGGATCTGGCAAAGTTGCGCCAGAGGCAAGCCAGAATAAGGCCCAAATTGAGGCATAGACCGTCTTTGCCGTCCCCAATTTACAAATATGTCTGTACTTGGATGGCCATGAGCTGTTTTGATCAGGAGCCCCAATGTGCAAAACTCAGAATATATAGATCTCAAATCACCAACTTCAATCTAGCATCTACCTTTGACCTTTGCTCTTTGCGACATCACGTTCTTTGTACTGACATCTATTCCTCGCTGGTCGAGCTTACTCTCTCTTTTATCGACACTCATTTATTACTTACCCTCTTTAGAAAAAGCTTCACCTCGCCGATTCACCATGAAGGCCCAATATCTTGCCCCGGCTGTTCTCGCCACTCTAGCCACGGCTTCTCCCACTCGTACGCTCCAAAAGCGTGAAACTACATGGTGCGATAGCTGGGGCTCGCTCGAAACTGGTGGCTTCACTATCTACCACAACAACTGGGGTGCGGCCCAAGCGACGTCTGGCTCGCAATGCACCACCTTTGACTCTATCACCGATGGCTCTGTTACTTGGTCTACGTCTTGGACCTGGGCCGGAGGTTCCAGCTCCGTCAAGTCGTACGCCAACGTGGCTCTTGAGGACGTCAACCTGCAGCTCTCCGCCATCAGCTCTATCCCATCAACGTGGACGTGGACGTAAGTAGTGGTCTTAGTTGAGATTATTTGTGTTGCGGATTCCTAATCCAATGTAGGTACACTGGAACAGACATCGTGGCCAACGTTGCTTACGACCTCTGGCTCGCTTCCTCGGCCGGTGGTGATAACGAGTATGAGATTATGATTTGGCTCGCAGCTCTTGGAGGAGCCGGACCTATCTCGTCTACGGGTTCGGCTGTTGATACCGCTACCATTGCTGGTAGTGAATGGGACGTATACTCTGGCAACAATGGAGAAGTCGACGTTTTCTCGTTCGTTGCAACGACGGACATCAACAGCTTTGACGGAGATTTGAATGAGTTCTTCACTTACCTCACGACAAACCAAGGTATTAGCACCAGCATGTATGCGACTAGCCTTCAAGCTGGAACTGAGCCGTTTACTGGTAAGCTCCTCGAAGACAGACATCTCTATTGTCATGAAGCTGATGTTCATAGGTTCCGATGCTGTACTGGACATTACTGACTACACCATCTCCGTTGAGTAAGTTTTCCGGCATCTCTACACCTAACGATCGTTTTCTATTCAATTTGTATCATTGACTCACTCTCAATAGTTCATCCGGCTCTTCAGGATCGGCCAGCTCGGCAAGTGCAGTCATCCCTGCCAGCTCGGTTGTTCAATCAAGCTCGGCAATCGCCGTCAGCTCGGTAATTGTGGCATCTTCAACCGCTCCTGCGACCTTCGTGACCTCCGTAACTCAGGTTGCCTCTGCGACTTCTGTCCCCGTCGCGACCTCCGTTCCAGTGGTATCCTCGGTTCCCTTGGCATCTTCGGTGGCCTCCGTGATTGAAGCATCTTCGGCACCCGCAGCATCGGTCACCGCGGCACCCTTGGAAACCCCAGTGGTTTCGGTACCCGCAGCAAGCGCAACCTCCACGCGCAGAAGGTGTCACGCTTGAGTTAGTCAATAACTTACCTAGAAGGAGTCTAAAACAATGCAATTTTGGGTCAGTTAACTACATAGCACTGTTCTGATAGTCGTGTGCAGCAGAAAGGAAGTTCGACTAGTGTAACAACAATCGTACCAATACCAATTAACTCAATTGAGTCTTACACACAAGCAATCCATGATTATTATTATTTTCTGGCCCTTTTCATGTCGTGGCGTATTAGTTCGGCTCGTGAATACTCGATATGCACAAGAAATCTCGGAATTAACGCCGTGATTGAAGGTGGAAAGACCATCACGAGCTACATTACGTTTGGGGCAGATGATCACGAACACAAAATTGTTAGTTTCATCTACAATAAGAATTACTATTCTTACTGGGCACGAGGTCTAATTAACTATTAAGTCTTTTCTATATTTATAGTAAAATCCTATAAAAACCTCGACCGCCACTGAGTCAAGACGTTACGGAGACTGAAGGTGCCTTGCAAGTAGTAGATTGTAGGAAATGACACGCATTTCCTCTCAGGGTAGCAATAAATCACACAAATAAGCACAGTGCGAGGCTCAGGTCGATTTGAAAACCCTCGTCACTAACAGTAATACCCGTACTACCGATGTCTTGTTTTAAAAATGAAGGCGCATGTAAGTCGATTCTCAAGAAGAAGTCACCATAGCCAGAGCCTCTTGCGATGCTTCCGCTAATTAATCCACTGCTGAAAAAATTATCAATTAAATATATTGGACTATGACAGGCTTTTTCTTACGTCAATTTGCTAGGAGTGAAGAAAGGGAGGTTGACAAGAGATGCCTCTGGAATGATTGTGGCTGAATGTGTAATGTGTCTGAGTGACAGCAGAGCTTACACTACAATTGCTAGCGATCTTCGATACCGCTAGCTTGTTCGAAACCGGTATCTACAGTCAGTGTTTTCTCTGCGTCCAGACAAAGCGTGTGGCAATCCGGGTCTACTCGAGCCCAGGCGGGAGTGTAGGGTAATCTAATTCCGATTGGCTCGAGTTGGCGATGGATCGAACACCCGGGTCTGAACAATGCAAGCCACGTCCGATGATGGGAAACGGTCGGCCTTACTGCAATTCAGCTACAGTGAGTTTATAGAGGTGGACATTGATCTAGTACACAACCCGCAGTCTTAAAGGCCATTCTCGGTCCAAGCCGGCGTCGATCCGGGGTGAGACTGACAGCATTGGTCCGGATAAAGAGTGACACCATCTCTGCATCCGTATCTACTGCGTTACATGCCGTTGGTTTGAGCCGTTAGTGGCTGTTGAACCAAGTTTTAGATGAGACATGTGATCAACTAGGAGCCCTGAGAGTGGTTGATGACGCTGCGTTTTTGTGGGCGACGGGAGGATTGTACGTGTTTAGATCGTCGGGTTAGGTGGAAAAGGCCTCTCATGTTGGAACTAACCTGGTCAAATATTTTAAGGGTTCTCCTGTGTCAATACAATACTTACATACCCAAAGCCGTTTGACGATCTGCGGCAAGCTGAGGCTGCAGTGATGGACAAACCCCCACATTTGCTATGAGAAAGTCCGGTGTCGGCGTAGCTATTTTGCAGATGCATTACGAATGGGGACTTCAATGGTTATGGTGACACCTGACTTACACCACACTACATGCTGTATGCACTCCCTCTTTTGATCTCATCCTTGTGCCATCAAGTCGGGTCAGTCTTGGTTGCTTCAAGCCCGGAAAGCCCCGAGCCAAGAGCTTAAACGAGATTCCAATCTAAACGGCAACAACTAGCCTAATACAGCTAGTCCCAACAATGCAAGCTCGGAGAATCTTAAAGCCGGGGCGTGATTGCATCATGCCATCGGCTCAACAGGATAATCGAGCCCTTGCCTTGTCTCGAATATCTCGCATCATACATTCGTCAATTGCAAACCATGGCGGTCGCGGAGTTGGGATTGAAGCTTGCCTTCTATCTATATCCCTGTCTGGTCTTTGTGACTCTGTTGGGATCGCAAAGTCTCCAGTACTACCTCAATCGCCGTCGAGACTCGCGTCGGAACGCGTCGGAGGAACAAAAACAGAAGACCGACAGCATCCGACGGTCTCATGCTCGGCTAATATGGTTTTTTCAACTTTTGCTGTCTGCTCTGTTGCTGGTTAGCATTATTCTTGCCGTGCGCGAGGCTCTTGTTGGCCCACATGATGTCGACGATACGATCGAATTCTCTTTCAGCGCGTATCTGGTATATGCCTACCCTCTTTCGCCTCGAAGGCATTGCAATTGCTAACACGGGTTTCAGGCATCTTACGTCGGAACTCTACTCTACTTCCTAGCTGGTTTACTACCTGATCCAGAAGGGCCGTGGGTACCAGGTTCTGCTCATTGCTTCGCGTGGGTCGCAGGCGCACTTGCGGAAGCTGTCATTGCAGCTGTCCTTTCCACTGTGCACCCCTCCTTGAGCGTTTCTAAGGGCTTCATTCACATCATCAATATCTTGGCATTCTCTAGAATCGCCATACTCGTGCTCATGGTAGGCATCCTGACCCTGGGAGAGTATAAAGTGAGGATCTCTCAGCCCAAGGCAGTCCCGGAGGAACGACAGTCACTTCTCGAAAACGGAAATGGCTCATCTGGCAATTATGGAAGTGTCCCGAATAACACACATGTGACCCAAGCGAGGAGAACCCAAGTCTCGGGAACCGGTTGGCTCGACTACATCGCAGGATTCCGAGTTCTGTTTCCATATCTCTGGTACTTACGAGCCCTACTAATTGTTTTCGATTTTCCCAAAGCTAACTTCCACCAGGCCCAAAGACTCCAAGGCATACCAAGTCATTGTGGTTGTTTGCTTGATTCTCCTTACTTTCCAGCGCATTGTCAACTTCTTAGCTCCCTGGCAACTCGGAGTCCTTGTCGATTCTCTCGGCGAGGGGAAGCTACCGTACAAGGAGATTATCCTGTACGTCGTTTACCGCGCTCTTCAAGGCAACCAAGGAGCGCTCGGTGCCGCAAGGGCTGTCCTTTGGATCCCGGTTTCTCAGTCGCTTTTCCGGCGCCTGTCTTCAGCGGCGTTTGAGCACGTTTTGGGACTCTCCCTAGAGTTTCACCTAAACAAGAAAATTGGCGAGGTCACAAGCGCCTTGAGCCGAGGTGCATCGATCAACACTTTTTTGGAGAGCTTCTGTTTCCAGGTGTTCCCAATGGTGTTTGACATTTTTATCGCAGGCGTTTTCTTCTTCGTCAAATTCGATGCTTTTTACACCATTATTGTCTTCTTTATCATGTGGTCCTATATCTTCCTTACCATATACGTGGCCAAATACCGCGGCAAGCTGAGGAGAGACATGACGATCAAGACGCGCGAGATGGAGGCCATCAAGACGGATGCCATTCTCGCATATGAGACGGTTCAGCACAACTGCGCCATTCCCCGTGAGGCCGAACGATTCAAAGACCACGTAGTTGTCTTCCAAAACGCGGAGAAGCTGGTGCAGTGGTCGCTCAATGGCCTCAACCTCACCCAGAGCTCAATCTTTTCCTTTGGAACTGCCCTCCTTGTGGCTGTTTCCGCATACAAGATTTCGATTAGCGAACAATCCGTCGGCGGATTCGTCACTCTGATCAACTACTTTGTCCAGCTTCAAGGCCCTCTCAACTTCTTTGGAACCTACTATACCATGCTTCAGAACAACCTCATTGAAGCTGAGCGTTTGCTTGATCTGGTACGCCTTAACAACGCCCCCTGTAGAATTTCAGAACCAAGAGTACTAATAATGCCTAGTTTAATGAGACGTCTGGGGTCGTAGAAAAGCCAGATGCGGTCGGGTTGCCCTCGCCAAAAGGAGAGGTTGCCTTCAACGATGTGCAATTTTCTTACCAAACCACGAAAGGGAAGCCCGTTCTCAACGGCATCAACTTCACTGTTGCGCCTGGCACCAAAACAGCAATTGTGGGAGAGTCTGGTAGCGGCAAATCCACTTGCCTGAAACTTCTCTACCGCTTTTACGATGTCTCGGACGGCTCCATCACCATTGATGGCCACAACCTCAAAGACCTCAAGCTCGACAGCGCTCGCAGCAACATTGGTGTTGTGCCGCAGGATACCGTCTTGTTTAACGCAACCATCATGTATAACTTGCAATATGCTAAGCCCCAAGCTTCAGAGGCCGATATCTACGAGGCCTGCAAGGCGGCGAACATCCACGATCGTATCCTCAGCTTCCCAGATGGTTATGAAACCAAGGTTGGAGAGCGTGGTCTGAAGTTGTCTGGAGGCGAACGCCAGCGCGTACGTTGATTGGTGTTCCCTTACTTCTGTCCCTAGCTAACAAGAGCTTCTTGCAGATTGCTATTGCACGAGCGATTCTTAAGGATGCCCGGATCCTCCTCCTGGATGAGGCCACAGCATCTCTCGATTCACAAACTGAGAGACAGATCCAGGATGCTTTGGAGCATGTCACCTCTGGGCGAACCACAATCAGCATTGCGTAAGTCAACACATTTCATAATACGCGCCAATATTCCTCCAGTGTTTTGCTAATGAACCCGACCCATTAGGCATCGCCTCTCGACTATTACCACGTCTGACCAAATTATCGTTCTTCACGAGGGTAAGATTGTCGAGCGTGGCACGCATGATGAATTATTGGCCCTTCAAGGGCGCTATCATGCTATGTGGGAGAAACAGACAACGATTGAGAAGAAGGAAAAGGAGAGGATCGAGAAGGAAGGCGGGTCGTCAGACGCGGGTTCTCAGAAGTGAAGAGACTGAACGTTGTTACTCTGACTTGGGAAAGCAGAAATCATCAAGTTGTAACAGTAAAAAATGTATAGTGTCCCGGTGGTGTAACAACATTTGGTTGACTCTGAGCTCTGCGTATTGAGGGATTTTTGTCATTTTCAACCAACCAGAAGTTTCTGCTGAAATGAGCCACTATCCAATCGTGAGATGAAATGGAAGAGTTTTAAAGTGTCAACGCAAAATTGATTATGAACGAAACGCTATTTGCTCAAAGGGCATTGTTGCCGCAGTCAAAAACTCCTCCAATCCCATCCCCAGTCTCGAAAAGATCCAGCAGTTCGGTGACGGCAGCCCAAATGCCAGCGGCATTGAGGAAGAAGGAAAGGATGATGAAGAAGGCGTTGAGAACTGCCAATGACGCCTTCTTCCAGTTCTCGAACAGACAGCTCCAGTTGCTATGGAACCAAAAGGTAGCGGCTAGGAAATAGGTGAACCAGGGGATGGTCGTAGCTGCTGTGATGGAAAGGACTGAGTCGAAAATGGGGATCACGTTGGAGATGGTGAAGATGACAACCCAGAAGATAGTCACGCAGATGCTCCAAGTCGCCCAAGACTTGACGCTGTTGTCCGTGACCTGAGAAATAGCACCCATCTTGCGCATCGCCGCAACGTACATGTATTTACAGCCTGTATGTCCGATAGAGAGGGCGGTTGCAACAACAGCCGGAAGAATGATGCCATAGGCAACCTTGGCGGGGATAGTAGCAGCTGCACCGAGGACTGGAGACGTGGTCAAGTCGCCGGCGAGGCAGTACAGTACAACTGCGATGACGAGATAGAAAACAGTGCTGCTGATTTCGAGGAACGTCAGACAGAAGCCGAAATCGCGGGCGGGATCAATCATCTCAGCCATGTATGAAACCTGTTTGAGTGGTTAGCAGTTGCCAGATGCATGAATAGATATGTAGAATGGAGTTTCCGTCACTTACAAAGGTAAAGTTGCCACCGTAGGCAAAGACAATACGCAAACAAGCGTTGAGGCCATCTCGGAATGTGGGGTTTCCAACGATGACGATTTCCTTGACCCATCCAACGGGGGCAGTGGCCGGACCGCTGACGGCCAAGCTAATCAAGACTATGACACAGGCAGCAACGACACCGACGGCATTTGGGATACCGCTCATTGACACAAACTTCATGGTTCGTGGGAGAGACAGAATGAAGCATGCAATACACGCCACCAGGATGAAAACAACGGTACAGGTGGCATGGCTGCTGATGGTGTTGAGGGCAACAGACAGAGTAACGACAGCTGAGGCAGAGATGAAGATGACCTGGATCATCATGACGACTCCAGCGATACCCTCGAACCAAGGTCCTCCGACGACCCGGGTCATCTCGACGATGCTAACAACGTGCGGGTGCTTGCGGTAGAACTGCAGCAGCAGGTAGGCGGCATACCAAGAGATGATGCCGATGCCAATGATGGCAATGATTCCGGGGACGATTCCCAGGACTTTAAGCGATGCAGGGAGAGAGAGAATGCCGAGGCCGAGTTGGTTCATGAAGAGCACTAGAATCGTGTCCCATCGTCCGAGAGTTCGATAGTTCTTGCCGCCCTGGCTGAAGATGTTGCCCTTTTCAATGGAGCCAGCCGGCACCTCCTGGAAGTCGTTGGGATGCTTTGATTGGTCATTGTCCGATGGGGATGATTCGTGAATCTGGCCATCGACCATGGCCGGTTCGGCCTTTTGTTTTGAAAACTTCATGATGCCCATTGGGAGGAATTGCTCGGTTGCTCCTTCAGGGAGTATGTCTGAGGAGTGAGGTTGAAGCCTACCCAACCGGACTATAGCCGTAGGTTATAGACGCAGGAGTAATGTGAATGATGAAGCAAGAGATGGGAAAGGTAAAGAAATGGAACGCGCAAAGAAATCAGGGTCGGTGGGCTAGTGGGTAGACCAGATGCTATGAGCGGAGTCTGCGTCTCCATATATATACCATTTTTTTGTAACATCGTATACCTACCCCAGGCCAACAGCTCCGATCGGAGCGCGCCTCCAGCTCCAGTGGCGCGTGAGGGCCTTGGTGCCTGTGCATAACTGTTATGGTTCGATGGAACCTTGAGTGGGAAATATGGGGTTGTGGGAAGAGTGGCCAGATGATATTGCCACTGTGCACGAGGACCGCCGGGTTGAACAACCTTCTCTGACGCGACCTCGCCCAATGGAGGGACTGGCATTACGTCGCCAGGTCAGAAACCCAGGTTTAACAGAAGCTTTGGGGAAATCGTCTTTGGGGAGGGATTTTTGTGATGGACTGCAAACCCCGTGGGGGATATGGGTCTCTCTGCTGTTGCATCATTACGTGATGAGTAGGCAATTCATCATTGTCATCTACGACGGTGGTCTCGTTGAATCCAGGGGTTGCCGTTTCGAGATTGCGTGTTGCTTGGCAGAACTGCGAGAGTCGAGATGGAAAAGTGATCCGGAGACGACATTGTCATGGTGAACGAAGCCTTGGCTGGCGTAAGCGGATCATGCCCGATTGGAGGTCGGTCATCCCCTATGAACCCGCCGGAATGGAGCACGGAAAAGTGGCTATCCATGACATCGGCGGCCCGTTCGTGAGGTTGACCTGCCTCAAACGATTTAGTGGAATCTTGGAGCGACCGTCCGTAGTCTTTGCCGCCGGGTCGCCGCTGTTGAGCCTCCCGGCAGCTCCGGAGCCGGCCGATGGAACCTCCGGGCCGATATCTACAGTCTGCAGACGTCGGCCGGACCATGGCCGACGCAACTCACCAAGCGTCGACAACGACATTTCAGAAAGTGCGAGACGCGATCAAAAACAACTCTGCACATCTTTTTTTGCAAAAGAACCCATCAGCTGCTGACCTGACACTGTGGAGCTTCTTCGGCATAATTACTCTTGATGAAGACGTTTCTTTTACGTAGAAAGATGGAGACGAATGCCTTGGCGGGAGGATTTCGTTAGTCGTGAAAATCCACTCCGTCGTGCCAAGAGGGAACGTGAGGCCTTTGAGTGGAGCTTCGCCTCGCGTTTTGACGTCAAGGAAATCAGGGCATCTTTCGTTCGAATTTTCCTTCTAGTGCTGTTCCATGCGCCATCGGCGAGCTGCTCAAGCTGGGGGGATGCAGGTCCCACGGGGAGCCGAAAACGAATGAACAAGACATGTCCAATTGTGTTTTTGTCACATGAAATACGACGACCGAGCCAGTTGCAGCTGACGTGATTCTAATCCTTACACAAGGCGGGACTCGTTTCTTCTGTGGGGTCAAAATCCGCCCAGACAGCCTCGATATCAGGATATGTAATGAACCAAGCGCACATCCAGACATTGAATCATAAAACTTGATAAATTTTTACCTCTCCCAGCCCATCTAGAAGTCTCACAAGCTGTCTAAGGACCATCTGGTGTTGTCAGCATCAGGTCTGCTCTAGGCTTGCATGTGTATGCAGGTGTAGGGTAGGCTAACACCCTGTTGGCAACCTCCACACATGGTACTGTGAGACCATATCAAAACCTAGAACAAGTCATCACAGTAGTTTAATTTGACTTGGGAAAAGAAATCAACCACCCAGTCACTTGAGCAACCTTGTGGATGGCAGTGGAATGCCCCGAGAGCGGTTGCTATGTGAATCATGCATTATCTTCAATGAAAGGGGATTGCACACCTGATCATTCCCAGGAAAGAGAATCTTATCACGGAAATTCCAATCGCCAATGAGTTTATCAACAAAGTTCTCATCGCCCTTGCCTCGTTAAGCTGTCATGTTCAGATGTCAGGCCCTTCTTCATCACGTATTTGGGTGCTGAAGGCAGTATCCAAGTAATTGTAACACATCCATCATCTTCTCAGTTAAAACCCCTATTTACTCCTGTTCTACGGACCTTTGCGTGGTGCCCGAGCCTGAATCGCGAAGATAGGTTTGCTAAGCTGCACAAATTGGTCACCGAACTCTTTTAGGGTCAAGTGAACGTGGTACCGAGACGAGGGAACGACCAGCTCTATGCTTGGCGTCGCCTCGCTTGAGAAAGTTGCTTCTCTCCATTCCTTTATTTTATCTCTCGACAACCCGCTCTGCTTCGAACGACCATATAAAATGAAGACTTTTCGGCATGGGCCGCGCGAGATTTGAAGAGCTGGACCTTTGAGAATTTGCTGGGGATGTGCGTTAGTTCGGGCGGGTGCGCTTCAGGGTCATTGACTTAGTTATAGAAACAATAGTGGTTAGCTCATCTTAGAAAAACACAAGAGCAAAGTAATATTAAATAAGCATTACGTTAACTTATAGCCGCCTATAGCAACTGCAATTTGCTTCATCACCTATAAGAGAAGGTTAATAATAATATATGATAACACATTTAATCAAATTATAACTAAGCTAGCTATATAAAATGCAAGTATATGAAGATAGGTAAGAGGATTCGATTTCCACTTCAGGACCATGACTGCCTTCAAGAGGGGTAGCTACATACAGGTCGCAGATGCGCTGCGAGTCTTAGCCATATACACAAATTCATACCTTAATATATATATATATTTCCGAACTATTAGGTTATAATGCTTGTAGCTATTTAATTAGAATAGAATAAAAGTCAAAGACATACTTACGCTATATAAGAACATCCGGATCTGGTATTAGTCTAATAATATATATAATTTAAGGTATGTAGTATACTATCATCTACCATCTTTCAGATTCAGCCCACAACTCTTTTAAATGACCCAATAATGGTTTCGTTTGCCTACAAGGAAAATGCCGAGCAGACTTTCATATTTGCAAAGCTTCTCATCCCCGGACGCGGTGACCTGAAAAGAAGACGGATAAAGTAGCTTCCTAATAACAAAAATGCACATTATCATCTACAGAATCCGAATACTTTCAATGCCATACAATACAACAGCCTTGGTCAACATCGTCCTTCACGCTGCATTCGTAGAGACAACACTCTTCCTATCCGTGGCCCGAAACACAGCTCGACCCTCTCATAACCCAGATCTCGGGTTTGGCGCTGCGCACCAGATGCGACCTTTACCCGTAGTTTTATGCTTCTTCAAAAGATGTGGTCGCTTAAACACCTTGTCACAAGCGTCGCACGGATAGGTGCGTTGTCGATTATGTTTCTCTTCAAAATGCCGATTGTAATTGCTCTTGCTTGAGAAGTGGTGCTTGTGAAGCTCGCAGTACAAACCTTTCGCGGGCTCTTGAATGCTTACAGTCAATGATGGGGATGTGCTGAACAGGTCAGCTTGATGGATGTTAGGAAGGATGGATGCGGTACCTTGCGAGACTTTCTGAGAGTTCTTGTGACAGAACTCTGCCTTGTGAACTTTCTGAAGGAGTCGGAAGAAATCCCCTTAGAAAAACATACGTCAGCAAAATTCCAAGATCTAGAGAAGCATACTCACATCTCAACTTCCGGCTCTTTCTCTAGAGAGTACCCCCGGCCATGCATGTTAGTTGATTTCTCCTTCGACGCATTCAACGCCTCGTAAATGCTGGGTTGGCCTTGCAAAGAGACTTCTTCCATTCCAACCAGCCTGAGTAGAAGATAGTCATTGAGGCCTATCATGTAGCTTGTGAATCGCTCGTCGCAGAACTCTTTGATGCTAGACAAGACGCCATCCGCCAAAGGTAGACATTGAAAGTAAGTGTAGAGAGTCAAAAGGTTCCAGACCCTACCAAACTCAATCACATACTCGCCCAGCAAATGGAACGCTAGCTTTGACACGGACGAGCCTGTGGCTAGATTCTGCTCTGGGTTGGGGTAGACCATGTCGACCACGGAGGCGAGAGTGGCACCGATTACGGGCCGGCAGAGCTTCAAAGCCCCGGAGCCCCAAGGCTGTTGGCTGATTTGGCACGAATCATCTCGCAGCGCTAGAGTTACAACAGCGGTCAGAAATGCGAGGCCTGAATTTCACGCGACTTACCTATCAGAAACAAGAATAGAATGGTGAACGCTGCCCCAGCCATCAAATAAGCTGCATCCTTCGCTGAGCCGTGCTGGGTTGACTGAAGCCAATCGGGAGGTTCTTCGCAACGTAAAGCATCCGGGGCAGTATCAACCATCATATGTTCGGCACCAGTTTCGGGACCTACTTGGGTTCCTTCATTGTGGCCACGGGGAGGTTGTTGCGGTGGTGTTGGCGATGGCTCCTGGGAACTCGCCAAGTCTTCACTCAGGTTGAAGTCAAACAATGTCTCTGCTGACGAGACATAGAGCTTGATGGATGTGGCAAAATGATCCATGGGGCTCATGGCCAATTTCTTGTTGGCGCTTGTGTAGGATTTTCTGAAATTGGTGGTCCAGAGCTTTGAGACTCTGCTTTCACCCCACAGGTCCATCGCCCAACTCTGGAGACGAGTCCTATCGTCCATGTCGTCAAAAACATCCGCCCATCTGTTGATGTCATGTTTGAACATCTCAAAATTCCCATTCGAGAGCAGGTTCTGATGCTGTCTGCGGGTCATGGTATTCGCAGTCGATAAAGCATCGATACATGGTCTGATGCCTTCCTCTTCGAAGTCATCCATCAGAGAAGCAATTGGGCCAATAATGAGAAGAACGCGCAGAATCTCAAGAACAGTGGTTGGTGTATATCCATCCATCAAGCGTTTGATGCCTTCCACACCCTTTGACCACCATGTTTGGGGCGAACGATAAGAAGATTCGACTCGGCCTTTATCGTCGACATTTCCCACAAGGCTGCGTGATAACTTGTCGAAGGTCAGGTTGAACCCAAGACGTATTCTTCTGATTGCACCATGCCTGTTGAGACCATCGTTACTGATTGTGTGTTCGAGGAACTTGCTGGCCTTGGTTCTACTAGCTACACTAGGAAGGCTTGCGATGGCCACTTGTGGCTCGGCTCCCCGTCTAGAGAGAAGTAGGATGCTTTTCTTGTCTCGAAGCCGAAACGCTATCCCCAGAGCTGTACAGTTGGCCACGACGATGTCTGGATCCGCATTTTTGTCTAGGAGTACATTTGCGATGCTCCTGTGGCCATGTCGGACTGCCCTCATCAATGGTGTCCAACCGTTTGTTGAATGCAAGTCAGGATTGGCCCCACGACGCAGGAGTAGTTGAACTAGATCCTTCCAGCCCTTCTCAGCCGCAGTGGATAAAGAAGTGTCTCCGTCAAAGGTCATGTGGTTGGGGTCTGCCCCCCACCGAAGGAGGACTTGAACGGCGTCCAAAACACCTTTCTCAACGGCCATTATCAAGGCTGTCTTGCCTTCACTGTTCACGGCATCTGCCAGGGCTCCGTGTGAAAGAAGTACTTCCATTACCCTAACGTGTCCCTCTCGAGACGCAACCATCAGAGCCGTCTGGTCTTCGGCCCCGCAGCGATCGAGATTGAGCCGTGGAAAATAGGTCCTTGGAACGAAGGCCAGAAGTCGCTCGGGTTCTTCGAAAGATGCACAGCTCGTGTCGAGGTCTAGGGTCCTTTGAACGATCCTCCAGCAGTTGGATTCACAGAGCTTAAGAAAAGCACGGTGAACTGTATCTCGAACAACTCGCTCAAAGTCACCCAGGTCACACCCGTGCTGGTGTATCATCTCGATGTCTTTTGGAGGAAAGAAACGTGACAGAATTCTATTCCAGAAATCGAAACGGGCCGCAGAGCGGGGCTCCCTTCCCAAGAAGGACTCAATTGTCAGGGCGATTTCTTGCTTTCCACACCATTTAGTGGATAGAAGCTCCGGCTGTGTAAGATGGCGACCATTGCTCACAGAGTGAAGTTCGTCCAGGTTTCGCTTGTCCAACACGAAAACTTGGGCTGCGGTTGTCAGAAAGTTGTGTGCAAATTGGGGAAACCTTTCCTCAACGCCACTCCAAAAGGCCTTGGGCAAGAAGTCCGGTTTTTGTAGCTGGTACAGTTCTTGGGTGAGTGATAGGCCGCACACGAGGCCAATTGTCAGAAGCCGGATGACTTCAGCTTGACGCGATGCCATGGTGTCTTCCATTCTTTCAGCAGCTACTATGAAGTCCGACAGATGATGGATGAGTCTGTCGCCCGCGAACGTTGTTGTGAAGTCAACATTGTCATGCTGTCCTAGGGGCCCGCGCTTGAGAATAGGACGAATAGTGTGCAATAATTCCGGTGAGTAAATCGTGACGTTAAAGGACTTTGTTTCTTTGGCATGGATAACGAAGGGGAAGATGCGCCCTTCGGGACATTCTCCACGATTCCATGCCCAGGCATGGCGGAGCGGAAGGACCGAATCAATAAAGGCCAAAGGTTTGATGGAGGCGCAACCGCAATGCTGAGAACACGGCCTAGGAGCGTCGGGGTTGATGAAGATACCACGACCAAAGGAATCGCGGATGACAGTATATCTGTTGGCCTGTTAGTGGATTGGTGGAAACGCGTGCTGCGATTCGCTCCCACCTGTTATTGAGGGTTTGTTTCAAACGGAACGGAAAATTGCCTTCATTCTGATATGGACAGGAGGCTTCTCTAGAGCTCAAGCCAACATGACATGGCATTCTCGCCTCGGAACGTGTGTTGGAGCTCTCTACGCTGTCCAGAGCGTTTTCAACTTCTAGGTTGACTGTCGGCCCCACCAAGAACGCATCAATATCTATTGCAGAAAAGAAAGGGCTGTAAAGCCACGGTAATTTATCCATGGCTCCAGGTATCATTCAAGGACATGGAAGATATGATGGATTGTGTTGTGTGTGTCTGCCGTCTCGCAGCTTGTAAGCCTGGGGGGCAGCGAATCTTATGTGTTTTCGGAGCAGCGATAAGACAAGCTGCCCAGAGTCAAGACCCATATATTCCCGTAATCTCGTCAATATGATTCGCCAAGGGTACTCATGTTCCACCCTGGAACATCCTGGGGCAAACGTGGCGTCCTATGATAGTGAAGGGATGGTGGGAATGGCCGCTTACCAAATTTAGTCTCAGACGCCGGAAACACTGTGAACCAATTAATTTTTGGACCAGTGGGTCATTTGTTCCTGGTGACGGCTGCACACATGCAAACCTGGACTGAGAAATATTAGGCTGCCAGGCTGTTAGGCTGCGCCTTGGCTGGGCGTGCATATGAAGGCAGCGTGTGTGTTGGAGATACACCTATCAGAATCCAGAAAGCGTGGGATTCCAGGCCCATCGCCCCACAAAGGAGTGCTCTCATAGCAAGCCACATTTGCACTTTTGGACATGGGCCTCCTTGGATTTACCGCCACCTTCATGCTTGTCCGAATCCCACGTTTGACTGGCCTTCCGGGAGCCTCGTCCTCAGAAAGAAAGAAACCCTTTCAACGTGATCGCCGTTACAGTTTCAAACGCGCCATGTGGGTGGCTGAAGACTCGGGAAAGGGTGGTAATAGATCAGTTTCTTAAATAGCGCCGAGCGGCCCCTCGACCGACCGATTGTTCATGTGTTGGAAGGCCTCGACTTCCATCTTGGCAAATAACCGCCCTCTTGAAAAACCTCGGTCTTTATTCAGCCTCTAGTACCAGGTGCTGAAGCTCCAGTAACCCTTCTCGCTTACCATGAGTTTCGAGAATGTCGACTTTTCCTCCCGCCAATGCCCAGAGTCTCAAGAGATGGGCACACACATAGCTGCAAATGCCGAGGATGTCGAACACATTTTTAGGTTAAGTGAAGAGGAAATCAAAGGCATTCAATTTATCCGACAGCCATTTCTCTATGGATCCAGCAGGCCCATCTAGTTCGTCATCTTCTCAAACCAAGCTGTGTGTCTAGCCAGGCTGACAGATGAAAGTGGTTCCACCAAGGTGTTGAACGCTGAAGACACACGACCAATCTTCATTGTCAATCTTGATCCAAACTTTCATCTAAATCACCCGCAAATCAGTTCTCGTACCGAAGATGACCGCAACTCTCAGGTTGGTACCACGAATCAGCGCAAGCACCGTCGAATGCGTCGAGCTGGCCGCTTTATGCAAGTACTCAGTAGTCTGGGAGGATTAGTAGGAGGAATCATTGCCCTAGTCACCTAGGTAAGCAGTCGACAAAGGGTTGAGCAAGAGGCATCTTGGCTCTCTGCGATATTCAGGAACACCATTATGGCTGGGGTTTTGGGGTATGCTCTCATTACTGTGTTATATTCACTTCTAGTCTCTCAACCTATTTCCAGGTGTTGGATCAGGCATGGCCGCTTCCAAAAAGACTGTTGACCCATCATGGACGAGTTGCTGCTATCACAAAGTCAAAATATCACGGTTTTCTCCACATTTACGCATTTCTCAAACCAAATGCTTTCACAGTTCCGTACACTCGCACGTTTAGTATATGTTATTAAATTACTGTCAATTAACCAAGGTTTCCAATGGCATCACTATGATAGACGATCATGTCCATTCGTCTACTTCAAATGTTTCTAATGCCCGGGCTTACCTTGTCGCATCGTTAATGGCCCTGCTCCAGCCGATCGCTTTAATTGTGCATGCAAAGTTGTCGTCCATCAGCACAATGGCCGAAGCCTCCCTTGCAATCTCAGTGCCGGAGATTCCCATGATAAAGCCAACATTGCCAGCCTTAAGTGCTAATGCGCCATTTGTACAACTCCCCGTGATGGCAACCATCTCTCTCATCTTATTGAGGTGAGAAACCAGCAGTAGCTTATCTTCAGGGTCAGAGCGGGCCAGGACCTGGAGTCGCGGTACCACGAGATCGAGTTGGTCGGGAGTCAGTTTTCGAAACATGGGTCTATCCAATGGCGATTCCACCGGCAGAGTAGATGTTGCATTCTGACGCAATAGCTTTGGCGGTTAGGAAATTGTCGCCAGTGACCATCCGAACAAAGACGCCAGCAGTTTGACACTGTACAACTAATTCGGAATCCTCCGGGCGTAAGGGGTCGCGGATACCAAAAGCCCCAAGGAAGACTAGATCGGAGAGAAAGACTCCTGGATTATGGGTAAGCGAGACGCTTTGAGGTGGCCACTCGTCAAAGCCCCGATACGCAATCGTAACAAAGTGACCGCCGAGCGTACCTGACATTGGACGATCAAGTTTTATCATGTCTCCAGGTTCTAGGCTTTGCGTAGCATCGTCGCTGAGGGAGTTGGCCATGGTCCTCGAGCACATGCCGTGGATGACTCCAGCCGCACCCTTGATGGAAATTCTGAACTTGCCCTCGTCAGTTTTAATGACACCAGCTATCCATTTCTTGGCTGCATCAAAGGGGATCATCTACACGATTTCTCCATGACCATCTTGTAGGATGAAGATGCGGCTGCGACGTAATGGAGGTAGCTGATGGTCTCGTTCTCGGGGACGCAGGGCTCGCTACCGGTCAAGAGGCGGCTGTATCCCAGACTCGTGCCGTTGCTTCCTCCAGCGGCTTGGAGGTCCAGAATGACAAGACGGTACTCGAACAAATCTTGGAGGTTCATGGTTCATGACACCATGAAGGTTTCCGAGCCACTGGTTCCAGCTTCTTGATCCGTGTCGCTGATGGTACGGGCGAGTTCCTGCGCGAACAGAGTCTTGCCCTTTGGGCCATTATAGGCACTTAGGCAATGACGCCCTTCCCGACAACAGTGCCGCTATCATCGGGCCAGAAATAATTAACCATAGCACTGCTTTCAAAACAGTTCCCGGCAGCAAACTCCACCAGTCGTGGGCGCTCTTTTAAGAACCCGTCCATTCTCAAGAGCAGCTTCCTATCCTCCTTCTCGACTCGTTCTAGTCTGCCCCCTCCCTCTTTGCAAGATACCGGGTTGGGGGTTGTCAAGATCGCTCTCAGAACGGACATCTGCTCTTCAGACCGCAACGAAAAGATCAGGTATAGTAACAATAGCCACAAGCTAGTCTAGGAAGTCAGAAAAGCGAGCATAATGCCTCTCAGTGCTATTAAAGTAGCTACTATTAACTAAGCTGACCTAAAACCTTTATTCTCCAAATGCTAAAGAAAGGGCTTTTTGAGTAAGGTTAGAATATACATATAAATATATTGAATAAGAGCCTATTTAATAATATTAACCTATTTATAAAGCTAGGGAATATTAAATATATCTAGTAAGCTAGAAAGCTAGTTAAATCGCCATAAGCCAGCCATTACGGCCCATGTTGAGACCAGGTGGTCACAACCGGTAGAAAGCCACAGGGACTTACCTTTAGTGCTCTAACAAGGGTACAAGGGCTAAGTGATCACCCCGTGATCGCTTTAGATCACCAGTAATTATGATTACCATTTAAGTGGTCACCCCTAACTACCCTAATATATAAACACATTCATTTAGTACGATTATAGCAGATAGCTCGATAGCTATGAACACACTTATTTATATTTAATCTACTATTTTACCATTACCAGACCATGACCTACGTTATACACTCTGACGTCCCGATCCACCTAATTAAAACACCCCAAGCCTTGGACCTACCCTAGACCTCTGAGTGTAAGCCCGATTGTATGTGTTATAATATAGACATATATGCATAAGTGTATTGTTATATGGGTAAGCTAATAGATACCCCAGTCATGTCCTAGATAGTGGGGTGGTATACAGACTGACTATTATAACTCCTTACGAGCGGATTTTACCAGATTTCTATTTAACAGACCGTAATCAGCCCGGCGAAGAACAACAACCAAGGAACCGGCAGTTCGAATGCGCTTTAGAGCAATTACTAACTAACTTGTTAACAGTCGCGTTATCTCGTAGTCTTACGATACTCGGCTTTCTCATATTTTTGGATCATTGTGCCCCCGCAAAAGACGAGATCAAATTCTTGGTCCGTAACCGGGCGATCTGGCAAGAAAATGGCCTGCATCAGCATGAGATGAAGGAATCTCGGTGTCCATGTCGACACCTATTTGCGTAGCGAGCATTGTGATGTCAATGAATTGTATGGTAAGGCGTTTGTACTTTTCCTAAGTTGGGATGCCAACTTCGTGTCCTGCCATAGTAGTTAGAAGAGTGATTCCATAAGCATGGCCCTTCGGATTGTAGTTCAGAGCTGTTGTCGTGAAGCCTCTGGGTTCCATGCAGAGATCCAGAATTGCTGGATCTTTGCCTGTCTTGTCGAGAATCGAGAACACGCCAGTGGAGGAATGCACATCTTTCCCAATCTTGCAACTCATTCCATAGTATGAAATTCTCGCGGCTTCGCTGGGATGATCGGCATTATTTCGCTGCGTCTCGAAATAATTGCTCGCGGGTTCATTCTGCCAAATCTGGGTCGATGTGAACGATTAGCAGATTGAACTAGCTGTTCAAACTGATCATGATTCAATATGAATAGTGAAATTTGCGCGAACCTCGTTTTTTAGTGTAACGAACTTTCGATATAGAGGAATTCGCTCAGAAAGATATGCACACACAATCGCATTTGGATTCTCCGTGGAGACATGCTCTTGGGAGGGGTTGGCAGAATGGTGCTCCTCTCTTCATGCACAACAGAAACAGAACTCTCGGACAAGGAAGTTGGATATGAGCCGGAAGGAAAAAGTTCAAGGAAAAGCTTTTACATCTGAAATACCATTAAAATACCAACTCAGAGGCCAACCTTCTCCAAGAGAGGTCCAATTAAACGTGAGGATTACTTGGTTTGTTGTAACTGTCATGTGGTGGCAGCGGGCTATGGGGTACACTCCGATGCTTGGTGTGCGTCGCTCTCACCTAATGTGCAGGAGGCCGACCATCCACCACATGCTGGGGCAATATGCAACAAACAAGGCCACTGAAGCAATCCTGGAAGTGCTGGTTCTGGTTGTCATGCGCTCTTCAAAATGAAAATAAAACGCTCCTAGTTTATTTGATGATTGGCAAGGGTCCCGGTATCATTCGTTCTCCACAAAGCATGCGTAGAAAGGCTTAGTCTTTAAAAAGAATGCCCTCTGGTGCTGAAGGTTTGTGAAAATATGATCTTCAAAGATAACAGTCATCGATTCGATACGGGTTCTCTGGTTAATGAATGTAAACTGCCTGAAGCATTTGTTATAAAATGTAAAATTGAATGATTCGATGATAATCTATGACATGCAGTAGCATTTGATAACCCTAAGAGTAACCATGGACTAGCCAATTGATGGACTAAGAGCTTCCGATGCTGTGTGGGCTCGAGGAACCGCACGTGTGACTTTGAAGTTGCCCGACGGCTATCCGCTTTGGCTACATGCGACCGCAGATCATTGGACCATGGTATTGGGGCCATGATAGTGTGTTTCTACCGCACCCTAATATGGATTCAATAACCAGAAGCTTGCAATATTGGCTTTGATGATTTCTTCGCAGTAGACCGGTCGCAGCAAGTGCTAGTTGAATAGGTCTGTTGGCCAATTCTCAAAGATCCACAACAAAGTCGCCGATTGTTTCCCATTCAAGAACCGTTCGAGTGATGCGCCACGTCCTGCTCAAAAGGCTCGGCTTTGAGCGACGCGGTTCAGGGGAGAGGTGGGGGCGCTTAACACAACCGCCCTGGGCAGGCTTGAATCGTGTACCGTGTGTGCCGTGACTAACGACGCCACAAGGCGTTCTATTGCCGTGACCCTTGCCGGTTCGCAAGGAGAGGAGAAGCTTGATGGAATTCGGGCTGAGCCGGGAGTTTCCGTCTTTGATCGATCAGAATAGCGCGTCGGTTATGGTGAAGACGGTGGACATTCCTGGTCCCCTCTGCTGATGAAAGTAGCCGAGCATCGTCATGTCAATCTCAATGAGCGAGGTCTTCATGTCTACTTTAGAGATGCCTTACTCCTAACATACATGAATGCTTCAATACAAGTCCCGAAAATCCCAGAACGGGACCAAGACGATCCTCCAAACTCAGGACATCATGGCTGCCACGCGATCAATCTGAGACTAAATCGCGTCGCATATCGAGATTGGTGGCTGAAATCGAGGTGGTATTGATAGGCCTAGCCAATGCGTCAAAACCTATCTGCTTCGCGGCCAGTCTTCTTGCTTGTATGATCGGCCTACACTTCCCGAATCGGATGTCAATGGCGCAGCCTCTTCGGCATCGACATGCTTCCGATCAGATCAGCGGGCGCTCTTCGAGTCGTGAACTTGGCCTCCTTAAGTAGCATCTGGCCTAACTGAGTACTAATGTGGATTAATTTAGCAATAGTGTAATGGTTGGATCAGAACATTTCGCATATTGCCGTGTGCGTGGCGGGCCGTATTGCGTCTTATCTATCTAGCACGTCCTTGGACCCCTGCTTTTTGTTGTGTTCTTACTCGCAATCAATTTCGTAGCGTTTCCCCCCCTGTCTATCAATGACTCGCTCTCTGCTTGACGACATTTAGGCCACCTCGTGCGGCCAACAGTTGGCAGAGGAGCAAGCCATTTCTCCAATGGAAGTGTCTCGAACAAGGTTCTCCGTATTCCTCCCCGTGAGGCACTTAACTAGCCTAGTGGAGTTTGGTTGGTCTGCTGAGACATGCCGATTGGCGAGGATGCATCCAAGCGTCCCTACTATGCCACTAGTCTCCAAGGATGAGGAGCCGTTGAGGGGCGCCGGGGACACCGGCAGTTCCTAGGACGCAGCGCTTGCGGGGGATGGGGAAATGTTGGTTTCAGCTCCGTTTGCATAGCCCAGACGCATTGCAGTTTTCGGATCCAGTCCCCCCACATCCCCGGGTCCCTCATTTCACTTTGAGTGTGAAGATTGCTTGGCTCAAAGTCTAGATTTTCTAGCTGGAACGCCTCATGAGAGTGTGACCCGTAACCAAATACTAAGTACACACCATCGCAGTTAGGGTCAGTGCTCCTGGACAAGTGCTCGGGATATAATGGTGGCAGAAGCCCGTGGCTTGCTTTCCTTGCCTTACTACGTATGTACTGTACCTACTTCGTTCATGCCCCTACCCTGTCCTGCAGCAGCCTCCTGCGGCAGTCCATCGATCGACTATGGCGATAACGGCGGCTGACGCGAATGCCGTCTTCTTCGAGCTGAGCTGGTCGATCCTTAGCACCATATGCATGGCCAACGTCCTATTTGGGCTTCTTGTCTGCAGCATCACGAGCTTCACCCCCCTCGCCGCCGTTCCCATCATCTCGTCTGCGGCTGGGGCCATCGCCGACGGGCTCTGTTTCTATTCTAACTATGGCACGCGTCCCGATATCAACCGAGCCGTCTCGTCGGTCTTTGCAGACATATTCTGGGTGGTAGGACTACTCCGAAATCCAACACAACTCGTTCGCTCTTGGCTAACAACGCTTCCGTCATCAGATGCAAGAAACCGGTCTGCTCTTCTACAGCTACATCATCCTTAGACGTGTGCTCCGAGGAGTCCGATGGCGGGTCTTTGCGTCCCTATTCTGGGTCGGCATCAGCGGAATTCTCATTACACGTGTCGTCATCGCCGTATTTCGGGTACGATCCATCATGAGCGATGACGAAGCGATACAACACATCATCAACTACCTCCACATCGCTTACTTTGGTCTCATGGCTATTCTGGAATGCATTGGTGCTTACTTCCTCATTGTTGTATTCACTGATGCGAAGGCCTCATCAGTGCAGATTGCTCTCAACGTCGGTTTCTTCCGATATTTGAGCCGAAGCACTGAGGGTAGAGTAGCCCTCCTAGCTGTACAGGGCGTGTTCCGGGCCATTACCCACTCATTGAAGACACCCGGGCAGAGTGCAGAGAACTTGGCCAGTCAACTAGACAGATTTGCGTACACTCTGCTCTGCCTTTTCCCCGTTGTGCTATAGTAAGTTACTACGATCCTCATCCAATGCCTCGGCTCTGGAACTAACCGCCATTCTACCAGTATCGATCTCCTAGCCTCCAAGCTTGTCTTCACGGATCAGAAATATCCATCTTCTCACAGCCGGCCTGGGCAGGGAAGCCAGCCAGGACGATTTACGTCAACACAGAAGGATGAATTTGCCGCAGGCAGGGGCGAGCATGTTGTCGAGTTTCACGGAGGCGCTAGCAAAACGCACAGAAGTGATTCACAAGAAAACATTTTCAAACCTGGATCAGGAGAGCCTTCTATAGACCTCGAGGAGTTGGATGTGAAGGGAAACGGGATTAAGAAGACGGTGGAATTTAGAGTGGTGTAGCCACGTACACAGAGACTTAGTAATTCCTTAAATGTTAACAGTGCAAACCCCCAATGCATAAATAAGACAAGCCTGCCAGACAATCATGTAGTTTGCGAGGCCCAGTTCGTATCTGGTCCAGAACTAGAAAAACGCACCACAAGATCACCAACGACTGAGTTAAGCTCGAGAAACATCGTTGTGAATTCGACAATTCGTGACATCCAACCACTCGCCTCGTGAGCCCGCTGTGTGCTTCTCATTTCTTATTCTCGCCGTATCATGTTCCGTTCTCAGTTCTTCCCGGAGGCTTTTGAGAGGGCGGGAAATACTGGACTCTTTACCTCGACTGCGTCGTCAGACTTTGAGAGCGGAAGCCAAACTGCCAAGAAAGGGCTGGTGCGATCAAGGACAGGTTCAGCTTTCAGCGCATCAGAAAAAATTTCCCCTATGGAAGTCTCCTGAGCTACCGAAACTACACGGTCTTGAATAGCGTCATAGTCATCCGACTTCGACTTGCGAAAAGACGTCTGAATAGCTATCATTTTTTCTTCCGGGGAATGGAGAAGCCAGACTGAAGTCGCTCCTCGTTTCTCAGCGGCATCCTTCAGAACAGGATAGTGTTGTTGTAGAATGGATTTTGCGTCCTTGATATCATATTTCCAGCGTTGAAAACGACCGACGGCGTGGCTGTCGACGGGAGCAAAGTTGTGGGCACCGATAACGTTCCACGCCCAAAGATTCACCGATTTGAATAGTGGCTGCTTCCAGAATGTCGTCTTTGGTTCGCCGACCTGAAGATCGTTGCTAGTCCACCTCTTGTAGTCATTCGCCTCCTCAAGTGTGCGGAACAAATAGGCACCGCCTGTGAGCACGTCTCCACTCACGTCATGGTACCGGCATGGGAGGTATTTCAAATACATCCCCGGCCTTTTACCCACGATCTGACTGCCATGATACTGGTCGTTCCACACGTCTTGGAGGGAAACCCGCGCCTCGATGTGGATTTCCGTCGTGAATGCGCCATGAGCGTGGATGACACCAGTGTCGTAGCTGAGGACTGGCTGGTCTGGGCCTTGAGATTGCGCTATTGTTTGTTGTGAGCAACACAGCCACAATGTCCAACATTTGTCAGCACACTTATATACTTACCCATCTTGAATTACTAGGGGGCGATTGGAGATCGGATAGCTGCACTGCTTGATCGTGACAGGGGAAGGGGCTAAGAGAAAAACGGAACCCGTGAGCCTTTTAACTTGTTCCGATATTCACCTAGGCGTAATAATTCTGCCTTGGCGTTAAAGGGCTGAAAGGCGGGGATGGGATGACATCACACTTACGCCTCTGAGGTAATCCGGGATGTTCCTGTCCACTTGGATTCTCCCACGACAAGCCTCACGTCAGCAAAGCCTCAAAATGGACCCGTCCAGAACAACTGTCGCTTCATTAACCTACCGATGCAGCTGAACCGCAATCGTCACGGGACCCTACCCCTACCAGGATGGATCAATTATCACGATCTGAGACAAGCTGACATGTGCTGGAGCTGGCCCATTACTCCCACCCATCAATTTCATGAATCCAGCAGAGCGACTGAACATGTTAAGAGGGAGATGAACACATCCATTGTCATCATTTGATCGCGACCGTCAAACATTTGAGCTCTGGCGAATGCTAATGCCGGGGACTGGAAAATGCTTTCTCTTAACCTTCCAAGGGACCAGCATGCTTTATTTGAATCTCTATACCCTCTTTAATAACCATCTCTGGCAAGACCACTCCACTATTGGCGTCGTGCACAAGATATGGCTTGAAGATACGATTCCAATAAATCCAAATCCGACTCATTCTGTGAAGCTTCTGGTCTTCTCACAATCCGGAAAGCCTGCTACCACGAACCAAGAGACGGCCAACAGGTGCCATTTGGTCAAGAAGATACCATCTAGAACTTTATCTAAGCAGTCAAACATCCTTAAATGCGGCCATTGAAAGAATTGACCCCCGCATCTACAGCGTCCAGATGTTGACTAGTGCCACTGAGATCCGAAATCAACATCGCTCATCTTCTCGCAAGACAGCACATGATACCAGTTCTGCCCAGAAACCATAGAAATCCAATAAAGCGGAAGCTTGAAAGGCCCGCTGCTGAGTAGAGGAGGACTTTGAAGTAGTATGAAGTTCGGACATTAGAGTTTTCCTAATGCATTGTCAATTCGTTGTACTTGCTTTCGAGTTTGAATTCACTTACTGAAACCCCCAAAGGTGCGAACGCGTTGCTCGTAATGATAAGGACGATCAGAATGTTGGAAAACATCCAAAACACAACCAGCTTAGTGCGAAAAGACTTGTAAGACTCTTGAATATCTTGCAGCTCGACATCGTCCGACTTTGGAACAGGTTCGAGCGCTCGATGGACAGTCTTCTCAAATTGGAAATCAATGTCTTCCTGCTCCTTGTCAAGCTCTTCCACATAGGCCTCATTTTTGTTCTTGGAAACATGGGCAGAGGGAAGGGCCTCAGTTTCATCAGAGCCCTTTGTCCCCCACGATACATCGTGCCAGTTGTTGAATGAGTAGACCATTAGGATGTTGATGTATGTCAATGACAAAACGAGATACTGAGGATATGAATGGAAGATGTGCCAAGGGTCAAGATAGAGAAAAGACGCGATGATGTTGAGTCCATAGATGGTGACAAGAGCGACCAGAATCATACCTATTGAACTGTCACCAAAGAAACTAGTGAGAAAGGCGTTACTGGACGCGAATGAAAGCTGGCCATCAAAAGAGTTTCGAAGAGCACGGTACACGAGATAGCCGGATAGAAGTAGGATGTAGCTCTGGATGATTCCGAAGATGAGGAAAGAAGCAGAGTAGGTGTATCTCGATGCTTTGGGTCGGTTTCCAAGAGCCAGAAGAAATTGCAATATCACGCATCCCACGTAGACATACCCGATCATCGAGTTGATGATCGGCGTAGCGTCATCCCCAAACGGCCAGCCGTGGTAGTTTGACGTCGGCTTTGGTGTACCAACAAGATCCATAATGATGGTTGTCGTGAGATAATATGACGACAACGAGAACCAAGTAAAGATGGTACTGACGGTGTTGTAGAGCAGCTGAAGGTGCAGGAAAAAGAGCCGGATCAGACTGTGGCCTGACCGATAGATCTGGCCAAAATGCATCCCAGAATAGAGACTAGCGGCAAAGGAGCCATTGAGCCACCGTCGGCGTTGGCTAATGAATTCAGCGACAGCTTCAGGTACGTCAGTCTCGCCTTTAGCTGCCTTGATGTAGCTGAGATGCCACTTCTGCCCCATCTTCGCGACGAGCTCAAAGCATAGGATCCGATCTTCGGCTAGAAACATGTTTTTCTTGAAGATATTCATACCATCTATGCCTTTCTTTCCAAGTTTCTTAGAAAGGGTATGATCCCCGTGAAAATATTGCTCCAATGGGCGGCCCATGAGAGCACGAAACCGATATGCTGAGAACGCGCCAGGTAAAACAGAGACATACCCGAATGAGCTTTCAAGTGGTTTGTCGAGAATGTTCGAGATTTTATACTCAAAATTCTGGATAGCCACGAGCGGATTCAATAACTTCCTGCCTCCTTTGCCTAGCATGGCGTGGATTTCGCCACAAGCGCCTCCGAGATCCTTATCATTATAGAAACCCTCCCAAAGGGCGAGTAAAGACCGAGGGCTTGGTTTGGTTCCTGCATCAAGTAGGATGCAGACTTCGGGGCATAGAATCCGACCAAAGGCGTTGAATAACCAACGATGTGAGTTAATTTTCTTGGTATTTTTCTGTTTCAAGCAGAAAATGAACTGCACAGGTGGGAGGTTTCGGCGTTTGTCGTCGTCTTTCGTCGGTCGGATGAGCTGTTGCTCTGGAGTGACAGAGAGCTGGCTGGTGTACTCGAAAATATGAGCGACAGTCTCCTTTCCGGCCACATCTTTTTTCACCACGCCATCTTGATAGATGCCAATAGTCGCAAGGACGTCGAGGACATTTTTGTCTGCCTTATCGATGCCATCAAACACTAGGCAAACAACGACCTTTTGCCAAGCTGGACCACCTTTGTTCCAAAAGGTTGACTTTTTCAGATTGACAATATCGCGAATATTCTTCATCACGCCATGTAACGTCCGGGCGAGTAAGACCTTATCTTCATTGTAATAGGTTATCGCAATGAGCAATTCAGTGTGACGCTTATACGTTTGAGGACGTAGCATGTATCCGTTTCTGATAGTGAAGTCGTTTGGGTCGCAAGTAGCGGCAGTGTAGCGCATTTTGAGGAACTCATCTGTTTCGCCTTCGTCGATATAGCGCGGGTCGATGGCATTCTTTATCGCGCTCGGTACAGGGTAGTCGATACTGAGGATTGAGCCCTTGACGAGCCCAACTTTTCGAGTGTTGTAGCGCCTCAGACCAGTTTGGCCGATGCCATTTGGCTGTTGTTGTCTCTGAATCCAAGTCTCTTCTGCATCGTTGTGAAACGTATCCGGCGATCGGAAGTCTTCGTACTCCTGGAAGCTCGAATCATCGGGGAGCCGTTGGTACTGCATAGTTATTAGAAAAAGTGTTTCGCTGTTCGCACTAAGGACCTTACTCACATGGGGAGGGAAAGGATGACTTTTCATCTGACCTTGGTCCTCGCCGTTTAGGTCATAGCCATTCAGTGCCATATTGAAGATGTTGAAAACAATTGTCAAGAAGGGCGAAGTTAGTGGGAGGCTGTCTGGGAACCGTCATGCTGGGGGTAAAAACATGGCTTATTACGAAAATTCGACGTTACGAATCTCTGGTGGCTGAAGTTTACCTGGGCTATTTTGATAGATTTCGCAAGGATTTTTGATAGGGAACATATCATATTCACAGATACGCGTCTCTTGCTGTAACCGGTTCATCATCGTGCTGGCCAATTCTATTTTGATACCAGAATCGCCGAGGGGGAAGGCATGATGCTTTCAGGTACGCGTGTCTCTGTGGGGTCAATTTGTTAGCTGGCACGCGGGTCCAACAATACACCGCACGCCTTACACGCTTAAGCTCACCAAAAGTGTGCGGTGTATTATTAGACCCGCGTGGCTGGCTATGCGCTGATCACCTAACTGCCGCTTATTCAGCGGATGTAGATGCATTGGTAGTTCCGACAGGGCTAATTGTGAACGAGTAAGCTCGCCGGCTCTGTTCCGGAGGCCGAAAGTTTCGCTTCAGCGCCAAGTGGGTTGGATTTGCCGAGTCAGTGAGCTGAGCCTCACTTGATCATACCAAATCACGAATGTCATTCTCGGTAGCTACCCGACGCATACCCGAGAAGAGCCTAGGGAGGCCTTTTGATGGCACGAATGGACATCCGAGCTCCACACATTTAATAAGTTACTTCTAGCAAGCGCTTGTTGTATAGATCAAGAGCGAAGGCGGAGTCTACTAGCATGTTTTGGCTTGTGCCAAGCTCGTATACGGAATTTCTATATAGACCTAAGCCCCTGAGGCCTCGCGGGATCTACCGATGCGATTGCCGTTAAGCGCAGATTTGCGATTTGTTTGGCAAGTCTCCTTGCGGGTATGGATACAGCGATCCATCATCTGCTGCAAGGTGCGCCAACTCCTTTCACTTGCTGAATGTAGCCCCACTAATCAGAGTCCAAGTTGTGTCAGTGAAATGAGTGTCCATAGTGCTGCTTCCTCCTCAAACACCAATTTCCCTCTCTCATCTGCATTCAAATACGTGGTATCAAGATACTCCGCAAATAGTGCCAGCTCACGCGTTGCATCCCTGCTCAACGTATCCGGTGACTTCATTTGTCGCCACACAGCCTCTGAGTCGCCCCTACGTCCTGGAGTTAGCCGCTCAACTCGGGAAGTAGCTAAAGGTGTCAGATCCTCGATAACGAGACGTTTCGTAATCGAGCTTCCGACATTGGCGAGATCGATAGCAGCCTGTCGGTCTAGGTATGCTGGAGGTGGTGATGTCTTCACTTCAGGAGGGTAGTGGAGTAAAGCAGCTCGGATAAGGCCGGTCCCAGGTTCGCGGGTTATGATACCTTGATCGTCGTCTCGGCGCAGAACCTCGGTTCCCAGACCAAGAAGAAGTCGGAAAGCATGGAATGCTGGCTTGGGGATTCCTTGCAGGTTGACTAGACCAAATCCACCATCTAGTGTTGCATGGTTAGTGACTTGTCGTGGACTGTTTTGTCTTTGAACGGTGGGGCAGAGCTCAGGGATAAGCTTACGGAAAGGCGTCAGACCTGCACCTTCTTCTTCAAAAACATCTGTAAAAGTCCATCATGCAATTGTGTCGACTAGGTTGAGTGACGCAAGCATAGTTCGGGAGATGTAGATGACGGCCGGTACTCCATCATGGACGTGATAACGAGAGGATGGGCTCGGGCTCCATTCGGTAAGATGGATTTCAGCTTTGGGATACGGGCTATCGAAGACGATTTTGCGTACGAGGGCCAGATCTTTTGGAGTTGCCTGTAGCTCGCGCACGCGTTTGGACATATTGCTTCGGGTGTCGAGAGCCTAATTAGTCGGGTAAGGATGGCAGGAGACGAAATCAACGGGAAGGTCTCGCGTGCGACACCATTGGAGGAAGTGGTCAACTCATACGGAGCGCCAGTTGAGAGAGTCGATATCCTTGTGCTGCAAAGGCAAAGGTATTAGCGAACCGGCACGCGGCCTCGAAGAAGACGGCGTCCTTGGTAAGTGGTAGACGGAAGCGAAGCCGTACAAGGCCCAGGCCTGGCCACGATCCCAGGTGGACTCGTTTGCATAACCCTGGCATGTGAGCCGATTGCGCACGGAGCCATCGCGGGCGTCGTAGTTGACAAGGTGATAGGTAGAGTAGTTCTTCCGGACGTGGTTCCGGAGAGTAGTGTTCACATGCTTTGTGGCGACGTTGGCGAGGCGTTGGTCGCTAGTGTGCTGAGCTGCAACGTAGAGCAGGTCGAGATTCATCATTCCGTCAATAACGACGACGTAGTCTACATCAGAATAGTTGAGGTCGTAGACCTTGGTGCGAGCCCCGGCCCAGGATCGAATGACGCTGGTTGTCTCGTCGAAACGGGCTGCAAGAGAACGAGCCGAGTTGACGACAACTTCGAGAGACGAACGTGCCCCCGTCAAGACGTAGTCACGATAAAAAGAAGGCATGATCGTAAACCCAAGGTCGTGGTTAGTTCTGCAGAACTGCTCCTTCGCCATCTCCATCTGCCACTTGCGGGCTGCTTCCAGGAGCCTGTCGCTCGGGATGCTAAGAGGAGTTTTGAGACTGCGCTCGTACAGCAGCCAAACGTTTCCAGGGAAGAAGCCCGACGTCCAGAAGGTCGAGTCGTGATAAACGTAGTAGGGCAATCCCGGTAAGGTATAGTGAGGGAACAGGTCGGGGCGTCTTAGCGGCCTAGAACCTTGCCAGCAATCTTCCAGATGCCGCCAACGTAACGTGGAGATAGAATGGCATCGACGGAGACATCTGGAAGAAGTTGGGCATCTGATGAGAGCTTGGAATCATGGTCAAGAGTAACTCGTTCCTCATTGAACGGAATGGTATGCTCGGAGGAGAGTGTCACATCTATCAACTGTTGAGACTGAAGACCAGTCTCAAAGGCTCGGATCTCTAGCAAACCGGTCTCAAAGACCCGGCTTTCTAGCAAGCCGGTCTCGAAGACCCGGCTTCCTAACAAGCCGGTCTCGAAGACCCGGATCCCTTGGGATCCGGTCTAAAGAGAACCTTATCGTAGCTATGAGAGCAACCTACAAATAGGTCTGCTACGAGCCCTCAGTTAGATAGTATCAGACAGGATGGAATGGTTGATACAGCTTGGTGACGATGGATGATCTTGTCTTTTCTCTCTGTCTAGGGGGGAAGGAAGCTAGCTATTTACCCCTAATGATCCGGCTGATCTGGACACCCTTGAACTGATGATGCCGTCACAAGCCGTCTATCTAGGCGTTGAGGGTCATCTAGGTTGTTGAGGTCTGTCTAGGTTGCTGAGGGTGGACTAGGTTTGAAGCCTCTTTCTAGGTTCAAAGGAAAACACTATATCGATCCGGCCCTATGCACAACTAGCTTTCCTATCGGTCCATCTGACAGATAGAAATCAAGAGCTTCTATTCATATCACAATGCACCCTTCGTATCTGATGCAACAGAGAGACTAGGCTGCTCCGTTGCGCGACAACAGCCATGATGAGCATAACAAGACTGTACAGGATAACGGTGGTTGTTTTCTGCTGATAAAAGGACAATGTCTACTAGGTATATAATGACAAGAGACAGTAGGAATCGCGGCAGCCAAGAGCGGCCCGGCCACCCGAGGTGAGACACGCCCCCAGAACCCCAGGGTGGTTCGGCTCATCCAACAAGTCGTGCTTATCCCCCCCCCCCCCACCCCATCCACAGTAAGACTCTCTGGTTCTTTCTCTCATGGGTGGATTGGATGTTGCCAATCAACGAGCACGTCCAGGGAGGGGAAGGCCTAGCCTACCTCACCGCGTAAGCCGAGATTCTCCGTGCCACGTCCAAGCATTCGGGCTGGACCAAATACGATACGGCAGCATACCTAGAGATGATCGATAGCATCTTCGTTCCTTGGAATGAGACGGAGGGTCTCACTCGCAATGACTTCTTTATGAATTAAGGCTTTAATGGCAACAACGGTGCCATGACCGTCGCCGTCTTTAGCGAGAACCGCACTCTTTATGACAAGATGGTGTACCAAGCCACCGTGGGCTCGAACCACATCCCGTCGCTAGACTACGCCATCCCACTTCAGATATCCGGCAAGCCAGAGTACTATAGCTAGGTAACGGAGATGGGTCGCGACCACCATCATCCCATGGGAACTCTGCGAGGTCTATCGTTTATGGGCTACGCCTCAGTGATTCAGAAGAGCACCGACTTCTTGGGTCTGCTTGACCAGTGCCTTCTCACCGGTTGGGAGTATTGGTGCAAGTACAACAACGGGACAGACGTGCCATGGGAACCGCACTTCATCGGCGCTGGCGACGAGTCGTGGCCCGTCATTGCTCCAACGAGCCGCGGTCGCAACTACGAGCAGTACTGGCAGCCTGTTAAAGCCACTGGTGTAGGGTACTACGAATACCACCGTCGTGGAAGTGCCCATCGTATGCCTTGGTACACGACTTACATGAGTTGGCAGGGTGTTGGATGGAGCACATTTGAATGGGGAACTGATAAAGCGATTGCCCAACTTAGCTACAGTCTCGGGGCTCAGTAGATAGACGCGATTATATGATCTTACTCTCTCTACCAGTGACATTGGAAGCGTGAGTGTCGAGAACATGTGATGATATTATCGAGGCCGCTGAGTAATTGGGGGTTACCAAGACGCCGATTAGCATAAGAGCTTGTCTGCCTTATGAAGGGCGAGTTGCTGCTGCTACGAAGTTAAAAAAGCATAGTTTCTTCACAATTTAAGCATTTTCGAAACCAAACGCTTTCACAGTTGCCTATTTTCAGTCTTTATTGCTTGGTGTACCAATCGCTACGTTTCCTACTCCAGTTCATTTTCCATAGAAGAGCCTGCGGCAAACTCGTATTAGAGCTGAATGAGGCCTCTACAGATATCACGAACAGTCGTGCCACCGACACAAGTACAAACAACAAAGCTCCACTAGCTGGACGTGCAAGAAGTGCTACCCCCCGACGGCGTGAGAGTGAGGATGGCTTCAAGATTCGCGTTTTCTCGAATGATTGCAGCCCTGCGAGGTGTCGACATCTCGGACCCGAAGGTAAAAATCGTGATTTAAGGTGAAAATCAGAGTGTTACGCTCGCTTGTTTGTCCCACTCGCATATCATATACGTTATACTAAATTATCTCTCTTTTTAATTATATAAAGAAATACTATAATATATGTATGTAAGAGATATCTTATACACACATTTCCATCTTACATAAGGATCTTATGCCTTGAGGAACGAGGCACGAAGTGACGAAAGGTTTTCTGCCGCCATCTTTTTCCGGGCCTCAAAATCACCTGACTCTTCCAATCAAAAGTTTCGCCCTTAAAACCCGTGCCTTGACGCCTGACCAAACCCGCCGTCCTGGTCTTTTCTACAACCCCTTACGTCTCACACGAACGAGGAAAGATGACTAATTGTAGCAAGTGGCAAGCACATACCATCTCTTCTAGCTCTTGCGGCAATACCGATCAGTAGACGAGGAGATTTTCGTCTCTAACTTCGTTCCTCAAGGCTCTTCTGGGCAGACCGCCTGCGGTTTGCGTCTCCTGTTTGCACAGCTAGCTATGCAACTTATCACGTGATCTTATTCGCACAGCTAGCTGTGCACGTATGACCCGCCAGTTTTCAACATTTGCTTATGCGTGATTTATTCTGCCTCCAGCGCAGCCTGATTCAGGTATGTCAGCACTGTGGAAATATCATCCATTTGGTCCCAATTCTTTTCAAGACATCACCCTGCTACAAAAATCTCCCCTTTTTAAGAAGACCTTGTATCTTCAATTACTAGAAGCCTCGCGTCGTTACGCAGCCTCGCTCTTGATCAAGTCCTGCAATGGACCCTATCTCAGCCCTCGGCCTAGCCTCGAATATCATCCAATTCATTGACTTCTCCTCCAGGCTAATCAAAACGGCCGCTGAGATACGACGCTCCGCATCAGGGACCACTGGGGAGCTCGAAGATGTGGTAGCGATAGGCGAAGATTTGCAAATATTGCTACGAGGCTTGCGAACGCCGAGGATGCCAGCCTCAGCGCCGGAAGACGCGCAAAGGCTGGCCATACTAGCGAACAACTGTGGTAGCGTTTGCATGGAGCTAGACGCCCTAGTCAAGCACATCAAGAGGAAAGGGTCTACTCCCGGTGCCAGGAGTTTTCGGGCAGCCTGGCGTGTCATGAAACAGAGTGGCAAGCTGACTTCGTTGGAAAAGAGGTTGGATTCGTATCGAATCCAGATATTAGGCCACATCGTAGTGATGATGAGGTATGTTTCAGTGATTAATGCCAAAGCGCTGTGCTGACCAAAGCTTTCTGCAGCGAGACGCAGTCTACGACACATGCTCTCATCGAGTCACTATCAACAGCGAACGAGTCAGCGGCGAAAGAAACAAGAGAAGAGCTCCGGAAACAGAGACATGCCATACTTTCGACGGTCAGGACCGAACTACAAAAATCTCAGTCGCCCCCTTCAGACGTCCCTCTCTTGTCATTGCCAGAGTTTGTTTCAGGATTCAAGGTAGCCCTGGACCGATTCTCCATCCACCAGCAAACATTCCTGTCACCTAAGCCACCTCTGGGCGACTACAACTTGGAAGCATTGGAAGATATTGGAACGGCACTCACAAAGATGTCAGCTGCTATAAAAACCATCGGCATTGAGGATCAGGCCCTAGACTGGCTATGGTTCCCTGACCTCCGCTCTCGAGAGGCAGCAATCATGAATGCTCACCAAGGCACATACCGTTGGCTACTGTGCGATGAAGAGACCGACTCTCAACTGGAACCAGACAACGACGAAAATTACTCGCCCGCAATCACCGACGAGCTTAGTCTAAGATCCTTTAGTAGTGTAGGACAGGATGTTGCTTCGCAAACGGCGATTAAAGGTCCGACCGCCAAGTCCGAGCAGGATAGTTCTGGCACATCCGAGGTCGAGGATGAAACGGATTCAGACTATATTCCCCAAGAAGACCAGAAACAACACGAGAGAGAGGAACGTCAAATGAAGCAGGAGAAACGCATCGCTTTTCTTGACTGGCTCGAAAATGGGAGTGGAGTGTTCTATATATCAGGAAAAGCTGGATCCGGAAAGTCGACGCTCATGAAATGTCTCGCCGAGAACCCTCTCACGTTACAGAGGCTCAATGTCTGGGCCAGCCAAAGCCAAAAAGACCTGATACTTGTCAAGTTTTACTTTTGGAACTCTGGTACACAGCTCCAGAGAAGCATAGAGGGGCTATATCGTGGAATTTTGTGGGAGATATTGCGCATCTGCCCGACCCTGATCCGTGATATCTTCCCAACTCACTATCACAATATCTGGGGAAGCGAACACATCACTGCACAAAGACATGGTATGGAGCCTCAACTATCGGAACTCGAAGCCGCTCTCGACCTTCTTATGAAGAACCCAAAAACCTTTCAGAAGCGTCGAGTGTGTCTGTTTATTGACGGCCTTGACGAATATGCGGGAGATTACTGGAAACTTTCCAAACTTCTTGTGCGGTGGTGTGATTCAGGAGACATCAAAATATGTGCATCAAGTCGGCCATATAACGAATTTCAGCGCATCTTCGCGTCAGACGCAACTACTTGGCTCAAACTCCACGAGCTTACGCAACATGATATGAGCCGTGTCGTTCAAGACGAGTTCAACGACGACGAGCGGTTTACTGAGGCCCGACAAGCCAACCATGAGTACGAGGAGCTCGTAAACGCTATTGTACAACGTGCCGATGGAGTTTTCCTCTGGGTTCGGCTTGTTATTCAGACGCTGTTGGCTGCCATGGGGAATATGTGCTCCATGGCTCAGCTTCGACAAAAGCTGAAAGCCATTCCAGACGATCTCGGTGCCCTCTTTCAACAGATGTTGGATCGCATCGAGAAGTCAGAGCAAACCAGAGTAGCCAGGGCTTTTCTTGCGATGCAGAATGATCCACCAAACTCGAAACCAAGCAGATGGGTCTACGTTCAAGCTGTTTTGGACGACATGGCAGACAATTCTGACCTTGAGGCGCTGCTTCTTGATGGATCAATCGGCCCGTTCATGAGCGAGGAAGATTGCATTTCCAAATGCCAGGTAATGGGCCGCCGCCTTGTTGGACGGTGCCAGGGACTACTTGAAGTGGTTTACACAGGCAACGATTTTCCATTTTGCCACCATGTACAGTTCATCCACCGGACACTAAAGGATTTCTTACAGGAGTCCGACAATACGGCACGGATGCAACACCTTTCTGGCGACTTTTCTCCACCACGAGCTCTGGCCTTGGGTATTCTCGCCATGGTCAAGTTCATTCCACCGGACGAATGCATCATCTGTCCTCCATACGAGATAGGCCAGAGTGAACCAACCCGTCAACTTGATTATTTTGGGGAGGGGGGCTACTCCCCTAACTCCCTGGTCCTGAGCTTTCTTGAATTGGACGTCGTCGCCGAGGAGAGCGGTTGCCTCCCATTGCTAGCCGAAGTAAACTCTTTGACCCGAATGTTCGTAAACTTTGCGGCTTCGAGCGGGACCGATCGCTTCGATTTTCCGAAAACAATATTTGAATTCAGCACTTTTCAGACCTGGCACTGGAACGTAGTGCACAGTACAGATCTCGAATCCGCTATCCTCTGCCTCGCTGCTAATTTCTCCGCCAACGAGCTGGTCAAAAAGAAGATTGCACAAAACCACAATCTCATTGGTCAAGGGTCTCACGATATCCTCCTTGCGTCGTCAATATCCGACATGCTCTATGCCGTGCCGTGGGATTCATCGTTGTCTAAGTTCTTATTGCAGCATAAGCCGTCAACTAACCGAGAAGGACCTGCTCTCTGTATGAAAAACCTCCACACTAGCGAAGCCAGGCCTCATATCCCCATCCCTCCTTGGACGACCTGGACGTTGCTTCTATTCAACATTTCTCTATCGGGCCCAAAGTGGGCAAGATGGGGATCAATTGACAAGGCGCTTAATAGAGCAAATAGGTCAAGATATCTAGAAGAGTATCTAAGTCATGGTTCGGACCCTTCGGTTTGTTTTGTGGGCTACAAGCTCCACCGAAGCAAGAAGGAGGCAGTCGTTAGCAAATCTGGACCATACTACGCAGACCTGATTATGATGATGAAAATATGGGAGTTGGAGGTAACTGAAAAGATGTCAAGCCTGTTAGACAAAGGTTCACCAAGCTGGGTTTGGAAAATCAGCAAGTGGCTAGGTGGTCCCGGCCAAGGAAGTGGGAGTCCAACGGGGGTAATTCAACCTATCCAAACGGAGGGCCTTGAGGGAAAGCAGTTCTTGGTACTGAAGGTGGCTCCATTGCAAAGACTTGCGGAAATCTCTATATCGGACTTGGAGGAGGGTTTAGAGGGCGGTCTTAACATTGCTGAAGAAACCCGGTCTCCTTTAGATGTTACTATTTTAGTGTAGTTAGGTGTAATTAGCTAGAAATTGCATTATAATCGAGAAACATTTATTTAATAGTGCCAGTGTAATATAGAAGTGCTGTGGCAATGATATAGAGTTAGTTAAGGTCAAAATGGTGAGGATGTAGAACGGACGTGGAGTGGCCATGTTTGAAACGAGATTCCGGTGAGGGCATACGTATGATGAGGTCCTGATTCAATGTATCGAGCATTTTTCGGAGAGCAAACTAACAGCCTCTATGTATTTCAATCCTGTTCTACACCATATGCGTAAAAATACTCTGGTTCATGCTCGAAGTCTTTACGAATGGACTTGCTCACGCGCATTCTCTTAATTGCCCGCGGCGTGTTTATGAATCATCTAGGTAATGTTGGCTGCACAAACCGCCTGCTGCGGATGACCGGTAGAGCTTCCATACGAATGGCACGAGGTGGCATGCTGAAGAAGAACGAGGAATTGGCACAGGATGAAGTGAGTTGATGAAGAAAGGCTTTTAACCGGCAACAGATGCATGGATGGCAAAAGGAAGAACTACCATGATAAGATACCAATTGAGCCTTAACTCGACGATTATGATGGTCGTGAAATGTTTTGGCCGTTTCTGGACTCAAAATGAGTCGATCAAAACCAGCACTCTGTGTCGCTTGAGTACTGAGGGCTGAAATCGTCATCTCTGGTGTACCTCATGTGAGTCCCCGATTCAGCTGGAGTGGGTACTGTGTTGGGCAGGGGGACAAGAACAACACCACCCGAGGGGACGGATGCCGTAGGGTAGGCGAGATGCGTAGCAGAGCAAGGTCAGATAAGATACGTAAAATAAAACAGATAAAAGGACGGTCAGAGCTGCAATTAAGTAGCTAGTAAGAAAATGAATCAGATCTTTTAGTTGATCAGATAATTCCCATTTTAATAACATCAAAAACAAATTCTAAAGCTTGAAATCAAAGTGAGCAAGAAGGTGATTGATTTCTATCTCAGTCTGGGTAACCTCAGCCTTTTATTCTAAGCCAACATGCGATACCCTTCTCGATAGCCTAATCGAGACAAGCACTTAGAGCAGCTGGCCAACTAAAAGTCCGGTCTTTTCTAGCTAGTGGGCCCGCAGCCCCGACACAGTACGGTGGTGACATTCAACGACAGGTAATTGGTTGGATGGTACGTTGTCGGTTGTAAGTTGGTCAGTTGATCGGCTAGTTGGGTTGGTCGGTTAGTTGGATTGGTCGTCTTCAATTGGTTTCTCTCTGGAAAAGATGAGAATACAAGGCTCGCGCCGGCAAACCCACCGTTCGCACATTAGCTAACAACCGACCAAAACTATGAGTAGACGTTTAAAAAAAGAAAAAGATCAGACTGTAGAAGTTGCCGGGTCAGGCTGGGCGAGCTGGTTGACGGGCTTTACAGTGGCAATAGCTAGATGATGGCAATGCCATTAGTCGGATAACATGTGACGATAGCTTGGAGTTCGCCACGTATGGGAAAAGCTATCCATTGCCGCAGGTAGTTTAACAAAATTGTTTGGGCCCAAGACTAGAACCAACCGCGTAAACTTAGAAGAAATGATTGGGGCATCGAAGGTCTCGTCCCTTGAGCCAACGTGGAGAGGTCACAAAAGAATGAACTCGGATTGCCGAGACCTAAGCAAGCGAAGCAACCTTCATATGCAAGTTTCCGCACTGCCTCGCAGTCACGGAAACAGCCGACGGGCTATTGGGGTAGATCCCCGGAGTTATCCTAGAAGATGGCCAAGATTTGGATGCCAATTGCACCCATGTTTCAGACGTTTTAGCTACCTACTGGAAAAGTTTCTGTCCTCTTTTCACATTTGTGGTGGCATAAAATAACAGCACACCAACCCAATACTACTAAACTCTTCTTGTTGGCCGTCATCCGCAGCGTTGTAACGAGGAAAACTCTGCGAGCATCCAATGCCGGGACATACCAACTACTGCAATACCTTGTGGAATACGCATACATGTGATCGGAGCGTTCGCTGCATCTCTTGCACGGACGCCTGGCTATAGTGGGCTGGTACCATTCTTCCTATTTGTTGCATATGCAGTTGAACAACCTACTTTATCTTACAAGAAGTCTGGTTGGAGATCTTGGTCTTGCGCTTTGGCGTCGTACAGGAGCAGCTGCATCGGCATCTAAGCCTTGTTATGAAATTCTCAGAGCAACCTGACGCGTGTAGTATTTCAATTTCACCCAAGTGTCTATTTCTACATGTAAATGAAAGCTTCGGATAGAGCTTACTTGAGCAGCGCTTCGCCCAACGCCACAATTGTGAAAAGTGTGCGACTACAACACCTCAGTAAGAGGCTTGTGACCCTCTCGACTCAGCCATTTCAAAGAATGGGCGAGTCCCAGGACCAAATACAACCATCTAACTCAATGTAACGATCACTGTTACAGGAGGGATTGCAGAAGATTGAGCATTCTTTAACTACAGATGAGCGAAACAACGGCAAGGGATTGACATATCTATTTCGTCTTTATTACTAGCTGAATATGGAGGCAAGAACTCATCGCGACCTATCTCAACACTGTCTCGCTGTCTATCCACAAGCCTTCAAGGATTGATGAGGTTCTTCTCGCTAAATGGCGGAACGATGCCAACCTAGGTTCCCGGGTGCAGGGCTATGGCTCGGGCTTTCTAGCCTCGAATATTTCGTTACACTCCTGGCTGAAGGAGCAAATCAGCTCGCAGCAGGAATTGCGTGTAGATATTCGGTCGATCTACCAAGATCTCGTCACAAGGTTCTGGAGAGCAAGTTAGATTATTGCAATAGAAATCAAGAAGAAAGACAGTTCAAACATCTGGGATCTAATATTTACGCAAGTGGCACATATATCCTCACTCACAGAACAAATGGGCGTCTATGCTTATGTTACACCAAAGTCAGATAAGAGAGCCAGTCACGAAGCTGCGGATATGATGGGGAAAGACCTTGCTCTGACGCAAAAAAGAAAATCAAGGACTTGCCCAGCTTAAGGCCGATTACTTCACATCAAACATGCAAGGGATGAGGGAATAGTCCGCTCAAACTCCGCTGTGATTGATCAGTTCGCCATGGAAGCTAATATTCCGGACTTTCGGGACTTGAGCGACATGATGATGGGAGAGGACATGCCTCTATTTGCTTTTGACCTTTGTACTGACATAGGATTGGACTTGATTTCTTGTCATTTGCAACGTGGATCGTCATGATCCCTGGAAGGTTTAAGACCTGAGATTGGGTTTCGGAATTTGACAAATCCAAAACTAGTCGGTGGGCACCCATACAGATTGACACGCAAAACACTATAAATGATAGAATATCAAATAGTACTTCAAACTGATTTCACCGAGTTACTTCATTTCGTAGGGTTGGATATTTGTTTCCTTTATCTATCTCAAAGCTGTGTGTGTGCTAGTATTCGATTCGATGCTGCCTACCGTGGCTGATTCACCATTAAGGGCGTTTCGTAACTTAATTCAATGTCTCCTCGATTTTATTATGTTCTATAGCTACCGGAAGACCCAGTCGTCATCAAACTTTCAACATGACTGCACGCGTTGGGGGTGTGACTCAGGCTTTGTAGCAACTGCCCTAGAGGCAAGTGCTGGCGTTTGTCGGATAAAGGTAAGCAGTCGATTCAGAATAATAAATTCGACTTTCAACTTGATGCTATAGATAAGAGGTTTGGATGCTGTCTCGAGGTCGAAATTATCAGTATACTCCAGGGTGACCAAGACCGAGTCCAAGAGTAGGTTGACGAGAAACAACGCGACAAGTTGTGCAACAATTTTCCGTCCTTCGGCGCCTCTTAGTGCTATTACAGCCTGGAAGCTGTGATAGCCTTCCCATAAAAACAAGCCAGAGATGATAGATTCTTGCATAGAGAAAAGAACTATTTCGACTCGTTCGTAGACAACAAAAGTGTGGAGGTATGTTTCGGGGTCAGTTTGCAGAAGAATGAAAATGATTGTTTGCGGGATGTGCAGAGCCACGCCATTGATGATAATCATAAGAAGGACCAGGCGAATTTTGAGGGGATGGTCAACGACAAGATGGAGGCGGGACCAGAGCACGATAGACTGTCCTGTGACCATGAGACACCAGCCAAGGATGGAGAAAGCGCCCATGGAGACACTTGACGCGACCCCATAATAGCGTAAGATGTCAGAGAGATATCCAGATGACATCAAGGCGATTTCGGGGTGGATTTTGTGCTCCTCCTGACTGGAAAGCATTGGCGTTTTGCGAGAAAGAAGTAAAAAAAAACATGCTGTCCCCAAGGTGAGCGCAAATCACGGTCTGATGACGGTTTGGGAGGACGCCATGTTCCCCCGCAATGCCACTCTACCGTGTCATTAAGGAGCTTCTATTCGTCCGATAAAGACCGCGGCGCTTTTAGCCTGTCCATACGTGTATCAGGGCTGACGCAGATTGTCGGTCAAGAAAACCAACGATGTCACTACGCGAGTCATGAACCAACATGGTTGATTTAATCAAACATGTGTTCAATCAGCACATTGCTCTCTAATAAATGCATCTCACCATTTTCGCGTTCCTAACTCTGATCATTATCTGTAGAGTTATGTTATCAAATAAACTGGATATATCATGTATTGCCCCAATGCTTGAATTTCCAGTTGTAAATCGACCTCGCCAGCCACGGTTTCCTCCACGTCGCATTACTTAGTTAGGTCGGATCCATCATCGTCTGTAAACAGCCGATATATGCTTCTAAAGTCTTACCCTTTACACTTTTCACCCGTCACTGCTTGATTGAATAGTTCTTGAACTGCCGGTGCAAGAACACTTTGGTGTTGAGCTGCTCACTGAGCTCCACCGACATCTCAAGGACACCGCGACACAGTTCCGTCATAAAGCCCCCCCTTAAAATCACTCGCAGAAGAGGTAGTAGTAGATATGCCCTTGACGGGATTTTGTTCCCGGCTATTGCGTGACATTCCTGTCGAGGCGTTGATGACACCAGCCAACAACAGGGTCAAGCCCGTAGAGCCGTCCCATGTTCATGCCCTCGCAGATTCCAATCATGTTAAGAGCAGAGAGGTAGTTGTTCAGTGGCTCAGTTCTTGGTCCTGTATCCTTCTTCAGCTACTTCGACTTGAGCACCCCTGGCCCAAATTCCACACGAGGCAACCATTTGATTGGAGGTATGTTACGTCGCAGGATATTGTATGCGTCGAGCCATGATTGATATTTCAAAATGACAAACTCCACATCGCCTTTCATGGCGTACAATGTGGCTCCCGTTGAAAAGCGTGCCGCCAATCAGGTTGGCAATTGTCACTGGTATTCCGTCTTCCACGGAAACTCTCAAAACTGATAATGCAGAAAAGGGTGATGAATGCACTTCCCCATGACTCTGATGCTCTTTTTTTTAATGATTACCTAATCTAGCCGCGGGATCAAAGCAGGCTGCATTGCTGCCTAACGCTGCGCTGTCACTCTTTACACACATTTTGGTTCCTTGGGGACCCGGGGTGATCTTTACGCTTTGCGACCAGATCCTTTGACTCGACTTCTTCTGCCACCCAATTTAGGTGAGCGATGGAGTATCTCTCAGCTATTCTTATTTAACTAGCTGGACATCCCTTATGTATTTGCTGCCCGCGCTTAAGTGACAGTGACCATACGCAGAGTGCAGGCATCACATCAGAAGTACCGTCTGACCGCAGAAGTAGGGTGACCTCAGGAACCCTGCTAAACGGCGCCAATTTGAGTCTCCTTCCAATCACCACCCTGCCTGTAACAATTCGAGGCGGCGTGGTGCAACTTACACCCGTCACCACCATGCCTGTAACAATTCGAGGCAGCGTGGTGCAAAATTGCACCAGTCACCGCCTCAACGACGGCGACTCGCAACTACTTCAACTCTCTTCCACCCGCGCTAGCGTCGGTCCAGGCCTGGCCACCTTTGCTCTCTTCATCATCGCCCGTTTCTGCGTAGCTAACCTGTACTTATAGTTGAGTGTACGAATCCCATCACCCCACAGGCTCCTTTCTTTGGCTTGCCTGCAACTCACTTCGTTCAGTCCAGCTCCCTGTCATCTTGAGAACTCGCCCTTGCTCGTCACAACCCAGGGCATTCAGATCTCATTTCCCGTCGAGAAAATTGAGGTAGTTATTAACCTTAACCCCGTTTTTGAGGTGTCTAAATTTCGCTAACAAAAGCTTCCAAAGAGGTTGAATTTGTGTACTAGTCCTACCCCATCTCTCGGATCCGTATCTACTGGTCCCGGATTTACAGGTTCCATCAGCGAACATGTTAGTAACACAGGCGCAAGCAATGTGAACTATAAATAAATTGCTGACATTCTATCGCTCACCAGCCACCGAACCGAAAGAAAACAGTGCTTTTTGACATGCGGGTTTCGGTCAATTCATGCCGTAATTGTGCAACTCCTCGAGCATCGCCCATTCCTCAAGCAGTCGAAAGGGCAGCCAGCCGTCGCTTGACTCATGATGGTAAGGACGTTCGGCCCAGCATCCCTTACGGTCATGATCCGAATCGTACCAGATCTCTAAACAGTTACGCCCCTCCTCGCTACGATCCAGAACGAGGTGGAGGCCATGACAGCTGCAATCAGGAGAATCGCAGCCATGGAGGCAGCAAACAAGCCGCCATGGAAATCAAAAGCAACATACGTCTTAGCTACGAGGCATATACTGTCGCTGTGATTTGCGCTATGAGTTTCGAGATGAGTGCCGTACGTTATATGTTCGATGAGGAACATGAGCGCTTGAGTGACAAGGACGGAGATTCCAACATCTATGCCTTTGGCAGGCTCAGTGGCCACAATACCGTCGTCGGATGTCTTCCGGGGACACAGGGCAAGGGTGCCGCAGCAATCATTGCTACCAATGTGCATCGAACATTCCCCTCGATTCGCTATTGGCTTCTTGTCGGAATCGAGGGAGGGGTGCCGAATCACGAGAATGATATCCGTTTAGGCGATGTTGTTGTGAGCATGCCCAATGGCCAGTATGGCGGAGTGGTCCAATATGATCTTGGAAAGGAAACACGTGGTGGATTTGAACGAAAAGGGTTCCTGGCCTCGCCTCCAGCCATCTTGAGGAGTTCTGTCGAGAAGATGCGCTCTGACCACATGCTTATGGATAACAAAGTCAATGAGTTCGTATCTGTCATGATAGAACAGGGTGGTCGCCTTGCTAATTACAGACGCCCGTCACGGCAACTGGACGTCCTCTTCAAACCAGTCGATGCAAATCATCCCAGCCAAGCCACCTGCCGAAACTGCAACAAGGGCGAAGTGATCAGCCGACGTCCGCGAAAATCTACCGCTCCTGAAATTCACTATGGATTGGTTGCCTCAGGGGACCGAGTGATAAAGAGCGCCGCTAAAAGAGGCGCAATAAGCCGAGGGTTTGGCGGTATACTCTGTTTTGAGATGGAAGCTGCTGGTCTCATGACTCATTTTCCCGCTTTAGTAGTTCGCGGTATCTCGGATTACTCGGACTCACACAAAGGTTATGTTTGGCAACAATACGCGGCGGCGACGGCGGCAGCAGTAACTACGGAGCTTCTTTCTTACTTAGACCCAAGGAAGCCATGTGCGTGCAAGTTATGACGGTGATGACTTAAATTAAACAATAGAGGTTCGAAATAGGATCGGGTTGTCGAGAGGATACTTATTAAAAAAATTGGGCTACTAGTCTTAACTAGACCCTCGGTGCTGGTTTTGGTGAGGGAGCGATCATTTACCTTTCATACTTCATGAATAATTCTCACTTCACCAATATTATGTAAATATCTCAAGTTAGAGTTTCCTTAAGAGTCTCTTTCTCTCCTTGTAAATAATCATTTCGTCTAGGTCACACTTAGCCTCGCTCGACTCTTATACCATCACAGTTTTCCCACAGGGCTTTGCCAGCATCGTCATGCAAATGCATAGTGATTCCACAAGATAGTGCATGGGATCTAGTAAAAAAGCCCGTGTAAGTTAATGGTCGGGGTTATCTTCCTTTGGAAGTTCATTCAAGAAGGCCCAGCGAGATCTCTCCTTGTACCCTAGAGACTGCCAGTCATTAGTCATCATGTGATGGTTGTGAGTCGAACAAGGAGATAGCGGCATGGCATTGATTGCGGGGAGATAGCCTACATGGGGAAGTGGAGAACCCCAAGCTGAATCCCGAGATAAGAAACACTGATAGCAGTTCTCCAACATTATTGGCGGGAAGGCTAGTATTTTGATACCCCATTGACGGCTTGAGCAAAGTCCGAGATGTCAAGGGATTATTGCAGTCGCCACTTAATCTAACCTTTGGTTACGGGAGGCGTCTAGATGGCCGTGTCTTGAATGTCTCTAGTGGCGCGTCGACTTAGGATTAGCAAGTAATTAATTAAACTCCACCTAAAGCGTTGGAGATAAAAGCGGAATGGTATTATCAACATAGATCTGTGGAATAAATCTCGAATATGCTAGACCATCATTCTCCAAGCAAATATTTCAAACCCACGTCAGCCTCATTGATTGAAGATTTACCAGATTACTTCCCCATTAAATACATAGAAATTTTCACAATTCTTCTCGCAAGCTTTGAACAATCCGCATGCTTATCATGGCGGTTCTATTTTTCAGTTGGCCAACATTAAAAAAAGGCTGGTTCGTGGCCCCCCAAATGGCCACTCAAGGTGTGCCTGCGGCAATGTTGCTAGTCCAGATCAATTTGACTCTATGGTACTGCCCTGGCCGACTAGAACCCACTACCTCTTAACTGAAGCTAAGAGATGTACAAAACTACATGAAGCTTTGCCTCTACACAAGTTTACTGAGTACTATTCGCCAGATGAGGTTCATTATTGTCAATTATCATTCTGTCATTAAAGTTGTAGCTTCGGGGTTCCATGTTCTCTCCCTGGTCTGTTTCGGTTGGTTCAGCCAAGGAGCGGCTTGGCTAGTTCAGACTGCCTTGCATGCAACGGCTGCTCGTCGCAGTTGGTCTACAGCAGTTTCATAGTCAATATCAAAGGTCTTAGTTCCAGCTTCGGGCCAAGAGTTGGACAATCACCGTTCAGTGTCCTCATGGACTCAAAGCCGACGGAAAAGTTATCAAGGGCATTGATGGCATCCATCACGCCTTGCTCGCATTGCTCACGCACTGCGTTGGATTTAGTTTGCGACTCATTGTAATCCGTCGAAGATGATGTGAAATGATGTGTCATTAATGCGGTGTAACCAGCGAGTGCAGCCGAACAGGCGAATGGTGCCACTAGAATGGTCAGGGTTACCTATGGCAAGAGAGTTCAAAACCGACAGACCTGAGACATTGGAGCTTAGGATCTTCAAAGAGGATGCCAGTTTGGTGGATGATTCAAGGCATAATGTTCTCGACTCGGAAGCCGCGAAAGGGAATATACGGGAGGCGATGCCCATTTCTTCGAGGTTGGAAGTCGAACCTGAAGTAGTTGACGCTTCTAACATTTCTGATGATGGAAGCGATTCAAACCTTTTCAGAACAATCGCAGAACTCATAAAGGCACGGTACCTATGCGTTTTTATATGTGAACTGAGACTGGTCAACCGTGGAACCTATCTCCTGAGGCTAATGTCTTGCCTAGTCAATCGTATCCAAGTGAGTCTTCTCAAGCAGTCTCCAACTCTCACCTCCGGTGGGTGGCTTGAATCTATTGAGTGAATTCCTTCTGAATCAAGCCCATCTAGTTGAGACTCGATGATTGTATTGAGGAGGTGAATGTTTTGGCGAAAGTCGACTATGGACGTTGCAGAAGAAAAGCCCCTCAGAAGGGCAACAAGAAGGAGAGTTGCAGAAACCAACGTCTCCTCTGCGCGAATGTAATTGCGCCATACCTAAGGAGCCAATGTTAGTCAGGTGGGCCTTGTCGGATAGTGATCTAGACATACTTCAGAGTCATTTTCCGTCGAGGGATATGGGGTTTTGAAGGTATTGGTTATCATGAGCCGTGTCGGTGGCTTGTTTGTTAGTCAACTTCTATCCGAGCACACGGCCCCTCGCGCTATCACCTACCTCACAGCTGATGATGGATGCGTTGCACATACAAAGATACTACGACCAGTACTTAGGCGGGATCAAAAGCTCATTGAAGGAGGGACTCACTGTCATCCACCATGTCCGTCTCCTGGCTTCTGCGAAGTTGGTGTCATCATGCGGGATGATATGTAGCGACAATTTTACTGAAGAATCAAAGGCTTCTTCTGCCATCTGTCGCATTTTCGTGGCATTCCCATGGTGGAGGTATTGATACATACTAATAAGACACAAGGCCATCGGTGTCTCAATCTCTAGGGGCACATGGGGGTGGGCGGGCGATCGAAGAGACGAAGGTGAGGCAGGTGTTGCAATTTCCGAAGCAATCTTAATGGACTCAATCGCGCGCTGTGTCAGTGATTGGGCGTATGCTGCGCGCAGCTCTCGCCCTGTCTCGTCGGAACTATGGTAATCATGCGGATGCGGCAGAAGAACAAGGATGGAGAGCAGGGCTAAGATAAGGGGCGATGAGGGTTCGTAGTCGGAGAAGAATTGCCCAGTTGGTACCCACGGCTCGGCACGATCCTCAACATCCTGCTCCAAGGGCGGAGGTAGAATGGGAAAGGCGGGGTGAATAAGTTCGTAATATGCTTGAACCCTGCATCTAGTTGAGAACGGGTATTGGAGGTTTGAGTAAACCATGGGACTACCCATCCAGCGGGGGCGACTCACACGTCATCATCAGACTTGTATCTTCGTAGCACATAGGTGTGTGACGGCTCTAAACCATCAAAGACTGGTTCATCGATGACACCAGCAGGTGGATAAGAGGGTAAGCTGAATAGACTTGCGAAGAATGTATCCAGGGTATCATTTGAGTCTCCTCCAAATATGTCATCGAACTGGATTGTGCCGAGGTCATCGTTATAGAGTGGTGGAAGAACTTCCTGTGGGACCTCGACGAAGACGGGACTCCGTTGTGTTTTAGGATAGGGGTCGTGAAGACCAGCTGCCTCGAGGCTCGTTCCTGGGACTGGAAAATGGCAAGCTGGTTGACCTGCTGGACGAGTCGCATCTGGCTTCAAGCCTCTGCGGCTTTCTGTGAAGACGCATATGCGGCTCTTTGCAAGGCACTTGTGGAGTTGAGAATAATTCTTGAAACTGGGTTGCATTACTGGGAAGAAGTCTTACACGGCTGCAAGGGCGTTGGCCACTGCATCGTAGTCGAGAAGCTCGGCTGGTCAACGGTTAAAATGGCGATGGTCACTTGGCGGTCAGCTCACTTACCAGGCGGTACAGGCTGACTTGGCTGGAGGAGTTGCAAACTTTTTCGAGGGCGCTGGCTTGCGCTGAGCAATGCTTGAGGCCATGATGCGTGAGGACATCGCATTTACCTACGTCATGGGACAACTATCCTTCTATGAAGGTTAGAAAACTTGATCACAGCCGTCGACATCCATGAACCTTGATTATTCTCTCCAACACTCGGTGGGGAATGTTGTCGTAGTAGCTTGCCCGCTAAGTAAGACCATACGTCCGATTTGTCAGCATCGCCGCCCCCAGAGGAATCTCGACCCACATGGGGTTGGTTTGTCCATATCTCCAACTGAAGTCCCCGTTGGAGTTTGGAGATGATGTTTCCACAACCCTCAATTCGCCATCAACATGAACCATATCCCTACCGAGGCCTCCAACTTCTCTAGCTTGGACCGACCATACCCATGTACGTACTGTAATCGGAGGTTCCGGAGGCCGGAGCATCTTCAACGTCATACACGAACACGTAGGTTCCCCACTTGGAAACATCCCCTTCTGCTGGAAAACTGGCCTAAGTCGCGCCAGATAGACGCTCGCTGAACACAGCTTATTCTAGATACGAAGGAGAAACCCTACGCGTGTCAATGTGGTTCCTCTTTTACGCGACGCGACCTACTCCGCCGCCACGAGAGACTAGTCCATGTACCAGCCGCACCTACAAATGTCAACAACGATATTCCGTGCATACCGGGTAGCATTCAGGCCGAGATAATAGTCTCAACTGTTGGGGCCAGTTCAGATGCCGACAGTCGACTAAGTCAAATTTCTATCTCATCTGGAGGTACCCTGCCACTTCCACCCGAGTACCATCATATATGTAAGGCATCAATGCTATGTGACGCACGTTCAATACCGACGCAAATGTGTGAATATTGCTTGATAGTTGGTGAACTGATGAAGTTGTCAACCAATCACAGATTCGACACTTCGAGATCAACCATCTAGAGACGACCCACTGCATGACTTTACGACTTTCATCAACAACAGTGGTTTACGACAATTAGCTCATCTACCAGAAGCGGAGAATCTCCGATCAACTGCCTCACACTCAGAACCTCACAGCATCTTAGTATCCGATATTGTCGAAGCTGATCACGCTCCATCCTCCCAATTGAAGAGATCAGAGGTCAGGACGTCGAGCTTATGTAAGCGTGTCTCTGTGATGCACGTTGAACATACGAAATTCAGGGCATGGCTAATGGGAGCGCATTATCCAATTTTAGTTGTATCTGATCATATGCTGCAGCCATATCATAGGCAGTTAGGTGATTTTACTATGCCTCCTACGCAGTCTACCGAGAGGTACTATAAAACATATATGGAAAATAGTCGGTTCCAGGTCATCCACCCGAGTCTCAGGCCCGATGACTTCCATATATCTCTCAAGCTAGCCATTCTTGCTCTCGGTGCCCAACTTCTCTTCGAAAACAGGAACGCCACGAGTTTATTCAGGGCTAGTAGGAGTATTACCCTTAAATTATGGACATCACAAGACAATGTCCAACACGGGACTCCACAGTATGTCAATGTGGCAAAGTCAACACTGAACATTGCTAATACTCTCCACCAGGAAATTCCAATTGACGATCGCGTTTCTGTTGCTCACTGACTTCGTCAAAGGAGGCCAACCCCTTGCTCTTCCCCAGCAGCTCAGCGTTTTGCAGAGCGGGCTCATATGCTCCTTGGGATATAATGAAGCTTTCGCATTTGATGTGCCTGAGGCGGAATTCAATGAATGGGCAAAGGCTGAAACTGATAGGCGTACTGAAGTCTTTGGATTATGCATGGTTTTGGTTCAAACTTTTCTGTTGCAATCTCTCCCTGGTGTGTTAAATATTGGCCAGCATGTTCGATTCCCTTGCTCGCCGGATGCATGGAAACTTCGCTCACCCGAAGAATTTGCTACGGCATTAAACACCCCAGCTGGACCTTGTCCACAGGCAGATAAGATTCATGGAGTTTTTGAGACATTCTTCAAAGGGGAGTTTCCTGGAACTACATGTCTCACACCAACGACTCTATACATCCTTGCCGCGTTTCTTACTCGGAGAGTAATACCTCCGAGTGAGCTGACCACGCCAAATCAATACAGCATTGAGGATAACGCATGCTCCCGAAAAGTTGAGTAAGTAGGGCTATCCGTGTACCCAGAGACACATCATCTTATTCCAAAAGATGTCCGGCAATCTACAAGCCATTGCTAATAAAAGTATGGATTTAGAAAGGCAGCTGGTCGATGTTTTGAAGCCTTGCAAACCCTCGAAAGTCAACCAGCTGCATTTGCGTCCAACAACCAAAAGACCCTAATTCATGACACGAGATGTCTAATTCGATTGGTCTATATACGCCAGCTCCTAGACCTTAGCTCCGGCATGAGATTGTTGCACACCCAGGATGCAAAGAAAATTGCTGCTGGATTACACGATTGCAATGGACCGTCAAGGTTATCGATGGAGAGTTTACTTCACACCGTCAATCAATGTGTTGATGTATTAGAGCAACCAGCAGCGTCAGGGGTTGTGCTCTTTGTTCGTGTACACGTAAGTGGTTGGAGCCTTGAGAGTCTTGTGTCCAATTTTGAATGTATCGTCTTTCTAAGCAAGTGGATTTGTCACTTCGATGCTGGATGTCTACCGAGCAAAAGTATGTCTCATTCTAGCTCGAGGGTCAACCCTGCACAGTATGACTAACCGACTTATAGTTGAGCTTGAGATTCTTCGGCGAGTCTGGGAACTCGCAAAAGTCGCTTGGTTTTCGATTGAGGACTGTGATGCCTTGCCCACGGATCCCAGCATGAATGATCTTGCAATCTCTGTTTTGAGAATCTGGGCACATATTTTCAAGTCCAACAGCAACAGACCTTTCACACAGCTACTTGGCCAGAGTCTTGGTGAGTATGCTAGGCTTCGGGAAGAGGTAACTCTTATCAATTGAGCCCCCATGTCTACCATGAATGTGCTAACCCTCGTGTCTATTTTCATTGTAGTTTAGGTGAATGCTCCGGCAGCTTTCAGAGCCTCGGCACTCTCATATAATGTTCCTTCACACAAGTAGTTCTCCCCTAAATTCGCCCGGCCAGGCTGCCCTCCTCGAGGCAGCTGAATCAAAAAATTCCAATGGCAGGCCTCCTTAAACCCCTTCTCCCTCCATCCGTTGATCTCGTTCCCTGGATTATCGTTCATAGTAGGCAGGATCCCCCACGGCGGGATCGTGGGCAATACAAACCATGATGTTGGATTTTGCATCGAAGATAATAAGCTTTTGGACGGTTTTGTGCGCGAGCCTCGGATCCTGGTAAATGCTGCTCGGCCCAGACGTGGGACGGTAAAATGGTTCTCGTTTGCCTTCCTCCTCTCCCTCGGGTGAATCGAGGTGAAGGTTGAGTCAGCACAAGGGCAAGGAAAGTTTTTGTCAAGCTGAGCCGAAATCTTTTTGATGAGGTTTGGCAAAGGGATGTAATTCGATGGCCTAGAGACGCCTGGGAAATGGCATATGTCTCCTCCCATGAACACAAAATCCATGGCGCCAGTGCGAGCTAAGGCACTGGTGTGACCAACGGAGTGCTGGAAGCAGCAATGTTAGTAGAGTTGATGAGGGTCATCGAAGAGCCGCCGTACTCCAGGTGTGTCCAAGATGTATAAACTACCGTCACCCCAAAAGTTGTAAGCTCTAAACCCGCCAATGGTACGGTTGTGGTCAAAGCGAAGTTCCCAGAATGGACGCCCGCTAGAAAAGGGTCGGAGTCATCATGAGTAAGTCTAAAACACTGTGCCACGACCCAAGCAACTTACACAAAGTCTTTCTCTAGCATCCCAGACTTCGGATTGGCTGGGTATGCCGGTAGATGTGCGGCAGTAAAGCCAGGCCCAACCACAATCCCGACATTCGATGGGAATCGACTGGGATCACCTGTCTGCGCACTCATACGTCCTATCAGTACACATGCCTGATTGTACAGAAGCCACCAGGATGTACTCACATGATCACAATGATGGTGGCTCCAGATCACCCAATCTTGATATCCGGGTTGTTAGTGACTCCTTCGTCAAGGATCATCTCAGCTAGGAAAGGGAATCCGAACCGATTTCAGTCGCATTGACCTGTGACGTTTCAAGAACATCCCGCTACATCCCAATATACATGAAGTCCCGATGTCGAAACTTCTAATATGCCTAAAGCAAAGGGGGGGAGGTCCTTGAACGACTTGCGAACACCGCAGTCGAACAAAACATTTCGCCCCGTCCTCAAGTTTTCAACAAGCCAATAGACATTGGGAAGGTTTAGGAACCCGTGACCATCTATTTCAGGCTCAATCAAGGTGTTTGCCTTGCAGAGAAGTCTGGAACCCGTGTTGATGAGTTGCAACCGGACAGTAGTACTGTCCCTGGGCAAGTCAAATGAAGTGTCCTCGGGCATTTTGGTTGATCAATCCGCACTATGAAGATATTGAAAACGGAGCTATGAAGATGAGGTTAATATTTTTAGAGAAGCTAGATAGAAGCCATCATTTAACTATGTAATTTATGTGGCACTAATTCATACTCGTCGCCGACTGAATAGAATCGCTCAAGCAAAGCTGTCCCGAGGTTCGGGAATGGTGTGGGTCAATCACACCCCAAGTTGGAGATTCAAACCTTAGGTAAGAGACTCCAAACGAACCCCGAGTTGGAGACAAAATGAATCCCGAAAACTCAAAACCCATATAGAAGATTCCCAACTTGAAGTCTTCACCTCAATTCGACTCTCTCTTTGCAAGCAGAATCTCAACAACACGGAAAGCCTTAAGTTCAAAATCACCTGTAAGTTATATTATTTTAGGCGTACCGCACTATCAAAGTGACAATGTACCTGACTCTCTCCCAGACACGAACCTCCTCAAGCCACAATGTCCAGCCTACAGTACTACAACGAAACTGGCGCTGGCCAGAAACACAGCGACCTCTGTCACTACTCACAAGCTGTTGTCCTAGGAGACATTGTGAAATGCTCTGGCCAGGGAGGCTGGGACAACACTGGCAAGCTCGACGCAAATGACGTCAAGGGTCAGGTGGATCTTGCATTTGAGAACGTGGACCGCGTTCTCCAGACTGTTGGCCTCCGTGGCTGGGAAGACGTTTATTCGATCCGAACGTACCATGTTGACATTGGCGCCTCATACGACCACACTGTCGAAAAGTTGAAGAACCGTATCCTGGGTCACCGCCCGATATGGACTGCTATTGCTGTGCCCCGCCTGGCATTCCCTCAGATGCAGATTGAAATTGAGGTGGAGGCGTACAAGGGAACTTCAAACTAGATTGTGAGACTCAATAAAATCACGTTAATCTAACTGGAGCACGGCACGCTGTGATTGGTCAACCATAGCCAGCAAATGGCTGGCACAGGGTATGCGGCACATTTCCACCGTCGTGTAGAATTTTTTTGGACTGAATTTCCGCACCCATTCTGCATTGTTGTGCCGGTTTGCTCTCGGCGATGTCCTCAATGACACTGTGACATAGGCCTTAGCGAAGAAAGGAAGTATCTGAGTAAACTTGGAGAGGTGTATGCCCTTACTAGCAAGCTCCGGGATTTGACACCTCACTTGCTACAACGTACAGATACGTCCATCAATCATTTATTCCCAGCTCATGTATTACAGGACTTTACACATCACCCGTGTAGAATTATAAGGGATATATCCAAATCACACCATAACAAAAGAGTCGTTCAAAATGTGAAGCGAAAAGCCAACAAAGCTCTACCTTCTTCCTTCGGTTACTCGCGTTTCATCCTCTACTTCCACTCCATGTAGTACCTCTACTTCCTCATCTTCTTCTTGTCCTTTCCGCTCCCTTTCTTATATTTCCTGTCCTTCTTCTGCTCTTTGTCATCTCTTTCCTCCTTTTCAGCACGGCGCATTGCATTGTAACAGGATACACATGCTTGATTAGGTAGGTGATATGCGTTGTGCAATTGACAAGGGATCATGTGTCTTTTTGTAACACATAGAGTAGACATAGCTTTACGACAACCTCCGCTGTAGTTCTTAGCAGACTGGAAACCTCGACACTCAAGCGTTAACTAACCAATGATGACCACCCATTTTTAATAGTGATATGTTGAAAATAGATATAGCGCGATGAAATTTCAACGTAGTTATGATAGTTGTAGACTATGTGGGATTGTTGAACTGACTGGATGTTTGAGACAGTTCTATCTTTGTGTTATATATCTCAGAAGGCAATGCTGGATTCAGCTTTCTCTTGTGTGTTATCAAGGCAAATTCTATTTTTAAACAATTCAGAAGACATAAAGATGAAGCCGCTTCATGTTCTGCTATTGCTCATCATCTTTATCGTTTCGTTTGACAGGTGTCAAAGAACACAGTATGTGCCTCCGGCCGCGATTTTAGCCAGATCTTTCATTTCATCATCATTTCATCTGTTGTTCAAGATGTTGAAACTCAAAGAATTTACTTTCGGTCAATTCTATTTTCGTCTGCTGCCATGTCGTGTTTTTCTTTCTCCTCGTGTTCCTTTGTTCTACTTCATGGTGTCAGTCCAAGGTTTGCTTCGCGGCGGAAAACCACATCTTCTTTGTCCCGAGGCAAATCCCAATTTATTCTGTTCACCACTATTTTCTTTGTTCGCTATATTCTAACATCCATGGCTGTTCCTGTGCGACTAGACAAAGCTGCACTGGCCCTAGGTATATTAACCCAACCAGGTAGGTTTTTTTTCCTCACTCCATTTTCATCATTCATTCGCACAAGACAACAGCAAAAAGAATGGCCTCAAACGACGAACACGCCGTGCCCGATTCAGTGAGCTTGACACAGCCCGGCGACGCCCCAAAGCTTAATGTCCAAGGCCAGAACGAATCCGATCCACATGTCCAAGAAAATTACCAGGCCGAAAATGACACCGAAGATGGGAGTGCTGCCAGTTCTGAAAACGTAGATGAAGATGAGGATCCTCTCGCACATTTTTCAGCCGTCATCTCAGCGTTCAATCTCGATTTGCTGCCCCAGTTTGCAGCTAAGGCGCGCCAAAAGCTGCATCCTAATGCTGCGTGCGGAATCCCGACTGTTGGTGACCCCATGTACGGCTCATACCACATCATTTACCCCCTCACCTTTGGCGATGGTGTTCAATGGGTCATCAAGATTCCGAGGCACGGCGTGGAGGGAAAGTGGGACAACTTGTCAGCGGCCTCTTTATCATCAGAGGCCAACACTATGCGCCTCCTGAAGCGAGAAACGACGATTCCCCTTCCCGATGTTTTTGACTTTTCAACATCCATCTACAATGAGCTCGGTTGCCCTTATATCCTCACTTCGTTCATCTCTGGTCGTCCGTTGCAAGAGGTCTGGTTCAGTCAGCTTTCTGGCGTCACCGACCCGGACGCTTTGCATTCACACCGAGTCCGTGCACTTGAAGGCATCGCCTCGGCCATGGCCCAGTTAGGCAGATATACGTCCTTTGTCGGAGGTGCTCCTCTCTTCAACGCCAATGGAGAATGGGATGGGCTTGGCCCAATGCAGGTCGTCGATGTCCAAGCCGAATTGGACCGATTTTTCATCCATGGCGATTCCAGTTCTGATCCTATCCATGTCGAGCAGCGGTCCTCAGTTGATATGAAGTGGTTCTACACCTTCTTGATGGACCTGCACCCAGAGCCCACTTGTGCGTCTTCTCATCCGAAAGGGATGAAGATTTTTTTGCATCACTTGATCAGTTGGTTTCCTAAGCCCGTTGATCCTAAGCCGTTCGTCTTGACGCACCCGGACTTTGACATCCAAAACATCTTGGTATCGGAAGATGGTCAGTTGCAAGGAATCATCGACTGGGAAGGCGTTGCAGCAGTTCCTCGTAACACTGGGAACGAGGCGCTGCCATCATGGCTCACTCGGGACTGGGACCCTATGATGTACCGATTTTCCAAGGATGACTTTTCCAACAACTCTTCTAATGATGAAAGCTCTGGCAACAAAAACTTTGATGAGAATGGGAATGACGAGGAAAGTGATGAAGATGAAGATGAAGATGAGAATGAGGATGAGGATGAGGATGATAAGGAGGAGGATGAATACATCGACGATAAAACGTCTGGGGAGCCCCTTGAAGATTCACCTGAAACCCTCAAGCGCTATCGCGAAATCTACCGCCAATGTTTTTTGGATGCCCAGGCAAAGCAAGCCAGTTTCAGCGACCGCATATGCAGCCTCTGGACTCGCCTGTCCAACCGAGTCTCGTCCTTTTTCGGCTACCCTCCACGCCTAACTGCCAACGGCGACATCACTCGCCAGAGCCTCATTACCCAGAACGTGGCCATCGCAGCGATGCACCCGGCTTGCCGTGGTGGCATCTTGATGAAGGTGGTGGAGGAGGTATCGGATATCTTGGGTGATGACGTAGAGCTAGACTTTTTTGATATCATCGAGGGTCTTGCCGGCGATGAGTTGGATGACTCTGTCTTGGAGAACCTCAATTCTGGGTTTGAAAAGCTCTTGGAAATGTCTCTTTAGATGGTCTGCAAGGAGCGTATCTCTTGAATAATGTTCACTTTCTTCATGGAGCATCGTATCTCCTCACCAAGGGCACCATTGTTGTCTAATTTTTCACTCTTCATCTCGTCAAATATTGTGATATCAATCTACATGTGAGCCACGACATGTTGTTGGAAACAATGGCCGGGACACTAGGGTAAGCGATGCCCCAAGATGCGGAGAAATATACAGCTGTTATCAGGGAGCGGATGTCCAAAGCTGAAAAACCGGATCTTTGATCGGGCTGTGATAGAAGGAAAAAGCTGGGAACGGAAAATAAGGCAGACACGAATAATAGTGAGCGCTAGTCAGTAGCCAATACACGACCGCCAAAAACTCCAAGTGTAGGACCAACAACCCCCCACGAGAATGAGTCCACAAGAGAAATTTATGTCTAGATTGGGCAAAAGCCGAAGACACTACCACATAGGTTTGACTGTAATTCACTACGGGACCAAGGCTCCCGAAACACTAGTTAGGTCGCGATTTCGGCGTGGGTCATTGAAAGCAGGCCAAGTGGCGGCAATGCATCTGACTATCCAAAGTTCTTTTATGTGTGAGTACGCGCCATGGATGTTAGCGTAGCATTCATCCATGGAACTTTAGCACCTAGGGCTGAAGTCATCATGGCTGAAATGACCAGTGACAAACACCCTTGCAAAGCACTCCGATCCTCCCGGGCGCCTCCTCAGCTCCGCCTCGCCCAATTAGTGCGTCCCACGACCGCTAAGACGCGGGGAATCGAGATTCGTCTCATCTGTTGACTAATTCATCAGCCGATCGGAGGCTGTGCTGTGTGGTTCGCTCAGCCTCAAAAAAATCCCCCGTCTACGTCTTGGCTATAATTACTACGCACTCTGAATGAGATTGGGGGCCGGGGGCTGGATGAGCTGACTGAAATGGGACTTTGCAAATCATGGTATTGTTTGTGCAGCGATGCGGAGGCTAGGAGGCACCCTGTATAAGAGGAGTTGTCTTGGCACGACGATGAAGTTACTGAAAGACAGCTTTCTGAGAGCCTTCTGTTCTCAGTCAAAAGCTCTTAGCCGTCACTGCTATCTTCTCGTTTTTAGCAGACTCACTCGTTTGTCAACGACTCCAAGAGAAATCACATATCAAGGCCCAAGTCAACCACGATGGAGGACCTCTGCACGACTCCAGCATGCATCCATCTCGCATCTGAGGTCATCTGGGGCCTTGCCAAGAACTACACCGAGATCGACCCCTGTACCAACTTTGACGAGCGTAAGTCCCCAGCATGCCACAGGATCCCGCAATTTAGTTGACCAGTGCAGTCGTATGCGGTGGTTGGGCTGCTCACCACGAGATTCCCGCCGGCAGTTCGTCCACCAATGCCCTCGGCGCTCAAGAGGACGACATCTACATTACAGTGCGGAATATCCTTGAAGGCCCGTACCCAGATGAGGGCTGGATCACAGTCGGCCTAACCGACGAGCAAGCCAAGATCGACAAACAAAACTTTGCCAAGATCCAGAAGGCATACGATGTCTGCGTCGACTACACAGCCCTTGCCGAAGAGGGCCTCAAGCCCTTGGCCAAACTTGTCAGGACCATCGCGAACGACTTCTCGGCCGCATGCGATCATGGCAACACGCTTCCATACGATCATTCTGACGCCATGGGAAAGTCGCTGCTCCTCTTCGAAAGCCTTGGCATTGCAACGACGCAGCGTATCGGCCCATCGCAAAACGTCTACAACCCTGATGAGGCGCTGATCAACATCTTGCCGCCCGCCAGCTCTGACGTGCCGGACGAAGAGAACCGGGCCGAATATGTTGAGCTAGCTGCTGCTCTCATCGCCTCGGTGCACCCGTATAACATAACTGTTAAGAAGGCTGCAGCTCTTATGCAATCGCTGCTGGTCTGGGAGGCCAGTGTTGCCGAGATTGTGGCTTCTGGAATGCAGAGTGGCCAGGTAACGATATCTCTTGCCGAGATCCAGGTCGCGGCACCACAGCTCAACTACCAGTTCGTCATCAGCCAACTCGCCCCCCAGGGCTACAGTGCAGATCGTGTTGTTGTCACGGCTCCCACCTACTTCCAGAACCTCTCCCAGATCATCTCCCAGACACCACCCCAGGTTCTAGAGACCTTTTTCATCTGGAAGGCCATCTCCTCGCTATCGCCCTACATTGAATCTGAGCCGACCAATGCATACAACACCTTCAAGGCGAAGCTCTTAGGAGATCCAGAGGACTTCACACCTCGCTGGAAGAAGTGCATCTCACTTCTCGACAAGGGCGTCAGCTGGATCGCCGACGATGGCGTAGCCTCGAGTGCCATCGGTCCCAGCGGACTAACGTGGATCCTGACACGATTCTTCCTGGACAAGAGCTATTCCTTGGAAGCCAAAAACCTCACAACGGACATTGTGACAAACCTCCAGACTTCATTCCTTGAGCGCATCGAGTCCCGAGAATGGGCGTCTGACGATGTCAAGGTCGCCGCCGCCGAGAAGTTGCACGCTACCGTTAATAAAATCGCATGGCCTACCGACCCAGATGCCGTCGATCCCGTAAAGACTGGCAAGTTCTATGAGAGCGCTAAAATCACATCGTCTCATACAAACAACGTTCTGGCTATGGCCAAGGTCAACGTGGCTAATAGGTGGGAGATCATCGGCAAGCCGTTTCCCAAGGGCATATTCATTTCCAGCACCCTCATTGTGAATGCGCTCCACTGGTCTGGGCAGAATCAAATGGTTCTTCTCGCTGGAATCCAGCAGTTTCCACTTTATGACATTGACTTCCCAGCATATATGCTATATGGAGGAATGGGTAGCGTCGTCGGCCACGAAATTACTCACGGATTCGACACCAAAGGACGCCAGTATGATGCGACTGGCAACCAGACAATATGGTGGGATGACGCTACCGCTGAACGCTTCTCGGAGAAGGCTCAATGCTTTGTCAAGCAGTATGATAAGTTCACCATTACGGCCCCCAATGGAACGCAAGTTCACATCAATGGTGAACAAACCATCAACGAGAACATTGCAGACGCTGGCGGTGTCGTGTCCAGCTATGCCGCATGGCAGAAGTGGCAGTCCACACATAGCAAGGCGAAGAGCCTCCCAGGTCTTGAAAAGTTTACTCATGAACAGCTGTTTTTTGTCAAATGGGGACAGGCATGGTGCGAAAATACAAGCCCCGGCCGCAACCTCAGGTTGATTGAGGAGGATGAACACAGCCCCAACGCCGCGAGAATCAGGTTGACGCTGCAGAACTCGGTTGGCTTTAAGGAGGCCTTTAACTGCCCTGAGAAGAAACCCGTTTGTGAGCTCTGGTGACAAATGGCATTGAGTTAATGCGAAATGAGAGACGGCGGCTAATGATTTATCGTGGTAAGCACTAAGGAGTCTTTAAATAAACACGAATGAAAAGGTTTCACGTAAAATTTGAATATTAGTGCGAGGCAATGTCAGACGGCATGTCAGTAATCTTCGTTATTGTGTGTAATAGCAGGAGGTGCAAAGAGATACGAAGCAGATATTGCCAGTGTCACATGCCTGCCAAAATTCATCGCGAAACTGGAATGTTCATTCGAGTCTACCAATTATCTCAATGAAGAGTGGCACCTACTACGGTGATCGGCAATGCAGGACTATCGTTGTAGGCGTTGTAGGTACGTTTCAAAGAGGGGTAGCGCCACAGTGGCACAAAATACAGGGAGTTTGGCGGACTCGATGCTCCGGAATGACGAAAGAGTGACTGCTGATGTCATTGAACAAATCGTCATCAGCTCATCGACAACATCAACATGACGCACTGCACTTGCAGCACGAAGCTTGAGAACGTACCATAAACTGAACGTCTTGTCCAATTCATCGTTCAGCATTCAAATTACTCTCCATTGTCATTTAATGAAAGCGAGCGACAACTGTCACTCCCCTCATTAACCTCAATAACTCTCGTCAAAGGCCACCCCAGCTGAACATCCATCACCACCAAGCATCATCATCACCATGAGTGGATCGGCCTACATCGTTATGCCCGTCCAGGCCGACGGGGCCCAGCATTCTGAACAAGACAGAGAGAAGAGTAGGCATTCACAAATATGCTAAACAAGCCAGTCGTCAAATGCTCAACTGTTTTATGTTTCTAGTCGCTTCAGCAATTCAGCAGTCGCTGCCCAAAAACACAAATTCCGAGGATCATGAGGAACAAGTAGTCAACGGGCCATTGAAGGAGATCATAGGTACGGACCGATGCACAGTAACGTCCAAGGGTGGCACAGAGCATCGCGCTGACACTTGCAATACCCCAGCTCATCAAGACAGCCTCTACAAGTACATCAGTGTAGGTCCATGAACCAAATGCAGATTGCAGATGTGATTGCTCATATCTCATACAGTGGGAGGATCCGGTTCGCACTCTCGGCTCATACATCGGCGCTTTGAGCATCCTGTTTGGACTACACTACCTACCTCTTACGCGACTAGCCTTGAAGGCCGTGACAACCATTCTTGGAGGTATGTATTATCGCACCTACATGACCTCTATAGTTGAATGCACGTTGACTCAGATTTGATAGTAATCTCTGTCACGGAATTCGCCAGCCGTATATTTGGCCCCAATACCTTTCTCGCCCGCCTACGGCCAAAGCAGTATCAGAAGGTCCCAGAGTCAACCTTGAACGCCACGCTGAAAGACATCCACGACTTTGTCCAATACTCCGTAGTTCAAGTTCAGCGAATAGTTTATGGTGAAGACCTGGACAAAACTTTCGCTGTGAGTTGTAGCCCAGGATGAAGGTCGACTGCGTGAATGAACATTTGACTGACGTACGGGCAGGCTTTCCTCAGTTTCACGGCCTTGTATTGGCTTATCAAAGTTCTGGCTCCGTTCGGGTTAGCCGTGCTGGGCCTGACCTCACTCTACATCGCTCCTCTCATCACTTCACCTCGGGGTCGTGAGGTGGCTCATGATACGAGAGTGCGTGCCAATGAGCTGGCCACAGCCGCTGCTGACAAGGGAAATACAATCGCCAGAGATGGAAAGGCCAAGGCAATGGAATTGTCTTCCAAGGCGCGAGAGGCTGTTGATGACACGGGTCGACGCACCAGGGGTTTGGCTGAAAACGGAAAGCAAACTGCCACAGACCTTTTCACCAAAGCCAGGTATCCTACGTCAGGAGCGGCAGAAGGCACTGCTGGCGACGTTGAAAGGCTGCCAGAAATGGGCACCAACACCATTAACGACGGCTCGGATACTGTAAAGCTAAGCCTTGGTGATGCGGAGTAGTACATCAGCGGCTCTCTGCCTACAAAGCCGAGGTTATGCCATTACTGGTGTGTGTGTGCTTGGATTCTTCCTTTATGTATACGAGAGATGCGCTCCGTAGCTGGTCGTGGTCAGCATCACGGAGTATGTTGTTCCGTAATGAACAAATAAACTCAAAATCAAACGCAAGAATAAATAAAATTTTGCCGGAAGGGATCCTGGTAGTCTGTCCTTGCTATATAATGCCTCGCGACGACGCATCCCTTTTTCCCACCAATCAAACGGGACGAATCATACAATAGCTCAATGAATCTGCTCTCCACTCATGGATAAAAGACATGATCCTCCATATTCGCCCAAAAACATTGTTGCTCATTGATTTTGGATTCCCTTGAATGCCTCAACTCACGATGACGGGTACTATTCTTAGATTTCTGCTGCTGAGTTTAGTCGGTGCTGCCCAAGCGGTGCCAACATCCTTCGCCGCTTCCAGGCATACGTTCGATTGGAATAAGATTAGGCACATGTACGTTCGTAATCCTGTTACCTCCTGCGTTTTCTCACAACAGACCGCAGAATCGCCTTTGGAGACTCTTACACCTTTGTTCAAGGTACCCGCGGGCGCCCAAAATACAGCTTCATTGGCGACTATGATAACAACTTTTCTTTCACTGCCGACGACTTGCTTTCGGACGAAATTGTCCAAAACTTCACTGGCACATCAGCAGGGGGTCCGAATTGGATCGAATACATCAGCAATTGTGGCCTTCAGAGCGGTCTGACACTTCCTTCTACATGCCGAGTGCAATTGTGGGATTTTGCGTTTGCTGGAGCCGATATTTCAGAAAAGTTCACCCCTCTTCATCACAGCTACACAGTACCAATGGTCAATCAAACCCAGCAGTATCTCACATGGGCTGAGCCAGTTCTCAAAACGCAAGTGGACAAGTCTAGGGCCTTGGTAACTATTTGGATTGGGATCAACGACATCAGTGACTCCAAGCTCTACGACGTTGATCTACCAGAGCTTTACGATGCAATGATTGAGTTCATGTTTGAAAGGAGCGTCAAGCCACTCTACAAGGCTGGATATCACAACTATCTCTTCATGAACCTCCCGCCAATACACCGCAGCCCGTCTTATGTTAACAAAGTCAAGCCATCTCTAAATGCCACCATGGTGGAATGGTGGAACTCGCGGCTTTCCAAACACACCTCTCAATTTTCCAGGGACTATAAATCCACAAAAATATTACTCTACGACTCCTTCTCATTTCTCAACAATGTCCTTGACAATCCGAGCGATTTTCAAATTACCAACACGACAGGCTTTTGCTCTGGGTACAACAATGAGACAGTATTGACGAACCCGGGGGCTTTTGGGTGCGCCCCCCTCGATTCGTATTTTTGGTACAACTCCGGTCATATGTAAGTTTTCATTATGTAACGACCCGGTCTCGCAGTTACTAACTATGTTTTAGAAGCAGTCACGTTCATAAACTTGTGGCTAAGGATTTAATCAGATATTTGAAAGCACAATCTAAGTAGCTGAATCCGATAGCAGTTTGTTGCCGTATAGCCGCTCATGAGTGTCAACCGTATTTTCTTGACTTTTTACGAGCGGTAACTCGCCCCTGTTGGAGTGGACAGCCTCGGCTATAGCCCCCTAGTCTCTACCTCACTTGAATAAGGAAATGAGGGGCAACCTTTTGTGTATCGCAACACCACATCCATATGCGTCTTCTCGAGTAATGTCCTCAAAGCTTTACAAGATCCGAGATATCGCTGATTACCACGCTACGACATAATTAGTATCCTCAAAGCTAGTAAGTCTACTAGTAAGGGCTAAAAATAACCTCAGGTCGTAGGTTACGACACTCGCCTTGAAGTAGATCTAGGACAGAATAATGCTACAGTGGAAGGAGTCGCATGAGATTATGGTCTCAAGTTTTGCACCACGCACCAAGCTCGAGCGTTTATCTATGCAGTTTGTCCTCGTGGAAGCCTAGAAGAACAGGTCTGTATAACGCTGTCTGTCTTGGGTACAGTGGTTTCTAAAGTCAGTTCTCAAGTGGAGGCCGTCGAACTGTTTTCCCAGCGTGCCTCCTGTTCTGTATAGTTGTCTTCTGGAGAGGCGTAAGATTGAAATAATCAGTGTTGCTTAGCATCATCGGGGCAAATTGGTCGTACATAGATGTAGCCTATCAAATCTACTACTGAATTGGCTGTCCGTTTCATCAAGGGAGAGTTTGCTGCTGCCGCAAGTCAAGAGAAATCTTTTTTTTTTTTTTACAATTTAATCATTTTGAAATCCCATACTTTCGCCAATGCCAAAGACTACTCTTAGATACGGTACCAATGGTATCCTTGAATCAACCACTCGAGCATCCATGGGCCACCTCGCCAGACAAATTCCTGCCCTAGCGCCCAGGACATAATCCGGCACGTGAGGGATACAGGAGCTACTTCGTCGATCGGTTACAAGGTGAAGGTCACTGGAGTATCAACTGTAACTGGGTCTGCTTGTGGCGAGAGGCGAGGAACAAACGAGCTCCAGGCGTTCCAGGCAGAGAAGTCAGCAAGCCACCCAGACCGTTTCCAGGGGAGCGTTGATGCGAATAAGCCAGAGAAACTTGTAGATTATTCCATTTCCGTTGTTAATAACACGGTGTCTTTTGAAGATGGTCAACTAGAAAAATACAGCGAAGTCGTTGCGTGTATAAAACGATGGTATCTCGGAAAATTCAACACCATCTAAAAATAAACCTAAAACTGGCATATCAAAAGCCGCTTTGCTTTGTAGATAGCGAGCAGCTTTAACGCCCTTCCATCAATTTGATTCAAGACAACTCTTTTCCTCAAGGGTATGTCGCTCAACCCCACGATTTCATCCATTGCAGGGTGTTGACACCGAAGAAAGCCTAGGCTTTATCACAACCGAAGTCAAGGGCCAAGAAAAGATAGCGCGAAGCAAGCTGAAGGCATTCGGTATTTTGATCAATGAGCCTTCTGACACGTAGCGATTTTGGTGATTATAATACACTGCGCCAATAAGAAACGAGCGAGTTCTGAATATAGCTAAGGTAACCACGTCAAACCTGACTATGGTATCTGGATCAGATAAATTAGAGATTGTGTCTTATCGAGGGAATCAGCAAGCCAAGTTTCTCTTTATTTCTGATCGTAGGTATTCAGCTCCGGGTCATAGTGACTCATTCCATTGATCGGAGAAGCAAACACAATTACCTCATCGTTAGAAATGTTCTAGACCGCAGCCATCGCCGGAGGAGCATCAAGGATTTGAGCAGCTACAGTTCGGAAGTCGACTATTCGAAGCATCAATGTGCGAATTGCAGATGTCACTGAATCAACCGGTCGCTCGCTTGCCGACCATGTTAGGCGTGACGGCAAGGTAACAGCTGGCCGGGTTGTAGCAGCAGCAACGGGAGTCACTGGATACATTAATATCTAACCCTGAGAAAAGAAAGAGGTTCCTGCCCCTTGACAATTCAGCATGGCACGGGATGAAATCAGGTTGTAATCGATATTAAGGTTATTCGTCTAAGTTTCGGGGGCCTTGTGGCATCCCGTCTCCGTTGGGTCACGGAAATCGGGATTTAAAAATCGGAAATGCCGACGAGCCCGGACGAAGTACATTGGCTCTTGCCAGCTTGTCGGCAAACTTTCGCCGACAATGCGCGAAGACCCACCGTAAGTAGTTCGTTGCACTTCGCTTGAAGACGGCCGATACAGCTCCGAGACGGTGCAAGATTACTCCGAGTAATGAGCGAAGTTGTATTCATAGCTTGGCGATCCAACATACAGATGGTATCTTCAAGGTATTGGCGGGTTACAATCATTCCGTGTCCCATTCCGCGTACTCGTACTGTCTATGATAAGAAGAGGGAATTTTGTTCCAAAGGAAGGGACCCGGCACCAAGGAAGAACAACTTCCTCAGGATACCCCAGTTGGCATTCCACTATTCTTTACAATAACCTTACCTGACGAGCTCTGCGAGATGATATTTTCCACCAGTTCCATGCTCCACGCTGTGGCATTGTCCCTGCTTTATATCACGGCAGCCACAGCACGGGTCTTCCAGATCCCAAACACGCCGTATGATGGAGGGTCAGTAGCTCAGTTCAAATCAAGCATTGGCAAACTTGATGGACAGAAGGTCACCCCTTGGCCAAATCAGACGTCTTTCGAGTGGTAAGTCGTCCTTCACGATTCTATCTATGATGTATCCTTATGAAAATTAGGTGGTACTTCGACGTAGCCAGCACGTCATCGTCGAACGAATCCATTATTGTGACTTTCTACCAAAGTACCCCTGAGGCGTTCTTCGGAGCCCGAAATGATTCATTCCTATCAGCTTCTGTCGTAGGGACCTACAAGAATGGCAGCGTCTTCGTCTTCTACCCACATTTGTCCGAAACTGCATCTGTTACGGTGGACGTTGGCTTAAACGATGTTGCTGCAACTTGGGGTGATACTGGGATTGGCTTCGAGGGCTCCGGAATCCTTGGGAGAAGGGCCAAGTATCTCATTGCCATCGATAACCCGGAGTTAGGGCTTCAGGGTTCCATTACATATCAAGCAGTAAGAGACTGATGCGTTGAAAAAGAATTGGCTATTACGGAGTGTACTAAATACTACCACAGCGGGCTCAAGCACATTACCCCTGCACCGCAAAGCTGTCATTTGCCTCCGAAAGGATCGTGCCGAACGTGGGATGGGCGAATGCCGTACCCGATGCTGAAGCCAAGGTGGAACTGAAAGTCCGAGGAGAAGCCATATCTTTTGAAGGCTCTGGATACCACGATAAGAATTGGGGTGACAAACCTTTCGTCGACACGGTCGACTCGTGGTACTGGGGACACGCAGTGCTTGGTGCCTACTCAGTTGTCTGGTTCGATGCTGTCGGGGTCGACGGCAAGGAGTACGTTTCAGGGTATGTGAGTAAGAACGGTCGGGTGATGCAGGCTAGCTGTAAGCCTGGGGTAGTTAATGTCAGGCCGTATGGTGGAAATGACAGGTATCCTCCGGTGAAGTCGCTGGATTACCCCGAAGGCTTCACAATTTACTTCGACTTGGGCCACACTGGAAAGCTGCGCGTTAATGTTACAGCGAATGCGTATATTATTAAAAGGGATGACTATTTTAGATACATAGGCACGGCAGTCGGTGGTCTTGATGGCGAAAGATTTGAGGGGAAGTCAATAGCGGAACAATTCGCGCTGGTGGAGTAGGTAGGGGAAGGCTTTATAACAGGAACGCGTGTATAAAGAACTTTTCTTCGCTTGCATTGCAAGCAATCGTTCTGAGACTTGCGGAACCGTGTATGCCGCCTCCCATACCTGCTTTGGCCGAGATTTGCCTGTATGGTCGACGTGCCCTAGCTTGTCTCGCGGTTAGACTCCCGCCATGTCAAAAACCGTTGCGAGATGTGAGGTGGTTTAGGTGGGTATATGAGGAGGATTAAGAGGGTTAGAGATTATAGGGAGTGATAAAGACTGAAAGGGCCATACAGAGCTGTAGGGAATATTATAGCTTTTAACTGTATTATACTAGTAAGTCGACCTTAAAGAAGCGAACAGCAGCCAGACAGAGGTTCCATCGCCCTAGATAGTCAAGTATAAGCTACTAAGCTTTTCTATACTCTCAGAACTGGTCTGTATGAGGAAGTTTTCTTAAGCGGCTCTAGTTGTGTTCTTTAGCAAAAGCCGCTCTCTTTGCCAGGAGATCTCGTCCGGCCGGAATCTTCTTTAGAACAGCTTCTAATTCTCTCATTGTAGCATGCGTTCTGTTTTCGTACTCGGCCCTCAGCTTCTTTGCCACCGGGGACGTCTTGCTCAACCATGGCACTCCACCTCTCCTCAGCACCCCTTCTCTAATGTCCCACTGCTCATCCCAGACCGTTACATCCCGCATGTCGACGACGTGCAAGGCTGTGACACCGGGGTGCCCTATGGCCGGATCTGCGGCGATGCGGAACATGGCATCGGCGCCGGCGGCCACCAGCGACTTGACGGCATCATGGAACCCGCTGTCGGCGGCCAGGTGCAGTGCCGTCATGCCCTTCTCACCATCGTGGAGCATCTGCAAGTTTAGCAGCTTCAAGATCCGGGAGCGGTGAGACGACAGACCTCGCAGGTGACGGAGCAGCTCCTGCAGGTATGCCATCCGATGGGGGCTGTTGTGAAGGCGCGTGTCCTCATCGCCACAGAGCAAGTGAAGAATGCTATGATTCGTCTCCGGGTTCATGATGGCCTGGTCGAGGACGAAGATGGGATTTTCCTGCTTGACATAGTGGGATTTGAGGAACCGGCATAAGGCGAGGTAGTTGTAGTGGGTCTGAGGAATCAAGAGTTGAGCGAATGCATTGATGGTGCCTTTGGCCGGGTTGGTGGGGTCAACGTAGGCGACGGCCGGATCTGCTCCACGGCGCAGAAGCTCGATGGCGTGATCAATGTTGCCGTGAGAGAATGCCCAATGAAGAAGAGTAGCTCCTTGGGTACAGCTTAGAATCGCCGGTATCTCGGCGGTTGCGCCAAGCATTGAGTAACGTGCGTTGATACAAAAGTTGGAGTGCACATGCTCGAGCAGAGACAGGCATATCTCCAGGCTCCGCCGTCCGGTGGAGATGACTGCTTGATGGAGGAGATACATGTCGAAGGGGTCGGTGGATTGTAGCTTTCTGATGAGCGGAACAATAAGTATCGTGGCATCGGAATCAGATGTCTGAACTGCATTCACAAGCACACTCCGGAGCAGGGTTTCGTCCCTGTGGGCAGGGTAGTCGTCTTCCAGCAATTTCTGGAGCAGGCGAGGGTCCCCGGCGCAAAGAGCCGTCGTTGACTTGTATGCCTGCTCTCGGGAAAGGAGATTGTGGGAAAAAAGGTACTGGAACATGTCGAATGTGCGCTCAACGTAGGCCGTGCCACAGTTAAGGAATGCCCTTGGCAAGCCGGAAAAGAGGGCTTCGTGCGTGCTGTTCCTGCGGGCCTCCTCATCATTGCACGGACAAAATTCGACCAAGATCTCGATAATTGGGAGCAGACGTGCCTCTACAGCCACGAACCACGCGGTCTTTCGTGGGCTACCGGTATCTCCGTAGGGTGAGGCGCCGGCATGAACAAGCGCGGCCACAGCAGCAGTGTTGTTCATCTGGACTGCCCAAAGGAGGGCCGTCCCCGGCTCGGTTGCTGAATATGTCAAGTAACCCCCATTTACAGCATCGATTCCAACGCGGCTCTCGGCGTCTAAGTCCCATCCCTGGTCAACGAAGTTGGCTATCAAGTTGTCGAGGGCCTTTGTCGATCGAACGAAGGCGAGTGAGTGTTGAGGCCAGACGGTCTCAGTTGCGAACCGTTCAAGTAGACGAGAGTGGAACTCCTGTTCGGCATCTGTCATGGCCTCTTGATCGGGCGGGAGACATTGGAGCATGGTCTGCGCAATGATGGAGCCATCCTGGGCTGCCTGATGAATCATGGCAGAGCACGCAGGACTATTCAGGGGGATGTTGCAAGCCCCAGCGAGCCGGTCAGCCAGAAGTGCGCAATTCAGATCGCCGAGGTCAGCAGCCTTCAATAGCCACGAAATACCCTCATTCGCCTCTGCTGCAACCGCCGGTGGGCAGAATGACAGCAACCCTCGCAGAGTTGCGATGTAGCTTTGAGCAACCCGGCTCTCGGCGCCACCGTGATGCAACAAATGCTCAAAAGCGGCCTCCAGATGCCCTCCGAGCCATAGGCGGAATTCCCATGGCATTGTGCCAATGGAGTTTATCATAGCCATAGCCCACTTGCGGCCAGTTAGATAAGTGCTGAGGAGCAGGAGGAGACTCAACTTGCGTCCGATGACAAGTATCCTGGATTGGCAAAAGTATCCAGGACTGGTTGAATTGGAGTCCTTTCAAATCGTCATCAAGGGCCGTTACTTGGATTCAAGCAATCAGGGCGAGATAGTCACTGCTTACCTTGATCGTGTCTGTCCCGGGTCGCCACCGAGAATAGTGGTGAGGACGGCGAAGTCGGCCAGGCGCTCATCCGAGTTGACCCGCACCGTCTGCTCCACCAGGGTTCTCACAATGCCTCGTTCTCGTTCTGAAAGCGTCAGTGTTGAAATCTCATCGAGGATAGAGTCTTGGAGCTTCGACGGATGGCTGTGAATCATTCTCTGGAGGTTAGTCCGAATATTTGCCTCCGCAATCTTGTCCGAGGCGTCCAAGATATCTTGTACAGATGTCGGACTGAATTTCCCATTACTCGGTGTGACCCAATTCTGGAGGAGAAACTCTGCCACCGGCCGGATGCGAAACAGGTCCTTTTCCAGGAACATGTAGGCGACAAGGAGGCCGAACGAGTATGCGTCGCACGCAGCCGGTCGGATGACTTTCTCCTCCATCCCACCAAGGCTGCTGAGCTCGGGAGCCATCCATGCCGGGGTTCCTGGACCAGCGCTGTTTAAGAGAAATGACTGGTCATGTTCATATCGCAAGCAAGATCCTATAAATGCACAGTGTCAGAATTCCATTTCCGCAAGGTGGCGACATGGTGGGAGAGCGGACCCAAGTCACATAGTTTTGCGGTGTAGCCGCTCTCGTCTGCGTTTTTAAAAATGAGAATATTTCTGTCCAAGATGAAATGAGTAATTAATACATCGGGCCACCAAGAACAAATGGTATTCATACTCAGGCTTCAAGTCACCATGGAACAAGCCGACAGGTTTGCCCAACACTGCAAGCTCGTGGTGGAGTGTCTGGAGTGCGCGGCAAATGTCCAGACATAGACCCAGCTTTTCGGATGGTGAGATTGCAGTGCCGTAGTCCATGAAAGTCCGTAGAGAGCCCTGATCTGCAAACTCGAGCACGAGTGTGGGGGCGAGCCGCGCCTCCTTGCTGACAGAGCCTCCGGAAGGTTCCCAGAAATACCCCAGGAGATCAACAATGTTTTCGTGATACAAAAGACGGGGAGCCGAAAGGAAGGCCAACTCGGACAGCATGTTTCTGAAGGGGATCGTGGGGGCTTCAGAATCTCCCAGCACGTCTTGTGATTTCCAAGTGTCCATCAGCTTGGGAGCCTTGACCGTCACCAGCTCAAAATCGCCGGGAAAGATGCTAGTTCGCCCACTGAGCGTCGAGAGAGACGGACTTAGAAGTTTCTTGGGGAGGAAACCAACGGAAACGCGGCCGTATGTTCCCTCTGCAAGGGCAGCGAAACTTCTCGCTAGAACATCGCTTGACTTGGGTTGCCAAGCATGAGCACAGACGGCCAAAACGGCGAGAGGGCAGAGCAACTCCAGCGCATCAAGCGTGGGCAGCTTCGCGAGGCTTTTAGTAGTATCCGGAGTGAAAGATGCTGTGGACAGAGAAGTTGACTGCACAGCAGCCGTTATCTCCTCGACTGGGGATGTCTTCTCGTGGCTATCCATTGGTAGTGAGTGATTACTGATCGATTGATGTTGTGGAATGTGTAGGTCGTGGGCCTACCTACAAACTAGGTAGCGCACCCGAGATTATATAGGGACCTAAGCTATCTACCTACATGAAAACGAACGCAAAAAGGGAAAAGCAAGTTAAGCCACAGGCGCTACTTTCTTTTCCGTCATTGGTGGCCGAGTCCTCACCTCAGACATGTAGCCTAACATGATTTGTCCCTTTTCAGCTTCCCATGCGCTATGCGCCATGCAGGGAGTGTGAGTCCTAGGCTAGCTACATGTAGCTTCCTGCTTTCGGCTTCAGCTCATCAACACGTCACATGAGGTAATTATTTCTTGATGGGGGACTTGACTGTGAAGACGACCGCTTACAACAAGCAACCAAAATCGACTCACATTCCAGAATGGCAAAGATGGCCGACGTGGTATACCCGGAACTCGAGCAGCGCGCCACTGGTCGCTACGGCATCTTCACGGGGTCCATTTCAGCGATCCGAGACCTCACCGACGCGCTCGCCTGGACATGGGATCAGGCTGCCAAGTTCCACAACTTCGACACTCGCACGTGGGCACTGCTTGTTCGCTTCGTCCGCGAGATCACGCGGCTCGATGAGCGATGCAAGGATCTGGGCTACCATCGTAATATATCGGCTGATGGTGCCATCAGCCGCGATGGCGTGTCCGCGGCGGAGAGAGACGCGGTAGGAGAGGCGATTCACCAAGAGATGATGTCGCGCGTGTTCAGCCAGCAAGATCTGACTATTGTTGAGGCCTACCTTGGTGAAGCGACAGGGCTGGTCAAGACGGCGACGGAGAACTTCCGACGTATTTGTGAACTGGCTAGGACGGAGACTGGCACTGGTACTGGTACTGAAGCTGATGAGGTGGACGGTCTATCACAGCAGCGACCATCGACATCAAGTCCAACCCGAGATGTTGAGCAAGGGCCAGACAGCAACGGTTGGCCAATCACACCAGAAACCATGATCAAGCTCATGCACGACATCGGCATCACCAACCGGCCTGTAGAAGTCTCCAAAAGGATGGTGGAGATGGCCCGCGGCACACATGAGCAAGTCGAGAAAGCTGTCACGGACCTTGACCAGCTCAACTCGAAACTCGATAGCTTTGTGTCTTTTAGGCGGCTTCATGCGCTCTCGCACATTGTACCCGCCAGGTTTGCCGACCTCCAGCGCTCCATGGACCAGATGGCCGGCCTTCTCGAGGGCGCAGTGACCACGGGGGGCAGGGACCGCGATATGCAGATGGCCTGCCTGAACAGCCTGTTGTTAATGCCGCACGTGGACTGGAAGCGCCTCGAAGGAGCCCTCGACAGCCGCGAGATTAACGAGCTGAATCTGCTCGACGTCGATGGCGAGGAAGAGTTTCGCAATGGCCGACGCCGACTCGTCATATATGAGGATGCAGCTTCGTACGAGCCGGAACAAGTGTGTCTCATCGAGTGGAACGACAGTGTCATTGATGACGCAGCCAAGCAGGAGCAGGCCCGAGAGCAGCTCTTCAACCTGGTTCACCTCCTCGCCCTACAAGACCCGCAGGAGTATCGAGTGCCAAGGCCGTTGGGCTGGGTTGAGTTAAACGAGGGAGACACCTGCCGGTACGGCATTGTGTACCAGCTCCCTGAAGGGTTCGACGCCGAGAAGCAGATGGTTGTATCACTTGCGGATGTCTTCAGCCACGCGGAGCCTCCCGATCTCAATGACAAGTTTGAGCTGGCTGTCGCTATCACGAGGATACTCCGCCAGTTTCAGTCCTGCCAGTGGCTACACGAAGCCATCTGCCCTGCAAACATCATATTTGTTGCTCAGAAAGGCCCGCGTGGAATTCCGATTCCCAATCTCAAGGAGCCATTCCTCACCGGTTTCAGCTTTTCGCGGCATACAGATCTCGATTCTCTTCCTCGCAAAGGGGAAGCCGTAGAACTGGACTTGTATCAGCACCCGCTCCGAAGGGAAAGAGCAAACGAGTCGAGCGATGCCGCGTACCGCTATCGCGGAGAATTCGACATATATTCGTTAGGCAGAGTTCTTCTGGACATCGGCAAGTGGGATTCGATTCCCGCAGATCAAGAAGCCGCTTCATTATTGGATCTACCGAAATCTATGGGGAAAAGCTACGCCTCAGTTGTCAAGTGGTGCCTTGGCAAAGATCCCGCGTCTTTAGTAGCAGTAGCGAGGATTCGCGGGAAGAAGGAGTTGGCGCCCTCAGCGCAGAAGTGGTCTGCATCATTAATTGAGGCATTTGATTATAATGTCTTTTTAAAGATTATAAAGCACGGGCTTTAAGCAAAGGAGCAAGATTATGTTTACAATCTTAAATGTAAACTTATCATGATGAGCTTTAAATTACTTAGAGTATATTTTATTAATAAATTTTTCTATTTACATTTATTTAAAATATAACACACGATTCTCTGCACTAGATTGGTAGCTCCAAAATGTAGTGAGTGATGCTGCGATGGAAGCAAAGAGCACGCCGGCTCAGCTCTCGAGTGTCGAGATCGACACATCTCGTCCGCTCTTTACATACAGTGTTGATTCGCTCGTGGCCATGGAGGTGAGAAATTGCATCGCAAGTGAGTTCAAGTCGGATATGGCCTTATTTGACATTATAGCTCGGGTGCCAATCACGAAATTACTGGAGGATAACGCGGAGAAAATCCTGTTGATGAAGGTACGAGAAGTTTCTTTCTACTATCTTTAGCTCTTATCTATGTATTCTATCCATGGAACCAATATCCTTAAGAGACAAGAGCTTAGACATGTTGCTGTTAGGCGGAGGCAAAGACTATGATTTTACTAAATAATTAGATCTGCGTTGAAACATAATACTATATATATGTCCGAGAGTTCCTACTCTTCTATCCCTCTCCCTTACACTTTCGCGCCGGCCTCTATAATCAGCGGTTCTCTATGAATTTATACGTGATTTAAGGATCCTTCTGATAAGAATATCCACAGCTTCGCGGCTCTGTAGGAGTTTGATTCCTTAGATAATCAACTCCATAAAGCAGCCTAATCACTCTTTACTCCCCGAAATTGATAACAAACTTGTCTCCCTTGGCTGCATGCAGATACACATCGACAGCTTTCTCCACATCGACTTCAGCCCACTTGCCATCCACAGCCTGTTTCCAACGTCCGCTCTCGAACAACGACTCAAGTTCTCGTAGCACCTTAGCCATTGATGCACTGGTATGGTCTACCGAATTAACACCAAACAAACTCTTCTCAGCGCGGTAAAAGTCTCGCATTTTGATGGTTAAAGTTGGATCTGGCCCTTTAGGCGCTGCGATGAAGACCAATTTCCCACCATGACCAAGAGCATTATCAATAGCAGCAGACGTCATAGCTGGAAGCCCAACCGTGTCGATAACCACATCCACTCCTTTACCGCCCGTTAGGTCTTGCACTGAGAGCAACCCAGGGTCGGCGTCTGTGTCGATGTCGCCGCTAGTACCTCTAACACCCCGAAGTACGTGACAGCCAATGTTCTCCAACATGATAGATGCAGCGCTTCCAACGGCACCATGAGCGCCTAATATCAATACCGCATCTCCTTTTGCAGCTCCAGACCGTGTCACCATCAGCGCGGCTGTGGTAAATGGAACCCCAACGGTAGCAGCTTGCACATGACTAAGATGTGGTGGCTTGGGAGCAATGCCGTCGACAGGAACTACGGCATACTCGGCATGAAAACCATCAGCGGTGAACCCGTGAGTAAATCCCGAGGTGCCAAAGACGGCCGTGTTCAGGAGCGGCGAAGACTCATCATCGCCGGAGCCAACGATAACACCCGAAAAGTCCCGGCCGGGAACACGTGGGAATGTGGTTGAGCTGAAGCCTCCTTGCGCGTTGAAGATATCGGATGGTTGGATTGCAGAAGCGTGAACTTTAACGAGGAGATGTCCTGGAGGAGGCGATGGAATGGGCTGTTCTGCTGTGAACGAAAGACTAAGTGTGGACGACTCTTCGGCCTTGGTAAGCCGAAGAGCGCGCATGAAGCCTCTAGGATGTAGCGAGGTCATAACTTGTGCTATGAGGCGTGATGTCGGCAGTTATAGAGACGGATGATTTTGAAGGAATAGTAGATTGGGATTACAATCGATGGATGATCAAGGCATCATGTTAGGTGTCAAAAAAGGTGTGTGAAGGCCTTTATGACCAGCAGCTCAGCCCTTTCCGCGTCTTAGTGCCAGAACAGGTAGTCCACATTACGGCATTTCCCGTATTTCCCGCGTTTACCCGCTACTCGGCAATATCCGCTCTCACCTCCAACAGATCAAATAAGCCATAGATACTCTGTACATGGAATATTAAAAAATGAGACTCTTTTGTACTACGGTTATCGACTACAATCAATGGCTGCAATTTGAACATAACTTTAATACCTCTACTCCAAGCACCCATGCTCCAAGACTTGATTCAACTGGAATGAGGGGAGATTCCATTCACGGCGTCATGTCCATATTCAACGCGCCAGTGCAACCTCAAAATCGTCTTTCTACGGACTCCGAAGAGGTTCGTTCTGCAGATGCCAGGCGACTCTAAAACTCAACAAGCAGAATGGCCTCACCATCAACTTAACGACTCCAGTCCGCATTGGGCGAAGCTGCTTTCGTCGCCGTCCTGTGTTCAGCACAGCTCATGACTCAAACTGGCTTCACCCGCATCGTTTTGCCAATGCACATCATCGGCGATCTCTTCTCCGTGAGTAGGCCAGAAAAGGTGAACTGGTTCACTGCAAGCTACTCACTGACCGTCGGCCTTGCTGGGCTTGGGATATTATTGCCCTGTCTTACTCTGTAGTCGAAAGGTGCCGAAAGGTGAACATGAGATAAAGAGAGTATAAAACTGAAGCATAAGTACGTATTTTAGGTAATGGCCATTCATCATGTGTTCTTCATCAATTTTACAGCTCCTTCCCCAAGCCACAGGTCAATGCCAAACAGCAACCACCATCGCTTTGCGAAAGATTCACAACAAGCTCAACAGAAGTACGCAAAAAAGGTCAAGTCTATTTTAAAACGCCTAAGCAAATGATATCATGGTCGTCATCAAGCCCAAAACAACCGACCAGGTATATAACGCCCTAGGTGCAATCGCAGAACCCGCGCTCCTAAAGTCCGAAATGTACGTCATGATGTTGGGCGTCGAGGCGTAAGCGTCTGTGTTAAAGGTCGAGTTCAGCGCAATCTCGCCCACAACGTCGCCATTCTCCAGGCGGATGTGCGAGTCAACCGAGAGGTCCTTGAGTCCTTCCTGCGTGACGGAGATCTGGCGTCCGCCGCGGACCCAGTTACCGTAGCCACCGTAGCCCGTGTGCTGGCCGTAGCAGAGGTTTATGCCGCTGCCGGAGAAGGGCATGTCCTCTACTTGGTGATCCCACTTGTAGCACCAAGAGTTTCCGTGATCGTGGCCGTAGAAGAGACCGATTATGCCGGAGATTGAGGCCAGAGCACGCATGAAGGGAAGGTCCTGGTCTCCGTAGTCACAATTTCCGCCGCCGTCGCTACACCATCCATCCCCCTGCTGCACAACGTCTTCCTCGTTGATCCCTGGGTTTGTCTCCTCGTTAATGCCCAGCTCTTGTTGGACCAGATACGTCACGTGGACTGGGATGTGAACAAAGGCAAGCGACGGGATCTCCTTGTCGTACTTCTCGACCAGCTCGGCATTGGTTTCGTTGAACCACTCCACCACACTCTCGTGGACCCAGTTATGCTGAGCGCCGCCCTGGTAATAGAAGCCGCCGCGGCTGTCAAAGAACCACAGCAGCAGCTCAGGAGTGCAGTCGTCGGAGTCGGAGTCGCAGTCAGATGCGTAGACGGGGAGGTAATAGTTGGTGACGCCGGCATTGCGCGAAGAGATCATACTCTGGGTCCGGGAGTTTGTGAACGACTTCTCGCGCTCGAAGATGCCCTCAGCGCTGATGTTGTAATTATGATCGTGGTTTCCGTACACAGCCGCCCATGTCACATTTCGGTGAACCATGGGTTCGACGATCTGGTCGATATAATGCGTACTGTTCTCGCGAAACGTGTCTTCGCCATTGATCAGGTCACCGTTGAGAACGACGAGGTCAGGCTGCTCGAAGCCCAAGATGTCGTTTATCACCTTGGCCGAGGCACGGTCCTTTTCAGGGCCACCGCCTGACGGGTCTGTTGCTGATTAGTGGCCCGATGCGGGACTTCGGGAGATTGTCAAAGAGATTGTCAAAGACGAACCTGTCGCAAAGTGAAGATCGGAGAAGACACATATTTGGAATGTGCCGTTTTCTGTGAACTTTAAGGGGGCGAGGTCACTGCCGTTGGTGGCGCGACGAGTCGCAGCTTGAAGAGATAGTTCTGCTAGGAACGCGATCGATGCAGCTATCCGGAACATGTTCTCTGGGTGTTTGTGACGATGTTGAACTGAGAACAGAGTTGACGAGGAAACAGAGGGTCATTCACAGTCGTTATTCATGTTCCGACCGAGGGGTGTGGTGCAAGTCGTTCGTCATAGACTTGTAGCACGAGAAGAACCGTCCAAGCCATTCCATTTTACGCATGCGCCCAAGGAGAAAAAAAAGCTTTCGTTTGAGACATGCCTCAGTGTTGTCGGACCAGCGAATTAACACTAAACCCGACCTCTTTGGTAGGTGACGTAAGTGCCAAGAGGCCATCGTCGAGGAAGTCATTTCGCTGTCAGCAGGTTGCAGATGTCTCGGGGACTTGGAGAAATAGAGTTTAGTGACACCGAAGGCGCCTCAGGGCCTAGAGGGCCAAGGGTTGGCAAGGCTGGGCCAACGTAGCTGCCAAGACTTTGCATACGTACACTCTCTCGATCCCGCTTCGGCTCTTGGGTGGGATAAGTAAGTTAGCGGGCGCCCGGATTTAGCGGAATTAGGCCACCTCAGCGAATCTGGGGGACGAGCTGGGCAACAAGCTTGTAACAAGCTTGAAGGGGCAGTGCTGAGACAAGGATGTCGCCTGTAAATCTCACAGCTGTCGGATGTCGGAGCTCTGATCATCGGGGCTTACAAAGCCGAAAAGAATCACGTTATGTCCTCCGTATGGAGTAGACTCGAAGGGGATTGAAGCTATTGGGCATGGCCTGTGTCAATGCTTGCGTGCACCTGCGCCGAGAAAGCAACATTGCCGTATCTTCAAGGATAGTTCGGTAGGGATTAAAAGTAGCCAGGCCTAAGGATTGATGGATGGCCAGGTATCGCGGAGCTGAAGACAATTCCTTACTCACATCTTGGCGACAGTTTCCTCATTCTCCCCTCTCTGACTCGCACTGGTGATTGATGCGAGGATAGGTAGTTGTGGAAAGTCGCGTTATTTCCACATGAGAACTACCCCACTATGCCGAGAATCCTGTCTTCGGCCATGCTCTTGCACCAACGGCAGGTTTCTAACCGGCTCTCTGACAAGGTGTGATGCCATTCAGACGCCTCACGCCGAAAAGTTGCCTCTTTAATATTTAGGGTTTAATACACCACGAGTTTATTGAGGAAGCTAGGCCCGAAATGGCAAATTAGAGCCTCGACCAATCGCTGTTATTCCTTGTTCGCCGTGGCTAGCGCCAGTGGCAGTGCATGAGACCCGCCAGCTGAGATAAGCTGCGTCACTGCCTGGGCACCATCCGAGGATACCGCCCTACCCTATACTGTAATTCAGTAAATTCATCTCACGAAATAACATGTCAGCAACCCAGGGATTTGACACTTGAGGCTTAATACTAGCATCCCATAGGTCTCCATGACAGATATAACAGTTCAGATAACCAAAGGTACAAGCTTGAGCATACGAATCGCTATTTGTCGTGGATACGGGCTTGGCGGAAGCCGACCCCGTCCCGCGCGGTTACTTATCTCTGAATCATGAACCTAGCCGACTGCTCCTCTTCAATCCAATCAGAGATAAGCATTTCCCGCTGCGTAGTCGATCTCTTTCCAGACTTCGTGCTATGTGGATTTCTAATCCTCTACCGCTAGCTTGGCGATTGGTTTTCTGCGGATGCAGGCGGCCAATCGGAGCTAGCATCGAACCGATTTTCGAGGTTCTATGGGTTCCGGTGGCTTTTCTTCGATGACGCGTCACGCGACCGCGGGCATCGCTACGGACATCAAGGTGAGAGGAGCCAATTCTTTCATTATTGTGTCACTTAAACATGGAGGGTTACCCCATGCTTAGATGAGCTGGGAGGCTGGGAAGGGAGATGAGCCTCGGTGGTAAACGCACAATCGGAGCCCCAGGGTGGATTCGGGCAGACATTCAGAAACCTAAAAAGCCGAAAAAGCCTGGCCATCTGCCACACCTCCGCAGATTACAACAGCAAATGAGAATCGAGTCCCTGCTCTCCAGATAGCTTCACAATCTCCGCCCATTCCCTTGATACTCTTCTACGTTTTAATTGACTATCATGACCCGATGTACTCCTTAAGACTCTATGATGTCAATTCGTGGAACCTTAGCTGGTCTGTCTCCTCTCACATTTGAGCTTCATCTAAGGATAATTGATCCCAAGTGTCAGAGTCTCCCTTCCACTCCTCCTCCTACTCTTCCGTAAGACTTAACTCATACATAACCTATCTCTCTCCAAATCAATCAGCAAGACTCCTATCATCATATCTGCGGCATATTTTGGTGTCGAAAGCCCAAGCCAAACTTCTACGAGTTGTATTATAACTTGTTCTGACTGATCGCTAAGCGTCACTCTGGTCGACACTCGAAACTACCTTACCATAGAAGCACCACTTTCTGTGACCCCGACCCTCGCGTGGAAGGGCCAGTTTCATCTCTATAGTGGACAGTAGTACTTCATATCTATTCTCAGAATGGGCTACGAGAGCCCTGCCTGAAGTAGCTCAAGTTCTCTTCTATATAGTATATTAATATCAGTTGTTCCCATCTTTTATAACTGTATCTAGTCAATCTAACCCCATTAGATCTTTGCTATATGTCGCCTTCGAACCTTCTCTCTATCTCTCAAAAGACGCCGGAGAATTTTACCGCTCGGGCTTTTCGGAATAGAGTCCAGAAACTCCACACCCCCCTTCAGCTGCTTATAGGGGGCTTTGTGAACTGCAACGTGCCTTGCAATCTCCTGTGCTAGTTCTTCTTCAGCAACTAATCCGACAGAAGGGCTTCTGACAACAAGAGCCTTGGGCCACTCTCCAGCTCGGCCATCAGGTACTTGTATTACTGCACAGTCTGAGACCGCTGGATGAGCCAAGATGTGAGCTTCAAGCTCTGCCGGCGCCACTTGATGGCCCTGTACCTTGTCAGTTGCTGCTTGCCAACAAAGTTCAGTTTCACGAACCTTGACTTTGATTAGCTCCTTAATCCGATCCACGATCACCAAGTGCTCGTTACCGGACGGTGCGAGGGTAACCAAGGCCTCATCACCGGTTCGGATCCAGCGGCCGTCTTTGTCGAAAATGAAGGTTTCGGCTGTTGCTTTCTCGTTGTTGAGATATCCCAATACCACAGATGGTGCCTGCACGAGAAGCTCGCCGGACTTGTTATACTGGGTGATTTCATTGCCTTCCATGTCGAGGATCTTTGCTTTGACTTCCGGCAGTAAAGATCCTGATGCCTTAGTGAAGATGTCGTGCTCACTAGGTGATGAAACGACTGTGGCGGTTTCCGTCATACCTTTCATGCTTAGATCAGCCGCCTGTCAGTAAAGACCTCTTTTCAACTCACCATAAGCCTGGCCAATCGTCCAGCCGGGGTAGATACTTTGAATCTCGTGGATGGTTTCTTCGCCTAATGGCGCCGCACCGCTATACAGAAATTGCACGCTGCTTAAATCATACTCAGTACAGACATCTCTCATCTGCAGTAGTTGAATGATGACCGGTGGCACCTGGAACTATTAGCAAATGAACACTGCGGGCGTATTAGTTCTTACCAACAAAATCTGTCGGATCCTGAATCTTTGGATCGAGCCAAGAAAAGCCCGTAACTCAAACTTTGGCAGGACAATTACCTCGTCGCCCCGCCATGTGCTGGTGTGAGATGCAATCATGAGACCGTAGATGTGGCTGAATGGGAGAAACCCCGACACAGCCTGCGTCTTCACGCCGTTTCTGCAACGACCGAGTGACTCATATGTAACATGCTGCAACACATTTGAGATGACGTTGCAGTGGGAGATCATGACTGCTTTCTTCATTAGTGGTTAGTCAAGGCAACCCATTTGTACAAGAGGCACGGCACTTACTGGCAACCCGGATGTCCCGCTTGAATAGCAGAGGAAAGCTGGCTGTCGAGCTCCTTGTCCCTGGACCCACATAAGAGGATCAAGGTCGGGCAGTTGGGAGCCCTCATGGATGAGCTTCTCCACAGTCTTTCGAGCATGTATCCCAGCTACCTCGAAGCCGGGGAGGTCGAATATGAAGACATTCTCATCTGGTATGCCTGCAGCTTGGGCAGCTTCGAGGGCGGTCTTCAGTAAAGGCACACAAGTGATCAACGCCTTTGCTCCCGAGGACTTGAGCTGGTGAGATAGTTCGGCCGCTGAGTACGCAGCATTGGCTGGTGTAACTATTCCAGACAACCTGTGAACCCCATATATAGCTGTGATGAAGTCGATCTTAATAAGTCAGTAAAAGCGTTTTTGAATCGCCAGTGATCCAGTCATTTACCGTGTTCAAGGAGAAGATGGCCAAGGTCTTATCCCATGGCGTCCCTTCATTCACCTTCCAACCGAGCGTTTGTGCAAACGACCGGGCCAAATACTCGGAACGCCGGAAGAGTTCATTGGCAGGGTATGTTCGTCCAGTGAGGCCACAAGTGAATGGGTTCCTGCTCTCTGCAATCGGGTGACGGCCATATACCTCATTGCTCATGAACTCGGCAATCGGAATTGAATCCGGGGGATCTTGGGAGTCGTTAGTGGCAAGCAGACAATGAAAGGAGGAGGTTAACCTCTGGGGAGTTGTGGCACCCAGCTCGGTGGATGGAAAACCATTGTGATAGAGAGAAGATGTCCAGTCACTGGATTTGACAAGAGTTGAGATGTACCTGTCAAAATTTCCTTAAGTTTTCTAGTGTACCCTTGTTGTATAGCTACCTAATAAACGACTGTGGAGTGTGAGACCGGTAGATTCACAAGGAGGCATGGTAGAGGCGCTAGTGTGTTTATGGATAACCGATCATGAAGCCGACCGCTTACATGGCAGGCTAGGCTTGCAACTGGGTCACATGCTCGGCAAGCTTCAACCCCTCCGGCATCGCTGAGATGAGTTGCCGGAGGGTCTCATTAGACTGAACATCCCTGACGACGATCGTAAGTAGAACTGCGTCCTGTGTGGGCAATTTATTAGTATCAAGAAACACAATATCCTAATTCGCCTACGAAATAATCTACGTGTAACCATTATGGCCCCCATATCACCAGAGATTGTACCCGAAACGATGCTAGCTTGGCGAAAGCATCGAGGAAATCCTAAGCCGGTACCTACTAGTCAAAGGCGTGAGCCTGGATATCGTTGACCAGAGTTTAAGATTTTCGAAGAGGTCCCGGTGCCCAAAGTCTCACCGACCGAGATTCTTTGCAAGATGCTTGCATCTGGAGGTATGGATGATAAGTGGCTCCTGAGGTTTGTGGAGGGCTAACCATGATGTAGTTTGCAGGAGCGACCACTCACTGCTTACCATCGACAAGCAAGCATCATGGTTCCAAGAGAAGTATATCCTGGTAAGACAGTCAGAAAGTGACGGGTTGAAAAGATGAGCCGTCAACTAACAATTTAATACAGGGCCATGAGGGCTGTGGCCAAATCATCCAACTCGGCTCTGCTGTGACAGGTTCCAAACTCAAAGTGGTGAGAGTCCCCTGGCTGATATTGGAATATCACTAGCTTATCATGCAGGGCGATATTGTTGCACTTCACGCTGTCCCTGGCTGTGGACAAGGCGACTGCCCGGAATGCTCTCGTGATCTGAGCCAGCTCTGCGAGAGAGGTCATCATTCTGGTATTGGCCAAGATGGGTTCTATGCACCCTACGCCACGATCGATATACGAGGTGCAGTCAAAGTACCTAAAGGTTGGTGATATTGATTACTTACCATCCGATCCACTCTGAAGCAATTTGTGATAGGTGTTTCCCCGGAGGAAGCAGCAGTTGCCACCGATGCCGTCAACACTGCGTACCATGCCATCAAGAGACGGGGAGAAGTGAAGAGCAGCGAAACTGTCTTTCTCTTTGGCCTTGGGGGGTTGGGATTCAACGCCCTCCAGATCCTGCTTCACATCGGACCGAGGATCATAGTGTCAGACATAAGACAAGAACGCCTGGACGAAGCACAGAGACTCGGAATCCCGTCCTGTGATGTCGTCCCGATAGGCACACCGCCGCAAGAATTCGTTACTAAGGTTGGGTTGACGGGAAGCATAGATACGGTGCTGGACTTTGTTGGAACTCATCAGACGTTTGAGGACGCTCAGCACATCGGTAAGCGACCTTGGCGCACATAACATGCTTATGAGGAGACTGAAACTGATACCTGTGCTAGTCCGACGTGGTGGAAAACTCCTCTGTATTGGAAGTCTTGACACAGAGAATACGATTCACATGAAGATTGGGACTAGGAAGAGGCTGTCCTTCATCTTCTCTTATGGGGGTCAGGTGAAGGATCTCGAAGAAGTCCTCGAGTTGATTGCCGTAGGATCCATCAGGCCTCAGGTAGAAAAGCGAAAACTGCAGGACTTCCCTGAGGTTCTCGAAGCTCTTGGGAAGGGAGAAGTACGGGCACGCATTGCCTTGACACACGATTAGGTGAAGGCCATGTCCTGATGAATATATCATTGATGAACCATCTTATTCTGTGTTGACTGCCGCAAGTTCATCCGTTGACGCTCGCGCTTGTCGGCATCCCTATTCCAACCGCTGCCGTCGTTCCGGCGTCGACAGGCAGTATCGCCCCAGTGATCCAGCGGGCATGATCACTTGCTAGAAATACGACAGCGCATGCTGCATCCCATCCATTTCCCTCAGTCCCCAACAAACTCCGCGCCTTTCTCGCTTCTCTGGCCTCCTCGGACATTCCCGTGGCATACATCATCGGTGTGTATAGCATCTAAAGCCAATTAGTAAGCTTCTTAACGACTGGGTTTATACTCACCCCTGGACAGACGCAGTTAACTCGGATACCGTCTTTTGCATGGTGCGCTGCCATTGCTCTGGTCATGTTCACAACAGCGCCTTTGGCAGTGGGATAAAGCAGGTGCGGTGTTCCTCCTTTCAGTCCAGCTACACTGCCCATGTTGATGATGGCACCCCTAGTCTCGCCGCTGTTTTTAGTCATGGCTGGAATAGCGTACTTGGCCATGAGAACCATGCTAGATACATTGACATTGAGGCCTGTCGACCAGTCGTCCATGTCCACTTCGATAGCTGTACCCCGGGCACCGCCGATGCCAACGTTATTGATGAGTATATCCAGGCGACCGAACTTTTCGAGTGCCACGGCAACAGCTTTTTCGCAATCGCTGGGAATCGTGACGTTACCCTGCAAGGGGACCGCAGAAGCTTCGCTCTGCTTTTGGCCGGCCATCTCGGCTGTCTTGGACGCCCATTCTAAGTTGGTATCAAGACAGACAACGTTGCAGCCTTCATCAGCAAGCATGATGGAGATTGCTCGGCCGTTTCCAATGCCATCACCAACACATCCGGCCCCAGTCACGATGGCGACTTTGCCCTTCAATGAGCGAGATGGTGGCTCTGTGGGGATTTTAGATGACATGGTTAGACGATGTTGTTGACTTGGACCGACGTTGCACCAACCACAGGCAAATCGTAGCATTCATTTTATCTCTCTTGGCTCGTGAAGCTGTCAGCGGCCGGGACCTAAGTTGGATTCGCCTGTTGATCCGGGGCTTTCCTCCGGTTAGCAGAATTAGGCAAGCCGAGTGCTGATCTGCTTGTGAGTTGCGGGGTTCGGCAATTTCGAGCCGAGGAGGCTTGTCGGTAACGTAAGAACTTCACCGATAGCTTACGTAGGTACGGCGGTCTCAGGCCAACTCAAAGCTCCTGTGCACTGGTATCCATCCTCTCTCATACTTCTAGCCCCCTTCATCACAAATCTTTATCCATCATGTGTGACTTTTCCCAGTACGGCGGCAAGTCTCAGGACTGGTTAGCGGTCGAAGCCACCCTTCCTCCTCCTCCCGTCTTCGAGAGCCTGGAAGAAAGACAGAGCGTCGTGAACCAAGGACGGGAGGAGATATCAGCAAAAGCCATGAGCTTGTTATCGTCATCAATCCACATGAAAGACTACCATATCGAAACACGGGACGGAGCACGTATTGAAGCCCGAGCATACAGGCCAGCAGCTATTGATGATACCGCCAGTCTTCCCATATACATCCATTTGCATGGCGGAGGGTACTTATTCGGAACTTTGTCCTCGGAAGATGCCATCTGCACTCGCATCGCCTGTGGGTCCATGGTGACTGTCGTCAACGTTAATTACCGCCATACGCCAGAAGCCACCTACCCCATGGCATGGGACGATGTAGAAGATGCTTTTTTCTGGGTGCATGAACATATTGAAGAACTGCTGGGAAAGAGTAACGAGGTCCTAATCGGAGGCATCTCTGCGGGAGCCCAGCTTGCAGCTGCTCTGACACTGAAGCAACACGCATCGCCGAATGCCCTCTCAAGGCCCAAGATCGCCGGGCAAGTCCTCATGATTCCATGTGTCGTCCATACAGACTGCTATGATTCGCAGTTGCAGCAGTTGAAGAATCCTGCACTCTCGTCCTACATCGAGAATGAGCACGCGCCGATACTTCCTATGACAACAGTCAAGTTTTTCACAGATTTGCTCAAGATTGGCGATGCCGATGCCAAGGACCTCCGTCTCAATCCGGGGAATGCGTCGAGTGAGCTAGTGAAGGGACTGCCGCCGACCGTCTTCGGAATAGCTGGTCTAGATCCCCTTCGAGATGAGGGGTTGCTATATGGGAAAAAGCTCGCAGAAGCAGGGTAGGATCCCCCCCCTTTGATAGATAGACGGCTGGTACTGACTATTACGTGACGTAGAGTCCCTACGAACATTCATATTTTCAAGGGCTTGCCCCATGGCTTTCGAAGGTTCGGTGAACAGATTAGCGAATCTTCAAGATGGGATAGGGTCATGGAAGATGGGATTCGCTGGGCTCTCTCTAATCCAGGTGCTTCTGGAAAATTTGATGTCCGAGAATCGGGGGTCACACCGTAAAATGCTATTGTGAGTAGAATGCACACTTGACGCCAATTACAATTAAATAGCTGTTTCAAGAGTCGTTTCTTTTGGCTTAGCCTTGGACTGCCTACAGTGCCATCACAATCTTGACGTTGCCATTTGGCAAGAATTAAGAGTGAATAGATCGAAACGGTCCAATACTTCAACAGCCTCATGAGCGCCTTGGGACGAATCAATGATATCCATCATTGCCGTGAAACGCAGATATGGGAAAGGATATAAAATTACTACGTAGCAGTTTCAACCAAATCGCAGGATGAAATCACTATAGTCCCTCGCCTTGACCTCGTCGCAACGCTTCCGATACCCTGGCGCCGGCCCGTTGTACCTCGTCATGGATCGCTTCTGTTTATGAGCCAAGTTCTTGTTCACGCCCGTCATCCAGGAGTCAACTTCATTTGCAAGCAGGCCTTTGCCGCACTCGTGCACGTGTGCTGTCCATTCCTCCATGCCCTTTTCCGTGGCTTCCGCGTATGTGATGTTATTATCTCGAGCGTAGTGAATAAAATCGGCTACCCAATCTACAGCATACTCGATCGATCTGGGAGAATGAATTCGTTAGTATCAGCGATGGAATAACAAGCAATGAATCAACATACCGTGGAATATTTCCAAACATCTGGTGGGGGCCCATTATCATAAACATGTTGGGAAAGTCCTTGACCGTGAGACCTAGGAAGGTATGGATACCATTGCTCCAAACATCTTTCAGCTTCGTCTCATTTCGGCCTTGGATATCAACAGCATTGAAAGACCCAGTTACTGCATCAAAGCCCGTGGCGTAGATGAGAATATCCAGCTCGTGAAGTGCTTGGCCTGTTTGAACACCGGTCTCTGTGATTTGAGAGATCGGATCATCCCGGATATCAACCAATTTGACGTTGGGCTGGTTAAAGACCTCAAAGTAGCCACTTTCCAATGGTACTCTTCGTGTACCGAACCCGTGGTTCTTTGGGATCAGCTTCTCCGCCACTTCCGGGTCATGAACCCGGGCTCGTATCTTGTCAGCGTGAAACTTGCTGTACAGCTCGTTTGCCTTGCGGTCGGTGTAGATATCAGAGGAGATGCTAAGTACTTTGGCGAAGCCAGGGAGCGCATATAACCTTTCCCAATGTGCTTGACGTTCCTTTTCTGTCATGGAGAAGACACTCTTGGTATCGCTGACGTGAATGAAGCATGAGTACGACTCGAGGCACTGACGGAATATCTCGGGGTAGTTTTTGCGGATCTCATCCATTTCTTCAGGTGATATCTTCTCATTCCGAAGCGGGGCGGTCCAGTTGGGCGTTCTCTGGAAAACAGTCAGATGGCCAACCTTGTCCGAGATGGCCTGGATGGTTTGGATGGCTGTTGCCCCGGTCCCGATGATTCCAACGCGCTTGCCCTCGAGACTAGATGCATCGTCAGGCCATCTTGCCGTATGCCAGGACTGCCCCTTGAAGTTCTGCACGCCTGCAATGTTGGGCAGTGTTGGCTTGTTCAAGATGCCCATGGCTGTGATCAGATATCGACACGTATAGGTCTGGCCGTCCTCATCTTCCAAGAGCCATGATGAATTCTCATCCTGGAAGCGAGCCGATTTTATCTGCGTATCGAATTGCATGTCACGCTTCAGGTCAAACTTGTTGGTAAGGTATTGAATGTACCGGAGCGTTTCTGGTTGGGGCGCAAAGTGCTCGGTCCAGTTCCACTCATCCAGGACTTCTTGGGAGAAGGAGAAGATGTAGGAGTAACTCTCAGAGTCAAATCGGGCTCCCGGGTACCGGTTCCTGGTCAATGGTTTAGTCACTGTACCTCTTGGATCAGACTCTGCGGCGGTATTTACCAGAACCAAGTGCCACCCTCTGCCGAGCCAGCTTCTATCACTAGCGTTCTTAAGCCAAGCTCACGCATGCGGTAGAGACTCAAAATTCCACTCAGTCCAGCGCCAACAATGAGGACATCGTAGTCTAGTTCATGGCTGTGCAGGGCAGACGCCTCGCCGTTGATGGCTGCGGAAGGCATGGTGAAGTTCTTGATGCTTGAAATGATGATTTTATGATGGAACCGTTGGGATAGAACTTTAAGGCCGAAGGAAAAGAATGAATTGAATTGGAGATGAAAGCTTGTTCAAGCACAAACTAAGATTCCGACGGTTTCGTGGAATTACATTGCCCGCTAAGTAATCAAAGCTTGACCCGACTGCCTGGTTCATTACCCCGCGCTTGCAGAGTCCGGGGTAGCCGGCTCTCCTCATCCGGTTATCCCAGAAAGGAAAGCCATTCTATTGCCGAGACGGCGTTGGAGTCTACGTTCATTGAGTCTCGGCTACTGGCCGTCTCCCAAGCCCCTAACATGGGGACACATTCCAGGTAAACCGTCATCACGAGGCCCGGCTACCGCCACACAATGCAGTAATGTTGAGTGATTCTCTAGTTGCCGCGCGTATGTAGCTAGTAGAGCCCTTCGGATTTCCAGTAATTCTCAAGGTCACGCAAGAACGACCATTTCAGCCCTTTCCCCAGTCCCCTCGTCTTCCAATCGTTCAAGTTCTCCGGAAAATGCGGCACACCGTCCCTTACAGTGGAATCATGAGCCACGATAACAAAGATATCCTCGTTGCAGTCAAGCTCTTGTAACTGCGCTGTGGTTTTTCTGGCCAGGCCGATGTCCAAGCCAAAAGTCAAGTCAAAGAGACTGTCGGTTTGTACTCTTCCCCGTGACTTCTGCAGACGATCAAAGGCTTCTCCGGGACACAACACCGTGCCTTCCGTGGGGTGACATGGATGAGGAGCAATGCGATCAGGAACCGGGAGATATCTAGATGGACGGAAGATGCCCGCGTAGTGGCAGACGTCTCCTCCCAGAAGCACAAATGTATCCGGGTTCTTGGTTGTCCTGGCAAGGCCACACAGATGGCCTACGGCATGCCCGGGACTGTCGAGAAGGTAGAAGGAGCCATCGCCGAAGTAGTCAAAGGCCGGGAACCTGCCAATCTTGACTGCATTCGAACTGTCAAATGTAATCTCCCGAAGATTCCGGTCCCTAACGAATGTCAACATGTTTTCGCTCTTCGCTGCTCTAAGCCAAACGTACCTATAATCACTCTCAAGGATAGGTGACTCGGGGTTTGAGGGAGCACCTGGGAGCATTGCTTTTTTGAAACCGGGACCGACAATCAAGTCGGTAGTGGGCGGAAAAGTGGAAGGGTCCCCGATGTGGTCCCAATGCCAATGACTGAATAATAGATGAGTACATATCACAAGTATCTTCAACAATAATCTAACTGACCTCCATATAACTGCCTCAACTTCTTCAAGTGCTACACCATTGTCTCTCAGTAAATCTGCAACGCTCCCCACTATATTGATGCTGTACTTGGTGGTTGGAATATATTTGGCTATCGTGGGCGAGTAGTTCTCATAGTCTTTGCGGATTCCCAGGTCAAAGACCAGCTTTCTCCCGGACTGGTGTTCGAGGAGAAAAGACAGCGAAGGGCTCGAGGCGAAAGTCTCCAAGCCCGGGACAGCAGGTTCCATGAACCTCTTGATGATGGCTGGACCAAAGTTGACCGGGTTGATGAGCTTCACTGCTTGGAGGGCTTCCCCAGGGGGTATGAAAATGGCGGGAGGCTGTTCCGACATGTTGCTACACCTTGTCTTGGTTAGTGTTCCGTTCCCCATCGATGTAGCAAAAGGCACCATTTGTCACGATTGTCAACAACCTGTAGGCCGGGATCGTATGTTGGAGAAACGGTTTCGGTTACAGCTTGCAATAACCGATGGTGTAAGGAGTATGAGTACTGTTGACGCCACAAGAACAGGGTGATCTCCTTTTTACGGTGACGTTAGACCAACAACCGCTAGCAAGTGTGCATGTCCAAGCGTGATTTTAAGCCCGGGGCCAATAGCTTACATACACAATACCTCCCATCAGATCCACTGTTGGTCCAGACCATCGGCAATCATTTCGGCAACCTCCCTTGGGTAAGGTCGCCCAGACAAATCCACGGCCCCATGATTGTAGGAGGAGGTGACAACAACCCTGTTTGTCTGCTGCACGCTACACACTCGTGCATCTCTTGCTACCCCAGATTACCCCAGACATGTCCCTCCCCGTGGGGTTACTTGCTGGCATAAGTATCACAGCCCGCTCCACCCCTTGATCCATCATCAAGATCGCTACACCAAGGAGATTCGCCAACCATCAGCAACAATGTCAGACTCGGACAAGGCCACTGCAGTCATGCACGACGAGAAAGCCGACGCTGGTTCGACCCATCCGACCCAGACAGTCGATACAGTTCACAAGGATGAGGCTCTCCGTGTCTTGCAGGCGTATGACGGTGACGAAGCCTGGACTGACAAGGAAGAGAAGAAGTTGCGCCGAAAGATTGACTGGAGGCTCATGCCTGTTCTGTGCGTAACTTATGGCCTCCAATACTACGACAAGGCAATGCTTGGTCAAGCGGTAAGCGACTCGACTCGTTCCTCTCTGGGCCAGAATCTGACTTGAGGGTACTGCAGGCTATTTTCGACCTAAGAACAGATCTCGGTCTCGAGACGGGTAACCGATATGCCTTCTCCGCCGCCATCTTCTACCTCGGATTCATCGTCGGTGCCTATCCAGCCATGATGCTCGCCCAGCGCTACCCCATTGAACGAGTTGCTTCTGGCATTGTTACAGTCTGGGGTATCTGCCTCATCTTGACGACCGTCTGCAAGGATTACAAGGCTCTTTACACTCAGCGATTCTTTCTCGGTCTTCTGGAGAGTGGCATCAGCCCCATGTTCATGCTGATTGTGGTACGTGAAAAAAGACACCGTATTGTGTTTCTCTTTCTCATGAACGATAGGGAAGTTTTTATAAGAAGAATGAGCAGGCCATGCGTATGGGGTAAGCCACCAATCACTGTTGTGTCAGTAGCAGAATAACCGTACTCACGCTTCACTTTTAGTATCTGGTACAGCTGCACCGGATATGTGTCGATCTTCTCTCCACTGGTCAACTACGGCCTTGGTCTCATCAACGGAGGTGTTTCTTCCTGGAGATACATGTACTACTTTGCAGGTTCCATCACCATCGTCTGGGGTATTCTCCTTTATTTCGTCCTGCCCCCCGATCCTGTTCGCGCTCGAGGTTTCAATGAGAGAGAACGATACATCCTCGTCGCCAGGTTGAGGACCAACAACTCGGGTGTCCGCAACACTCACCTCAAGGTCTCACAGATCTGGGAGCTCCTCGTCGACATGAAGTTTTGGGTCGTGTTCGCCATTGCGTTCTTGTCCATGATTGCCAACGGACCCATCTCCACCTTTGTCCCCATCATCATCAACGGTTTCGGCTTCACCACACTCAACTCCCTGTTGTTGATGATGCCCTGCGGTGCCTACGCGGGTACTCTCCAGCTGATTATGCCATATCTAGCGTACCGGTACAAGAACGTGAGGTCTTATCTGGTTCTGGTTGCACAGTTGGGCACGACACTAGCGGCTCTCCTACTGTGGCTGCTGCCCCAGTCCGCGACAGGTGGACTACTCTTTGCAGTTTATATCCTGCCGTCGGTTGGTGGCGGCTATGCCGTGCTCATGGGTCTGCAAATCGCCAACACGGCTGGCTACACCAAGCGTTCCGTCGCTTCTTCCGGACTATACATTGGTTACTGCCTGGGTAAGTAGACGCGGGAGGTTTTTTGAAACTCAATGATTCGCTGACTGGCTGGCTACAACAGGAAATTTTGTTGGCCCGCTGGTCTTCAAGAAAGAGGATGCCCCTCGTTACGTTCCAGGTTTCATTGTCGTCGTGGTCACGGCAGTGGTTGCAGGTGCGCTGGCTATTGTATACCGACTACTTTGCATGTGGACCAATCGGAAGCGTGACAATTCTGGCATTATGGAAGGATTTGATCATGCGTACGAGGATGATCTCACTGACGTAAAGGTAAGCCAATGAACTCGATGCCATCCATGGCTGGACTCTCAATATTACCAGTGCTAACAAGTCAGAATCTGCAATTCAGGTATATTCTCTGAGGGACGTCGTCATTTTGCTACAGACTAGTGGGCATGAGAACACCATTTCGAAGTTCCGTGTCAGGCTGCTCAGTGTCTAATATCAAGGATTTTTTATATAATTTTGAAACGCGCTCTAGTGTGGCTACTTCGTTTTGACAAACTGCGATGATACGATTTTAGTACCATATGTAAATCCTTGTGAGGTCTCATAAGTAAACATAGTAAGCAGTCAAATCTACTCAGTGAGATTGCATTGCATCTGAATGGTGAAGAAAACATCATATTCTTGCTGCTTTCGAGCAGTGCACATATGGTCACAGCATTCCCAGCTTGGTAGATAGTCCATGTCAAGTAGCTTACATTGAAACACGAGATTTCCTACCCTGAACCGAACTTGATCATCTAGAGAAAACCCGACATCGGAGGATAAGCTTGGACATCCTCTGTTAAACTAATTCCGGCTAGACAGACAAGACAAGTGTCGGCAATGTCATCTATATGCGGCTAAGCTTACCCATACCAAGCCAAGCTAGTCACTCCCCCGCTTTCTCCTCCGCTTTCGAGCTGAAGCTTCGGCTTCGGCTATCAGTCCAGGGTCTCGCAGGTCGGCAAAGACTCGAGTATCTTGAACTTGAATCCCACCCAAACAACACCTCCAGCAGTTTCGGCAATGGCAGAAACCACCGACAATTGGCTCCGCTTCGCCGCTCATCAGCCGAAACGAAAGCGCGCTGAGCTCGTCTGCTTCTTCTGCCACTCCAAGAAGATCAAGTGCGATTTGCAGGCAAGTCTTAGGACCTTATACTTGGTCCGGCATTGCCGAATGGAGTAGTGTTCGCTGACTGGCAGCTCCAGAGCCGCAATAGGCAGGGTCAGACACAATGCTCCAACTGTGAGGGTCAAGATCAGGATTGCCATCTGCGGCCGTCAAAGAGAGGCAAGCAGCGCCATAGAGCACGAAGCCAATATGATGGCGAAGGCCAACTTGAACTGCCTGACCCCACTGGTGCAATCTTAGGCAACCATGGATCTGATCAGCCAATACTCCCCTCTCCATCTGCCACTCATGGCTCCGAGATCCGGGTGGCCTTCACTGCTCCAGCGTCAGGACCCCGTCCTGCACCAGGCCCTCGTCAATTGACACAGACAAGCACATCGCCTACCGAGGGCGCTGGAAGAAGTCATGCTGGTGATGTCGACACTGGGTTCCTCCAAGTTTATGGGCCGGAGAACCAACTAGATGCCGAGCAGCAGGAGCTTGTGGCGAGTCTCGATGTAGGGAATTCTTTACTGGATGCTCGGCAGCAGGAACTGCAGCAGAGTTTCTCCGAGACTTATTTCGAGTACTGTTATCCATGGTGCCCTGTCCTCGATCGCCAGACACTGGAGGCAGATCTGGCGAGATCACCAATGCTCGCGAACGCGTTGGCCCTTGCAGCCAGTCACATCCAGCCACCCCTGGTTCAACATGAAGGCCCAGCTGCGTATTATCAGAAAGCACGCATGCTGTTTTATAACGATGAGGAAGCAGATGTTCTCACGGCGCTTAGAGCAATATCTCTATTCTACTGGTGGGCTCCTCGTCCACCCTCGACAGCTCATCGACATGCGTCCTGGTGGTGGACTTCAGTCATCATTAGACATGCGCAGCAAATGAACATTCATCGTGAACCTGCCGGCGAGGACTCAAGAATCCACCTGAGTCTCCGGCGGCGGTTATGGTGGACAGTGTTTGTAAGTTTTGTTCCACAAGGTGCAGGTGTCTTCACTGACCTCTCGTCTAACAGGCACGAGAACGCCTCACCTCGCTGTGTCAGAGCAAACCCTGCATCATCTGCCCAGAAGACATGAGCATTTTGGAGGCACAACCCTCGGATTTCCCAAGTGACTCGGCGTCTCAAAAGAAGGGGCGAGTCTTTGTCTATTGGGTTCGCTTATGTGCCATCATCGGCAAGGTTTCGAAAGTCCTCTCTCAGTCCTCGAGCTCAACCTCGGCACCATTTCCAACAGAGCTGAGACAGGAGCTCGTAGAGTGGGCGCAGTCTCTACCACCCGAACTTCAGCTTCCGATTCGTTCGAGTCGAACTGCTTCGTTTGATCGAGATGTCCACCAACTATACTTACCGTACCTCACTACCGTCATTATTATCCATTTGCAGAGAACAGCCCCCGACCTACCGCAGGCTCTTCCGCCTGCAATTCTAGCGGCTTCGTGCATTGCCAGGATCCTAAGGGACATCTTATCTCGAGGAAATGCACGGTTCCTGATGGCTATTACCTGTTGGTACTGCGGGACCGCGTTCATCGCCCTACTTCAGGCCAGTCGTATCAAACAGTTCTCACAGGAAGCCGAAGAGGGACTTGATATTTTGGATCAAGCAGTTGGTCAGCTGCAGCAAATGTGGGCATCGGCAAATGTCATTCGGCAGGGTTTCGAGCGACTTCGCAGTCTGCCCCGAACAATGGTACAATCTGGCAGGCCTAAGCCGTCTGACCAAGCCAGTTCGCTTGTCGATCCCCATCTTCAGCATCAAAATGGAGATGAAAATTCTTCGCCAGGAGAATTTGACTGGACGCTGCTCTTTCCCTTTGTGACCAGGTCGACGAGCAGGATTGCCGATTGCTTGCTGGCCGACAGGGAGTTTGGCACCACGACGACAGCGTTGCCGTCACCTGAAAATGCTGTTTTCCACGAGGATCTGCTCAACCGCTATCAAGATCTGCTGGAGCCGTTCGTCGACTACACGTTTGACTTTTCAACCCTCGACTTTGAGACCTTGTGAAACTTGTTGGCCTAGGACTGTGGCCGAGGTAGGAATGTTTGGGCGTCAATAGAGCATGTAGACACCCGCTGGACTAGAATCATATGTTGCGTAAGAGTGGCTACTCTATTAGATCGACCGATAATACTGTAAACAACTCATCATAATTGCAACTGATATTTTAGACGAATGCATCTATCTAATTATAGCGGACTGCCGTCTCAGCTGCGGAGAGCTTCAGCCTTCTCTACATACCATGAAAGATCGCTCTCCGGATCCATCTCAAACGCGGTAAAACCATTACCCATGAACCGGAAAGGATTCGTCGTGTTGTAAGTGATGTCAAAGTCCTCGGCGCGGATATCCCCAAGCAGCCGATTGAACAGATGCGCGCTGCCACCGAACAGGGCTGTGACCCGTCCATCGGTTGTTCCTCTTTTGTACCAACTCGTGCACCCTCCACTCCAGACAAGGGTCTTGTGGACCTGGTCGCAGTATTTGATGAAAGCATCCACCTTGTCCTGCTTGGGCACTACGTACTTGATGTCTTCGGTGGCCAGCTTTTTGATCCACTTGACAAAGTAGTCTCCGGTCCAGTTGAGCGACTCTACGAGAGAGCCATGGCCGCCGAGGCAGTTCGGACCCATCATCATGAAGTAGTTCGGCATCTCTGGAACTGCCACTGACAGATATGATTCTGGATCGTCCTTCCACCTTTCTCGAAGATCAGCTCCATTGAGGCCGACCATCGGATAGCGAGGTCTGAAGGAAACGTCGAATCCGGTTGCACACACGACTACACTACAAGTCAGCCTGAAGAATCTTGAAATCAACCATTGCTACGCGATAATGGCTCTGGGTCTTGACGGAAGGCTAGTTGAGCAGCTGGGAAAAGGTGACTTACCAACGTCGCACTGATACTCTTTTCCATCAGCAGTGCAAACGCCACTGTCCGTGATCTTCGTAATTGGGCTGTCAGTCAGATGGCAGTTAGATTTCAGGAACGACTCAAGATATCCCGGCCCTGGCGTGATCCGCCGGCATCCCAACTCCCACTTTGGAATCAGCTTCTGGCACAGCACAGGATCGTGGTTGAGCTTCTCGGCCATCTGCGCCGCCGCCAGCTTCATGCCTGCGTTGTTGTTCTCCCCCTTCCTGAAGACGTAAAAGGACTTGTTGGTTCGGGAGATGATGCCCTTGCGGTGCTGTAGGTGAAGCTCCGGGTCTTGGAAGCGAGCTTTGTCCTCTTCCGAGTACCTTGGGTTGGGGTCGTCGTCGTCTCGGCCGAGATGCTTCGAGGGCGGTGCTCGGTAATACACCCAAGAAGGGCCTCGGATGAAGTTCATAACGTCGGTACCGGACAGCTTGGTCATCTGAGGAACTATTTGAATCCCCGAAGAGCCGTTTCCGATGACTGCTATCCGTTTGTTCGAGTAGTCGTAATCATGGTCCCAGCTTGCTGAATGAGTGATGTGGCCCTTGAAGTCTTTGAGTCCAGGAATCTTGGGCCACGACTCGTGACTGTAGTGTGAATTAGCATTAAGCGCATAAGATGAGGAAAATAGGGACGTACACGAGAACTCCTTGAGCAGAGATCAACACATGACAGTATTCATCTCTCTGAGACCCGTCACTCTCTACTGTCACCTTCCACCGTCCCTGTTCATCCTGCCATTGCGCGCCAACGACCCTAGTATTCAGCTGCAAGTCCCGATCAAGATTCCACTTCTTCACTGTGGCCTTCATGTAGGCGAAGATGTCGCCTCCACTGGCATAGAACCGTTCCCAGTCAGGGTTCGGGTCGAATGGGAACGCCTAAGCAATACAGTTAGCAGCTTGCACCGAGACAATCATGGATATAGACAGCACGTACATAGATGTGAGCGGGGACATCGCACTGCACGCCCGGATAGTTGTTTGCTAACCACGTGCCACCAATGTCGCTCCGGGCCTCAAATATGGTGTGCTCCACGATATCTTGCATCTCAGGAAAGCGATGCTGGAACTTGTGTGCCATGAGCAGGCCGGAGAACCCGGCGCCGATTGTGATGACCTTGATCTTGCGGGGTGTATACGCAAACTTGGGGCTGAGCTTGAACGGATCATCCGTTGCTCCATTGGTAGAGGCAGCGAGGGTGCTGTGCCTAAACTCATCTCTGTCTCCAGTGATCTCTGGCAGCTCTGTTGCTGGCGTCCGCAGCAGATGCTCGGCTGACGAGACTACCGGCGTCATTGTCACCGGTGGCTCCACGAAAGAGGGCATTGTGCAAAGGGATTAATGAGACTTGGAGAGAAGAGTCCAGTATCCCAGTATAGAGGGAGAAAGGATATTGAGAAGCGGATGATGAGTGTGACGGAGTCTGGAATCAATTCGCTGGGCTTGCTTCAATGTTGCATGTCAGCTAACGATGGACGCCTCAGCGACGCGCTACTTTGTATTTGGGAGAAGATAAATCACAGCCTTGATAGAATTAAGTCGATTGCGTGCGTGCTGGCATTGGAGCACATCTTCTCATCTCGGCAAAGTATTGTTTCTAGTTCGCCCCAACCTGTCTGTCATTCTTCAGTAGCCGAATGGCTTTGCCATGATCAAACTCAAGGTTGCCGATAGGCTCGGCATGTCATCGAACCCACTTGAACGCCGGTTATCCCAATTTGGTTTACCGGACATCGGCGTGTCCTAGGGGATCTCGGTTAATTGCGACATCAGCTCTTAAGCCGCTCCTATCAAGCTATTCACTATTCAGCGAAAAGAACAACTTCTAGACCTACAAGCTGTCTGGAATAGAAACACGCCGCCATCTTCTCCATATCGTCAGTGCCGACCGAGATGAGTCTGAACCGCTACACTTACAACGGTCCGGTAGACCACAAGGTCGCTCCGGACCTCAAGGCCATCAAGGGAAAGTCGGTCATCGTGACGGGAGGCGCCAACGGCATGGGTGAGACCTTCGTTCGAGATTTTGCTGTCGCAGGTGCCTTCGTCACTTTTGCCGACGTGAATGAGAAGCGCGGCCAGGCCATCGAGGCAGAATTGAACGCTAATGGCACCGTCTGTACCTTTGTGAAGTGCGATATTCGGGACTGGGAGCAGCAAAAAGCCGTATTTGAGAAAGCAACATCACAAAGTCCGAGCAAAAGCGTCGATGTGGTCATTGCCAATGCTGGCATCAGTCGTAGCTCAGGCGACAGTTTATGGACCCTCGATGGTGAGTAGCTCAACCCTTTACAGATAGAGGCTCCGGCTTCAAACGACCTGAATTCTGATTCGAACCATGCAGACCCTGAGGGCGAACCAACGAAGCCCGACCTGAATATTGTCCGAGTCAATTTGGACGGAACGTTGTACACTTGGAAACTCGCAGTGCACTACTTTCGGAAGCAACCAGTGAATGACGAGCGAGATCGATGCTTCATCATTACCGGCAGCATGGTTGCTTGGATTGACTCCCCTGTATGCCGACCATAATCACCCCTGTGAGCTCCTGGCCTTGTGCTAACAAGAAATTGCCCTAAAGGGAAACTGGGAATACACAGCAACTAAATATGGACTCCGCGGCTTCATGCGCACCGTCAGACGCTCCAGTCACGAACAGAACATCCGCATAAACTATGTCGCGCCATGCTGGATCAAGAGTGACATTCGCACCGCAGAGTACGAGAAGTGGCTGCTCGACCGTGGAATCGACTTTGGAGAGCAAAAGGATGTAGCAAAGTGCATGCTACGAATCGCTACCGACAAGAGCGTCAATGGTAAGCTTCTCCCTCTGATACTGGAGGTACTTCTGCAGAAGCTTACATGACCAGGTCGGTCCTTCATGATCACCCCTCGGTCGGTGGAGAAGGAAGGGTTCGTCGACATAGACAGAGAAGACTATAAGGATGTGCCGGAGGACCAGTATCTGAAACAGGTGCAGGCTTCTCAGTTAGTCATCATTGAAGATAAATGGCTTGATGATTATAAGGTCCGGACATACAAGGACTAGAGCGATTCTATTATAGTAAGAAGTGATACTGTGTTGGGGCTAGCAATCCTTGCAGGTGGAAATGACACAGGATCCAACTTCGTAACTAGGTACCCAGCTAATCAGGGTTGCTGCTAGACCTTTTATATAAATAATTGCCGTCAAGCGGTTCAAAAGGCCGGACAACTGCTGTTCTTGCTTCAATTTTTGACCCTGCCTTTGCGTTGTATACGGTTTCGCTCTTATCTGAGTGAACATTTCCCTGCTAGCTGTCCCAGCAGCTCTGATCACCTATTCCTCTTTCTTCTTGCATGCATCTGTTAGACCTTCAATTGATCGAGGAGACGGATGTTAGAATATTCTCTATTTGCTATTATGTGATGTGATGATCATATTCAAACTCTCTGTCCCTTAAGCTCTCTGCAACTTACAATGCGTGTCTGCGCTAGGTGCCGCTCCCACCAACAAAATACCAATTGTGTACCCCCTATAATGGACTACGAGATTCTAGTTAGCTTAATGGCGGAATACCCCGCGGATATGAGGTGGTTTGCCAACCCCGATTCAAAGATGTGCCTATGCAACTCCCTTAAGTCACTCAACGTGATGGCAGAGCGCGACTCCCCATCCGAGTCCAGGTAAGCAAGCCGGTAGATGACTTTGCCTATTTTGTTGCCAGATTTCGAGAGAGGGGCACTTCGAGCTTCTTTCCTATCGCGTCTCCATCTGCTTTCAACTTCCCTCCACCTCCCACGAGCCCTGTTAACTCGCCACAATCGATGGCTCGTATGCATAGAACAAGTGCACTCACGGAGCATAGAAGCTTTACTATGCTATGGGTCTTATCTAGTTCCTAGTGGCTAGGGTTGGTTGTCGAGAAGTCAGGTACCCATGATGGGAGGGAATTTTTGGATACTGATCGGGATAGCGTCAGTGCAGGTCTTGTGCTTCACAGCTTCGCAGATCCTGTACATAGCCGAGCAGTTCAGGCCGTCAGTAAGAATATTTAGGACGGTTCTGCGTAGTGGCAGATGGTCAACATCTTTCCGACTCTGCGACTCTCCTCGGCATCGTCGCCATGATTAATGCAGAGGATGTCAACCCAAAGGAAGCGACTAGAACCTTGCGAAGAAAACTAACAGCTGGGCCCAGATTATTCATGACCACCAAGCTCATGCCATTTACGGTGACAGGCTTAGCCGTCTCCTCTTCGCCCCTAACATATGGCAAGGGGTCGTGCAATAGTGAGTACACACGAGGCCATAATCGTGCAGCAGGCAACTTATATCATCACCAAACTGCCCCGATTGCAATTCTAGACTTCGAACAGGGGAATCAGTGTACTCGAGAGGTGAGTATAGGATACCCTTACTTGTGGGGAGAATCTGGATCGAGAGTGGACACGAATTACACGGTCGGTCTTCTTTCAGCTGCTCCCTCAAACCGGTAGCTTCTTTAAGTAATCTCGGGTGCAAGTCCTCTCGGGGCCTTTCTCAATAGCGCCGATGCCCAATAGACGCTTGAGGTGGCGCGAGGGAGTGCTGGCTAGTGGATCCCCTCCAATGCCAGCACAAACACCACAGACGTCTGATCTCACGCAATTTACCCCAGACCAGGCTCCTTATGAAAGTGATGATGTGCCTACGAGAAGTATCCTTCTATGTCGCAATTGTATTCTCAAGGCCCCCCACGAATACCCTTACATTCAACGCTTGCTGCAGCTGATGGGTTGAAAACCGGGCTCACTTCGAGCCCGTGTGGCCAACTTTGAATTCAAGTTTTGTGATTAACCGACGACTGACCAAGCAGACGTACTGACTGATACGTCAATTGGGATTCCGGCTACAAAAGGCAATATATGCGCGGACGAATGTCTCTTATTCGGACTCGTCTCCTCGGAATTGAAGACAAGAGCGAGCGGTCTGGGGCTGTGGGCTCTTATTGGCCTAGCTCGTGCCTGACAAACGTCCCTCAGTAATACGCGCGCGGTCCTACTGCCGCGCGCGATCGACATGGATGACAGACGGTGCGAGTTTTTTCAAGCTACCGTAATGTACTATCCTCCCACCTCGTCAGGGTGCCTCTGAGTTGAACGATAAACTACATACCAAACTAATAGGAAGCTCAACTTAGTGACCGCCTTTTGAATGTAAATTAAACCAATGAGAATGGTGTAGTGGAAGCCCTGGGGAAGAACGGTATCGATACTATCTCTCCAATACCGTTCAAAACGCCGTCAGGTGACTGAAGGTAAAGGCATTCCTTCCACAACGGAGCGCCCGGGTCTTCATGACACCACTACTGATAGTTCAGATTAAAAAAGTTGTTTATGTGATAAAGGTACTTTTTAAAGAGCTATTTTCCTATAAAAAATATAAGATATTTTTATACACACCCAGAAGGGCCAGAGGTTCGGTGCGAGCGGGAGTACCTTTCATTAGTCTAAACCCCTATTACTAGCGCAAGTGTTGTTTTACCATATGCTAAGGGACATGGGTATAATGGTTAGAAAGCCTGCCCTCAGACAGCCTCAACAGTTCTTACCTGTACCAAATTCCCATGTCGCCAGAAGAGCCGCGCGGATTGTACGCAGTAAAGGCGGATGAATTAGCATCGGCGCAGTCTTGCGAAGGACAACGGCGATACGCGCCCGTCTGAAAGATTTAAGTTTGCTGGCATGGATCAGCATTATGGGGATACCTAGATCCCAAAAGCTCCATGGTGTTTGCCGGAATATCCGAACCGCGCGGGTGATTAACTCATTGACTCATTTGTCAGCAGAAGGGCATGGCCACTACAAGTCCATGCACTCAACTTACCCTAAACTGAGCTCGGCCGACTTAGACGACATTCGGCAAGTCATCGAATATTTTTCAATCTATTGACGATAGCAAGGATCGCGTGCCGTTTAGTCTTTGTTGTTATATAACCCTCCAGATCAAGGTCTACTTTTCTTCATTTCTTTATCATTGAAATTATCCAATTCATTTGACACACTCTTTAGTCCTTTCAGCGTCGTCTCTTTGAACCCAAGGTTTATCCGTGTCGAATAATCTCCCGTACACCTACAACAGCTGTAGGCCTCCACCTGGTCCCTCTTCCGTCTTCTCTGCTCTGTATCAGTCTCATCAAATGACAAAGCAAGTCGTTATTCTCGGCGGTGGCTTTGCCGGCATCGGCATAGCGCACAAGCTACTTAAACATACTGTTCCGAAGGCCAAGGGCGTCAAGGTCACCCTAATTAGCGCCTCCAGCCACCTGTATTGGAACCTAGCTGCCGTCCGTGGTGTCATCCCTGGCGAGATTTCGGATGAAGCTCTTTTTACTCCCATCGCAGATGGTTTCAAACGATTCCCGGCATCGCAATTCGAGTTTCTTGTGGGTACTGCTTCCACTCTCGATACTACCAGCAATCTGGTCCACATTACCACAGAGCAAGGCGTAAGAGCTGTCGGATACGACCACCTTGTCGTTGCGACAGGCTCTTCAACGACAACTGGCCTACCCTTCAAACATCTCAGCTCCTATGAGGACACGATTGATTCCTTACACGACCTACAGTCTCGAATCAAGGCTGCCAAGTCAATCATCATCGCCGGGGGAGGAGCAACAGGTGTCGAGACTGCCGGCGAGCTTGGCTTCGCCTATGGACGAAAGAAGGAGATCACATTAGTGGTCGAAGGGCCAAGGGTGCTCTCCGGCTTGAGGCCTGAGGTCGGAAAGGCAGCCGAGAATTATCTCCAGAAATTGAACGTCCATCTGGTTCACAACGTCAAGGTGACGGAATCAGAAGCCTCTGACGTCAAGCAGGTTGTGACGCTGTCCAATGGTAAGACGTTGACTGCCGATGTGTACCTCCCACTTTTCGGTGTCAAACCCAACACAGATTTCATACCGGCGCATCTCTTGGATGTACGTGGTAATCTGCAACTACAGAATACACTACGCGTGGTTGGACTGAGCAACGTCTGGGGTGTCGGCGATGTGGGAAATTTGGAGAACAAGCAGGCCATGAAAGCCGAGACGCAAGTGATCCACCTTGCCAAGAACCTTGATGCCGTCCTGACAGGCCATGAGAACCTGGTGAAGCAATACAAGGTAGACGATAAGCCGATGATATTTGTGACTACTGGCAAGAAAAAGGGCACAGGGCAGATGGGGACCATGAAGGCACCGAGTTTCCTAGTTTCGTATGCCAAGGGGCGGACACTTTTCCTTGACAAAGCACCTGGGCTCGTGGCTGGCAAGCATCTTGTTTCTTCATCTGTGTAAAGGCATTGTCGACTCAGATTTCAGCTTAATTCTCATAATGGTAATTATTGCAATTAGTTCAGTCCATTGTAACCAAGATAGCTTTCAAGCAGATATCCGGCCACACTAAGCAGCGAGTGAACTGTCTTGATAACGAACTTAAATGTCCAGTTGAGAATGGTAAAGACGACTCTCACGGCAGGGCCAGCGACCTTGGTGACCACCTTGACGGCTGTCTTAATGGCTATTTTCACCCGGAGTAGCTTTTGTCTCAACAATGACGGCAACTTTCTGGGTGGTGCTGGTTCCTGCTGTAGCAGCAAATCTGCACATCAGGACAGAATAGATAAGCCGCCCCACAGGATTTACCCTATTGTCTTCGACTTTCGTCCACTCTTGCCCTAAGAGCAGGATAATATGCCGAACTAAGATGATACGGCAGTTTATACTCACCAGTACCTGCGGAAGCGCTTAGACTCAACAAGCTGACTGAATCAATGTCTACTTGAGCGTTGTTGAGATCACGAAAAGGGATTATGGTCGCAGACCAGAGAAGCTGGAGGCCATACTAACTCATCATTGAGCGAGAATATCAAAGGCAGTCCCCCTAGATTATGCAGCAGCTTGACGTCACTACTCTTCTAGAAATCCTCGATGTGAGCATGATACGAGCCGAAGTTAGAACAGCTGTTGGTGGTAACATGTCCAGTTGCGTATGGATTTTGCTCCGAGGGGGTGATGGCCTTTCTCTTCGGTGCCTTGATATATATCTCAAGTCTTTGGGGCGAGGAAAGTCGTTGACTAGGCGCAGCACTCGTATCCTGTGGCACTGCCATCGTGAAGAGCAATTTGGCTAATGTATGGAGTTCGTGTATCTTACTACTGTCGGACTCAAGGCTGCGGAAATACACCTGATCAAACCAAGTTTGTGGCAAATAATAGGTATGAACAATGTGATCAGTAATTGCCAACGCGGCTATCTTCATTCAAGTGTTATTGCACCTTATATTGCCGTGACTGTTCCACTTGTCTCTTCCAGGTTCTTGGGTCTCGACTGGAGAGGTATTTATCCTTGATACGGCCGTGCCCGGACTCTTCACCGGTCACCTAGCTATAGAAGTCACCAGTAATTCTCAGTAGATCCTTTCTGTGGAATATCTCGGACTTTTCCGTCCGACAATAGGCACACGGTTCTTAGTTATCCTTAACTCGTGCTGGCACATTGTTAGGATCCAAACTTATGTAAATCCTTGACGTCGCCCCCTTAACCATATAATAAACCGCAATGTCATCGCCCATCTGAGTGGCAGTGAGGAAGGACGATTGTTCCGAGTCCTGATCGTCCCTACCATTAGAGTCACTCCACTTGCCGTCCTCGTCTCGCACCACGCGCTGCAGCTGGCCTCCCTTGTCAGCGAAGTAGTACAAGTACACTTTGACGCCTCTTTGTCCCTTGACAGGGACGCAGGCGAGACCAGTCATGTCGCGAGAGTCACTGGTGTTAGGAATCTCCTTGTCTGCGATGAAGGCGTCAGTTGCGATTCACCAGTTCAGGGTTTGATTTGCCTTTACCCTCTGTGTTGCCGGCTTCAACGATGCAAAGGGTCTTCTTGTCTTGGTAGATTATGAAGGATTTAGTGCCCAGCGGATCGTAAAAGGTCGCAAGGTTGGTAGACAGCAGAGGGGGCTTGGTAGTGACAATGGTGCTGGTGACTGAGCTCTCTTTCCATCCGAGCTTGATAGCCTTGATGACTGGGATATTCTTGTCATTGGTCCTGATGGTAGTCAGCAAGTCAAGGGCGTTGGCAACGTGGAGGGCAAAGAGAGAACGTACGTAATGCCGTACATCCATGACTGGCCATTCTTGTCTATGGTAGTTGTCAAAGCGACTCCCTGTACCTTGGAATCATCTTCAGGCATGAGCAGCTTAAAAACTGGACTCAATTGAGCGACCAGCTTTGTGTCGCTCGCATCAACTTCCTTGCTGCCACCACCAGGCTTGTCACCAGTCTTTGTGCTGGCGCTGGGCAATTTCATCAGACCGTAGACGTTGAGCTGCGCGTCACATTATTAGTCTTCGCCTTGTATCTCTTGGACAGAGTGTGTGTGAGGGAGTCTACCACTCCATTGGTAACCAGAGAACTAAAAGAGCCAGGATTGACAATCAAGTCATCCTCAGGAGGAGTCTTGATGTTGCCTTGGAACTCGGTGACGACAACTTTGTCAGGTCTGGGATGGCCGTAGATTTCCAGACCGGTCCCTTTGTTCTGTGTCAGGTAGAAGAAGTAGATTTCCTTCTCATTGAGCGGGTTGACGATGCTGGTGAGTGGGCAACTCATGTTGGATTGGTCGACGAGGAGGTGGTGATACGAAAGAGTGGTTGGCAAGATGAAATTGTTTATAGTATGGAAAAGAAGGGTTGGCTAGTCTCTCAAGTTCGGACATGCACTATGCATAGTGACTCTATATATGTTGAATCCTTAACCGGGTAGCTATTGCGCTGCTTGTTGCGAGCACCCTACCAGCGCGCAACGTAATTTGCAGCTATTCAAAATCGAAGCAGGACAAAAAGCTCCGCATACAGAATCCTAGATCCGCAGCGGAAGCCAGCTGAAAGTCCCTTTTTTCTTTAGCAAAGTCAATAGAACATGCAGTCTACACGCATGGTCACAAATTGAGACACTTTCTCTCGACCTTTGTTGATCAGGCGGTGCGTAATCGACTCAACTGGTTCTGCTGGGTGCACTCTTCAACGAGCCCTTCCGGCCTGGGCAAAACCGCGGCTCCAGCGACTAAGAGAATCCTCATTGCCTCGCTCAACGATATCCCCACGGTCAAGATCCCCCTCATCGGCGATGTTGACAAGACAATCGACCAGATCTTGCATTTGTGGGTTCAGGATACAAGCGAAGTACCGAGAAGGATGATCGTCCAGCGTCCGACAAGCCAACCACCACAGCAACGAAGGGCATCACGTATGGAGAGTTAATGGCAATCAACCAGACCTTGGAAGCTAGTGCAACTGGAGGAGGATCGGGTAGAAGACTTTTGTTCAAGGGGACAAAGGAAAAATACGATCACAAGGACGTCGTGCTAGGGAGTGGCCACCATTTCATAATGACCGGCAAGAACCTCAAAGGCGAGCTCATTGTCTTCCTTGACTACGTCTTCGGTAAAGACGCGCCCGCAAAGAAACCAGCGCCATCGACGAGCAGTGGTGAGGTTAGTAGTGTAAAACCATAACTGCTAGCCCGGCAGAAAAGCCATCCACACCGAGCGACAGTCCGGCCATGGCACCGTACAAGAAGACAGCCGGTCCTCTGTCTAGCTCCAACATTGGCTTCGGATGCGAAGGATCTCCCAAAGATGGCGGTACTCTGTCCATCATCATCGACGCCTCCATCCTCATTGACGCCTCCATCCTCATCGGGCCTATTGGCTTTGCGCCGATGGGTTTCAAGCTCTCATTCCCTATCACAGCCCAGACCAGCTTGAAGAATCTCTCAACACCCAAAGTGACGCTCGACTGGATCGCTGCGTCATTTCACAGGCCTCCCTTGACAATCGGCGGTGCTTTCATGCATTTGGTGTCGCCGGTAGGGATCAATACATGGGAGCCGTGATAATCAACTACGGAGCGTACCTCTTCCAAGCGACTGGATACTACGGTGATGTGCAAGACGCCAAAGGGCAAGAGTTCAAATCCGCCTTCATCTTTTGCAGAGTCAACGGCGCGCTCATGTCTGTTGGGTGGGCAGAGCGGTCGGGGCTGGTTGCTGGTATAGGATACAACTCCAGCATCAAGTTCCCCTCTGCTGCAGAGGTGCCGTCGTTCCCGTTGATAGCTCCTCCGCCCACTGCCGGCCCACTGGACAGCCTGAACCAGCTGATGAAGCCAGAGAACAGAGGCGTCATCACTCCCATGTTGGACTCTTTCTGGATCGCGGCCGGAGTCAAGGCAACGGCTTTCTAGGTCCTCAAGGTTGATGCGGTGCTGGTCCTCTCCTTTGACCCGACCATCAAGATTGGCATCTTTGGGTTTGCCGTAGCAGATCTCCCTCCCTCTTCCGATCCAGGACCGGGCGAGTTTGTCCACGTCGAACTCGGTCTGTCTACAACGGTGGACGTTGCCCTCGGCGTCATGAAGGTTGAGGGTCAGCTGACGCCGGCATCGTACATACTCCATCCTAATCGCCCCTTGACGGGAGGATTCGCCATGTACTCATGGTTCGACAGTCCTGATCCGAGTCTGAACGGCGACTGGGCCTTTACCATTGGAGGTTACCATCGCTCCTTGCGCCTCCCGCACACTACCCCGTACCTCTAAGATTAGCCATTAGCTGGTCCTTCAACCAGAATATCAGCATCAAAGGAGAAGCCTACTTTGCCATCACCCCCAAGCTCTGCTTGGGAGGTGGTCCGCTGGATGTGACGTTGCGGTCTTGACCCCTCCGCGAATAGTTCATTGCGTATGCCGACTTCTTGATCAACTACCAACCGTTCTACTTTGTAGCTGAAGGCGGCGTCAATGTGGGTATCGAGTGTGTCGTCGACTTCTGCATCGCCTCTGTCACGATCAGCGCTTCTCTCGGGGCGACCCTGTATCTGAAAGGACCGCCTCTGTGTGGACGCATCACGATGGACTTTTGGGTCACCACGTTCAATGTAGGCTTTGGTTTTGATCCTGAACATCCCGAGCCAGTGTCTCCCAGCCAATTCTTCGATCTCGACTTGAAAGATGGCGGTTCGGGAGGCAATATGTTTGCCGAAGGTGCGAACTCTGGGAAAGAGGCCGCAACTCCACACGTCTTCTCATGCCAGGCGGGTCTCGTGCCCAAGGGACAAGGCGAAACACTCAATGATGCGCCGTGGGTTGTTCGAGGGGCCGGCTTTGCTTTCAACGTGGCGTGCAAGTTTGCCATTGCGTCTTGCACCGTTGTTACCGCTGCGACGAAAGACGAGAAAGCCAGCGACAAGAACTCGCTCACAAGGACGTATAAAGAGGAAATGATCTATGCTAAGCCTATCAGGATCTCTGCACCGATGAAGTCGGACTTAGAGGTCAAGATATACCGCGACAATACGAAACCGACCATTTCGGCAACTGCAACAGCGGGTGATGAGCAAGGTAGGTGGAATAATGTGCAAAGCGTGCTTCGGCCTATGCCGAGTGGTCTTTGGGGAAAGTGTAAGTTGTCGTGTATCTCATTTGGGGATGGCCTGCTAATGGCTCGCCACAGACGATGAAAAGACCGACCCCTCTCGCAAGGACGCAGATAAGCCCGCCATGCTCTCCACTGGAGACGACATCAAGCAGCTCATGGCCGGCGTGGACCTACACGCTCCAGACGCTAAGCTGAGCAGGGAGGATGCCATCCAGTTCAACGTTGCCGATGCAATGGGCCAGGATGTCTTTGATGCCGAGCCGAAGCCCGAATTTGTGCATTTTGATGGCGCTGATTCTTCTTGGGATCCTGTTACGCCGAGCGGTGGCTGGAGAAAAGATAAGGATTCCATTACAAACGGGTGGGTATTGCAGGCAGAGATGGCTGCCGGTGTCCTGGAGGCATGGACAAATGTCGAGTTGTTAAATCTGTGGGACTTGAAGTGATTTAAGGCTATAGTTCCGGAGGAGACAATTAACAAGTTCGATGAAATGTATTTAACCATGTCAGCTGTAACTGGAGTAAGTTAAAGATATAGTATTTTTTCAATATATTTGTTATCTTAATATTATAAGAAGAGTTTAAGAGACATATATATATTAAGGTCATAGTCCTTAGTAGCGCACACTTAGAGAGAGGCTAGAGGCTAAATAGTAATAAAAAAAAGGCAATAGTAAATAACAGTATGAGGGCCCAAAACCCAAGCCAAAGGCAACAGCAACTCAGAATAACTAGAGTTTCTACTACATTAAGGTACAAGCCTTGCTATCCTAATCAACCCTTTAAGATGCATCAAGCAGCTGGGAAAGCTAGATTGAAAAGCTAGATAGAAAAGCTAGATATCGGAAGGCAAAATCGTCATGCAATAAAAGCCCCATGAGGGCTGCGAGAGGTTAGCGCTACTTGAGTATGTGGAGGGGACAGAAGCTACAAGCTGACCTTTCGTCGCATTCCAAGCTCGTCTCAGTTCCAACTCATACTCACGTCGCAAGTCAACTCTTTACAATTCCAGTCACATCGCGATTCAACTCATCAGAGATCAATCACCTCCTCGCAATAACCGACCCACAATGAACCCCCAGAACCAAACAAATAACACAATGCGCGTACAGCATATCGCACTACAGCCTGGCAAACTGTCGCCAATACCAGAATATGAGAATCGTTTTGTATATAAGCTAGATAAGAGAATCAAAGCAGATCGAAGCCTAATTCCTAGGCTATAAAGAGCATCTTATCTATCCAGTCTAAGATATATATTAAAGGCTGAAATCAGCCAGCCTAGCAGTAAGAGGAATTAGCGACCTTCAGCTGCCACATTCTCTAAGTCCTATTCCTAGCTATACTAGATGAAGATATAATCCGATAGATTATAATAAAGTAAGTCTTATTAGAGGAACTAGCTTAAAAAGAGAAAATAGAGGAAATAATAGCTATTAATATTACCTCCCTTAAAAATCTAGAGAGCATTAACTATAATATATAGGTCATGTAGTTATAGGCTGACCTTATGTTAATCAATATGTAGCCAAAGGAGTGATAACTGCATTAGAAACTAAGGGAATCCTGCTGCTTAGTAGAACGGTTAAAGGATTTGGCGGAGGAAGGTTAGTTCCTGGTGGTTAAGGGAGGAGGGATAAGAGTCTATCTATAACTAGGTCGACTAATCAATCGAGTCCTTCGTCTTATAATAACTCAAGTAATGCAAATACATAACTGTATAGAAATACAATAATGAGGAACGCGGTAGCGTAGAAACAAAAGTCTGAATAGCGTTTTAATAGTGATATATTTTTTTATAAAAAGAATAATATGGAAAAACTGAATTATATATCTATTAATAAACTGTAAAGTTTACTAATTAACTATGTTGTCTAGGGTAGGCTGATCCTAATTGGGTTTACGTTGGCAATGAATCAAGCACGTCTGGACTTGAACAAGCCAGTCACGTCTGGTAACAGTAGAGTAGAGGGTACTCAATGTAGCCAAGTTGTATTGATAGCTGAGGAGCTGCCTATATTATATGTGCATTTCTCAGTTGGCTGTATACTAGGAGGACCACCGTCGGTCTGTAAGGCGTCGGTCCCGAGGCGGACCCATGAGATTAGCCCTACCCAAGAAGGAGGCCACTGCGCATATGAACAACTTTCATCGTTTCTTCCCGGCCATTACCTCCCTCTAATCCCACTCTTCTCAGCGCGGAAAAATCCCCAAAGCGAAGCCAACCCTGTCTCAACTCACAAGCATGTTAATAATCTCGTTGCCCATGCCGCTGGGATCCGTTACCTCCTCCAACTGAGAGCTGGGGTTGTATCGTCCGATCATCCATCCGAGTGTAGAAGTGGCCATGCTTCTCGCACTTTCTCCTTATCCGGAACTCATCTTCTTAGCTTGGATTCTTGAGGTCATCTACCTTGGCAAACAGAATGACAAAGGGTTTCCTTGATGAAGCTACATAATGATTATTGATATACAACTCTCAGCCTGGGATGTCCAACCACCACCAACATCAACTATCGAGTCTCTCGATAAGCCGGCGGCAAAATATCCTCCAACGCCGCCTTTATCTGCAATGCCAAAGTCCTAGAGTGCCATCGGTGCTGCTGCGTATACCCACCCATGATCCAGTAATTATCAAGACGCGACTGACGCTTCCACATTCCACGAATTTCACCCTCGGAATCAACGCCCCAGGTAGAGTCGAGACGTGCCGCAATCTCTTGAGGACCCAGCACATTCTTGGCATTCCCATTGGTGGAGGAAGCTTCTCCGCCGCCGAGAATCTCAGCGGTGACGGTGCTGACGTCTCGGTCTGCGAAGCCAGTGCACCAAATGATAGCATCCGCATCGACGGTGCTGTTGTCGGAGAAGCGAAGACCCGCCTGTGTGAAGGCTACGGGCTCAACATTAGCCTTGAGGCCGACCTTACCTTGAGCGATAAGGTCGGTGCCGCCGACATCTACGTAGTGGCCGCCAGCTTTTTCGACCAGGTTGGAGTACAAGGCTTGGCTGGGATGAGCACTATCAAGAACAGGGAAACCAGCTTTGGCGAGAGAGGCGTAGCGGTCCGGCTCTTTGGACGCGAACATGGCGAACAGGTTACGGGCTAGTTGGCCGTCCACAGCTGCAGGAAGGGTGAGGAACATCCTGTCAGCGCCGTCGACGCCGAAGTTGTACGCGCCAAGGCTCATGTCGTTGCAGACGTAGTCCAAGGGGACCATGTATGTTGGAGATCGGACGTTCATGGTAGCTTGTAGGCCGGCGGCGTGGCAGTCTTCGAGGACATCAAAGGCTGTATTGGCTGAACCGATAACAAGGACAGACTGGAACATGTAAGACTTTGAGGAGGCACGACTCATATGCGACGCAAAAAACTCACCTTGATGCCCTGCTTGGCCAGTTCTTTGCCACTCTTATAACCTTGTGAGTGGATGCTGACGCCGCTATATAAATCCTTGTCTACAATAGTAGGGAGGTAGGGCTTCTGTGAGCCGATGCCGGTTGCTTGGACAAGATGCTTGGAGACGGCTACGCGCAGACCGTTGGATGTCTGGAACTTGACGGTCCATCGCTCGGTAGATTGGTCGTAAATTGTCGATTGGATCTGTGCCGAGTTGATGACGTTAAGGTTGAATGCATCCACGAACCGCCGAACCTGATCCGCCAATTCATCCTTGGTAAGTAGGTGAGGTGCTTGGAGCTCCTTGTTGTAAGCTGGTAATGATGAGTATGTGCCTTGTGTCGAGAGCAGACAGACCCGATTGAGGTCACTCACTGATGTAGGGCAGCTCAGCAAAGGAGGTGGGAATATGGAACTTCATGCAGTCGTATCGCAGCGCCCAGTTGTCGCCGACGCGGGCATTGCGGTCTACCATGATACTGTCAACGCCAAGGGCTTTGAGACGGCCAGCAAGGGCCACGGCACTGCATACGAAGGTTAGTAAAAAGCAGAGATGAATGTTGACTGGGCCACTTGCGCATTGCCAGCACCAACGATGAAGACATCAGTCTCGATGGTACCGACGCCCTCGAGCTTTCTACCAGGGGACTGGAGCAAAGTCTCATCCTCAGGGTGCAAGTCCAAACTGTCGAGTTTGGTGCTGAAGATCCAGATCTTCCACTCGAGTGCGCCACTGTTGTCAGGCTTGACCGGCAGGAGCAGGAATCGTCCGCTACACGAAGTGGCTGGTGCGGTGGTCCTGAAGGAAAGGGATACATCAATGAATTGCTTAAGTTAGGTAAGGTAAGCTAGTCAGCTATGTTACTTCCCTGACGGCGATCAATCACTGGACTTACAAGAACAGGAGTGGCGGGAATAAAAGTTGCCCCCTCGAGCTTCCAGTCCGACTCGATACCCCGGAGCTTCTTGGTCTCGAGGAAATTCGTCGCAATGGTCTGAGGGGTGAAGAATGTGCGCAGGTGATAGGTCAAAGCCAAGGCGTCCTTCCAGTAAGCCTGCTCAGCAAAGAAGCACTTCTGGAGAGCATCGACGTCATGGGAAGCTAGAGCAGCATTGAAGCTCTTCAGCACAGCAAGCGCCTGCTCCTCGGATGCTCCGTCGCCCGGTAGGGAAATCAGGCCCACGGTCTCTGCGTCGAGGACAGGAACAGGCTGCTGGGCAAACATCTGCCGCAGGTCCGCAGCAGGTGGGTATTCATGGGCGTCTATCGACTGTGCATTAGCTTTGCAACGATGCCACTGGGGGATTGGGAACGAGTTTTACTGGTAGCCATGGTTGCAATGGTTGCAGATTTTCTCAGAAAAGGCGCTTTTGATAGTAAAATGAGAACCAACCGTATGCGGAGAAGGATACGCACACAGTCACACAGTCGGGAGTAGACAGACAGGTACTATGTAGTATTTCAATCCGCCGGCCTATTGCCGACACCGGGAACTGTTCCCTAGCGTCTCGCCAGGTCGAGGGCATCCTTCGCCTCTACCACTCAATCTCAGTTACTACGTAGGCGTCTCAAGATGCCTGCCGGGGTCCTGGGTCCTTGCTAGAGGCCATGACGCGGCAATAATATTTCGTCGTAGTCGCGAGTAACACCCGTCAAGCAGAGAGCGGTTCCGCAACGTGTCTGGGCCAGGCTAGCTTTGTGGGGAATGCGACATGGGGAAACGGAACGATGCAACGGTGCTTGGGTCTTCCGCGTCGAAATGGCAAGGCGTTGTCGGGGAAGGAGACGTTCTGTCTCAAACGGGTATCGGTGCTTCAGCCAGGTAGCAAATAGGGCTCATCACGAAACAAAAAGTATGGTACGCTAGGAAGGGTGAAGAGGAGAGAACAACGCTTTGTGCAAAAAGCAAAATGGTTGATCAAGTCAGGTTCGGTGCCGGGAGACGGTCCGGGCCAGGTCCCTTGTGCCTTAGCTCAGCCTCTATCCCTTTGACTGTCGTAAGGCTACACCTACACTAGCAGCAGGGATTCGAACCGACTGAAAAGTGAAAAAAGCTAATATACATGAGATCCGACCTATTTTATATGGTGCCAGAAGTCATGATACATATTCATCTACATCACAGGTACATTGATCTTCCTACTGCCATATAGCTTTTTCAAGTCACAAGGCGTACCGCTGATCTTCCAGGCCTCTGCGGGGACTATGGATCAAGTGTAGTCTTACGACAGTCAAAGGGTTAATAACGAAGCGATGGGACGCTGAGAAGCAGGCGCACAGAACTTCTTCACTTCTTCACTTCTTCAACTGGGGCGAGCAAATAATCCTCAAGGACCCCCCCAGCTTCGGGATATGGCTGTTTCCCGGTTCTCCATGTCCCATCTCGACAGTCCCTGAAGGATCGGCATTCGAACGGCCTCCTTGGGGGCGGCGATGTCGCTCAGCAAATGACGGATCTTCAAATCTCGTAACAACAGGGGGTCTCGGTCTCGCAAATAAAAAGCAAAGTCAGCGAGGAAGGTAACAGTCTGCCCTAACGGTGCCTGGACCACCAATCCCCAACCTGAAGTCGGCAGCGATGCCTTAAGAAAGCCGTTTCTCTTTTTCGTCGGAATACCATGTAGGTAGATTAACTCCAACGGGGGCACCACCCACTCCGTACTATCGACACAATTGTACTCTTCGCCATGGCTATGACGCAGGAACAGCTCGAGCAGCTGCTGGCAGCTCCGGCCCTCGAGGCATCGGACGGAGTTACGCCCGAGTTTGAGAACCCACCTAACGGGAATGTCCTCGCTTGGGCAGTTACCACGTTTTGCATGGTGGTTACGACTCTGTGTCTCTTTATTCGAGCGTACGGCAGAATATGGCTGGAGCGAAAATTCACTATTGAAGAAGGTATGTAGCTACCTCCCTTAGCTTTCCACTCCTACCTACCTAGGTGGCTGGCATCGAGGGCCAACACTAACACTTGTCTTTCTGTCTCTAGTCTTAATGATATGCGCTTACGTCCGTCTTCCTTGAATCGTCTACGCTTTCATTATCCACCGCCGACCCATCGATATACTGACAAAACAAATTACATCAGGGAGCGTATTGGGGTACTGCCTACGCCGCATACGCATTGATCTGGACTCCTGGCTACTACGTGCACACATGGAATCTCCGAATGGGTGATCTCGTCAAGCCTCTCTGGGTAAGTCGAATGCCTCGTCGACATTCTTCTTCGGACAGCGATTGACCAGCCCCCTCTCCCAGCTCATCCTCATCTACGGATGCTGCTACTCTGCCGTCCTCCCGTGCATCAAAACCGCCATCCTGCTTGACTGGTGTCGAGTCTTTGTTCCCGGCCGCAAGACAAGGAGCTCCTTCTGGTGGGCATGCATGTTTGTCATTTTCATCCAGTGCGCTTGGGGAGTTGCCTGCATCATCCTGCTCAACCTACAATGTCGCCCTCACAATGCCATCTGGGAGTTTTGGGTGCCTAGCAAGTGTTACAAGCTTCCCAAAGTCATGTTAGGATCAGCGAGTATCCAGGTCATCTGCGATGTCGCCATGGCGTTGCTGCCTCAGCATATCATCTGGGGCTTGAAGATGAACTGGCAAAGGAAGGCTGGAATTGCCCTCATCTTTGGTGTCGGTGTCATGTGAGTTTTCCCTCGCCGCTCGTCGCGGCCATCGAGACTGATGATCGCCAGTGCCTGTGTCGCCGCATGCTTCCGTCTCGCCCACACCGTCACTTTCTCCAAGGAAGCCGACACCATGTGGTACATCGGACCTCTGCTCTTCTGGGCCTGTGCGGAGATGACGTGCGGGTTCTTCATTCTGTCCGTGACATGTATCCCAAGGATCGTCGCCGAGAGCGGGTTCTCTGCAAAGGTCAAAAGGGCTCTCGGCATCTCCGTCAAGTCTTCAAACCCCCCGAATGAGAACTCCGACTTTGGCCCTCGATCCGGTTCGAACCAGCCCGCCAAGTCTGGCAAGTCCTCCGACAACTACTACAAGCTCGACGAGGACGGTGTGCCAATGACCAACTTTGACAGGTCAGAATCACAGGAGCACCTGCGAGAGGAGGAGAGGACGCATGAGAGGAAGGCCACCGTGCATGTGACACGAACGACTATTGTCACTTCGAATTCGAATGCGAGCAGCCATGTTAGCATCCCGAACCTCACTCCTTGGGAAAGCCAAAAGAAGCAGGGATTATAGTACTGAGATAAGATGGGATATAATACCACATTATAACCCGGACAAAGCAACGATACAGTAGAACCAAGGCATAACTTTTCTTTTCCTTTGCCATCTTTGTACCTTAAGTACTCCTCAAACTGCGCTGCCTGTAGTGTAAGCGGAAATGTTCGCGGTTTTGACGTGTCAGGAGTGTCCCTTGATGTCACCCTACACAGGGCCAAGTCGACGTAGACACCGAAACATAATCTCGATCCTTCTTCTGGGACCTCTTGTAAGCTATGCCCTTCTGGTCTGTGATGTCTCAAGCATCAGTTATTGCATATTTCTTCTGCAGCTACGGTCCCTACGGCCCTCAGTTAGCTAGAAATTAAAGAGCTTTCACACACATCTCAATGCACCCTTCCTATCAGATGTAACAGTAACCGCCGCTATGACAAGCGAAGCGCGTAGTCCCTCTACGCGACACAGACTCGGCAATTAGACTGACATACGGCACCAACGCGTTTAGCAGCGGCACGACCTCGTTCACGGCGGGGGCGACCTTGGTGGCCTTGTTCGTGGAGGGTCTAGTTAGGCCACTCAACTTCTCGTATTGACGTGCATCGTCTGATTAGTAGGCAGTTTAGTCATTGATGGAACCAAACATCCCCAATGTGTGTTCCCACACTCGTTCTCTGGCGCCCTTGAACCTGAGCTTGTTCAGATTCGCACTGTTGTTCATTCTGTTTGCCTTCCAATCCACGCAGTAGTTACCGCTGCCAACCGTATCCTCAGATCCTACCAGAATGGCGGTTTCCCCAGAGCAAGGCAACATGGTAGCGCGGCCATCCGCATCCATGGACCGCGGCGGCAGGCTTGCTGACAAAGAGATGAACATCATTCGGTCACCGGCCTCGTCGTACGACTGTGCAAAGAGGTAGAGCATGGGATAAATGGCCCATTGGATAAGTTTTCGCACAATCCAGGGAAGATTGCCGGATATAACATTGGTTGTCAGGACTAGGCCAGGATAGACATGAACAAAGCTCACCGCCGGATGTCGAGCGGCGTACTGTTCCATGCAGAGTGTATTCATGAGTGAGCAATGCGAATATGCTGCAATGTTGCCATAGTGTTCCTTGAGGCCTAGATCGTCGAGATCAAGCCCATACTCGAACCTTTTTGGACCAAAGACGGACACGACACGAGGGGTTAGCGCTCGCTCGAGGAGGGGAAGAAAGTTGTAGATGAAACGCATGCGACCGTAGTATCGTAGAGACATGAGTCTATCGATATGCTCTTCGGTTTCTGGCGGACACTATGATAAGTCCCAAGCATTGTGGGCGAAATATTGGCGGCGCTCAGCTCACCCACTCTACCCGAAAAGGTCGGAATGTCGGGCGTCATGTAGAGGAGATCCACCTTGGACTCTGCCTCCGCTATTCGAGAGCATACCGTGTCGACGTCCTTGAGAAGGACAATGTCTTGCTGGATAAACTCGAAGGTGGACGACGGCGAGAGGGCTCGACAAGCAGCCAGAGTTTGTGCTGCGGAGGCGGCGTTTCGGCCGACCACGTAGGCCTTGGCTTCTATCGACCACTTTGCGAATGCCTTGACAGCAGCCTCACCGATGCCAGAGGTGCCGCCGACGAAGACGGCGACGAAGCCTTGGCTGTCGTTTTTGAAAGCGGGGAGGGCCGCGCGCATCGTCGTGAGATTTACCATGGTGTCAGGGGGTTCTGCAAACGAAGGTAAGACATGACACGACTTGATGCCTCGTCACTGTGAGTCTGGCAGTCACACCAGCGATGTTGCAGAGTTTAGATAAATATATTCTTTAAAGGTGAGTTCCATGTGTCTCCTCATCAAATGTCCTTTGACGAGGGACTACCCCTCACTAGATCTAACATTGATGCCTAAGGTGCTGTTCACGTGACTCCTCATCAGTCATCAGAGAGGTCAATGGTTTGCTCTTCAACTAGGCCTGTAATGAAGGCTTCGGGTGGTCAAGACCAAACAGAGGAGGCAGACCGCCTTGGTTGATTTGCCCAGCAACGCCAGCGATAGCAGCAAGGTGTGTGCCCACCGCCGACAATAGGAGCTCGCCACCGCTTGGGAACCACTCTGGCTAGCAAGGGTGTCGAACCCAAGTGTCAGGGCCAGGCCATTAAGCATTTGGCCGCCGATGAGCATGAGAGCGTCTCTAGCATGGCTACCTGCGTGTGAGGACCGGTCTTCTACACTGGACTCTTGAGTCTAGGGTAAGATGATCCTGATTGGTTTATAATACAGAAGAATCAGGCGTGTTGTTACTTTAAATAATGTAAGTTAGGTCTAGTAATGGTAAACTCTAAGGTACTTAATGTAACTAATATTAATAGCTGAGGAGCTGTCTATATTAGATATGCACATCTTAGTTACCATATACCAAGTGTAATGGTTGTGCTAGACCGCTATACCATAGGGCAAAAGATTGGTCAATAATCGCTATTGTAGCAACTATTGGGCACACTAGCTGTTCTTTTAAGCCTATCGCTGTTCCGGAGGACCAGGCCGTAACAAGTAGGTATTGGCTAGTATATAAGCGTTTATTTAATAAGGTTGATGCGACGGATGCGGCAGAGGCATAGGAATGATTAGCGACACTTAATGCACTGTCGGACGGATTTGTCGGAGTATCTATGAGCGTTGCCGCCGCTGATTATACATCGTCCGTCATGTGAGGCGTCTGGTGGGTGAATCGGGCCAACTAGATACTCCGAGTCATTCTCACCACCCAGGAACCGAGGCGACGCATAGCCGAGTTTTGCTTTAAGGGTACCATGGTGGCCAACCGTATTAATGGCCACTCTTTCGCTGGAACACACGCAGCCTTGGGCAAATGTGACGAGCCTTGTTTGGTCAGGTCTCCGATGAAGATATACGCTTCATAACAGCTGGTTAAAAGCTGTCCTCAACCAACTTGTCCTCCTTTAGCGCTGCGCAGCCTCTAGTCGCTGGCATAAGTTCCTAAGCTTAGCGTCGCCTCAGTTTGCGGCTTAGCAAGGCAAAGCCTTCTTGATGAATTTCTGCATCCGTAGGGGGGCTGGTGATACTAGCCGTTTCTTCGGCCCCCGCGGACGTCCGAGACACGGCCATTTGGCCCCCCACCTATACTAACCTCGGCCGATTTCCCCCTGTATCTTGCGCCAGGGGCACATTAGCTATATTATCGTCGTCTCAGGTGTTATGAGTACGTCATTTTTCTTTGCATTCCCAAATATGGCGCTGCTATGGCGACTGATACGTGGGCGCTCGGATACCCAAATATAGTGGCTTGTACAGCCTTGCACAGCCTTCGGTAGAGCCCGCGGCGCCCGATGATTAGCTATCCTGCGAAAGAATGCGAGCCTAGCACAAACCAGTATGGCTGGCTTTCGTCTTCGTCACCTTTTGCTTTTTCTTCTTCGGCCGAGCTCTTATAGCATGAACCTTCGCCGACGTGTATAAAGTTGAGCCGTTTCTTCTCAAGTGGGTATTAGAACTCAACACATCAGTCATTCTCGCCCTTGAAGATTTAATTGCAGCCATGGAACCTAACTATAATAACCCGTTCGAATCTTCTGTGAATGACGACCACAGCAGGCACGCTTCGAGATATGAGTGCCAGAATACTTCCTTTCTTCCACCACCGCCTGCATCTTCCGCCGCGAGGGTATCAATCCAAGAACAGCCAGCAACGGCGCGAGAAAACCGCAAATCAGGCCTCAGCAATCGTCTTCACGACCTAAGTGCCAAGATTGCTAGCCCAATTAATGGCTTCGCGAACAAGCTCGGATGCGAGGCATTCATGCCTACCTCGCTAGATAAAGAGTGCGATAAGGCAGCGCGAATATTGACATCTTTTTGTGGTACGTCTTGGTGATGCATGGCAGACGAAAGGCTTAAAAGGTGTTGGAAGAGAGATACTAACCTCAGCCGCGTTGTTTACAGACGGATCACTATTTGCGACCGATTCGTCTACGGCGTCGAAAGAGTCATTGTCAAGGCGGAAGGCAATAGCCAGAATTCCTCAACAAGTTCTTGAGTCCGCCGCAGGTCTTGCTATTTTCACCGCATTTCGATCAGGGACGCAATTCTCTTGGGGGAGCGGCTCTGGAGTTGTTATAGCACGGCGAACGGATGGGTCATGGTCGCCACCGTCTTCCTTCGCCGTCAACACTCTCAGCGTTGGCTTCATGTTCGCTATGGATATATACGATTGCGTATGTGTTCTCCGGACTCCCGAAGCAGTCGCCGCATTCACCAAATCAAGGGTTTCCTTCGGTGGCGAGATGGCTGTTACTGCTGGGCCGGTTGGTACTGGTGTTTACGTTGACTCGGCCATTAGCAGCGACGGGATCGACGAGCCTATATGGAGCTACATGAAGAGTAGAGGTTTGTACGTCGGGGCGCAGATTGATGGAACTATTATTACGACGAGAGACAAGGCAAACGAGGACTTTTACGGGGTGGAGGTTACTGTTGCTTCTATTCTACAGGGCATGGTTCCAGCTAGAGGGCCGTTGTGGCCCGAAGGATATTGGAAATTGAATAATGTACTGCGAGAAATAGATAGTCGTAGATAAGAAGTGCTATATTCGGGGCCCGAGGTTGTAGAACTTGCCCGGAGTATTACTTACTGCGTGCTCCAACGTCACTAGACTCGATGTGAATGCCCTCACTCACGCAGCGACAGCGATTTGGGCTCTGACTCGCCTAGTTTCGATGAAGTTGCGTGGCTCAAGGCCTTTACTACATTCATTCAGCCCGATCTTAACGCCCCTGTGGCCAGGGACACCAAAAGGTACACGGTTTTAGGCCTGGAGCTATGGATACTATGGCGATGACGAGGATCGCAATCCGCTATCGTACTGGCATGAAATCGGTTCAAGTATCCTCGACTGTCGCCCATGGCGCTACATTTTACTGATGACTGAGGTGAATAGTCAGTTTCTCAGTTGAAAGATAGATAGATGAGGCACAAGATGCCAAGGCGGGGATTGGAACGCACTATGATACACATGTATAAGACCATGGTAGTCACATCGTCCGGCTTGTTCACCCAGAAGCGAATAACCACCTGTCCAAGAGCTGCTCCCCTCGGGTTAGCCCGGCTCATCACCGTCGTAGCAGTTACTCTCCCTGAGCTCGCGAACTGCGTTTCCGAAAACCTCGCGGGAGCGTTAAGAACGAGAGACTGCGCCATGCCGAGCAGAGCCTAGCCGACGGCGACGACGACGACTGTGCTACTCGTCGACGAGTATGATCCTGCGTATCGAGCCCAGTTGCCAACCAGGATCAAGATGCTGCCGGTGGTGATGCTGCCGGTGGTAATGGTGGGACGCAACCCCCAGTCCAGCAACTTGATAGCAAGAAATGTCATGGCAAAGTTGGCGAAGACGAAGATGGTGCTCAGCCAGTTGATCATGGGCCCGTCGACATGATCGAACTCAGCTGCATCTGAGGCGACGGGCGCAAACATGAGCCACGGCAGGTGTAATCAGCGGTCAGTCATGACCAGTTCAGCAAGTGCATTCAGGAAGGACAGCAAAAGTATACGGTGGCGAATCAATCCAACTCCCATGCTTTGTAAGAACATGGCGTTCAACAGTGCCAACACCACGAGTCCTAACCAACGCATCTTGTATGTCTTGAACTCCTCTTGGGCGCTGCCAATATCGACAGACGCGCCCGAGTCTTACCTGAAAATCGAGGAGAGGACCTAGCTGAGGCCACAAACGCCCAGATTTTCACAGAGATGGAGAGCAACATAATTGTACAAAGACATCTGATTCTTCTCCGTCCTCAACGGTCACCAGATTTAGAGATGTCGCATATCTCATTTTACGAGATAATGAACAATGAACTACTGCTGCCGAAACAGTTTGCAACATGTTCTCTCTCCACCTCCTATCCCACCTAATTATCCAGCACACAATCTCTCACACCCTCCTGCATACACACCTACAGACAGGGGTGAGTCCACCGCAGTAGGATTCCGAGCAAGTAAAATAGTTACAGTCGCCATATTGCTTGCAGCAATGCGATATGCAAACCTCTTTTATGGTAATTGCGTTAATTCCTCGCTATTAGCTGAACAGAGAAAGATCCGACTTACGCTTGGTACAAGCCCGCTTCTCCTGCAAACAAGGGTACGTTAGCTAAAGTTTATTTGTGTAATATGCCTTGGAGTGAGAAAAGGGGAAGAATTGGGACGTCTGGCATACGAGGCTTTCGACTTCATCAGTCGGTGCAGCAGCAGCTAGGGCCACGAACAGAGTTGCTACGGCGAAGAAGCGCATACTGTCAGGTGTATACTGGACGTGAAGTGGTTTGTACTGTTTTGGTGTAGTGTTTTACTTAATGCAAATTGATATCAGACAATGAGGTTACTCGAGCAAGTTAAGGAGATATCATAGACATTTATATATGTGTTGCTACTTGCCAGCGGGGCACGAGAGCGGGGTACGGGTAAATTGTGCGTCTTCCAGACATCTAGATATGGTACTATCCTAGATCTGGACGGTTCTTCCTATCTTAATTGGTACGGATGTAGGCTTCTAATGTTCGGTATTACAAATTAAGCCGCGCTTACGGGAACTCAAAGGTTCCCGGACCCGCGAATCTAATATCAAGTTTGATGGATCATCACCACAGATTGCCGCACAGCTTGATTCATCCTCTGGAGGATGGATGACTCCGCTTCCATACAGCCTGTCGCTGCTGGGGTCCGGTCGCTTGTACATCTTCCGCAGCCGGTGTGTTTTCTCGAGAGCGACGTTGATGGCATCTTCAAAGTTGATGGCCTTCCTCTTCATATTGGGCCCCGAGCTCATTCACAGCTGCTCGCAGGAGTCTGGGAGGCTGATTCAAGAACCCTGTTGTTCAGAATTTCTGATCTTGAATGGATTATCCAAAGTCGTACTAGAACACCCCATCCTCGCCGTCACGGGGTGCGTTGATCACAATGTCACCTGGACGAATATCGTTTCAGAGACTGCCCAAACATGGAATAATACTAGAAAATCCTCAACCAGGTGGAGAGCATTATATCAGATAGTACTTCACGGTTCAGCGATTAAGCTTGTAGGCCATAGAAGTCAGGTATAGTCGAGCCCCCCCGTGCTAGTAAAAAGTCATCTATCCTTATATGCGAACTGGGTGCGCACCTCTTCCTCATGGCTTACTAAACCGCTTCGAAACTGCCGAATCCTTTCTGCATTAGCATACGCCTAGGAGAATAAAAAGCCGGGATGATGTAATAGGTGCTTTATCGACACCGTTAGGCCATATATACAACCTGATGCGCATATACCTCCATCCTCGGGACTAGATGAAATAAGGTAATGAAGGGGAGCAAGATGAGAAAAATGCACCTTAGTTTATTTATTAGGCCCCCTAGGGCTGGATCCATTATATTGTATGGATCCCTCCTATGGTCTGCCTGCTGCTGCGTTAATGGCAGTAACTGAATGACCTGGTCCTTGCGTGTCGGACAATTTTTGGGGGTGGAGGGGGGAGACGTTTTGCGGGCCTTGGATGTTGCACAGCGCCTTGCACGCGCCGCACTGAGCCAAAAAGAAGAAGAAAAAAACCCTGGACAAGTGCTGGTGCTGGTGCTGGTGCTGGTGCTGGTGACGGTGTTGCTTTGTGTTGGTGGTGGTGTTGGTGGTGGGCTTGGGTGCTCGCTTCGTTTGGCGTCGATATAGCCTCTCCCATGCTTCAGGTTCCCATCTTAGCTGGCTCGGGAGACGCAAAGGCTTGCATAAGGCACCGTACAAGCACAGTAGGTTTGCGGCTCAACCTACCTAATACTCAGTACCGCCCAGGTGTATGCGTAAGTAAATGCAACGAAACGAAAACACGCCCAACCCTGGGGGTTTGCTGGACCGTTCCCAGCTCCTCGGAAAATCCCCACGCACGCCTCGCACGATATGCCTACATCTCTTCGGATGCGGGTTTTCGCGCGCCCTCTGTTCGCATCGCCCGGAGCCCACACACATCCCCACCCTTGTTCCGAGGAATGGGTATGCTGCGATGCGACGAGATGTTGGTCTACGGCACGTCGCACTGGAATCAACTAGGAAGCTAAACTAGCCGCTCTGTGCGACATATAACTTGGGGCTTCTTGTCAATCACCGAGTCTCACTACCTATACCGAAACCGACGCGGCGGCCCAGCCGTGGTCGCGCCAAGCCAAGCCGGTGCTGGTTACAGGCAGGACATGTACATAGTATGGGCTCCCGTCAGCGTCATTCTGTCAGTCGTTGCGATGTCCACCTCAGGGCTGGATCGGAAGTCGGGCCTAACAGCCCCTGAAGCTTCAGTAGATGTGGATATCTTATTCTTAATTGGACATGATTTTCGTCTGTGTAGGTCTTGCATATGCGCTAGTCCACATAGAACACGGACATTAGAGAACCGCACCTCGGCCCGTCGCTAATTGGCCTTGATAAGTGGCGGAGTGATGCATTTGCAGTCTTACGTGCCTGACTTTTCGACAGTACATCCAATCAAAATCGCGATTCAGTGCCACAATCTCTGCCTCAAGGCCATTACCACTGTCCTTAGGCTAGGGGCTACTGCAGGCCGAATTATATTGCTAGTTAACGCACCCCAAACCACTACCGATCCTGTTCTCCTTACAATTACTACGCCTACATACTGTCTCTCTGCCTACGAACCGCATAACCTAGCACTAATAACTGCTTATAACAATCTATCGCTCGCTTACTCCAGCCCCTTAAAACTGCTAAGTACTTGCCGATTTTACCTTCTTTACTATAGATATGCAATAGATTATGAAGCTCACTTGAGCTTTAAACAAATGACGTAGTGTAATTGACTGGGCTGGCCCCCTTCCTCCCTCTAACCCCCCTGAATAACTACGATCCACTTTACATCCTCCCTACGTAATAGTAATCTTAATATACTTAAAATAGATGATCCAGGCTGGTCTTAGCCAGCCTGGAAGTTTGGCATAAAGAAGGATGACCTCTTTATTAAACTCTACGATTAGTATAATACCTTCTCCTTTAATATAGGACCCCGAGCCTTTCTACTACGATATCTATGAAATCTCCTACAATGCTGACACAACCGATGAGTTCCATCGCTCGATGGCTGATCGCCAGCGCCACCGGCTCCTTAGTTCAGGCTAGAGATCAAACGCGAAAGCTCCTTCACGTCTTCTCTCGAAGCATAACCTTCAAGTACATTCACTCTGGGCGCAGTAAAAAATTTCCGCGTCCTTAAATGGCATTTATAATAAAGCACAGCTCTAAGAATAGCAAGTTCATTCTCTGGCCTCCTTCAGACAAAGCAGCCTGCGATTGCCTTTACTGCAGCAGAAGGTTAAGTGAAGTGACAACCTAACACTTTCCAAGAGCGGCTATCATGGTACAAGGTCAGCAACGAGCACACGTTACCAGCTGCGTGGAAGAAAGTGTACTAACCTTTAGTGCATCGGTTATCGGTGTAGGCGCCGGACACGTAGCAATACCCTTGAGCATGCGGGAGGCGGTCCCAAGTGCTACAAGACCACGACCATCAGACACGTCATGCCGTTGTCGACAAGTTAATAGTAACTCACCAGTTGCCTTCGTGACAAGTCCCCTTCTTGTAACAATCAAACCTGTACTCCTGGCCCTTATACACTGAGTACTTGATTGGATAGTTGGTGCCAGGTCCACTGCGGCAGAAGGCGCGCTTCGAGACGTTGACAATCTTGCACTTCCTAGTGGAGCGTGCAAAGAGGTCACGAGCCACGAAATCAACCTCGCTCTGATCAACGCCCCTGGGCTCAGTTCCAGTGGCATATTCGTCTCTTACGATGCCAACGGGGACTGCGTCCGCGACTGGCGAAGCGAGGACGCCGGAGAGGGGAAGGAGAGAGGCAACAACGGTAGAGAACTTCATTTTGAAAAGTGTGAAGGAAGCAGAGTATAGCTTGGGACGGTGCTTAAGCGAGGATGGTGTATCAGCAGTGATGGAGATGGTGATGGAGGTTCTCTGGGACATTGCTCTACTTTTTATTCCTGGACTACTCCAGCTTCTACCGTCCTTCCGGGTGAGATTTTTTACAAATACTCAATCCTCGCAACCATCACGACGTAAGCACGGAACCTTGATTGCACCGTGGGTGCAGCAACTGAATAACATATTACTGACAGGGTTTGCAGCTCAAGCCCGGGTTCGGAGCAATGGATCATCCACGTTGGCGGCTTGTGTGGGGGAAGATCGTTTAATCCCTGAAGATCCATATTGCGGAGTCCCATGTTCAGCCGCAGGGCGAGACGATGCACGGGAGTAGCGGACAAGATGAGTATTAGACGGTCCCGCTCCAGTCTCGCTTCACAAACTGCAATGCGCTCCTTCTCACTTCCCTGAACGCACTTGTTTCCCTTTGCGGTTCACACTGCGGCTTGGTAGGCCTTGTGTGCTGCAGCCTCATCAAGCTGTGGCGTTGGTAACTACAACGACAACGGGAAAAAGGTGCCTGCCAAGCATAATCATCCCTGGAGAACCTGGCCAAGGCGGTTAGTCTGATCCATGTGCAGTTAGGTCTGTGGGTCAAGACGGATATGTCGCTGTATTGGTGAAAGTGCTTACGACTAAAATTAAAGTTAAAGAGGGATAAGACACAGTTCTCACCCTAATATAACCCTAACCTAAAATGCGCTCGCCGGTTAAAGGCGATTAATCCGCTGGCAGGAGACGAACAAAGCAGGAGGGATGCCCTCGATGAGAAAGATTCAAGCCGACCCGCAGCGGCGGCTGACCGCGTTCGCCTCCCGTCCACCTGTATCCGCTCCCGCAGCTTGGCGTGCCATCCAACTTATCTAATCCAGAATCGCTTCTTCATACAATTCTATCCTATGTACTCCTGTATCGGCACGAGGTGAAATGTAGGCTCCTGAAACAAGGTCTGCAGGCCGTAGAAGTCGGGGACAATCGGGGCCCCCCGTACTATGAGCAGTTCCTCTATCCCTGTATGGCGATTAAAGGCAGCTAATTGCAATGCAGTCAACCCGCATGCCCCTTCTGCAGCAATATCGACCTTGCCCACGTCGAGAAGCATCTTGGCTACCGCCTCGTGTCCGTTCTCGGCGGCCAACGAGAGAGGCGTCTGGCCGTACTTTGTGTCTCTCGAGTCCACATCGACCTTGCCCGTATCGAGAAGCATCTTAACTACCGTCTCCCTTCCGTTCCTAGCAGCCCACGAGAGAGCGCTTCCGTAGTATCCACCTTTCCCATTGATGTCCGCACCCTTCTCGAGCAGCAGCTGAACAATCTTGCCGTGTCCTCCCGCTGATGCCGCTTGTAGAGCGCTTCCGCACTCTTCACCTTCTGCATTGATGTCCACATCCTTCTCTGGCAGTTGCTGAGCAATCTTATCGTGTCACTGTTAGGGTCCGACCCCCCAGAACAGGGATATGTGCGAGGATTGGTGCCTCCCCAAACTTGACCACTGAGGCCTAATTTCGGATATCTGTCCGTTTGCTTACCAGATCACTGAGTACAGTTTTCGAATCCAGTTTGTCCCTTGGGTCCAGTTATAGGCACCTGTCTGTCTCCTGGCCTGAGTATGGGCGACGCGAGCGTGACGGCTATCATCGGCTCAAGTGGGTACGATCGCCCGATAATGATTGGTCCTAGAAGCTCTTGGAGATGGATCGTTGATTATTGATTGGAAGAGATACTTGACCCCAAAAATAGCTCAACATCCTCTTTAAACTCCTCGGATGCCAAACCAGACACATAATCGCAATGTGAATCGATCTCACGGTCTAAGTTGCCGTGCGTTACACACAGGGAAAATGATGATATTGAGAGCCAAATAGGCTATTGCAATTGATGATAGTTACAGCCCTAGTTCAGCTGCTATAACTGCTCTGATCGATATGATTATGATGATGATAATGTCTCTGTCTCAAGGCCTTGATGCCCGACCCCTCTTTCTCAGTCATCGGCCAGGCCGACTCCCTTTCTGACACGACAATATCGTGACAGAGTAATAAGTTGCTACGAGTAGCTGGAAAGATGACAGAAAAGAGGGGCAGGCTGCTACTAGTAGCAGGAGAATAGTAAGCGCCTGTCGCATTTAAGGGCACGGAGGCTACTAGTAGCTGAGGAAGTGCTAAAATTAGGAGGGGCAAGCAGGCTACTCGTAGCTGAGGAAAGTGCCCCCCCGGAAACAGGAGACCGGTCCCCTACAGGGTCCGCCAATGCCTTTCGGAACAGGCCTGAGCTACCCCTCTTCGCGGACTCTCTTCCAGCTGAACACGAGACTTTCTAGGCATCAATCTGGGATGCTCATTGGACAAGAACTATTCCGAGGACGAGATTGGATGTGTGCGGATTAATATTTATTGCAGTATCCGAATTCCCTTTATCTTATCTTATCTCACATAATGAGCGGGGTACCGTACTGTTAAAACGTCATCTTATTAGCTGAGCCCTCCAAAACACAACCGAAATCTGGCACCCTAAACCCATCATTAATCGTCCTATGATTCCGCAATCTTATATCTTCCTTCCGTCACCGCTTATCCTTTCTAAGCGCTATACCTTCATAGTACTCTACTAATAAGATGCATATAACCTTTATTTTCATTTTCTACCGCTTTAGACTCCTACAATTAAACCATTAAACGGAGATATATATACTAACTAAATCATACGTCTACTTAATACATGCAATTTCGAAGTAAAGGAATTTAGAGATGACGAAGTCTCACAATATACTATCATATTATATACGTAGGATGGAGAGGAGGTTAGCCTTCAGGATCTGGAAGGAACCCGCGTAGCGAATAAGAAGGGGTATTAGAAAGTCAAAAGCTACTGCTCCTAAGCTCTTACTGACGAATTCGAATATATTTGGATAAATACATGCTACATTAATAAGACAAGTAGCGCAGAGCTCTCCGAGGCAATTAACTCTATATACTGTTGGTACTAAGAAGCTGATATATACTACGGTTATCTTGCCGATATACTATCAAAAGCTAAGTTTCCTAGTAGTAGGTGGTTTACGAGAGGATAGACCCTTTAAGAGTTAATCGCTTCGCAGACTCTAATATTTCTTAATAAAGAATAGAAGAAGCTAGGGACTAAGGCAAGCCTATGACAGGACATATCCGACTATACTAGTATACCCGTTAGTATCCTCACAGAAGATGACGACTTAGAAACGTTTTACATTACACAAAGGATATTATAGGCTGCGAGGAGAGAAACCTCAAGAATTAAGGATCGTGCCTATTGCTTATTGGGCATATTTGGTATTAACATGTCACTAATCTACAGAGAAAGAGAATCTGCTTTCACTAGACTCTAGGAGAAAATCATAAGAATTTCAGATAATCAGAGTCTCTTCGCATAGAAATCTCCTAATAATAACAGCGGACTTCTGGCCACTTCTCTGGCTACATTCATCAGTTCCAGCAACATCGTCTAATTTAATCCTTTTAATACTCTTTACAGCCCTTTAACTGTGAGCAGCAGAGGGATCCATTTAGAAGTCCGATTCATAAGTAAAGGTCCTTAGGGAGTAGGGCTTACGATCCTTCATTGCAGAGAAGCAGTTAAAGAGGATAAACCAATCGCTATCTATATAAAAGATTTATTTCTAATAATAGACCAATTTAAGAGGGTTCAGAGTAAAGAATTCGAACGGCTCGATCTACGAACATTCAAACCGTTACAATATCCAATAAGAAGGATTTATATCTGAAAAGGGCATATAATACATATGCAGAAGATACATATACGATAGTCGAATGAACTTAGGAAATGCAATAGTAACACTCCTAAGATCTACCCTAATAATCAGATAATAAAATTAATGAATTTCAGTAAACGGACAGTATTATTACAGACAGCAGAAGAAGGACTTAAAGACAAGATATAGATACTACTAACATAAAGCAACATTAAGGCTAACTTACAGAATGAAGATAGTGTAAGGGTTGGTCTGTCAAGGTGTCACACAAGAGATCTGAAGGTGGGTATAGGGTGGTGTGTAAGCGTTCACTTGGCGAGTGCTCAGCGAGCCCTCGCCGAAGAGCTAGTCTAGCCTATGTCACGTGGCCTCTTATCTGATAAGCCCACAGCTCCATCGGCCCTAACTCTTACAGATAGACGGACAGCATTATAGCACGCAGTAAGGGGGGGGCACGAAACTGTCATTAAAATGCTACTAGCCAGAAGAGATATTAAGGCCGACCTGGAGGATGAACGCTGTCTCACACCGCTATCATAGGCGGCGCAAATCGGGCACAATACTATCATACAGCTACTTCTCAACAAGGGCGTCCGCATCGACGTCAAGGATAAGGATGGCCGGACGCCGCTATCATAGGCCGCGGGGAATGGCCACGAGGCCGTTGTACGGCTGCTTCTCGATAAGCACGCTAGCATAGAGGTGAAGGTATTATTTCGCCGGACGCCGCTGTCTTGGGCCGCTGAGAGCGGGCACGAGGCCGTCGTGCGCCTGCTGCTCGAGAAGGGTCAAGTCGAAGGATCAGTATGGCTGGACGCCGCTATCTTAGGCCGCCGAGAGCGGGCATGAGGCCGTCATGCAGCTTCTACAACCTAAAATATAATTGCGCTCTGCTTATAATACCGCTTAAACAACTTGCTTCATTTTTCTATTACAGCATGACATTGCAAGGGTTATGTAGATTAGTGGAAATACTGTGGTTTACTATCAGAGTCCCGGCCCTTATGAGCTATCGCGATTTACTGCCCGTTAAGTCCGGTTTCGAATTAAATTCTCATTCGAAAAGTCCCCGCTATCACAATAATCAATCTCGTTAAGCTATATAATAATATTCCATTAATCACTTTATGTTCTAAGAGTTATAGTATGCTTTAATAAAATTTATCTCTACTAACTTAAGCTTAAGGTAGACTTAGTTTCATTCCCTAATCTTCTTTAATCCTGATTTAGATACTGACGTCAATATAGACATTTAGCACACTCTATATGTTAAATGATAAAACTGTAGTAACTTCCAGATCTGGGATGGACAGAGGTATAAAGGTCTCTAACTATAACGCGACTGAGGTGTATAGCAGGCTATCCCTTTAAGTGGCGTAAGGGCATACATTGCCTTAGTCGTGCTTGCGGATAAGTTCGGCTTCACATCGAAGGCTACGTTTGACAGTGCTACTGCGATGAGGAAGGAGCCTCCTCCACGGAAAGCAAAGGCCGAGCTGGGGAAAAGTCGAAACCCCTTCAGCAGCAGTCCGGATACTTCGCCATCTAAACGCAACAAATATTCCTCGTCCGGTAGAGACACGAATGATAAGGGGACAGAAGCTGCGGACGATTAACGTATCCCTATCGACCCGCGGCTTGAACAGGACTTGGCCAGTCAAGAGGTAGAAACAATACTTATAGCAGGTTAGCAATTCGATGCAGCACCATGAAAGACGTTACGGAGTAGAACTGAGAATAAGACTTATCCAAAAACTGAGACTTCAGAGTCCAAACCAGAGAGATAAGATGCATCTGCTCCACCAGCTGATTATAAAGAACAACTAATGCAGCTTCCTCCAGAAGGCACCACTTACTCTTCTTTAGAAGAAATGAAACAAGAGCTCATTGAATTTGCCAGATTATAAGGCTCTAGTATTCGTATTAGTCGATCCATATAAAAATTCTCTAAAGTCACAGGAGACTGAGTAGCCAGGAAGAGGCTTATTTAGTAATGTAATCATACAGCGACCAAAGCGAAGGCAGGATGTACTTTTTCGTTTAATTCCGTAGAGATGAACATAGGCATAGATCGATAGGAAATAAGATACAAGGAAAACGCAGGTCAACATGTCCATAACCATAGGTAGACCAAGAGATGGGCCTGTTACACTGATAAGCGAAAAGGTTGCAGGTAGTAGATGGATGCATGCATGTGGAATTTCGTGAATTTTTATTGGGATATTATTGGTTCCGATAGGTCAATTCAATTAGAGTGATAGGGATTAATACGATCGAGACCAAATCGATGATGAAATTGATGTCTGATGATGATGTTCTGTCTTCCGTTAGTGTGGGCCGCCGATTTCTGTGGCGCAGTGTGGCTTAACAAAACGAACAGGAGATCGGTCCCTGGCGGTCCCTCGAAAACCTTTCGGAACGAGCCTGACTAGATGAGTTAAGCAGAGTATATATATACACATCAAGTAACAAATAATAAGTAACCTTTGATATATGCGATGGGGAAAAAAGTGGGTCTTTATGGGGTTTTCTTAGAGAGGGTGTCTTTCAATTCGCTAGGCACTGCGGGGTATATGTATGTATTAAAAGCTAGTCGCGGCTAGATGCATAGGAATTGTATGTTATAATTGATCTAACTAGCTAAAAAAAGGGGAGATGCTATAGTTAGCTTTATAATTAGCGATATTAGCTATTACTTTATAAATTAAGTATAAATCAGGACAGTAGCTAAATCCGGATTATACAGTCAGATCTACACTAATAGTATAGTAATAAGGAGGGGCTAGCTAATGGCTTTATTTACATAGGCTATAGATAGCTTTGCTAGGCCTTAAATACCTGCTGCGTTTCTATTACGAGATATATTAATCTCTGTATAGTATTAAGTATCTTTTAGTCGAGTTTATTCTTAATAAAATCTTATAGCCAAACAGGACTAAGAAGCCTTATGCCTTCTAACGTTCTATATTTCAAGAGCTATATATAGAGACTTATAAAGTCATACTTTAAAGGCTGGCTATTAACTATGCGGTTTTTTTATAGCTCTAGGAGTACTTGTAGAAAGGTCTTACTTTGGGCTTTATAGTCTGTAATAATAAATGCTATAATAGTTAGTAAACCCTTATGAGTGCATTTTACTAATAAGAACTTGAAGTGGCGGTTAATAGGACTTAAGGAGAATGAGATTGGCTGAATAAGTATTATGCCTATTAGGAGGCCTGGGATGGCTATGCCCTTTGTCTTATTCGACTGTAGTAGGATGCTAAGTGGCGGTCTAAAATGGATTATAATATTATTAGTAAGATAGTACTCTAAGTATTTTGGATTAGGAATAATGTCTATAGTAGTGAATTCTGCGCTATTCATAACCTTCAAGCTAGTATATATATTTTAGTTAACTATAAGAAGCATTCCTTAGGTATAGAAGAAGATACCTAGGATCTTATAGTAGGAGTCATCGCCTTATCTAATTATCTACATAATCTTATCCTAAGATAAGGCAGTGGATTACTAAGTGTACGTAGAGATAAAAACTGAGATATATTTCTTATAAAACCGGGCCTAATCTATAATAGTTTCTATATTAAGGGTCTATTAGTTATAATTAAGGGGTGTTATAGTACGCAGGCTATCTTTAAAGGTGATCTAGGAGCGGTTAATGAGTTTTATATTAAGCAGGTTATGGTCTTCTATAGTCTGCGTTCTAGCGCATACTCTATTTAAGAAGGCTATTAGTTTAGGATCGTTTTTAGTGCGGACTTATTCTTTAAGTAAAATAATAGTCTTAAATAATAGCTATATATTATAGTTATAATAGTATGTAATAGTCCTCTGTCTTAAAGAGGTAGTAGAAGCGAGATCTAGCGTTTAGTTAATTAGAAGGCTTGTCTTTAGGATAGGTGTGAACTAATAGAAGTTGCCTATTAAGAGAACTATAAGAATGTTATTGAATGGCTTATTAGAGTAGTTATAGAGGGCTTAGAGGTAATAGTAGGTTTTGAAAAAGGTGGCTCCCCTTAGCATACTGATCTTATTGATTATAAAGACTAGTTTCTACTTCTATGCCTATTTCTTCGCTTCTAAGAAGTAAGGGAGCTATTTATTTAAAGAACGATAAGTGTCTAGCCTATAGGCAGAATAGACCATAGTCTTACTAATTTGCGCTACTATATTACTAGACGAGCTAGTGATTTAAAGAAGATACTACTAATCTCTTATAGTAAATACGTGCTTAAGGGCATTGATAATCCTAGACTTTCCGGTGCTGCTGGGGCTTCTAATGTATTGAAGGTGTTATTCTATAGCGTTAGGGTTTGCAGTATATTTATTTAGAGATCTGTAGATAAGCTAGAGGGCTATGCTTTATAGATAGTTAAGTGTATAGTAGGTAGTAGCTCGGTGGCTGAGTTCTATAAAGCTGGATATTTGGCTAATATTAATAGTTATCTAAGAGACTTATATAACTAGGTCTTGATTTAGATAGGGTGGCATAATCTCTGTATTATAGTGCTGATCTAGTATATTATTAATATTAGTATTCATTATAGAGTATATATCTCCTTAGGGGCCAGTCTCTATATTATTTAATATTCAGAGATATAATATGTGTTAGGCTCTTATAATAGCCTGGATATCCTTTAGTAAAGGCGTTAGATAGTGGCTTAGGAGGCTGTCCTAATTGCATTGAATTTATAGATAAAAGCCTTTATAATATTAAGTAAGCGGCTGACTTTCCTTAAGTAGGGTTTCTTACTATAAATCTCGGACTAGACCCCGCAGGACAGAAGAGTCTTTAGTAGTATTAGAATTGCATATAGCATTCTGCAAAGTCTGGATCACAGCTACGTAGGTTTAGTAGTGCTCAGCGGTTACTACAGGGGGTTGGCTATCATTAGCATTAGGCAGAGAGAAATTCACATTGACTATATCCTCGCCCTCAGATCTATTAGCTTAAAGCTATGCATCTTTACGCATATCCTTAGCTGACTTCCTAAGAAGTGAGATATTTAAGATAGAGAAATGCAAGCAGGGGGAAAGGGTAGCTTCATAATAGGACTAAATATTAGTAATATTACTATTAGTACTAAATAAGAATAATTCTTAAGGTATAAATAAGGTAAGGTAAAGGATAGAATTTCTATTAAAAGTATTAGTAGTATAACTATAGAAACTCTTAGGCTAAGTTATACTATTTAAAGTAGTCTGGATTGTTATCCTTATGATTGTTACTAATAAAGCTTTAGAAGATTAGGATAGTATATTTATAAGGTTATTAAAGCTTTTATATCTAATTAGGGATGTCTAGAGAAAGGCTATTTGTCAGATAAACCGTTACACCAAAAACGTAGCGCCGCTACTGATGTAACAACTTCTCTTATCGATTGAGTATATGTGCCACAATCTGACACACCCCCCCAGCTAGGAAGCCTTTGTATAGGCTTACTTGCTGGACTTGCAAATTTTTCCGAGGAATTTTCATCTCAGCTAGGGTTTTTGCTTCCTAGGCAATTACTGGATTTAGCCAGGCCTTGGCTTTCCTGGGGATCGAACACACGACCTCTTCAATCGCTAGTGACCAGTCTAGCTCAATTTAGGTAGTTTCAGGCTTCGCACGATCAGATCAGTGATCGGTCCACCTCTGAGACTCTTAATTGTCAGATAAACCGTTACACCAAAAACGTAGCGCCGCTACTGATGTAACAACTTCTCTTATCGATTGAGTATATGTGCCACAATCTGACACTATTTAGTAATATATAAAATTCGTTATTATTACAGTTCTTCTAGAGCACTAAGTGAATTATAGAAAGATAATCATAAAGGCATAGATATATAAGGAGTGCGCCTTTGTATAGGTATGCCTTAAAGTAGGACAGAGTGCGGCCCTGCTCTTTAAGATTTACTATCTTAAGGGGCTTCTCTATAGCTATCTTTAGGCCAGCTAGATAGCGAAGGTAGGGCTAATATCAGAAGATTGCTTAATATAGCGTATTTAAGTGTAAGAATAACTAGTTAGGTATATTTATAAAATCTATAGGATAGCTAAGTAAGTAATAGCAGACCTTTATAGTAGAGAGCTCTCTTTTAAAGAAGATACGATTAGTAACCCTTATTAAAAATTACTAGGTCTTATTATGCATAGTGGATTAATGATTGTCATTCGGGGCAGTATCCGGTAACTGCTATATTAAGGCGCTAGAGTTATAACGTTATTAAAGCATATTAGCTATAAAGGCAAGCTGTTTCTATATAAGTGTATTTAGCTTTATTGCGTAGTTAGTAATATAATATATTATAATAAGCCCTTTAGTATTAGTTAATATAGGCGAGATGTTGTGGTTATAGTAGAGGCTAATCGCTATTGCTTTATTATATTAGTTAACTAAGGGATGGTTCTAATAGATCTTGAGTAAACTGTCTATTATAAAGCCTGTGCGCTTAACCGTCTTCTAAAGTGCCTTGAATCAGTAAGTAGTCCTATAATATGCGTTCACTTCCCCTTTAGCAAAGCCCTAAAAGGAGTACTTAATATATATAGGTATAAGAATAGACTTAGCAATAGTATGTAATATAGTTAGACTTATCCTTAAAGGACTCTGTTAATACATTACTACTATTTATCATTTCTATGACTAAATGGATGGGCTTCTTATCTTACTGGATTACCTTCCTAGCTTTCTTATTGAGGCATTTATAATAGACAGAGTCTATATAGTGCATTATGCTAGTATAGTATTTAGACTTACTAGGGTTGGCTATATTATTAATTAAGGATAGTAGTCCTAAGTTTCCTTCTAGCTATAGTAGCCTATGTAAGTATAGACTGCTATACTTATTAGTTTCTACTATTATATAATAATAGCTAATCTTTCTAAAAATAGATTATTTGCTTATTCTAATATATTTCTTAAAGAATAAAGAGACTTCTTAGTAGAAGAAGAGGGCAGAGCTGACTAGATCTATAGTACTAAGAGCAATCCTATTATATCTTTACTATAGATCTGCTAGGAGCTCTTTCGCTTTGCTATAATTATAGATCCTATATATAGCGAGCTTTATCTTTATAGGGTTATTAATATCATTCGGATTGATAGTAAACTAAATAGTAAGTATGCCTATCTAGATATAGAGAGCTTATATCTTCCTTTATATAAGAAGCTGGCTTTCGTTTAAAAGCGGCTGGGCGTAGCTAAAGATGAATAGCTTATAGAGTAATGTCAAATATTAGGATGTAAAAATTGTGTATTCCGTGCTTGCCGCCTATGCCTTGAGGTTTCAGGGCAAGCTTTATATACTCTTTCTCTTCTGTATAGAATCAGCTAGAAGCTGATTGCTAAGCCTCGTGGCAATAGGTGGCAATAGGTGGCAACTTTCGCCTCTGACATATCTGACAAGTAATATTATAATATCTTAGTCTATAGTGGATCCTGTTTAGTGTATGTCTTCTATAGCTCGCTTTAGTCAGTCTTCTATCAAATTTGTATAAACCTTTTCTACTTTTTCGAATGAGTGCTTTAATATATAAAGCATGCTGATTTAATAATTAGATAATCTAAGCAAAGTATTAAAAATTAAGAAATAAAAGACTGAGTGGGTTATAAATCGGCTACTATATTATTATAGTATATATCTGGCCTAGTAGTTAAGTGAGTAGTTGTAAGTAGGCTTAGTAAGGTCGATATTTTATTTAGACTATGCCTTTAGGCTGCTTCTACCCTATAGGAAGAGTGTTAGAAAGGTCTGTAAGAAGAAATCTATATATAAGTTATTTATAAACTCTGCGCTATATTTAACTTTAATAAATGGCTAGCCTCCTGCAGTTTATATATTAATCTGGTATTTTTCGGTTTGTTTTAGATCTTAATCCTCTGCTTTCTGCATTGTATTAACTAAGAATGATAACTTATTAGTATCTTTAAAAGCAGCCGGCCTGCTAATAGGGAATATAGTGAATGATATGTTCTTATAGATAGTATTTGCCGTACGATCAGTATATGCATTAATAAGGACGTAAGCTAATGGCTTTATAAGTTATCTCCGCTTAGGGGCTGTAGTGAGTTCTCTTGAGGGGCGTGGTTAGTCGATAGAGTCGCTAGTTAGTAAGGTGATGAAGTCCTCAATACTAGTGAATCCGCCATCCTTTAAGCCTCAGTCTATGTCTGGGACTATATAGTCCGTTACTATCTTTTCTATAGCTAATGGTTCTTCTCTCTGCATGCTCTTTATAATAATAGTAGGGACGCTAGACCCTTCTGCATAGTGCTAGCTAGCTATCTTATTATAGTTAATAGTAATGTGCTTATAGAGCGGGTTATTTTATTAGAGCTATAATAAGGCAATACTAATATAAGCCTTACGGACTTAAAGAAGATATCTAATATCTAATAGCTTAGGTTTGCTAGCGCTACTTTAAGAGATGTGAATATTCTTAATAGTCCGTAGGAGTAGGTAAGGGAGAACTACTATAACTAGGTCCTCTACCCTATTTAGAAATATAATAATATAGCCTTTAATATGCTTTTAGTAGCTAATGCCCGATCGTATCTTCCTATTAACTATGAACTTTATGATATAACTAAATGCACTTTAAAGAGTAATTAACTTTTCTTTTACTAGAGTGAGATCATTTAGCTCTTTAGAGTATTAGTACTTATATCTAATATCTATATTATTTACTAAGTAGGCTTTTAGTAATTTCCCTTTTATAAAAGAAGTATAGTATTTAAAGTAAATAGGGATATCTGATTTTCCTTATAATAAGAAGTACCTATAGTAATACTAAATTATCCTTATAGTATATAGTAGTAATAGTATTTAGTGCGCCTTTTAGTAAATAGTATTAAGTTTATAAGTAAGAACTATCCTATAGTAGAATGCATAATATAAAGTGGGCATCGTTTTATTATTTATAAAGGCTTAGTAAAATGATATTAGAGTTTCTATCTAGAGAGAGAGAGGGATCTCCTTATACTAGGATTGTATGCATAAAGCTTCCTCTTTTTAGTTAAAATAAGCATTAAACTACTTAAAAAAAGCGTATATAAATACTTATTAGAGCTAGATAGTTTTAAGCATAAGCTAATACTTTTTCTTAAGAGGCAGTAAGGGCGTAATAAGTAGGGACATAGTTTATAAGAGGATGATTAAGAGTTAGGAAAGCGGATCCACATCTACTATTAGAGCTATAGGCTGCTTAAGCATCCTCGCTCTCTATACTATAAGTATTCTTACAAGTGGCTCTGGGTTAGTAGCACTTTTAGATATAGATCTATCCTCACTTTATTACCTTACTTATTATATAGGTCGTCCTAAGGCTCATTATTAAGCCGCTTTAGATCTTTATTACTATCAGTCTAGCTATTATTAGTAGTCCTAGTCTATTACTATACTATGAATCTTATAAAAGGGAACCCTAAGTGGCTTATGCTGTTCTATAGCTATAGTTAGTAGGGCCGTTTCTGGTATTATATTGCTCGGCCCTTTAGAATGTTATTAGTTCAGATTATGCAATATACTGAAGACTTAGTAAATTAAGACTTAGGCTACGTCCCTTCTAGGTCTTAGAGCAGTCTGATCAGTCCGGGAGCCTAGGAAGATCTTTAAAAGCAATTCCTGTTTTTAATATACTTATGTATTAGTATGTTAGCAATCTATAACTTTTATTATATAGCGGATCTTATCTAGTAAGACCCTGACCTTGCTTATATATAATATACTACTATTAGAAGGTATTATAGTAATAGGTGCTAGAATGACTAGCGTCTGAGACTAAAGTTATCTTTTTTATACTATATTAGTAGTGCATTAATAATTAAAATCGTTTATTATATGATGAATATTATCTATCGGGACTTTGATCTTCTTTTTATAAAGAATGTTAATATTAGTAGAAATTATTATAGACTTACTCAGAGGAATGACTAATAGTAGAGATAGCTCTTGCTTTCTTTGTGCTCTATTTTTAGTATGCTAATAATCTAAGTCTTCTATAATGCGGTGTATCTCATCTATTAGGACTATGACCCTTTCTAAGATAGAGTATAATAGTATTAATAGAGAGGGTAGATTTGTCTATAGGATTGGCTAATAGAGTAAGACTTACCTTAGTCTTACTACGATCAGGTTTGAGCGTATTAATAGTTAAGATCTTCTATTATATAATAGACCTTATCTATAGGAACTCTGGCTATCCTAGCATAGTATATAATAATTTTAGTAGGCTTTATAGAGTCATTTAGTAGAATGGCTAGTAGAGAAGACGTATAGGGTTATGTTTAGACTGCGTTTAGAGCGTGCTAATAATCGAGATGCTCTATAGTATAATGGATCTTAGCTATTAGAACCACGACCTTCTCTTCTTAAGCTATTATAATAAAAACCTGGGCGTAGGAATAGGGAAAGGAGAGAGTAGTTCTATAAGGTATTATAATAAGTAGGTATAAGAGAGCTATAAAGAACTGGCGTCTAGTATCGCTATTAAATTAAATAAATGCGAGATAGTAATAAGAGACTAAACTGATAATATAGTATTTTACTATACCTGGCGAGACTCTAGCTCTTTATTTACAATAATCTATGAAATGCAGTTCTAATTTAAAAGATCGAAGCCTATATTCTAGTAGTTATAGGCTTATAGTAGACAATTGTTTAGGCTTCTGGTGTTATTATAAGCAGCAAAAGCTCCAATATGGATCCTATTATATCTAGTAGATAGAAGTGATTATATATGTGAGAAGCTGTTACTATTCCTATCTAAAGATGGTCTTTAGGTCAGTCTTATAGATGAAGAGACTGATGATGACCTCGGATGGCCTCGGATAGCCGAGACAGTCCGGATGCTATAGACTATTTAACTTTGTCTAGCTATTCACTTGATTAGAGGAAAAGCTAGCCTTGTGATGAAGCTGATGATGAGGCCAGTGATGAGGCAAGTGGCTATGCATGCCTATAATAATAGAAGGAAAGCTTAAGTATAGAAATCCGATATTCCGAGATATAACAGACCCCCAATCACCTGAAGATTAGTATCAAGGGCTGCTTAGGAAGGTAAATAGCAGCCTATATAAGCACTACAGAAGAGAAGCCTTAGTTATAAATCTCCTTCTTTATTAAAATTCCCTCTTCTCTTATTATATTCGACTAAGAGACAGTCTAATAAGGTTATTAATCGGTCACTATCCTTATAGTATGTTCGTCTATATCAGGCCAAGGCTTAGGATAGCCTTCTCTAAACCCTCTTAGTATATAGTTCTTTTCTAGTCTGAAGGGACTGGAAATGGCTATATATAGTAATTAATAACTTATCTAAGGCTATAACTTAGTTAGAGTAGTTCGTCTTTAGTTTACTAGGCCAGCTTTCTTTAATAAAGAAGCTAGAGAGTATAAAGAGGTTCTTAATAGTCTTAATAGTATTGATATGCTATTATCTATATATATATTTCCTTTCCTTTAGATAGATAAGTGAGAAGGCTAATAGTTATTTTTTAATATCTAGCTATACTCTTACTAGCTGCACTTCTACTAGAAGATTGTAAACAGAGAGGAGTCAGCTATTAGAATATAGGAAGATTTATATAGAAAACTTACGCAAGTATAAGGCTATTTATGCATTTAACTATACGTACTAATCAAGCCTTTATCTTTAAATAGCTTCTTATAGAAAGCGAAGCACTACCTATAAGTAGCTATATTGCACATACAGCTACTATACACTCATCTCTATAGATTGAATAGTGACTAACTAGCCTTCTAGTATTATAACTCAGTCCCTTAGGCTTATGGAGGTGGAGAGCTGCTTCCTGAGTATTATACTATGAACCAGCTTTTATAGGCCAATTAATATAATCATATTCTAGTTCAAAGCCAAGACATTAATAAATTACTAGCGTAAGTACTATAGATTTATCCAGTATTATACATATCTCACTCTACCTTACGATAGTAATACACTATTTAAAAGCAGGCAGACCTTCTATATACTAGTATATATACTATATAATCAACAGCCTTAAAGAAGCTGGATTAAGTGAATGAAGAACTTGGCTAAGGGCAGCTTTACTTCTAAGAAATGGATATATAGGAGGGAGAGCATTATTAATATATTAAATACTATACTACTAGAAGACGAACTCTAATCTGGGTAAGATATACTAATAGTACTTATAGATAAGTTTAGATTTATATTAAAGGCGTTATTTAATACTAGTAGTAGCTCTAGGATTAGCATTTTCTTATAAAAAGTAGGAATAACTAAGTATAGTAAAGGCTAAAACCTATTTACTAATAGCTTAGTTAGCTTGCTTGTAAAACGTTCTATAGAGCTGCTATCTTTAGTGAGTACTTTAAGAGATGGGAAAGGAAGCGGGAAGGAGATAGTAGTAAAGAATGAGTCTTTAGAAACGGCCATATAGCTTCTCTCTCCTCCGAAACTGAGCAGTCCTAATAAGGCAGGGACCCGAGCCGAATGGCAATAAGGGCTAAATGGTTAGTATATATATATAAGAGTACATCAGGTAGCATAGCTGATCGGAATAATAGGATTGGAAGAAATAGAAGCGGCTTAGGAGAGAAATGGATTAAAGTATAGCATTGCTTCTAGTATGGATGCAATACTAAGAAAGCGCGCTAAAGCGCGAAAGTAAGTGACCTAGCCGTATTTTTACTAAGGACCTACTTAATTAGGTTAATAGCTAATATGCTAATAAAATCCTATTAACTATAGTTATTTGGAGACTATAAAATATATAAAAAAAGGCTAAAAAAAATTATAAAGGCTTAAAAAGAGGCATATGCAATATATAAATGAGGCGTCTATAATGTGTGGCATGGGGATTAATAATCGCGACCCTGCCGTGGCTTGTGAATTAAGGCTGATGAGGGAGAGAGGGCGGGGAAAAAGAAGCCTTTCGTTCCTCAAGGCATTGTGGGGCGGCGATTGTGGTGAAGCTAGCTTGCACGGAACGGACCGTGTGGTGGCCCGAGTTTATCAAGGAGGGCGCGGAAGAAAGAACCTTTCGTTCCTCAAGGCATTATGCTCGCTGTGAGGCCGGTGAATAGATCTTGAGGGCGAGGACGCGGCAGCTACCTCTGCCGCGAGTTCGTGAAATGGGAGGGGCACGTGCCTGTTAGGTAGGAACTATTTAACTCCGTTGCTTTCAGACGCGATGAAGGAATTCAAGGGACAATGTGACGACCCGATCAAGTATAATTGGTCGCCAGCAGAGGCAATCGGGGCGTTGATGGGTGCGAGGGGAGGGACAACGAGGCGGTGGCGGTACTAGCTAGTTCTACAACACTACACCCCACGAAACTGTTGCCTTGCGTTGTAGACTTGTTGAGAGGGGGGTTATGTGACATGCTGGAGGCCTGCAGGGGTGAGGGTTGGGAGGACATGACTCGTACTAAGTGTCTTTACATAACTTTGGCCCTTTTGAACTGCAAGATTTCTCTTCAGAATGGCAGGTCCTCCTTTCGATTAGCTTAACAATGCACGGCATTTGGCCTTTATAACCTTTAAGGTGCCTGTAAGTCCAGGCTTCTATAATATGAGGACTAATGCAAATAAGGTGAAGGCATGGGGGTGCCGGTGTGGTTGCAGGCTGTGGCGGGGGCAGTGCTCGTTCGCCTGTAGACATCCTGACACTTCATCACTGTGACAATCACCAAGCGGCCAACGCCTTACTGACCTTTGTTCTGCTTGATTTGCTGGGAAACATTTGAACTAGCAAGAGGCCGACGCCCACCAGTTATGGCGAGTCCTGGCCCCACCCCGGTCACAGCTGACCAACATCTCTGACACAATAGGGCGGACGTGGTGTTATCTCAGAGGTCTTGCAGAATGGTGAGCGCCACAACTACAAGTCCCCGGCCAAAGCGCAGCGTTTTGGTCACGCGCAAACCTGTCCATGTGCGCAGGTCGTAAAAGGCACAGTGAACCTAAGATCAGGACTCAAAACCTACCACATCGAAAGTAGTTGCTCTTCAAAACCCCATACTAAAAGCGATTACAAGATTTCCTGCACGATCGGTAATAGAAATGCATCCCCTCGTCTACGTACGAAGTTGGTCGCAGTCCGAACAGCCGCTGGCGGATCCCCTCAACTCCAGCAACATCGGTGACTATCAAGCCTGTACTAGGCTCTTTACGGCTGACACGAGGGCTGAGGTTTGGGACATCAACTTGCCTGGAAGCCAAAATAAGGTCCTTGACGATGCTGCTTTGAGGACCAGTCTTGCCTGCTACGTACGTTGGCCTAACCTGTCATCAGAGCTTCCATGTGGCATCACGTTGACCCATAACACAGACCTCCTTTTGGGAAAGCGACGACAAGGAAACAGAGGCCAAAGGTGGTGGATTGCCGAAGCTAGTGCTTGTGTGAGCCTACTCTGGTCTAGGATGAGTCGTCACAGTTGCTGACGGTGCACAGAACAACCATCGGGGAGCCATCAAAAGCGAGGCGAGCCCTTAGAATCCGCCGAGATACCCTGCAATATGTTATACAAATCGCCGGCGTTTCTCCCAAATCTGCCGACAGATTCTTCGCTTATAACACGCCAAGCGTTTACTCTTGCCTGCAGTATGAAGATGACGACGATATTCCTACGTCTATGAGTCAGTGCACTACTGACGATTTGCGTCGGGCTGAAGAAATAATCTCGCTGACTTTCTTTCTGCAATACAGCCATCTTCTTCCGCTGCCCTAAAAATACCAACTGTGTCTCTGGCGTGGTCCGAGTTCAGTTCTCAACACGGAACTGCTTTGCCTTCCTAAGCTGCTGCTATGTGGAGGATGTTCGCGATATCCTGAAGCGCTGCTTGGACAACCTAGACCTTTTGAGAATCCACCCCCTCTACCTCCTTTCTTTCATCTATGACCATCGTTTCCAGCGTTGGACTGACTGGTTCGCTCAGCTATGGAAGGAAGTCGTCGAGCTGGAGTCTGTAACCAACATGACGCATCCGTTCTGGAAAATATCTCAGATGGATGCCCAGAGACTGCAGGCCCTTTCCAAGGACGACAATCTGCTCACCCAGCTCCATGCAACCCATCTAGAGCTGTGTCATAGCCACACGGTCATATCTTTCGCAACCAGGTTTGGAAAAGTATGTTCTGACGCTGTTGCCGAAATGGAGAAGAGGCGCCAGGATCTCGGATACAGTCCTTTGTCGAGGCGCCATGCGTCTGGCATAGATGACGCTTTCCAAACCATTCTTATCCGATGCGACTACATGGCAGACCGATTGACGGAGCTGAGCAATAGACTGAGGGGGCAGATCAACGTGGTACGTTTCTTGCTTAGTACCATGTCCCTGCCCGACTGTGGAGCTGACCATTTCGGCAGTCATACAATCTCATCGCTCAGAAGGATAGCAAGGTCAACCTCGCCATCGCGAAGCTCCAAGCACAGGATAGTCAGACGGTGAAGGGTATTGCTGTGCTGACATTGCTATTCCTTCCACCGACCTTCCTTGCAGTAAGTTTTCCTATTCCGATATTGGCAGATTCAACAGCCTTAGTTGCTCAAAAACATGTGGCTAACCCGAGTCTAGACGTTGTGGGCAGCCAACTTATTCAAACTCGAAGATGACAAGAATTGGAAAGTGTATGGCGCGACATCATTGCTCTTAACTCTGCTTGTGTTTGTCTGCTGGTGGATACACCGCCGGATTGCCCAGGCACGTTGGGAGGCACGTTGGTCAGCCCATGCTACGACGGATAGCCCGAGTGTGGCTTTTCCTACGTAGACGCTGAGATACATTAACTTTCGTGTCCCTGGAAGTCGTGATCACAAGAAGGTTGAAAGCCTTCAAACTAAAGACATCACGGCTGGGTGTTTAATCATTCACACACACACACAAGTCTATTACGCCCGGTAGGCCATGCCCAAAGCTTGAATTTTCCAAGTCGCAAGGCTATGGTATTCGTATTTGTCGATCCATGCAAAAAGTCTCGAGAGTTACAGGAGACCCAGTTGCGAAGAAGAGGCTTGTTTGGCAATGTAACCGTGCAGGGAAGACAGGTTGTCCTTTTTCATTTAATGCCGTGGAGATTAAGATAGGCACCGACCGATGGGAAATAAGGTATAAGGAAAACGCCAGTCAACATGTCCATAACCATAGGTAGATCAAGAGATAAACCTGTTGCACTGATAAAGCGAAAAGGTTGCAGGTAATGCGTTGAATGTTCTAAATCTGCGAGGAGCACAGCTAATTACATGAATACATGAATACATGAATGAAATTTAAAATACTATGTCACCCTATGCACATTGGAGCGGCGATGGGGCGCATGGGGTAGCCTTAGCCGAAGGCTGTGTGTCCGTGGGCCAGGAAGCTATTACTACTACTGCATTATCTACGTACTGATCCACTGCTATGGCCATTCTTAGTATTTTATAATATATACGGATTCCGTGTGAGCACCTGTCGTTTCTAAGCTCCTGATCCCTTATCTTTATCTTCATGCTATCTGGGGGAGACCTATAGACTAGGTGATTACGATCAAATAGTGCATCTAACTATTCTAATATCAGACCCTCGAGCGTTTTTACGCAAGAGATAGCTATATAGCTTAAACCAGTCTGAAAGTCCTAGTAAGATAGGTCTATAACTATTATATCTTTAGTAATGCTTTATAACTTATGCATAGTAATTGCATAGCATACGATTAGGGGAAACTAAGTGTAAGCACAGAGAGTGGCTTTAATGAGGAAGTCCTTCTCTACTAAGAGAGTTAGTATAATCTTCTTACTATTAGGAGTGGTCAGGAATACTGGTCTGCTATATTTATTAAACTCTATTATAATAATATAGGGAGGGTCTCGGATGCTTCCCGGCCCTGTGGAACCTAGCAGCTAAGTAAGAGTAATCTAAACTAGTTATACTACTTCAAACAGTAGATGGGTCAGAATGTGAGGCAATTAGATGCGCTATTGGCTGCACAGGAGGTGATAGAGCTAGAATACGGAAATGCTGCGTGCTTTATTAGGTTAGTAGAATTAGAGCCCTTAGTACTATATGCAGCTAGCTAATTGACTCTCTGAATAAACTCCTAGCTGTATGAAGTTATTGTAGCTTTAGTGGCGATGTAGGCTGGGTTCTGGATCTCTTATTAGGAGGCGATAGGCTAGTATCTCCGTCGGTTCGTTTCGGGGCAGATCTCTTAGCTAAGGAAGGATGGACAGCCAGGTGCTTTAACGTTAGAATCGCATCTTTAGATCTGGCACGCTTAATCAGGTTAGAGAGGCATATAAATTATACTAATGATGTTAGTTACCTCGGAATTGCGCTGGTCTTGCGTAACTAGTGAATCCATCATAAGCTTAAAAAGTAAAGCACTTCTTTTATACAAGAATACACATACACACATGCATATGAACATATAACTGATTCGTTTTTCCCGATCTTCCTCTGATATTAAAGAGTCTCGATTACTAGCATAGAAAACGGCCTCGGTTGTGAACGCGTCGAGGAGTATAATGCTACGCTGACTGTTGTTCAGACCTTTTGTGACAGGTTCGAAGAAGCCTCTCAATACCGGACTGAAACGACATTTCGCCTAGCAGTTTGCCAATAGCTACTTGGATATCTGGAATCGCTGTTCTTCAGCGTTAAACCTACCCCTAGGCCTACCTACAGCAGCGTCGCCGCCTCGACCTCTGCTGCCAACGACCGCCGGAATGAGCTGTTGCAGTGGTTCAAATGGCTGGTTGTGTCTTGATAGTGATCTCTATCTTGAAGGTCGAAATTTTTGATAAAGTCACTTATTTGATCCACTCGCTTGCGGTGCACGTTATGGAGGAGAGATCTTATAAAAAATGTAGTCTGTTATGAGCATGCCTTCTCGGTACTTGTGGCTTCTGTATCATTGCATGTCCTGACAGTAATTTTGTCGGGAAGATACTGCGAGGACTAGATCTCTGGCTGTTCAAGTCGAGGTTTGGTCGCTACTGAGGGTCCTATGCTGTACCGGTCCTGATCAATCATCGCCTGGTTACGGCGACTTCGGTAACCCGTCGATTGAAAAATAGTGCATATTGACGTGCTGGGGCGCTTCCAGGACAGAAAGAAGAAGATTGACAATGTGAAAGTCAGACTGAAGACAGGCTGCTATTCACCACCTAGTTCAGGTGACTACAAATCGGTTTGTTGTCAATGTCCAATCATCTGTCCAACGGCGCTCAGAGTGATAAAATCGAACCCAGACATTTCGCAAGCCTCTGCGTATCATGCTGACCAAGGGAGGAAAAATTTGCGGGCCGCGCTTTTCGTGATCTTATCCCCCAATCGTTTACTTCTGGCCGTATACTCCTTTTTCTCATTGATATGTGGAAAGGAGACATCAGGGACATCCTTTCCTAAAAACAAGCAGAGCGGTTCCCAACCATCGGCCAGATTAAAGTCAAGAAGCTGTTCACTCGGCACACTACTGCGGACGTATTCGTAGTGCCTGATATATGCTGCTCTCAGATTCTTCTCGACGTCTTCGGGGCAGTCTGATCTGGTCCAACCCTGCTGCGTTCGGAATGACACTGAGCCGCACGGGTAGCCGGCGTAGTCGCCGACTTTTGTGACAAACCAACGCATCCAGGGGCTGATTATCGGCTTAATAACGGGCTGCATGCTGTTACACCAAGCGTCGACATCGCGCTCAACGAGGATGACCTTGGCGTCCGGGTACGCCGGGATCAGAGACTCAGCATAGAAGGACGCCACGTCTGAAACGGCATCGTACTGCCCGAAAACCTGGTCCCATTCCTCTCGAGAGAAGGGCGTCCCGCGATACGTAGGGAGGTTTGGGAATGTAGCGTCGTTGGCCTGGTCCAGGATTGGCCACTGCCATTGCAGATGGTCGAGCTCGCAGAGATCCCATCCATGATGCGTGTTGGGGAACCCGAGGATCTCGAGGGCCCTCATCAACGAAGCAGTACCTGTGCGGGGGCTGCCCAGACAAAGAATGGGTGGTCTTTCCAGCGGCTTGACGGGGCGAACTTCTCCGCCTTCCGGAAAGATTGATCGACGGGTGTCGACTGTACCAGCAGGCTTAGATTCTTCTGTCGGTGTCGAAGCCATCATCGCAGAGTAGATATATATACTTCGTTCCTGGACCAGTCATATACAGCACTCAGCTAGACATGAGCGAGTGGTGAGCGATGTGGTTGCTTTTAATGTAGGCAGCGCTTTGTCTTCTAAGCACGGATTGGATCGGTTAAGTAGGTGTTATAAAGTGGGGACCATTCTCAGGCGCCAATCTAACGACAAGCTGCCCCACCTGCTGACGCAGAAATGGATTAGCTGATCAAGTCAGCCTCGGACACAAGCGCACACACCTGAATTGAGGCCGACCTGGCCGATGACATCTACCCACCAACGGTAGGCTTTCTTTAGCGATGATATCTTTTTAGCCTATGACCGTGATTGGTCTTGTAGTGTCTATAGCTGATATATCCAAATGGTAACGATTAGTTAGGTACTTCCATAATAATGGAAACGTTTGATGATTATGGGTACCCTACTCTTTTAGGAGTGGCCTGTTTATGTCACACTAAGCAGAGTTCTTGCTTAAAGACAAGGCATTTGATAGGCCGGCTCGTATTCAGGAGTGGAGGCTCGGACTTCCAAGCAACTGTAAGGGTTGGTCTGCCTCCAGATGCATGTACTACTAGAGCTCCATAACTTCTACTTTATACAAAGTCACAATCTATAAAAAGTGCAACACTGGACTGTGCTCTGCTGCTAATTAATTACCTTTAAAGTCCCCTGAGTTAACCATGAACTGCAACACTAATACAGTTCAAATGACAAAATGAAGGCGGTTCAGTAGTATTTAGAATACCTAAATACTAAATAAAACTATACATGACGAGGGATCTTAGTTGTGACTTTAAAGACCTGAGCTGCTGCAATTGCCCCCCTGGACTGGGTCAAGATTACTTCCACCTTATTCTCGACCACCTCTTGCACATCCCTGGCAACGACGTATCGGTCGTGGCCTAGGCCAAGTTGAGGGCAAATCCTTCGCTTGCTTTTGGAAGACTCGCGGACGGGGGCGCGTTCCGAGTAACCACAGTTGATTCTGTGTAACCTTCTGTCGCGCGCGCTCGAACTCGCATTCTAAACACGGGCTGGCAATGTGGTCGAACTCGTGAGGAACTCAACGAGATGCGCGTACTCACTCAGCCAACTGTGCCTAGCGACCTCGAATAAATCCGCTCGCTTGCGGGGACTAGGAACCAGAATTTGTCGCAAGAGAGCTCGAGCGTGTGGTGTAACATGAGTGGGGAAGACAAGCGGAGTGGTGACAATGTACTTGTAGAGTAGGTTGATGTTGGTACTCTCGGGGTTGGCTGGGTCGTCGTCGAAAGGTAGGTGGCCAGCGAGCATCGCGTACTTTCAAAAGAGTTAGATGCTGCAAAGGCGCGAGAGTGAAAATAATACTTGGGGCAACATACCAAAATAATACCACAACTCCATACGTCCGCCTTTCGCGCAGTGTAAAGGGAGTCACCAACAACTACCTCAGGAGCAGTATAGCAGGGACTTCCACTGCTCGTCAGCATGAGGTCGCCTTTCCTCGTTCCATTTGGCTTCAACCGGTAAAGGCCCATTCGAGTAACGAAGTCTCGATCCATAAGGTTCAGCTCCTCCTCCTCAGAAAGGTCCTCATTTGGATCAAAGGTATTCGCAGACCCGAAATTGGTGATGATGATGTTGCGGTTTTGGTCCAAGTGGAGATTTTCGAGCGTCAAGTCGCGGTGGACGATACCTTTCTTGTGAAGGTAGCCAACTCCTGAGACCAATTGCGCAAATAGTCGACGAGCCGCACCGTCTTTGAGGTATCGGTGGTTGAGGATGTAATCGAAGAGCTCTCCACCAGATACGTACTCGAGGATAATACCAATGTATCGATCCGTCTCAACCTTATCAATCAGGCGCACGATGTTGGGGTGTGAGGTGGCGCGCAGAATGGAAACTTCGCGATTGATTTTGGCAAAGCGAGACGGGTTGCTGCCAATGGCATCTCTCTTCATAAGCCTGATAGCAACCTGTTTATAGTGGTCAGTGCATTCTCATTCTCGGAAAAAGGGGGGGCGACGTCGTCAGACCTGTACGCCGCCGTCTTTCTTCCAACCCAGCTTCACCTTTCCGAACTCGCACTCTCCAATGGTGTTACCAAGGATATAATCACCAAACTTGGTTGTTGCCTTGTGACTTCGGCTGTGATCATGGCTGCTCCGTCTACCACGCCTCTCCTGGTCGTTCGCACCAACGCCAGGGGGAGGTTTAGATTCGTCGTCTTGCGTGTAAGCATCCTCATCCTCCGCCTCAGGGTTAGCGCCTCTGTGTCCGTTTCTTGATACTGCATCGGGTTGGCGGTTATGGATCAGCACTTGTTGTTGGTCGGGGGGAATCTGTGCGGCTCTTATGGCAGCTTCTTGCCTCGCTCGTTGTTCGTCAGCGTCAACGAGGGCGCCCTTCTCCTGCTTGGCGAACAGTCCTCGGAGACTAGGCCCCTTCCCCAGCAGCAGCCTTGTCACGGCTAAGGGCCACCTCATTGCAGCCCACGCGGGAGGTTTAGTGCCTTTCTCGATCAGCAGCCTCGCTACAGCCTCGTTCCTGTTGAGCGCAGCCCACAGGAGTGGCGTGTTGCCATTAGTATCCTTGGCCTCGAGGTTGGCGCCTTTCTCAATCAGCAGCCTCACCACAGCCTCGTGCCCGTTTCGTGCAGCCAGCAAGAGCGGCGTATTGCTATTCTCATCCTTCACCTCGAGGTTGGCGCCTTTCTCAACAAGAAGTTTCATTTCCTCCAAGTGTCCCTTCTCTGCTGCCCTCAATAGCCGTGCCTGGGCATCGTCATCCGCTTGGTTGATATATCCTTCGAAATGGATCGATACGTCGTCGCTACCCACGGAAGGTCCGCAAAAGTTAGCTACCAGCTTCGTACTGTATATTCTGTGAGTCGCTAAACTTACTCGGGGCGAGTATCCGAGCCTATTGGCGCTAGGCCACTTTGATGTACATGTACATTGGGATCGTGGTCTGTGACGGTCGTGCTTGGAATCGGCCTAGACCGAAGCTGTTGGGGTTCTTTGGGCTGAGCGCTGACGCTCATCGTGCTTGAAGTTGACCGACTATCCTGCACCTGTTTGGATTCTTGACGGTCGGTGGTCCACGTCGCTGTGTCCTCGAAATGCTTGACGGGTTGCGGAGGATTTGGTGTTGCGGTCTGGCCCGGGACCTTGTCGGGACTGAGTGGTGGTTCCTCGTGTACCCTAGAGGGAAGAGTCGAGCCGTCAGCATTACTCACTCATCTTTGGTGGCCTTGGCCTAGGCTGATTATGGCGAACGAGCTCCTTGTCCGCGGCCGTACTGACCTTGACCTCACCGGTGAGCTATGACTGCTAGATGGCGGTGGCGATGGCGATGGCGATGGCGATGGCGATGGCGATGGCGATGGCGGTGGCGGTAGCCGCGAGACCTGAACCCAACGGTGCTCGGAGGCCTCGGAGGCGGTGAGACGATCCTCGGGGTCGGCGGCCATGCACCTAGCGACGAACCCGCGGCAATCCCGACCCGCGCCTGTGCCCTTCAGCGTCGTCACGGGAAACGGTTGCCTGTAGGTGATGTAGTTGTAGAGGTCATCCTCGTTCGGGAAGACGGGGCGTTGGGCCATCAGACGGAACAGCAACTCACCCAACGCCCACATGTCGACGGCGAAAGTGTAGGAGAAGGCTTTGGACGGGGACGGGGACGAGGAGGTTGAATCGATGACGATGAAGCGGACCTCGGGAGCTTTGTAGTCCTTGGTGCCGGCGTCTGTCCGGAGCGCCGTGCCCTCTTCGGCGCGCTTGGTGATGCCGAAGTCGCCGATCTTGACCCACCAGTCGGGGCCGGGGTGGTAGACGAAGATGTTCTGCGGTTTGAGATCGCGGTGGGCAAAGCCGTTGTCGTGCATGTAGCCGAGGCCGTCCACGAGTTGGGAGGCGATGACCTTTGCGTGGGCCTCGGAGAAGGGCCGGCCCATGTGGTTTTCGAGATCGCCGTGCTTGAGGTACTCCATGGCGATGAAGACGGTCGTCTCAGACTCGTACCAGCCGTAGAACCTGACGAAGCAGTGCACGTACTAATCAACCGGGTCCGTCAGTTTTCATCATTTCCTAACAACCAGGAGCAGCAGGAGCAGGTCGTTGCCGCTCGGGGAGACGCTCGGGGAGAGCCCCCACCCTCTCGTGCGAGAACTTGGCCATGGCCTCGAGCTCTCTCGAGTAGAACACCCGCAGCGAGGGCGTCTTGCGTATCTCCTTGACGGCTCGGAGCCTGCCTGTCGCGGAGCGGGAGCCACTCTCGGGGGGATTGGAGCCGCTCTCGGGGTTATTGGGGCCGCTCTCCTCCAGCCAGACGCGCCCGAAGCCGCCACGGCCGAGCTCCCGCTGCCGATACCACGTCTCCTCGATGCGGGCCAGCTGCCGGTGGCGGGACCGGCCGGAGACGCGGTGGACAGTGTGCTGAGTCCAGCCATCGGCGAGGAAGCGGGTCGTCAGCTGAGAGTCGCGCACGAGGTCGGGAACTCGCTGGTTGGAGAGGTTCTGCTGGTTCGACGAGTTGCTCATGGCGAGCTCGCGAGTCTCGGCGGCACCAGCAGTGGATGGTGATTTGGCGGTTTGATCACGACTGCGGGGATCAAGGTCTCTGTGTGCGGCTTTGCGCCCGGGAATGATGCACCATCCCACGTGCTAGTGCATAACTACCTTACTTTATGCTCTTGAATACGTCAATCTCGGTCCGTCACCTATTCCGGGTCATGTGTTCGACAGGCAGCCTTGGCCCGTGGCTTCAGCCGCACGAGGCTTCTTCTTATTTTCCAACTACACTAATCTGTACTCATTAAGTTACACTACAGTGGGGTGCAAAAAGTTTGAATCCAAATCTAAGTACTGCTAGGAATGAGCTAGCTTTATTAGGCTACACTTTACAACGTCGTCCTAAGAAGACCTCATCAAGAAGAAGGAGCTAACGGAAAACCTTAGCTTAGGGTTAGGGTTATTAAAGCGGCGAGATTCCCTTATCCTAATTTAGTTAAGCTCTCTTTGGTGCAGTACTTGGATTTGGATTCAAACTTTTTGCACCCCACTGTACTATCTCTTTAACCGCCCAAGTAATCTGTATATTGTCGTTAAAATGCAAGCCGACAAGTATCCCATCCGAGTCTGCAGCATCTTCATTATTCCCATCCAAACAAGTAAGACACAGCCAGCACGGCTTGGAATACCTCTCGCCCATGGTCTGCGGGAGTCTGGTTCGCGCATGAGCCTCTAGCTCCCCCTTCGTCAGGACACTCAAGGGTCTAAAGCTCCACGCTATGGCGGACTGGCTCGCAGGGGTACTTTGATGCTGTTGAACTAGTTCCTGAAAAGCCTTGCCATTACGCCTACCGACGCCATCGACTGCAAACGGATTAACATGACAAGGATACTCAGTCTAACTGTGAGGACTTTTTCTACTTACTCATCCGTCCATTTACTCCACTCTTTCTCAGCCACACCAGATGCCTAAGTTATAACAGGCACAAAAACTGGTGTTTGTCACGGTTGTCAAAACCAACACTGTGTCCGCTTCTTGATCTAGAGTGGGCAGTGCACAACGACCAAGATCCCCCCTCCTGAATATATTCTAGAATTTGTTGCTTTTCCCCTTTCGAATATGTTACAGGTATCACACACTCGTCATGTCACTCGTTAGGACACGTTGGGTATAGGATACTGTTGGATAGCTCGTATTACCAGTTGATGACCTTGAACATGTGTGTGTATTGTCTAGCTTCTCCTTAAGCTCCCGCCCCTTACGGTCAGGGAGATATAGCTATTCCTGGCTTCCTAATACGGTCTAGCCTAGCGAGGGCTCGGCGAGCCCTCCCCGATTCGGTCCCGACAGACCACCTAGTCTCACGTGACCACCCTGCGCCTAGGTGTTCCAACATGGTCCAATTCAACAGCTGTAGTACAGCCCCTTAGTAGATGGTTAGGGTGAGTCGCGGGTGAGTAGCGCCTAAGCAGGCCTGAGGAAAAGCGGCGACAGGTCACGTGCGGGGTCTAGGGTGTGGTCGTCTGGATTCATCTCATCTAACAGCAAATACCAAAATACTCTGAGACGAGACTCAAGCACACTAAAATCCATTTCCGTTTCCAGAGCTGAGCTCCTGCCGCTCTAAGCTGAGTTCGTGCTGAGCTTGGGCTGAGGAGGCCTGAGTTGAGGCCGGGGTGGGCTGAGCTTGAGCTGAGCTTAAGCTGAGGTATCTGCACGAGCCAACTTTTGGGATCACATGTCCCTGCAAGGTCCCAGATCTGGGACAACGCCCTGTTTTTGGCCCCGGTTCGATTTGCCCGCATTGAGGATTCGACCTCCTTGAACCCAAGTTCGCGAGACTCGATACACCTGATCCTAGTTCCTGTTGGATTTGGTCTCAGCCTCCAAGGCCTCCAATGCCTCCAATGGCTTCTCCCCCAAAGTGGCCAGCCAGTCAGGGCCAGATCACATGAATGGGACCGTAGGTTTCGGCCAGCCTCTAAGCGTCCTATTCGACACTTGTTGTTATGCGCTCCTCCATATGTCTTCTCTTCCCGCCTTCCTCTTGCCTAACCCCCAAATAGGAACAAGAGGAGGTCCTAGGGCTTGTGACGGGGCCTGGGAATATGAACGAGAGTGACCTCCTTAGGCTACAGAGCCCGACTTGGTAAGCTGAGGCGGAGAGATCGCCAGTAAACTGACTGCTAGTGGCTTAGTCTCAGAGACAGTCACAGCGATGGAGGAATCGCATGATATTTTTCCTCGGATAGGAAGGTTGCAGCGACCGCAGCCGCATCACAGCCATTGTAGACTGCGGAGATTGACCGGAAGGAAGGATACCGACTCGACTATTCCTTCAGGAGCAAGCTTTATGGCAAGGGTTTCGAGGCAATCACGGAGAGGGGGGGTTAGATAGAAGCATTAGTGGCTGGTTTAGATGGTGGAATTTCTATCCCTGCGGGAGAGGTTACAATAGCACCCTAGCAGCCGGGGAGAAGGGCGAGAACGTTCTAGGTAAAGGATCTTTCTTGCCACACACTTACACTGCTCGCCGTGCAAGGATGACCTGCCATGTTACATGGATGTAAGGTATCTATCTTTATCCTCGGCTGGACCAAAAGTTCCACGCTGTTGGCAGAAGGACTATGGTGCTTCGGGCTTTCCAATTGGCTGTACTCAAAGCTTTCATGATGATGTGTACCATTGCCCCTGACTACTAGGAGCATTCCTTCTGGGTCCTGAGTCTTGCTAAGTTGAGGGCATTCTGTTGGTCACCCCTTGTTGCTGATTTCATGCTAGTATTCCCCTGCCTAGCCGAATAACTAAGCCCACCAAAAACATCGCCACGCGTCTCTGTCAGTTCTCATTCCTCTTTCGCCTGCCTTGGCAGGCTCCCCTCCGGGCCGATGTCTTCAGCCTCTTGGGGCGAGGGTGAACATGGTCAATTAGCCCAACGTCCCACACCTTGGTGGCTGAGGTCGGGGCCTGGCAAGGTCACTCCACCCTTAATAGCAACATGCCGATGATTCCCTGGACACCTGCACAACCACAATGATAGGCTTAGTTCAGCTTCTCTGAGAAATCTGCCTTGCCAGTGACCAGGACTTGATCCTTTGCAAGGCACAAGATGGGACAACGAGGATCAGGAGGATCATGTTTGTCAGCGAAGCTGCACTGGTGTGGTCCGGCAGTTCAATGATTCGTACAACTCCTCAAGTAAACGTCAAAAGGCCTCAAGAGCCTTGCGAGAATATGCCGAGTCTCAACACCAGAGAACAAGATAATGAATTTATATATAGCCTCGTCCACCAGAGAGGGACAACTAGACCTCTGCATCCTCGTTAGTGCCTCTCCTCCTTCCTCCTTTTCGACAGAGCTTGCTGTCTCTGGGCCTACACCTTCCCGAGCAGTGGAATCAACTCTATTCGCTATTCACTATTCACTCCACCCTCTCATTTTCTCCTTTGGTTTATTCCTATATATGCCATCATGGCATCGACTGACTCTGTCTTGGAGACACAAGATGAAAATCCACCCCGGATAGTGTCAGATCTTCAACCATCTGATCCCATTTCTTCACGCTCCCAGAAACGAACACCACATATAAAAAGCGAAAAGTTGAAACCTGGGAAAATGAAATTGTCTGGGGTGCGTCAGGCGAGGTCAAGCGTCGAGGGCCGAAAGAAGGGCGAGGGCAACATGAGACGCATTGAGAAGCAGCCTGACGAGCACTCGCAGGTAACCACCAAGGATATCGTCAAAGAAGAGCGACATGAGTACGGTACAATTGAGGTCTCTTTGCCCAATACCACTCATGACCCAACAACAGAGTCTCGTTTCGAACTCAAGGAGCCAGATAATGAAGCGGACGACGGCGTCATTGATGAAGGTGACGACGACCTGCCAGATGTCGCGGACTTAACCAGACGCGTCATAGCCTCCAAAAAGCGAAAGTCACGCCATAAACTCATTGATTTGACCGAGGAGGCACTCTCGACAGGCCCAGATGGCCATATCAACCACCCAATGAAACGTTCGCGACAGTTACGATCGGCGGAAGAGGTGCAATGGACGGCGACGGCAGATGAAGTCTTGAAACAACTACAACCGCCAGGACAAAGATTAAACGATAGTGTCCTACAGTTCATGATGGATGTCTTGTTCGCCATCTTCTGGCTACAACACGGGGAGAAGAAGGCTGCTCGAGTGACACACCCACTCTGGTTCAATGCGGATGAAGAGACGCTGCCACAGGAGCTCCGAGACTTTGAGAAATACGACACTGTCTTCTTCCCCATTCACCACAGGGAATTGGGACACTGGACACTGGGTGTCTTGCACATCACGACGTCTGCGATTGATTGCGACTTCTACGACTCCCTGCCTGGTACGACAAGCGCCACAAAGGTCAAAGATCGCCTCAAATCCTGGCTAGAGGGGTGCGGTTCATCCCGTACTATTACTTTCAAAAAAGAAGGTGAGTTTTTTAATATCATTTGTCTCTATAATTTACTAAACTCAATCGAAATAGGAATGTGCACGGCAGAGTGACGGAGTCAGCTGCGGCATTTTCGTGTTAATGAATCTCAGGAATCTGCTCAATGGCAATCCTATCGACCTGTCGATATGTCCAGTTGATGCCAGGAACCAATTATTAAGGGATCTTCTCGAACATGACGCGTCGTCACTTCATTGGCTATCGCCAAGTCATTCAGTGCTCCTGAGTGACATACAAGCCCTTTCGAAAAGAGAAGCACAGAGCCACGACGTGTCTCAGGCTGATATCCTGGGGGCAGAAAATCTTCTAGGGTGGCTCCCAGATGAAGAAGGCGTGGAGCTCATTCCGTCTGCCCTCGCCAAGTTTGTTACGAAAGCTATGTCCTTCGGAAACTTTGATGAACTTCGGGGACGCCTTTCGATGGAGGAGAATCGTGTCAAGGAGGCACGCCTCGATCTCCAGAAAGTCAAGATGGCATACGAAGAGGCAGTCGTGAAATCCAACTTAACAAGACAGATATATGACAGCGATGTCAGGTTCATGGAGCATGATGTGGCAAGTTCCGGGACTGGTTCTGACGGGGCGCAGCTCTCTAGCCAGTCAGTTGAGGCAAGAATCGCCAGTTTACATGATGAGTACTTGCATTTGATCCAGACGAAGGCAAACAAGGAAGCTCTGGACAAGCTGTCCCGCCACAAGCTGCTAGAACTGGAGCTTGCTGAGCTGAGAGCCCGTGAATTAGGCGAAGAAGTGGCTATGAAATCAAGGGAAGTAGAGGAAGCTGAGAAGTATGTTTCTTTTTGCGACGCTGCGTACCAATAATGGAGCTACGGCTCGAGCTTGAAAATGGAGATTACTCAGAGTATATCAGGGATAGGAATTAATGGTGAAGGGATTCAAACAAGGTACAAACTATAGGCAGCAGGCGAACCAAGACTAAAGGCAGAACTACGGCATCTTAATATACTTTAAACCATATCCTCATAGACGCATATGGATTCCCGGCAGATAGAAAAGGCTCGATTATATACCACATATCTAATTTCATTGATCAAGTGTGCATCTAGACATAATTGCTGATTTGCCTCAGACCCTCATGTGCTGGAGGGACTACGATACAGCTCGCACATAACCTTTCAACTCTCTCGATCTAGCTTCCAGTGCCGATAAATTGCCACATCCTATATCCTCCCCAGAGCTGCACCACGACACATAAGAAGTCTTGTTCATAATACCACAACCCTATCTGCCCAGGATCTTCATCGCTGTAGCTAATAACATAGGTAATATGTTTTCGGCTTATGTACTTTTCAGTCGCCGCATTTGGTCGCTCTTTAGCTAGACAAGTAGCATCTGCGGGGCTGGCCAACAAGCTTGTTACAGACTTCCTTCTGTAATACTCGCTAATGTTCAGCTCGATGTTTGACTCCACAATAAGAAGATCATGCCTTTTTTCGTTTACCCATTTCCAGGGTTTAAGGCAGTCGAAGAATAGAGCCCTCTCCGGAAAACCATCAGGGTACTTAGCAAGCGGGTGCCTGCTTTCCTTGATCGCCAGGCCTAGTGCTAAATAGGCCGGGGTATTGTTTCCCGTACTAGTCGTACCATTAGAAACCAAACCGCTTTCTTCGAATCTCTCAAGATCAACACCGATAAATAATGCAGTGAACCCCAAGCTTGCCATTTCTTCCTTCCATGTTGTTTTCGAGAAAATGCGGCTGAGGATTGCGCTTTTATCGCAGGGTATAGAGTTAGCAACGCAATCTTCCATGGTGTACGGATGCCGTGACGAAAATGGTGCGAGATATGAAGGGAACAGGAGATATTTGGGGCTAAGTGCTCTCAATAGTAGGCCTGGGAATATGGCGAATGACCTAGCGTAAAACCTTGCTTCTTTATACTTGATTGAGCTTAATGACCCATATAAGGAACCTAAAACAAGGACTCAAAGTCCAGGATCTGGGTTATACATAATCCAAGAATTAAGACGTACATAGGATAGACCGCTTTTTGGGCCTCTATAATTTGAAAACGTATCCCAATTTTTGGGGCAGTGATAAGTATATATAATAAAAATAATTCTCAATATTGGGGGATGCGATCAAGTTGCAAACGTCAATATATCCGCCCGTTTAGCTTGCAGCTTTCAGCATGACCACCTCTAAGAGAACGAACGTGCTCTTGGATAAGATATTCAAACATCAAGGCTGGCTTAAGCAAGCCGTAAGCCTCGGCGCAAATTTTGTTTTCGTTGGACATGATCTTGTAAGCTTCTTTAACGGTGCTGACTCTCCTATGAATCTTGCCTTGATGTCCATGGACTATACCGGCGACCTTCACTACTCAGGGCTTCTTGAATCTCTCAAAGAACCGAAGTACTTCAACGAAGAGCTGGCCTAATACTCCCTAAAAGAGTCGCGCATCACCTTATATATCTGGGAAGCTCTAAAACGAGAAGACCATACACAGATTCCAAGCTTCGAAAAGCTATTTAGATAACATTCAACGACTCTCAGAACCGCTGTCCTATATTATAACGGAGGGGCCGGAAACTTCCAGAGTCTGTCGATAAAGAATCACTCGCTTCCCTGGAATAAAAGGTATAGGGTGCCTCTTCTGCTATGTAGAAGTATACATGATCGTGCGAGGAGCCTTGATTGGGTGTTCACATTGTATGCGGACGAACAGTCTTGCAAGGATTTCCGTTTTATTCATTCCTGACTGCTGTTAGAGAGCGAAGAGATATTTCTCCCTGGAGGACCGCTAGACCAGGAAATCGCAAAGGTTGCTCAACCACTACTCCAAGAACTGAGGACTCTCTGCAACGCGGGGGTGTTGTCCGGCGAACATAGGGCTTAGAGCTATCTGCAAGTTTAACTATGTAGTTGTATAGACGTAACCATAAAGAGACTAATTTACTTGGCACTTCGCCCCGTATTCTTGCTATTATGGGCTCGACCTTTTCCATTTAATTTCGACGCTCTCCCTGCCCTGTCCATGCATCCCTAATTGCTCGATTCCATCTCCACAGTACGTATCGCTTTCAAGTCTTCCAGGATATCTTGAAAATTATGTCCAAACTCCGACGGAATCTTGACTACAATATTATCAGAGTTTCTGACCGTACCGTACCTTAAATCCCACCCCTTGTTGAATATCTCATCCTTGATATTATCGATTGACTGTAAAGAGGTGCTAGTAAGAATCGTATACTTCTCCTCTCGAATAAGTCTCTCCTCTCGCGTGATTTCAAATGGCCCTTCGACATAAGAGTCTACCTTCCATGGAGTAGGCAGTGAGTCTTTAAAGGGCCCTCCTTTGAAGCGCTTTACTGGTGAGGACGTTAGATCCATGACCATAAGGAAAGGGCACCCGTACCTTCTTGTCTTTCTTTACTTTCTCTTTGCCTCTTTCTTGCGTTTGGTGCTTTGTCGGATGCACCTACGTCTTGTATCTGCTGAATACTAGGAAGAATCTTATTTGCCAATTCCTTTTCATCGATGAATGATTCCTGCAAGACTGACTTGGAAATAGGCAAGGTGGTAATAAGATGCTGTTGAGCGCTTATGATACTGATCTGTCGAGTATCTGGTGGGAAATATGGTGTGCGACTGTTAAGTGTTCAGAGCAGTTGGAGAGCTCGTGCATTTTATAGTTGCACTCCTACTCTGCTAATGTGCGGCAAGTTTAAGTTGAGAGCCACTGGCTGATAACTGATGGTAAGGCACAATCGCTTGCTGTGGTTGTAAGAACCATGGGTGCTAAGTCGTCAGGGGCTGGGATACTACTAGTGAGCCGCAGGCATTACAGTCAGGATTCAGGATTCAGGATTCAGGATTCAGAGAACTCGCCTAGCCCTCTTTACAAAAGAATCCCGAAGGCATTCAGGAGCGTAGCCCTGCACAGAGCTTAACAAGAGGAGCCGCTCATGGCCATGACACGTCATTTAGGTGGGAACAGGGATGGAGAATGGTTGTAAATATTGATAAGGGCGATTCTTAGAGAAAGAATCCGTTACCAGGAGGCGCAGAGGAAAGAAGACTCCTGAGATCCTTTTGTAGTCATAACCCCGTGCCCTCGAAACCTCACCGCATCTCGCCGGCTAGGTTCAAGCCTCTTACGGATCCTTGAATCCTTGGAAGAGTGCCCCTCCTTCATCTTTGAATGTGTATGATATATGGGCCAGGAAGAACAAGGTGCTGCATCACATGGTTTTCCAAGTCAATCGCACCGTCTATTTGCCTCGCCGGGATCTTCTAACCGTTGCAAAGTGGCATTGACTGTCTCGAGTAATGCCGGCGAGGCATTCTGTTGCTCTACCGTGTCTCTTTACGGCTTGAACATGCAGATCATGGCTTGCTGGCCTACCCATATGCCAGTCAACTGAGGCTGTATCGAGAAACGACATGTAATTCAGCCGCCTTCTCAAGCAACCGACCTCCTTGTTAGCCCTGGCGTCCCTATCTCCACCTAGCCCCTCCCCCGGGCAATATTAAATGACGGTGGTAAGGCATTCTGTGACCGATGACTCCTTCGTAACCACCCTGGGCCTGGATGATGGACCTAGATGGCCTACCCTGGCCTCTGGGCAACCTTGGCTCAACGGTCTCATCCTTTGGACCGAGCTGTTGGCCGCAATGTGATCTCACTAGACAAGCTTGGCCTTCGCATGGCCCTTTTATAGTTTGCTTGTGTCGGTGTCCTGTGCCTCGTATGTCGATATGTATTGGACCGGTGAACTGGTCTCGGATGATAGCCCCGCGACCTCTCTAGAGTCCCGGATCGGCCCCCTTTTTACAATTCCACGGTGAGCTTGCTCGAAGCTACCCGGTGACATGGGGTAGCGCGGCGCGTACCATCAGCAAGGCATTCTATGTAAGACCCCATGTGATTGATCTGTAGGACGGTGCATATAAAGGGGGTCCTCTGCCCCATGAGTTCTACCTTCAGCTTCTCCCTCCTCATTATCGGGAACCCTCCATTTTCCACCATACTCAAAGGAAACTCATCATTCATCACAATGTTTTCGATCCAACGCTTCCTCCCCTATATGCCTCGTGGAAAGATTGAGTTCATTGTCGACTCAATCCAGGCTTCCACCGATGATTATAGGTGCACCAGCAACGTAATCGAGAAAAAGACCCTTCCCTTCGGCCTCTTTCCTCTCGAGGACTTTCAGTTCTTTGAAGGCAGAACAGCCTACTTGCCACAGAATAAGACGCGTCTTAAGGTCACTCCGATACATGATGCTGCTGCTCGCGGGAAGGAAGACGTCGTCTCTCTTCTGCTGAAGTCTTCCAATGTCAACGACGAACATCAAGACGCCTCCGCTCTCTCACTCGCTCTCTACAGTGGGAACTTTCATGTGGCCGAGTTACTTCTCAATGGAGGAGCTCGACCAGACTGCGGACTTCTCATGACCGGTCTTCATGCCGCGGCGAGACGTGGACTCAAGAATGAGATCGAGATGTTCGTCAAGATCTAGAGAGTCGATGTTGATATTAAAGACAAGGATGGGCCGACGCCGGTCGTGCACGCTCTGCGGCTGCCGGAAGATCAGGCAAGGGAAACCATCCGTCTCCTGTTCGAGCTCGGAGCGACACCAGGGCTTGAAATCGGGAAAAGAGCATGGACGTATTCTGACCTTGCTAGGGTTATGGGAATGCACACGCTCGCCGACGAGCTAGCAGACGGGGTGCTAGAGGAGGCGGCAGAGGCGTCGGACGATGGTTCCAGCTGTACAATGGCCATTTAACGCTAACTGCAATGGATGGCCTCTCGTCCTAGAGACCGAGAATCTCCAAGGAAAGCTCGAAGGAAGACGGGATCGTGGATTGATCAAACGCTGGGTAGCAACAAAATAGGATGAATCGTACTTTTTTTGATTATACCGTATCCTGATATGTCTGACCCAGAACGAGGACATTGAGGTCACTGGCAACTTAAAAAGCCAATCAGTTTTGCGAGGGTAGGCTGCCATGGTGACGGCCCTGGGCCGTGTAGCAAACGCATGTCCCAGCTCGAATATGGCGTGGGAGATGCATTTCTTTCCACGTGATTTTCAATGGTAGAAAAATGTCTCTTCTATTAAAAATTGCATAGAATTTAATATTTTAATGTTGCTTCGCTAGTGACGCATGCGGCATCGCTATATAGCATGTTGGATTGTGACCTTGTATTGCGAAACCTCTGATAGATCGATATCCCTAACTTTAGTCAGAGGGTGTGTCAGATGACTGGAAACCCCCTCTCGAGAAAAGAGGGGGGGCTGGGCAAGAAGGAAGGAATCAACAACATTAACCCTTTGGCTGAACATCGTATTGCTTCATATCGTTCTGATCGAATGTGCCGTATGCGATCCAACAACTACCTTAAAATGCCTCCCTTATCACCCTGGCACTGTTCATCGGAAAGGGTGGGCAAGAAGGGCAACCCGTTGCGCAATAAATAACCGTCACTCGATCACCGCGGCTATCTGCCGGCTAGGTTCTGATGCGCGGGGCTGGCCGCCCTGTTCTGGGCCCCTCCCTTGCGCCTTGTTTTGGGCCCTCGGCTCGGGAATTGAAACCACTCACTTTGTCTGACAGACTAGCCTGGAAACCAGTCCAAATAGTTTCATTGGTTGCTGTTGCTTACCTCGAGGTGCTGGTTGATGACGCGGCTTCCAGCCAAGGCAGGTATGTGCACACAAGGCTCGCTGCTTCAGCAGATTTATCTGCCACTCAAGCTACGCGGGTGGGTCTGCCTCATAAACGTCTGCGAGTGTAGCCCCAGCTAATAAACAGTGCTGTTCTTTTCCTAGGAACAGGGGATACAGGTACGTATTCTCGGTCTCAGAACCGAAGCTGAAGCCCCCTGTCTTCTAAAATTAGCCCGGGAAGCGCGCGCTAAGGGCCTGATCTTCTCGTGTGCGTATCTAACGCACGGCGGATGTGTGGAGACATAAGGAGATGGAAAATGAATTGATCGAGGTTGCTATCCCTATTTTAGTAGCAATTTTTGGCTGCCAAGGCGCTGGCTGAAGTTACTGAAGTTATGTAAGCGTTTAGATATATCTTTATATACCTTACCTAATTAGCGATAGATTCTTAGTATTTATTCCATATTTAGAGGTAAAAAGAGATCTAAATGCTCTTTTTCTACTATTTAAGTATATATGCCTTAACTATAATTACTTAGTATATATATAAATTATTATATTAATTCTTATATTATTTTATATATTAGCTTTTTCTATATATAAGATATTAAGATTAATAATATATTTATAAATATTATTATTACTAATTATAATAATATTATAAGCTTATTATCTAGCCCTTATTAATTTAGTTATTTTAATTATAATTCTAATAATATCTTAAAGTTTATTTTATTAAATAAGATAGATAGATTAAGGCATTTATAATATTATCTATTTAAAAGGATTAAATAGTATAAATTACTATATAATAACTCTTTTAAAAGGATTAAACTATTAGTTTTTTAAACTCTTTTATATATAGAAAGTAATATTCTATACTTTATATAAATAGCTTTATAATTATATAGGCCTTTAAAATAGCTAGTATTAGTCTCTCTATTAGAAAGTTATAATATTCTTATAAATTTATAATTATAGTAAGAGTTAATATAATACTATATATTTCTTTTAAGTAATTTAAAGCTTAATATTAAAAACCTTTAGGATAGTACTTAATACAATAAGAAAGCTATATCTTACCTTTATTATATAGCTAGTATTAAAATATATTAGTTTAAAAATAGTTTTAAATAATAGCTTATTATAATTTACTAAGTATATTAATATTATAAATAGAATATATATTATAATATATATATTAATATAATAATAAGTAATATTTTAAAATTAAAAGAGTAATATCTTTTAAAATATATTAATAGTTATAAGATTAAATAAAACCTTTTTATATATATTAATTAGAGCTAAAGAATAGATTTATAATATAATACTTACTTATATTATCTTTATATATAGCTTTAATATATTAAAAAGGAGATTTTATCTTAATAATACTAGTTTTAAGCTTTAATAAAGTATTTTAGCTCTATACTTAAATATATAGTATTATTTATAAAATTAGTATAAATTAGAAGATTAGCCTAAGAATAAAAAGGAATTATATAACCTTTATTATACTTAAGCTTATATTATTATAAAATAAGCATTTAGCTAATTTAAGTAAAAGTTTAAAATATTTAAAAATAACTTATTAAAATATAGCTTTTAAAATTAAGTAAAACTTATATATATACTTATAGGGCTTTAGAACTTCTTATATAAGTATAAGAAGTTAAAGGATAATAATAATAATAATATTTATAATTTATTTTTAAAAGAGTTAGATATTACTTATTAGTAAGTAAATATAAGGGTTTTAAACTTAATAATAGCTAGACTATATAATAATATTATTTAAAAAAATATAGAAGTTATATAAAGAAGGAAATAATAAAAATAATAATATCTTTATTTTATTTAAAAATAATAATAATAATAATAAAGGTTATAATAATACTATAAGTATTATATATAATAAGAAAGTAAAATAATTATTATAGTATTATTAAAAATAAAGTTATAAAAAGCTTAAAGACTAGGAAATTAAAAGTATTATTAAAAGAAATATAAAGTAACTATTTATCTAATTAATAGCTATTATTAACTAGTAAGGAGGTTTATAAAGCTATAGTATTTAGCTATATAAGGTTATTTTTAAAGGTTAAGGCAGGGTTTAGTTTTAAAATAAAGGAAAAAAAACACTCTTATTTTAAGAAATAAAAATAAAATACTATCCTTATATATTAATATCTTAATAAATACTTATATATTATTATAAGGCTAAATAGTACTATACTATTTTTTAAAATATTAATATTCTTTATTAATATTTATTTAGAATTTATATAAATAATACCCCTACTTATTTTCTAATATAAAATAAAAAGCTTATTAAAATGCTTTAAGTACTAGCTTATAAGGCCTATATAGCTTAATTCTTTTTTAGTAAGTTATATATTATAGCTATAATAACTCTTATAATATATTACTTATTAAAACTACTTAAAATATAATATATAAGCCTATTAACCCTTTTATAATTATAATATATTATTTTACTAAATCCCTTATATTATATTTATTATAAGCTTTAATTACTATTTTTAATAACTGTTTTTTCCTGCTTTTAAATATATTATAACCTCTGCCTTCCTTACTTAAAATATATCTCTTTAATAACCTTACTTTTAATATCTAATAGCCTTTAAAATAGTATTTTCTTTATTTTAATATCTTCTTTTATATTATTTTAAATAATAGCTTTTTAAAGAGCTATTATTATTTTTATAAAGTGTGCTAATTATACTTTTATAAGCTAGAATGTCTTTTAAATATTAGAAATTGCCCTTTTAATATTATTTACTTTAATTTCCTTCTTATTCTTTAAAAATACTACTTTATAATACTTTATATATAATATTATTATAGTAATTAAGTTATTATACTTCTTATTATTATTCCTTTATTAATAAATTTACTTTTTCCTAACTACTTACTTTATAAGAATTAAAAATATTAAGAGTGCTTAAGTTCTTTAAGAACTTTTTAATAAACTAGCTATTAGTATTACTAGAATTATAATCTCTTAAGCTTTTTAAAGTGAGTTTTCTTACCTTTATTCTTATTATCTTTATTTTTCTTAGTTTCCTTAGGATTTAAAAAGTAGTTAATATATTCTAATTCTTCTTTATTACTAGCTTTTATAATAGATAGTTTAATAAGCTTATTACCTTTAAATATAAAGTTATATAAGTCTGCTTTAAGAAGACTTATATTCTTAAGCTATATAACTTTCTTATTATAATTCTATTAATATATAACTTATTATTTATTATTAATAATAACCTATTTAATATTATAATTATAGCTAACCTTAGTCTTTTTAATTATCTATAGAAAAAGCCTATACTTTATCTTTAAAGCCTAATAATAACTTAATAGCTTTATAATAGTCCACTCTTAGTATAGGAACTTAGCTTGCATTTCTTTAAGAATTGGAGTTAGTATAAGAGTTATTTCCGCCTTTTTAGTTAAGTTTAATATACTGCGATTATAAGCCTCTTTTAATAGCTTAAGGAAGAAAGCTGTAAGGGCTGGTTATTATATAACTTACTAGCTGACCCGCTCTAACTATAAGGCTAGCTATAATTCTAACTATAAGACAGACTGGGATTCTAATAGTAATACTAGCTATAAAGCTGGCTATAATGTATTTAAAGGCAGTAATAGCATTCCTTAGCTATAGGCTGCTAGTAATAGTAGCTAAGGGTCTACTAAGGCTTATAAAAATATATAACTCTAAGTAGTATTAGTAAGTACCTTATCTTAGGATATATTTATTATAATAATAAGTATAAGCTTATCTTATTATAATATTCTAACTAATATTATAAGTTAATATAGCTTATTAATACCTTTTATAATATATTATAATTATATAATTTTATAGCTTTAAGCTTAGGCTTATTAAAATAGGCAAGTAGTATAACTTCTAACCTTATACTTATATAATTTACTATAAGGAGAGTATATTAGCTCTTTTATATATATTAAAAGTACTTTATACTATACTATATATTAAATATATATATAAAAAGATTAGGCTTTAAAACTAGAGTATAATACTGTTTTATTAATAGTAAATAATATTTTAGGCTTTTATAATTAAGCTTTTAATTATAGTAAATATTACTAACTTATGTCTATAAGTTAATTATAGTATAGTAACTTATATTTATACAGCTAGCTATATAAATAATATTATATAATAAATTGTATAGCTAGCTATATAAATAATATTCTTATATAAGAAGGATCTTTTCTTTAAAAAAGAGTAATAAAGTGTAAATTAGACTTTTAATTTAATAATTAATAGCTTTTATAAGGTTAATTTTACTTATTATACCTTTTTTAAATTATAATAAACTTAATTAATATTCTTTATTACTTCCTTAATAATATTCTCCTTCTTAAAGATAACTTTAACTTATAAAAGGAACTATATATAGTAATTAATATTTAAATAATATTATAAAGCTATGCCTTTATAATAAAAACCTTTTAAAAGACCTTAAGTAAAAGAATTAATATAATTTTTAATTATAATTATAGAGTTAAACAGGCTTTATTTCTTTTTTTAAAAAAATAATAATAAGAAATTATAATATATTATATATAATATCTCTTTTTTATTATAATAAAGAAAAGCCTATATAAGACTATATAAAGTTTAAAGTATTACCTTAAGATTAATTTTAATTAATATAATTATAAGTTAAACTTTAATTAATTAATATATTTAATACTTTATTAATTATTATATTTATAAGAATTAATAGTTTAATAATTTATTAATATTAATATTATATTAAAGGAGATTAAATTCTATATATATATATATTTAAATATAATTATTATATAATAAGATATTTATAATTATATTATATAAAATAAATAAAATCTTATTTAAAATTAAAGTAATATATATATTCTTATTAATTAGCTTAAGAATAAGAGCTTTTAAAGTTAAATTTACTTTAATATAAATAATAAAATTATAATAATATTATTTATATATTTAAAGTTATTAAGATATTTTAAATTATATCTTAAAATACTTATATTAAACTATATATATAAAATTAATAAGTATAAAATACCTCTCTTTAATATAATTAGTATTAATACTTATTAATAATTCTTTTATATTATATTTATATTTTTTAATAATAAAGAAAAAGATAACTTTATTTAAGCTTTTAAATAATTCTAAAGCTTATATAAGCTTTATAAAATAGCTTTTTTATTAATAATATTAATAAATTATTACTTTATTTATATAAATACTATTTTCTCTCCTTTTTATTTTCTTAGGTTAATTTTAATAACATACTCTACATATGAGTGCAATAAACCAGCGAGTGCAACACTTAAGCATGTCTTAGCGTTTTATACTTTTAACTAATATTTATAAAAGAAATTCTTAAAAATTCAAACTAAGCTTAAAATAGCTAATATTTTTAAATAAAGTTAATTAGCTAAGTGTATTTATAAAGAAAATTTTCTAAATTTTATTTAATTTTTTTAATAAAGGTATTATTATGAATAGGTCGGGACCAGGTTCCCACTAGTAGAAATGACATGCCCATAGTCAAATCTTCCACTCTGGAAGTTAGAGGAGACAATCAAGACTTTACACATAACATACAGAACCAGATCACTAAGTACCAATTACTAAGGTGAAGGAACTGTAATAGTATAAAACACAACGACAAGCATATCCAACAGTATAGCTATTAATAACGACATCCCTCAAGTCAGACACTAAGAGAACCATAACAAGTGGTAGCAATTGCTAGTTCTCGCATCGCGCTAACCCCTTCCACAAGACGCCAGAAACACAACTCAAAACAGCATACCGAAACCGACAGAAATCTCGCCAGAAGCAGCTCTCGCAGAAGCACTCCTAGCGAAGAAGTTCAAATCCTATAGGCAAAACCGAACAACTGCAGGAAAAGCTCAAAATCCCCAAACCAATCACCTCAGGAGATCTACTCACTATAAAGAGAGTCAGAAGCTTCCTCCTCAGGGACGAAAACACCAAGGTCAGACAAACCTTCCCAGCAAAATCCGACAGATTTCCAGACCTCGTAGAACTCTGCCACTACACACTCAACGAATACAGCAACCCGGTCAGACTCAACGAGCCACAAGACAAAGAACCCCCTTCTAACTGGAATTCCATCGACCCGCACCAAATAAAGGAAGCCTGGAAGACAACAGAAAGGATCCTCAAGAGAGCGAGAGAACTACAACTTCTCGCGAATCTGCCAGGCCCAGAGCCACTTTACACCTCCTCAGAGTCAGAAACGGCAACAACGACGGAAAACGAGGACCTCTCTGAACACGGGGATCTCGAAGACCCTGAAAACTTCCCAGCCACCCGGTCGGAAGCTGCGGCGCCAGCAATGACCGAGAATGGGCCAAGAAGACCCCCCGAAAAAGGAAAACAGCCCCTAACAGGACTGGGGGTCAGAAGCTACTCAGCAGCAGCGCAATTGGGCCACACGCCACCGACGGACGACAGCGTCTCCGACCCAGGGCCAAGAAAAATCTTCTGGAAAACGACCACCTAGCACGGGGAACCATCGTCAAGGATGTCAAGAGCTCCTACCGGTGACGTACGATTTGGTCCGTCGACATTAGGCCAAATCTCCCAGACGGCAGAACCGGTGCGTGAGCAGGAGGCACCGCCAAGAGGGTCAGGATCGCAAGAGTCGGGATCCAGCGGAACGATCAGACCGTCACAGAGACAGGGAGGCAGAAGCCGCCATGATAAAGTCATTTCCTACGGCGGAACGGACGAGGACGCCATCGAAGAAGCGAGGCAGTCGCCAACCCTAGCAGAGCGAGCCCACGCTCAGCATCGAAGATCCTCCACTTTCGAAAACAACGGAGGAAACTACCAACGCGAACCACAGGGGATGAGCGAGCTTCGGGATATGATAACAGCCCTTGCCGACGGAATAAACAGCACCAATGCCAAAATCGACACTATGGCAAGGGACTTCAGAGGGATATCGGCCCAGTTCGATTCCACACGGAACGGCTTCAGGAATCTGGAGGAGCGCCTGACGGAGGTCTCGGGAAACGTCGACATCCTCGCGACACGGTTCGACAACATTACCGTCCAAACAGGCAGCGCAATCAACGAAGCCACCTCATTCACGAACCGACCGGATCGCTACGGCGAGAACCCTGCGAAGGCAGACCGAACAGGAGTACGGCCAAATCCGACCCACATGGTGCCAAATTATCACAACCGGTCAGCACGAAAACCCATACTAGGCAAATCTCGCGGAGCAACCCCAGGTCGCTACTTACATACCGAGATTAGAGGCCCATATGAGCCTCCTTACGGTTAGAAGGAAGAATTCAACGACCCACCGGACAACACTCGCAGAATGACAGAAGCGAGGAGCTAAAGAAGTTACGAGCCATTCCCAGCTAACCTCATAGCAAGACAAGCATCTCAGACGCTAGTAATGATAGCAGTATTCGCAGCCAGCAACGGGCACCCGAGCAGGAGGGACTATAATATTCGGCATTTAGGTCTATTCTGGCCTGATAGGGTTAAAAGCGACGCAAGCAGTCAAGGGGACACTTACTATAACAGAAAGCAAATCATCTTCTGCAATATGGAATTGTAGATAGACGCAGTTAATACCTACTGGGATCCAATTGACCCTTACAAGTGCGAAGCCATCCTAAAAGGACTCAAAAACAACCTTCGAGGGTCAGCATTAATATAGTACTCTAATCAGCTCGATAATGAGGACCGAGAAAGGCTAACTTCTGACAAAGACCTATTTCTCAACGCAGTGCGCAAGGAATTTAGCATACGACAAGATGACGCGCTCGAATGGTTGACGAAAGCCAAATTCACCAAGGAGGATATCGCAAGCAACAAGCACATACGCGATTTCGCCAGCACGGTCTTCGCTAAGGAACGAGCTCTCGGGAGAACGACCAATTACCAACTGCTACTCGCTGTTTACACCCGCCTAGACGCCGAACTCAAGGCTATCGCGGACCCACCAAAAGAAGGGACAAGCCGGGCAGACTACCTTTCATACCTCGATGACAAAAAACGCAATCTTCAGAGCAAAATCAATGCTGAAAAGGAAGCGAATGACTTCAAACTGAAAACCACATCCAAATCGAACATACGCGCAGCCCAGAAAGCGTTTATAGGCTACAGAAACGAGAGAGAAGACGAATCCGATAGCGAAGCAGAAGGACCCGACGCTCATTGGGGACAGAACGACCGAGATCGAAGATACCCACCAAGGTACCGAGGATACGGCAACCAGGACCGAGGCGAGCAAGGACGCCCACGATGGAGTCAGAACCAGCCGCCATACCGACAGGAGAGACGGCCCTACCAGCGGAGCCGCCAGCAGGACGATCGCAACCCTCCATACTACGCAAACAACAAGCAAGACAACCGCGATAACCGGCCGGACGGAAATCGAGAACCAGACCGCCAAAAGCGACCGTGGTGGCAGGAGAATTCATCCTCGGGGCAGGAAGAAGCAATGCCGAGGGATGACCCACGAGATAGAAACCGCAACTCGGGCCGCTTCTGACGAAACCCCCGGCATTTCTTCCGTTACCAACAGGACCAACGGCGGAAAAGGACCGTACGGCCCGGAGCTACGCCTCTACGAGGACGACGAAAGGTTCCGGGAACGACGCAAGGAACTAGTCGCGGACGGATATCACCTCGTCGACGAAGGCGACGAGTCCCCCGGCGATTCGGACACCAGCGCGAGCGACAACGACGTAGCTGACTCAGCCTTTGTCGACGCATTTCACGTCGCAGAAACCTCAAAGCGGCAGCATAAATCCGGCCTCAGCGAGGGTCAAGTCATCGAAGCCATCGGAAGACCAGACTTCGCCAAGACCCTAGAGCGGAAAGCGAATACCTACCTCCGTATTCCAGTCAAATTTGACGACAAAGGAGACTCCTACGAAGTGTGTCTAGACACGGGCACGTCCGCCATCCTTGCTGACTACGACTGGCTGAAAACGCACGGAAATAAAGTGATATAGACGCGCTAACCGCTAAAAAAGGTCAATAGCATCAAAGCCAGCGTGGAAGTAGACATGAAAGCTACCTTTGACTTCTATATACTAGGAACTGTTAAAGGAAAAGACGTTTCTGCACACTTTACGGTCGAAGCCGAAGTTATAAAGGGACTGGGTCCGAAAATGCTCATCAGAACCAACCTACTGTACGAATACGGCGCAAAGATCGATTTCATTAGCGAAAGCGTTGTCTTTAGGTCAGCCCACAGCATGAAAACTAAGGGTAAGATTTTCAAAAGGAAGAAAGAGATCGTCAGCAGAAAGGTTATGAGTGTAAGAACGGTCATTATCGAACCTAGGCAGGTCGCTTTCATCCAAGCCAACTGGGCAAAACTGCCCGCCAAGGATGCGATAGAAGGAACGGAACCAGAAGCTTTCTACCTCGAATCAGCACATCCAGCTGTATTCGACGCTACAGTCGATAGGAACACCCCGCCGCTCGTTCAAGTGTTCAATAACAGCGGCAGAAGAATGGTTATTCGCAAATACTAAAAACTCGGTCGCATCTCTAACTACAACGACGACGAGGAAGCCCACTTCGTCAGTGGGATGGGCAGTCTCGAGCATCTATATAGCAAGGAATTTAACTCAATCAACGCACTCATCGCAGAAGCCGAAAAGGCAGGCATTGAAATTGAATAAGACGTCCCTCCTAACGCCCGAGAGGTTAACGCCAGCATGCCTAGCTACAGAATCTCCATACCAGAGGACGTGCCAACCATTAAGAACCAATTCATGGTTAATATCGCCAACATCGATAAGGAAATGGCAGCTAAAGTCGTCCTCTTGACAGATAAATACGACGTCTACAGAGACAGAGGTATTATCCTAATACCAGAAGAAATGAAGATGCGAGTGGACCTCGTCGACAGATGGCAAAACCAGAAGCGAAACCCCAGGAAGTACCCCCTCAGAGTCGAAGATCGTGCCTTACTTAATAAAACCCACGAGAAACTCTATGCATAAGGAAAGATGGGTTTTATAGACTAACCGGTCGCGATCGCCTGCCCCGCATTCATTGTCTAGAGGATCATAAATGGCAAGAAGAAAGGCAGAGTCGTCATTGACCTTAGACCGCTCAATCGACTAGCAATCCCAGATTGCTATCCCCTTCCCGATCAAGACGACATTATGGAAGCAATGAGAGGAAAGGGATGGTACTCGGTTTTCGACGGCATAGGGTTTTTCTTCTAATTGCCAGTACTCACCGCGCATCGCAACCGTATGGTCGTCATTTCTGACCGCGGATTGGAGGTTTCTAACGTAGCCCTAATGGGATTTAAGAACGCCCCTGCTTATGCCTAAAGATTTATGGACAGGATCTTCAGGCCTTACAGCGCCTATATCCGCGTCTATATTGACGATATTGTAATCTTTTCCGACATATGGGAGGAACACCTCGAATACCTGGAGGTGGGCCTCCGAATCATCGCAGAAAACCGAATACATATCGCCACAACCAAGTCGTTCTTCGCATTTCCCGCCATCCGTCTCCTCGGCTTCGTCATAAATAGCGAAGGAGTGTCTAAAACTTCCGATAGGTTGGACGCTTTTGCGAAAATGGTTATGCTTATAAATTTGGCCGCCCTTGAAATATATATCGGCATGGCTGGTTTCATTAAGAAAGGCATCCCATAGCACGAAGTGAGAATCCGGAAACTCTAGGAAAGAAAAACACAGCTGTTAAGAGAGGCACGCGAAGAGCAGGAAATACCTAAAGGACTGTCAAAAAACGTCCGCAAATAGCGAGCTAAGCGAAAGACCTTCGAGCCAATGACCGAGGAAAGAGAGGCTTTTAATGACTTACAAAAGTTCCTCACTAACCAGTACTTCCTCTATCATCACAACCCTAAAAAGCCATTGTTCTTCAAAGTCGATGCCTGTAAGGAGGGCTTCGGCCTTTTCGTGTTTCAAATCCACGGAGAATGGGATAGCAAGAGCATCCTAGGGCAATATATCGTATCGACAGAGCTGAAGCCGATCCTTTTCATGTTAAGACTAACATCAAAGGTAGAGCAGAAATATGGCTTGACCGAAGCAGAAGTGGCCGCGGTAGCGTGGGCGGTCAGAAAACTCCGAAAGATAGTCTAATCGAATCATAGTACAGTCAATATCATCACTGACTATACAGCAACTGAAGGCATCATAATGCACACCTCTTTAAACACAATAGACTTTAATAAAGCGAACCTCAAGCTAGCAAAAATCGCCAATTACCTCTCTGCTTTTAACCTCTAGATCTTTTATATCCTAGGCGTGCTAAACGTAGTGCCTGACGCACTGTCGCGCCTACTAGTATAAAAGTTATACTATCACGATGCCGCTAAGAGCGACTTTGACGAGCTTAACGCCGAAGCCTACCTAGCAGAGGCTAAAGCCATCAGTATTAAAATGTCACAGGAGATGAAGAAGAGCATCCTCCGAGGGTACGCCAAAGACACCCGTTTCGCACGAATCCGTAACCATCTCCGCGAACTGCGTTCATAATAAGAAAAGCACAGAAGAACGCTAAACATCCTAATCAAACCTTTTACCCTTAGGCAGGGCGATTTCCTCTACTACATCGACATATCTAGCGTCCAGCGTCTCTGTATCCTACGACTAGTAGTCGGCACTATTCTTAAAGCTGCTTACAATGACCGCGAACACATGGGATTTCACCGCATGATGGCCGATCTCGACCACCTGCACATTCACTACATAGCATCGACCGTACGCAAATATATCGCATTCTGCCTAACCTGTAGAGAGAACTCGACCAATCGAAGGCCAGTTCTAGGAGAACTACAGTCAGTACAGGCCGAACTACGTCCTTTTCACACAATCTCCCTAGACTTCATTACCGATCTGCTAGAAGTGACTTCTAAAGGGACAATGTAGACAGTCCTAGGTTTTAGTAAATTAGACTAACTTTGCCCAGTTAATTGCATCTTTAGTAAAAAGACACTACTATTAGCAGGACATTCATCCTATTTAATAGAAGACTGGGTAGTAGTGCTAGTAAGAATGCTGCTTTATGGTGACTAGGGAATTCTAGTGCGCATCCTTAGCAATAGAGACCCGAAGTTCATATCCAGCATATGGAAGTCTATTCTCGCCCTTCTTAAGGTCAAACATCTCATCTCTATAGCATATCACTCGCAGACTAACGGAACCGCGGAAAGAAGGAACCAGATAGTGGAAGCTAGCGTGTGATTTCATACGGTAGAAAACCCGAATACACTATGGCCAGCGATGCTCCTAGCAATCCAATTCAACCTTAATAACAGCCTATCCTAAGGCATCGGGCGGTCCCCGAACGAATTAGTATATGGATTCAAACTAAAGACGATAGTCGATTTCATCCTCCTGACACGCGTTTCTAGCATCCAGATAGACGAAGAGGCTGCTGACGCACTTCGAAAAATCTACCATCATAAAGCCCAGCTCCTTATCGACATAGCAGCCATAATAGTGAAGATTAGGTATGACTAGTGCTATACATAGGTTAAAATCGACAAAGGGGATATGGTTTACTTACGGCTTCACAAAGGATATTACCTGCCAGGGAAGCCGAAGAAGAAATGGTCCCTAGTCAGAGCCAGACCTTATTACGTAATATGCAAAATCCACGAACAGGCATTCGAACTTGACTTCCCACCTCACTAGCGCATTCACCCAATTGTCTCGATCTCCCAATTGTAGAAACCAGAGCAAGGGGAGGACCCGTTCGAGAGGCTACAACCGCCGCCTCCACCAGTAGCTATCGACGGATCTAAAGTCGCAGACCACTGGGAAATCGAAAGAATCGTCTAATAACGCTACAGATAGCATAAGGGACGACCAAAGCGACAATTTCTCCTACAATAGAAAGGGTACTCAGCAAAAGACAACAGTTAGCTAGATGAAGCTAATGTGTTAGAGAACGCTTCTGAGCTAGTCCAGGAATACCTTAAGAAGAATCCCACCGACTAGGTAAGCATCTTTAAGAAGAAGAAGATTCCGCTCCCTGAAGAGCTAAGGTTAACCCTCAAAGGGTCAAAAACGCCTCAACTCTGAAAACCATAATAGCGTACCAGTGCCCGCTAGATAGGAGGAACAAGCAGAAGCACCAACAGATGTTAAAGCCGCACTTTCCGAGGCTAAACATCATATAGGAACCGGCAGAACCGACGATCAAATCACGATTGTCAGAGAACTGGCGACACATGCCCCATCCGTCAGACATGGCAAATCTGACAAGCCAAGAGACGTTAATAGCGGCTGCATAAACGACAAATAACAAAGCAACGCTAACAGCTGCTATACAAACGTCAAAAGCCAAAAACAACGTTGACAGCTGCTTATGAAAACGCCAAAAGCCAAAAACAGCGTTGACAGCTGCTGCGCAGACGTCAAATGCCAAAACGCTAGTTGCCAGCCGGCACCGACTGGCAACTGACGTTTTCGCCGGACCGTCAACAGCTGGCAGAAACATCCCCAAGCAACCGTCGCCAGCTGGCAAGCAGCCGAAGTTGACAGCCGCTGCCACCGATAAAAGAAATCCGACCCTAAAGCTGCCGCAGAAGTCAACCTAAGCCTCTCAACACTACGCAACCTTAGCCTAGAGACTGAGAGCCGCCGAAATCGACTGACCGCCGGTAACCGCATCGCCGCGCTGTCAATTCTGTCCTTCCTTTTCTTTGTCAAATCCAAAATCTTTTAGTCGCAGAACGAGCGCTATCACTTTTGACCTTATGCTGGCGAAGACGCTACCGCGCCGTCAATTCTGCCCTTCACTTTCTTTGCCAAACTTGAATCCCTAAGTCGCGAATCGCACGCCGTCATTTTCGACCTAACGCTAGCGAAAGCACCGTCTGCGCCGTCGAAAGCACCTACCCCTTTCTTTCTTTTTCTTTGGCCTTCGGAAACGCGCAGTTATTGACCCTGCACCGCCACTACTCACCAGAATACCGCCGAAATCAATACCACCGAGATCCCCTCGAGTCGCTCGATCAATATGAGTGACGACGGCGGTGAAAATACCAGCGGACACTCCCCCACGACCGCTGAAAATAACGATCCAAGCAGTACTATCGTAGAAACCCACTAACCTGCCGACAGCCCGCGAGGAGAGCACGACGAAACCGCCTAAAGCCACTAGGAGGGCGTCAATCCCCTCGCCAAAACCAGCATGTCCTTCTTCTCCGATGCCGAGACTGGCAGGACCATCTTTTCTAACTCCAGCACTGTCAGATTCGGACGTGCCACCGGCGAAACCAGCACTCCCATCCGTAGAGAAGGCAGCAGCCCCCGGATTAGCCACACCAGCTCCCCCAGAGGTAGTGAGCCCCGAACCCCTGTCTCAAGCGCCAAGAAAACGGCCAAACTCCGCAAACTCTTTAAGGGAAAGGAGAAAGCCATCGCACCTGGCATCCGTGGAGTCAAAACCAGCAGCCGGTCCCGTGAATACGATGGCCGACCTCTGAACGCTAGTCAATGCCTTCAGGCGACCCGAAACACCTAGGCGACTGGCGAAGACGACACGAACGCCGCCGAAGCCACGGACATCGAGGAAGACGAAGAAATCGATAGTAACGAGGACCCTGTCGAAAACAGCGATGCCGCGGACGAAGAAGACGCAGAAGAAGACGGATATAACGACAGCGAGAACGAATCCGCCCCGGACGATGATGAGGACGCAGACCAGGAAAGTCCTGAAAGCGCGGACTGGCCCTCCGAAGTCGAATCTGATAACGAATAGGGCGAAGCCGACAAAGGGCAGGACGAAACCGACCCTACTAAGTACGAAGTCCCCGAGAGATATAATAACTCGAACATCCTCAACCCTACTAGAGGAATTAGTAGCGCGTCTTATCGAAAATAGGAAGAACAGTTTTATAATATCTACTCGGACATTACTAGCGAAAAGACGGTCAGAAGTAACCGCACTCTCAGTAATCTTCGTACTTCTAATAAGAGTACTAATCACGTTAAGCACTAGGACTCAAAAATGGCCATTTTCTTCCTTCAGGTCGAATTCAGCCTAGCAGGGCATAAATTCGACGAATCTAACGATCCTGTCTTCCTAAAGTCAGAGGAAGGAAAGTTATATCTGACGACCTAGGAAACGCTATATAAGAAGTTCTAAGAATTAGCCGAAAAAATGAAGGATACTAACCAGAAGAAGTCGAAATTGATGGTCATAGGAATGGGTCTAATCCGATGAGTGAAGAATGCGCTTAAGGACTGCTAGCGAGCCTACCTGGATAGCGAATATTTCAGAACGCAAAAGAAGACCGTCTACTAGCTAAAAAAGCTACTTATATAGGCAGAAATACTAGCCTGCCGGTTTTTGCACCCATACGGGCAAATGAATGGGACCATCGGCGGGGCACTGGCAACGCTTCGGAAGTCGCATTTGTCAGACATTCTAGGGCCTGGAGGTCAAGTCATAAGCCAGACGGTCGCGGGCAGCACCCACGATGCCGCTTCTGCCGCAATTGCTGCCAACGCTACAAGCGTTATAAAGCAGACGCAAGAACAGTTAGAAAAGGCCCTAGAATGGATCGACACCCTGGAGAAGTCAGTCGCTTAAATCAGAAACACCCGGAATACCAGATCGGACGGCGATTCAGACGCCCTTAGAGATAAATTTATCCAAATCGAGGCCTAAGCGGAAGCAGACGCTAAAGCTAATAGCAAAGCCTTCGAACGCCTTATTGAAAAGGTCAACGAGATCAACACGCGGAGCCTCAGAACAATAGTGCTCGCCACTAAACAAGACGACGCAGTGAAGGAAATCGCCTCCAATAGCGTCAAATTTATTAACCAAATAAGATCCGTCTCTGACCTCAAGAATCGCATGAAGGCATGCGAACTCAAGCTAGATAAATTTAACGCTAGCAGCATCACAGACCTCCAGGATCGCATGAAGGCATGTAAGAAAGTCCAGGGCAAAATCAGCGCTAGCAAACTCACAGACGCATGCTATAAAGCCATCTATGATAAGGTGATTTCCCTCAAGAAGGCGAAACTAACAGACCCGCCCGCGCAGAAGAAACTGATGATAGAAGTGCGAATTCCCGCCACCACTAAGACAACTTCGACAAAGGAGCCTGGCAAACGGAAGGCTGACGAAGAACTGCGGGAAACACCTCAGAAGAAGTCGAAAACGGCGACTACAATTGACCTCCGAGACGTCCCAGATGATTCCAGCAATTTCACCGGTTCGCCAACCCTAACGCAGGAGTCGACTCTGATAAAGGCGAAACCAGCGCTGAAAAAGGCGCTAGCAACTAAAAACGTCGAGAAGCCGCCAAATCCATCAACTCCTAAGCCAAAACCAGCGAGCATGAAGGAGCAGATGCAGAAACGTGCCCGAGTTGACCTCAACTCACTCCTCTCCAACCTGAAGTAAGCAACGCTGAAGAAGAATCGTCAACAACGGTCACCTTAACGGCGAACGCGACAATCAAGGAGTGGACTCCAGCGGGCGGAGAGGGCTGAGAAGGACTCGGACAGACAACAGGCGACAGAGACTCGACGTTGACCACCCGAAGGATGATTTCGACAATAGCGAGGTGGATTTAGACAGACAATAGGGCTGGAATTTGGAACGAATGGGGGATGCAAATTTTTCTCTTCTTATGAACTAATGGATTACCTCCTCAGATCATTTTGCTTTTACTACGCGCATTTTCGCTACTAGCATAGTGGCTTTTATCTCTTATTGCTAGGCACTTATTATGGATAGGTCGGGACCAGGTTCTCACTAGTAGAAATGATATGCCCATAGTCAAATCTTCTACTCTAGAAGTTAGAGGAGACAATCAAGACTTTATACATAACATACAGAACTAGATCACTAAGTACTAATTACTAAGGTGAAGGAACTGTGACAGTATAAAACATGACGACAGGCATATCCGACGGTATAGCTGTTAATAACGACATCCCTTAAGTCAGACACTGAGAGAACTATAACACCTATGAGTATCCTCTTCTAGGCTGAAGTAGACCTTTTTAAGGGCAGGGGCGACTTATACTTAGTAGACTGAGAGGTACTCCTCTAACTGCTCGCTCTCCTCCTCTAAGTAGTTTAAAATAAAGATTAGATTAGCCCTTATAATAGGTTCTATTAAAGTAATAGAGGAAATGGATATTATATTTATTTAATTAACTAATCTAATAATATATAAATATAGCTTATTAAATATTTCTTACTTATATTATAAAAGAGTCTAGTTATATAAGGATTTAATTAAGCTCTTAATATCCATTACTTAGGTTATATAAAGGGGATTATTAGTATAAGTTAAGGCGATAATCATTAGTTATTAAATATATAATTCCTTTTAAAAGGCTATTACTAAGCATAGTAGTAAATACTGCCTATTACTGTCAGATATGTCAGAGGCGAAAGTTGCCACCTATTGCCACCTATTACCACGAGGCTTAGCAATCAGCTTCTAGCTGATTCTATACAGAAGAGAAAGAGTATATAAAGCTTGCCCTGAAACCTCAAGGCATAGGCGGCAAGCACGGAATACACAATTTTTACATCCTAATATTTGACAATTAAGAGTCTCACTGCCTCAACCCATTTTAATATCTTTGATAGTCCCTCTATCTTATCTATGATGCTACATAGAAAATCCCAGAAAGAAGGTCTTACGGCCACTCTTATAAAACCTGGGGACTTCCCGGACTGGGAGCACGAATTCCTTCTTCAGGTTGACCTTCTAGGTCTGCAACAGCACCTCAAAAGGAAGGTTTTCCTTGAAGAGGAACCGGCCTTCCCAGATATCAGAAGACGCAAATACACCAAGACAACAGCAGCACAACGGACCATTCGATCAGAAACACCTGAGACTGAAAGGTCCAATTCAGATGACGTACAGGAGACAACCAATGGAACATGGTCTCTATCTGACCTAACTGAACAAGGTCAGAAGAGCTTCCAACAGGACCTCTCCTTCTATCAGCTTCAAGAAAAGTCATCAGAAAGACAGAGGAAGTCTCTAAGAACCCTCCAAGACTGGATTATCCGAACTGTCTCTCCTAGTTACATCCGGACCTGTTGTCAGCCGCGCAAGTCGATCTACGAATGGCACTACAATCTCCGTGCCCGGTGCGGGAGGTCGGAAGCAGATGAAACACGAGATGCTCGAAACACATACTTGACCCTCATGAAAACACCTCCAAAGACCGCAACTCAAGCACTCAAATGGTTAGAAGAGTGGGAGGAAGCCTTGGCTAAAGGACAGCAACAAAAGGTCCCTGAGACCCTCTTTTGCAGCTCCTGGGCATATGACTTTCTTAACGTCTCTTCACACCTTCTCCCTGCCTGGACGGCAGCCTATGAAATTAGCCAACAAAACCTGATCCAAGAAGAATCCCTTATCTATCGAGATCTAGCGAACGCCTTCCGGAATAAGCTCAAAAATGCAGAGGTCTTACGGGGCCCAGGTCGCACGGGAAAAATCTCCCAAGGTGCATTCTCTGCGAGCTTTGCTGGGGAGGACCCCCAGGATGATGAACCAGAGGACGCTCGCATCATTGAAGGCCAGTACCGTTCTACGAAGAAAGGCGGGGAAAAGACGAAGCGTCAGAGGTCTCCTAATGATCAGGAGAAATGCCCGGCGTGCGGTCTACCCCATTCTCTTAAGAAATGCTTCTATGTTTTTCCAAACATAGCTTAGAAAGGGTTCAGGCCTCGAGAAAAATTTCAGACAAAGGTGAGAGAAGCCCTTGAAGAAGACCTAGACCTCCAGGCACAAGTAAAAGCTCTCACTCGGAAGAAGTCCAAGAACCTACCAAAACCAGCTATTAAGGAAACCTCTGACCAATAACTATATGGCCGGCTTATTGCTAAAGTCAACGCCGCATTTGCCGCCCAGAGCAACGACTATCCCTTACGAAAATCTCAAATCCTAGACCCCGGAACAACGATCTCAATCACGAATGACCCCAATCGACTAGCTGATCTCCAGCCGGCCCTTCCAGGCGACTTCATCTGGTCAGGTGACCGAAAGTTACCAATTTTGGGATACGGAACAATGATAGTCAGGCTGACAAGAACTCGAGCCCTGTTGCTTGAAGATGTAGCCTACTGTCCCCGACTCCTTACAACTCTAGTCTCCTTACGTCAGCTACGGAAGAAAGGACTCTATTGGGATAACAGACGTGATCCAACGACCCTCCGTCATTCCGATCAGACAATCGCCTGCCCGATCAAGGACCTATACGGTCAATACGTCATTGAATACCAACCGGCAGAGATGACCCCGGCGGTTTGGGCAGCCCACAGGTTCACCTCTCACACTAAGAGGGCTCCTTTAGCGGGAGAAGCCATCCGCTGGCACAACCGCCTAGGGCATCCGGGACCGCAAGCTCTTGAACACCTCGTCTCAGCATCTCAGGGGGTGCGAATTCGAGGACCAACAACAGTCGAATGTGACGCCTGTGGCCTATCAAAGATCAAGAGACAAGTCAGACGGGCTCCAAGGCAGTCTGACCAGAGAGCCGGCAAACGCATCGCTATCGATTTCCATGACTACGAAGAAGGGATAGGTGGCTATACCTCGCAGATGTTACTTACCTGCCGATCAACGGGTTACATTTAGGATTATTATCTCACATCTCGGACAACAGAGGCTGTGATCACAGTCTTCAAATCCTTCTTCAAACACCTAGAAGTTCAATATAACATTAAGGTCAAAGTCATCGAATGCGACAATGAGATTACAGAGGTCAAACCACAAGTTGGAAACTTCATACGGAACAGAGCCATCATTATCGAGCCCTCAGCACCATACAGCCAAGCACAAAACGGCGGTGCCGAACGCTCAGGGGGTGTGATAAAGGATAAGGAAAGAGCTATGCGAACAGGCGCCAGGTTCCCTCATCAGCTATGGCCAGAAATCGGCAGAACGGCAGTTTATCTATACAACCGAACGCCAAACTATAAATCACGCTGGAAAACACCATACGATCAATTGCATACTGCGATAGCCAGAGCTAGAGGAATTCTACAACCAGCGAAACAGCCTGACCAAACACATCTAAGAGCATTTGGCTGCAAGGCCTATGCCATGACCCCCGAGGCACAACAAAAGTTTAACCGCAAGATGCGGCTCAAGCCTAAAGGATGGATCGGCTTCCTGGTCGGATATAGATCCTCAAATATCTACAGAATCTGGGTCCCTACGATCAATCGAATAGTGAGCACCCGAGACGTCATTTTTAATGAAGACAAGGGCTGCAACGGAGACTGGGAAAACTTCAAGGACGACCTTTTAGAGGCAGACCTAGAAGAAATCGCACGAATTGCATCCCTTCAACAAGACGAACCGATTGATCAGCCAGAGACTGAAGACTGCATTGAAGTGGATTTTCCTGAAGAGGAAGACTCAAATGAACTCACAGGAGATCGTCTTATAGTAGCGATTGATGAAATCTCGCAGGCAAAAAGGGCAGAATATGAAGACTTCCTCACGCCTCCAGATACACCGCCATCTGCCCTACTCGCACAATTACCTCAAAATGTGTTAGAATAAGGGAATAAAACGATCACGTGGCAGGCAGCTTTTCTAGCTGGAACTAAATCTCCTCTGCAAACCTCAACAGAACGGAAGATCCGTAAAGGAGTAAAGGTGCATAGAAATGCACTACCTCCGGCACTAATGAAGCATTAAGATCTCATAGGACATCCATTGGGAAACCTCTTCCAGAAGGCTGAAGAAATCCATCTTCAAAGTCATAAGGAAATGAGGTCATGGACTGAGATCCGAGCCAAGGACCCTCGAGCATCTGATCGACAGGTCCTAGGCTGTATGTGGGTGTACGTCTATAAAACAGACAAACACGGTTACTTTCAGAAATGCAAGGCCCGGCTAGTGGTTCGAGGAGACCAACAAGCAAAAGGGAAGCTGCAAGACATGTACGCAGCTACCTTAGCCGGAAGGTCCTTTCGGACCTTGATAGCTATTGCAGCAAAGTTTGATCTAGAAATGGTCCAATACGATGTGGTTAACGCATTCGTACATGCCCCAATTGATCAAGACATCTTCATGCAGATGCCTCCTGGCTATAAGAAGGCAGGAACTATCCTAAAGCTCAACAAAGCTCTATACGGACTGAGAGTCTCCCCCTTACTGTGGCAGAAGGAGCTTTCTAGGACCCTCTTAGAGCTGGGCTACAAACCAGTTCCACACGAGCCTTGCTACTTCAGAAAAAAAGGAATCCTCTTCTTCGTATATGTTGATGATGTCATTCTAGCCTACAGGAAAACACAAGAAAACAAAGCTAAGGACCTGATCAGACAACTCCAATTGAGATACAAACTAACAGGCAGCAACCCCGTACAATGGTTCCTTAGAATGGAAGTCATGCGGGACCGACCTACGAGGAAGATCTGGCTATCCCAAGCAGCCTATATTAAGAAAATTGCAAACCTAGCTAATAAAGGAACAGCTACAGTACCAATGACTCAGTTAGAGCTACGGCCTACAACAGGGCTAGCAACCCCAACAGAAATTCAACAATACCAACGCAAGATCGGATCAATCCTCTATATCGCAGTCAACACCCGACCCAACATAGCCTTTGCCATCTCCAGATTGGCCAGATTCCTCACCAATCCAAGTCAAATACACCAAGAAGCGGCTGACCGCGTCATCCACTACCTCACACACACAAAGAACCTAGCCCTATCCTTCGGAGGGCCCGGCGGTCTCAGCATTTCTAGCGATGCCTCTTTTGCTGACAACACAACTGATCGGAAGAGCTCGCAGGCATATACCATCAAGCTGTTCAACGGACTGATCGGATGGAGAGCCAACAAACAAGACACAGTCACAACATCAACAACAGAAGCAGAGCTCCTAGCCCTAGCACAGGCAGCTAAGGAATCTCTCTTTGTGAGCCGACTGCTCAAGGAGCTGACAGTTCAACTGGATGACTTGACTATCCAGATTGACTGCGATAACACTCAGACCATCAACCTCGTGACGGCTAAGATAGCTACTTTGAGGACCAAGTTGCGGCATGTTGATATCCACAATCACTGGCTCAGACAGGAGGTTCAAAGAGGGAAAATTCAAGTCAAATACGTCAAATCAACAGACATAGTCGCAGATGGCCTGACGAAAGCACTTCCAGCCGGAAAATGGAACCGCTTTTTACATCAACTTGGATTAGAAGACGTTAGGAAGAGGCTCCAGAAGGACGAAGAAGGGCTTCAGACTCAATGAGAAGTCATTGAATCTGAGGGGGTGTGTCAGATATGTCAGAGGCGAAAGTTGCCACCTATTGCCACCTATTGCCACGAGGCTTAGCAATCAGCTTCTAGCTGATTCTATACAGAAGAGAAAGAGTATATAAAGCTTGCCCTGAAACCTCAAGGCATAGGCGGCAAGCACGGAATACACAATTTTTACATCCTAATATTTGACAATTACTTACTCTTAGTTAGTAGAAGCCTGCTTTAAAATCATATTCTACATACCCTCTTTTAAAGTTATATACTAAGTGTTTGCATTAGTCTAAGTAGTAACCTAAGACCTAATAATACTAATATCCTTTTATTCTATTAAATAATAAAGTAGTATTAACTATAAGTAAGGATTTATTATTTAATTAATTAAATAGATTTACTAGGACTTAGTTAGTTATAATATTCTTTATAGCCTTATTATGCCTTTTCTAGTATTCCTATTAATACTAGATTATTATTACTAAGTCTTAGTTAGTTTTCTCTATTAGGACTAAGTGAATCTATAATAACTTAAAGCTATTTATTAAGTTATTAATAGAGTTATTATAAGTAGTTACTAGAAGCAGTAGAATAGTTATACTAGTAGATACTTACATTCTGTAAAGTAAGACATAAGCTAATAGTAATAGGTATTAGAAGGTTACTAGTTTAAAGGGAGTTATAACTAACTATAGTTTCATTTAATTAAATAGATAGCTAAGGCTACATCATTCCTTAATAGTGATGTTTATATCTAAGTAAGAAATAATATACTAATATAGAGTCTTATATTCTATTCATCTGAGCTCTATTAGACTTTTATTACTTCTTATACATACTAACTATATAAGTCTTATAAGCAGGATATAGTAAAGAGCTTAAGACTAGTAAGAAGTCTTAGAATCCTTTAGATTAACTATAGCTACTAGGAAAGAGTGATAGTATATTAATTATTAGATGGAGCTCGGATTAGTAGATTTAGGGATCTAAGTAGTATTTATCTGACTAAAGGTCGTCTTCAGGGTTTTTTTAGAGTTAAGATCCTAGCCTTTAAATATATTTATAAAGTTCTTCTTTACTATTGCCCATTCAAACCGTTAGATAACTAATTAGACTAAGGCCTTCATATTATCATCCGTATAGAAGTAGACGAAGTATAATAGCCATTATTCTTTAGGTAATCTATTATTTTTAATTATAATTTCAAAAGCCTTTATATAGGCTAAGATATTCAATCTATTAAACTTATATCTTAGCCTTCGCATAGTAAAGCGCATTTAGACTAAAATAATTATAGTAATGCAATTAAGTTCTGCTTTTAAAATATTCACTAAGAGTATTATTATTATTAACTTATTAATTAAAGATACTAAGGTCATAAGGGAAGTTATCTCTATAGAGTATGACTAAAGTTAAGCTTGCTACTACTCTTTTTAGCCCCTTCTAGACTGAGTCTTATAACTTAGTAAAGGGTATAGTTATAAAAGTAATTAATTAAGTAAATAGAAAAGTTAAGAAGTAAAAGCGCATCCTAAGGATTAGATGTCTTTAAGATTACTTATCTTTATCCTTTACTATAGTTATAAGGATTAGGAAAGTCTTATATAAATCTATCTAAAGGAGATGGCTAAGGCGATTAATAAGTCCTTTATTACTAATTATATAATTAATAGCATTATAAGCTAAATCAGAATATAGATTAGTAAGAGTAATTCAATTAATTAAGCTTTCTTACTATTAATACTTTTTAAGTAAATAGCTAAAGGGGGATTACTAGTAACTATTTAATCAATTAATTATAAGGGTCTAGACTTAGCCTAGATCTTAATCTTATAGCTTATAATAGCTTTTCACTTTACTTTTACATTTACTTTAACTATAAGTAGTATTATAAGTATCTTATTAGTATTAAATATAATGCCTTATAGTATTAATAGTAAATCTATTATAAATTAATATAATAAAATAGGGAAAAAGGGGGTTTTTAGTTCTACTCTTAGTAAAATTAATTAATTAGCTAAAGATACTATATGCTTCTTAGTTAGAGGCACTAAGTAAGGTTATTTTTTAGAGTTAATTAGATATCTTATATCCTCTTAATCCCCGCGTCCTTACTTACTTACACTACCTCCCTTCTATACTTAACTTAGGTTTTTGTAATAGCTTAGAAGTATTATTACTTATTCGATTAATCTACTAATCGATAGGATCAATTGATTAATTGAACTAGCAGCTTATCGCCTTACCGTAACCTCTAAAATGCATTAAGCAGGGGGACAAGAGGGACACCACCACCCGAAGTGACGGATGCCGTAGGGTAGGCGGGATGCAAAGCAGAGCGAGGATAGATAAGACTTACAAAACAAAACAGATAAAAAAGAAGGCCAGAGCTATAATCGAGCAGCTAGCTAAGAAATGAATCAGATATTCTAATTGATCAAATAAATCTTATTATAATAATATTAAAAACCATTTAATAACTTAAAAATAAAAGTGGGCAAGAATATGATTAATTGCTATCTATGTCTGAGTTATCTCTGCCTTTTATCTCTGACTAACTCCCGTTATCCTTATCGATAGCTTTATTAAGACCGGCACTTAAATTAGTCGGCTAATTAAAATGTCCAGGCTATTCTAGCTAGTGGGCCCTCAGCCCCGACACACTATAGACTCTAATACTAGTTAAAGAGGAGATCAGCCTCCTTAACCCTTAGGTCTTAAAGACTTTAAAGACTATACTTAAGGCTAGCTCTTAGTTTAAATATCTTAAAAGATGAATAAAAAGACATCAGAATAGCTCTCTAGTATCAATTCTTAAAGCGCTTAAGTTACTTTTAAAGGGAATGAAGGCAATAATATATTAGAACGCCTTATTAAAGTCTAAAGTCTAGATCCTTTAATAAGCAAATAAGACTCTTAGTAAGTAATGCAGAGCGAAAAGAACCTATTTACATAAAGGAGAGAAGATAACTCTAGATAAGGGAAGGGGTAAGATAGATCAGAGAGATATTAATATATAGATAGTAGTTAAATTATCGAAAAGTAGTAATTAAGGGAGGTTAGTAATACTAAGAAAAAGGCGCTATAGAAATTATAAAAAGGCAGGTTATAATATAAGGACCTATTAAGTAATAATTAAGACTTCTAAAGAAGAGGATAGCGATTAGTTTTAATTAATTAAAGTTATTATTATATTTTTATTAAAGTTTTTATTTTAATAGTATAGGATTTTTTCTGACTTGCTTGTATTTCTGACTTGCTTATTATGTATATTAATCTTATTTATATTATTTTTTTTAATTTGTTTTTTAAAAAGCTAACTTAATTTTTTAAAATTTTAAAAAAAATATTATTTATTAACTTTTTTATTAAAATATTTTAATTTAATTCTTTAAAATTCTTATATTTATATAGCTAATTTTAGAAAATTAAGAATTATTACTTTTAGCTATATAGTATAAGTGACTTACTTACTTATTTAGCTTACTCACTTATTAAGTATGTTATACCTCTATTAATACAAATTAACCAATCCTTATTATCTATTCAAACTTAAGATTTTAAAGTTATTAATAATAATGCGCTAAATATATTAGCTGTTTCAGAATGTTACTATTGAAAGTAATGCTATCACTAGAACTAAAATTTGAACAGAATAATATAGACATATAATTTAACTTCAAATAACTCGAATAATGAATATGAAAAATGATACTTGACTATTCTCATGGTCTAGGGCGCGGAGCGCGACTGAGATCTCGTTACATAATAACAAACATAACAGACATAACACCAACCACAGAAATGATATTCAGGCTGCTAGCCCGTCTCGCGCTGTTCTCGTCGCCATCGTCATCATCATCGTCATCATCATCGTCGTCTTCATCAATGGAACTGCCGTCAGCATTATGCCCATTTCCATCAACTCCTTCATTATTCCTAATATCGTCCCGGCTCTGGTCGAAGCAGGGCAACCACACATCCCACGCCTTGAGGAACAGATCCAGACCCTGCTCGAGGGGCGTGGGATCCTCGAGGCTACCTCTGATGTACGGCGGGTTCGACAAATCCTCACTATGAACAGCGCCTGCGTACACTAGTCCGAACACATCAGTTCCATTGGGGAGCTGATTACATTGAGGGACCTCCACAGTATAAGCTCGCTCGGGTGCACCGGATTCTGTTTCTTCGCTGTGCACCGAGAAAGATCGCCAGGGATCGAACTCGCCGTTGGTGAACATAACGTTGCTAGCTTTCATATCCCATCCGCCCAATTCCAGTAAGTAGCTGTTATTGAGCCCCGAGGGGAAACTGGAGTCCCTGAAGCCCGCGAAGACCCCATCCTCGAGCTGGATGTCCCGGATGGCGGTCACGTTGTAGTACTTGCTAATCACCTGGATTGGGTTGGTAGCATTTGAGCCTTGGTAGTATCCCATTTCGTTCAGCGTTTGCCAGGTCCAGCTCAGGCCGTCGGCGGTTTCGGTGAATGTTTCGCTGCCACCCACTGGCAGGGTCTCATACCATTTCTCAAAGTGCTTCCCGCCGTAGGCGATGCCGTAGAGCATTGCCGCAAACGCAAGGACACCACCTTCATCTCCATTATTCGCAGCAATTCCTTTTGTGGATGGCGTAGCAGTTCCAGGGTTACCGAAAAGCGTCGTGAATAAGTCTACAGCAGTCTCAGCGCTGGTTGAATCGGTGAGGAAGGTGTCCACATCGAAACTCTCCATCGCATCGCACAAGTATTGAGCAGTGTGCATGGGACCGTAGTTTTGATAATTGCTCCCGAACGTAAGAGCATCTGCCAAAGCATGGCCAATGTCAAAACGCGTGTAGGAGTCAGCATTTTCTAGCGAGTCAAGGGCCGCAGTTTCGTCTGTAGCAAGATAGGTACCGATCCGGACTAGAGCCGCATCATCGGCGCTGCCGAAGGTGAGACTGTCGTCAACATATTGGATAGCGGCCTCGAGGTCATTGGTGCAGTTCTGAGGCAGAGAGCGCGCGATGGGATTGTAATAGATAGATCCATCGGCCTTGGTCTCAAGCGGCGCGCTGGACGACCAGGCAGCGTAAAAGAGTTCCGGGTGCATCAATCGAGCCCAGGCTGCGCGCATGCCAGGATACGACCCGCCAATGAAGATCCAAGGAGTATGATACGGGTCAAGCTTCTCGGTGCTTTCAATCACGTTGTTGAGCGAAAGCGTGGTCTTATTGAAGTTGTTGGCGAAATAAGCCACATCCTCGATTGCTTGATCGGCAGTCAAGTACTCGTATCCAGCAGCACCGGAAAGTGGAAGGCCAGTGTAATCGTCCTGGGGAACAGGCCAACTGTAGCCGTAGTAACGATGTTCCCAGCCAATGACCAGGCCGTTGAGCTTCTCGGCGAGCCGCAGAGGGGCGCTCTCCATGCTGTGCTCAGCGAGGAGTTCGGCAGCAATGCCCGGCGAAACACCCATCTCGCCGAAGTCATAGAGAATGACCGGTCCGCCGGTTTTGTAGTAAGTATCATTGACGAAAAGTCGATTCTCATAGGTTCTGTCGTCAGACAAGTCAAAATGGTCGACAGGAATAGTGAAGGCGTAAGTTGGCACATCTGGGTAGCCTTCAGCTGAGTCGCTTTGGCGTTTTCTCAGCCGGCGCCAGTTGACATTTACTCCCAGCGTCGTCTGAGCCAGGAGCAGTGTGGAGGTCCATGCCGAGAGCTTCATGGGTTATGCAGTGGAAAGACGGAACTAATGCAAACAAGGTCGATGCCGTCAAAAGCTGTTGGCTGCTGAATATAACTAAAAAACCGCTACTTTCAAAAGAGGACGACGATGGGGACGGAGGTGCACACTATTGAGCCTCGGGAACAGTGGGAAAGCACCAGAATTAATAAAGGCAGAACTGCCAAGTAGGCGAGCCCACAGCCCCGAGGCGCAAGCAAGCCACCATCCCCTTCAGGCTGTTCGTGATGATTGACGAGGGATGTGGTTGGTTCGTAGCCTAACGATAGGATGGCTGACATGGCTGATGGGGAGCTGAAGAGGAGCTGAAGAGGAGCTGATGGAGGTCGCAATTGGGAAGGTTTCAAATTGGGTGTTAATGTTAAATGTTAAATTTTTGGGTTTACTTCACATGGATAGCACATGGAGAGCACATGGATTGCACATGGATTGCACATGGATTGCACATGGATTGCACATACAAGGAGGCACGTACTCGTAGATTTTACGGGTTGGCCCATCGTATCATGACTGCTGTGCCTCACCAGATCCTCGACTCGAGCACTGGGGAGCGCTATCGTCGGTGCTACTGCCAAATTCCAGCGCTGTGGGGATGGCCGCCTTTCCTTATCGTTTTCTTCTTAGTGGGGAGAGAAGTCTCCAAGCTACTCGTAGGAGCCTAACCAGGAGGCCTCACCAAGACTAGTCCTCCTTAATTTTGGCGCTTGTTAAGCCACCGAAAAGCAGGAAGCACTTCTAACGTTGCGAGGCATTATTGGGTGTCCGAGGAAGAGCGGAGCTACTCGGTTCACATCCTCGTCGCCAAGCCTATGGACGGGACCGTCTCATGAATGTGCTGGCAGCGGTGAAGATCAAGGATGATGCAGCTGTGGCAAGGCAGTATTGGGTTAGTGAAAAATCAGCCCACGACAGCGGTGTCGCACCGTTGCTGTCCTTGGAGTCGGGGTTGACACCGTCCTTCGCCAACAGCAGCTTCACTACCGCCTAGTGCCCGTTCTGTGCAGCCGAAAACAGCGGTGTCGCACCGTTACTTGTCTTTAGAGTCTGGGTCGACGCCGTCATTGTCGAGCAGTATCTTCACAGTGTTTTGGTCCCCTCGGGATGCTGCTGGCTGGAGATCCATCCTTGATGGGCTTTGGTATTTAAAACAAACTATAAGTAGTGCCTACAGAGAAACCGCGGCGTAAGCTCGGTTTAGATATTGCTTACAAGTTGGAGTATGAGGATAAAACCGCAACGCTGAAACTCATCGTAACCTAGCAAATCTACAGCGTAGCTGGATATCAAGAAATCATGCAGCGATGCCCAGTACTCCTTCATTTTCCCCCACGGAGGTTTCCGCGTTTCTTTGTCGTATGGACTCAAGAGACTCATACAGATATTCCTACCCTGAGTGTGTATGCAATAAGCATGTGTTAGATACGCGGTCCCTCTTTTCCTAACCAGTCAGGAGGACGTTCGAGTTCACGATTCAGGGTCAATGTAGCGATGATGAGGCTGGTGATTATGTTCATCTTCTCGTGTTTTTCATAATCTTGTGGGCGGGTTTTCTTTTGCTGTTAATGGCTCGCTTTAACCGTGCCTTAGCCTCAATCTAACAGCGTGCATGGGATCGGAACTATCGAATGGGTAGATGGCCCATGGATCATTTCGTTTCCGTAAACCAGCCACGTCAGGCAGGATGAGTGAGGCTTAATCTAGAAGCCCAGCTGCAGCCGCTTGCAATGTGTTGACATACGGCGATGAAGGCGTGAGGGGGGAAGTGTTGAGTGACTCGTTCCGATACAATTCAAGGCCCGGTCCAAGCGGGTATAAAACCAGGGCATCCTCACAAGGAGGTAACAGCTGCGAGGTAAACCACTCTCTGTAGACTTGGAGATGACGAACCGCATTTGCGTAGCTCTCGTCATCAATTTGAGCAGCAAAAGCAAGGCCGCTGCGAGGGACCGGGTTGACGAAGGGGAATCGCCCGAATTCCTCTTGGTAGTCGGCGATAAAGGGTTGCCCAAGAGCCCGGAACTGATCCCTGACCAAAACTAGAGGATAGTCACTGATGAAAGCAGCGATACCGTCCTTGTTGCCCGTGTGATGAATGAAGGAATTGTTTGTATTGACATGCACAAACTCTTGCTTCTAGAAGAGTGCAAAGGTCATCGATGAACTTTTCGAGGATGGGCATGGACGTTTTGTTAGGGGACGGCCAGAACTCCTGCGGTAAGATGATCCTCCGGGGAAATCTGGTGTAGTTGGCCTTTGTCTCGAGCCAACTCTCGTATGCCGTCCGTAGCAGCCTTGCATCTCAGGCGATCAAACCGGGGTGTGTCCATCCTTGCCGAGACAGGGAGAATTCCATCCAGGGGCAAGCTCGCATTAGTGATTCGGAGACCGAAAAGGCCGTTTGCCATGGAAGGCCCTCGAATGGACCCAGTGGTATCAGTTCCCGTACCAAGGTCTAGCCAGTCATACGACGCCAGCGCTTCCCCTGTGCCGCAGGAAGACGACGAGGGGCTTGGTACCCATAACCTCTGGGGTTGAATGGCGCAAGTTGGTCCACGTAATTTGCTGTAGGCACCTCGCCAGCGGCGAACTGGGCCGTTTTGAGTTTGCCGACGATGACAGCACCGAGGCTAATGAGGCGCTGGAGAGAGAAGGCTGTCTCATTTGCGGGCGGATACAGGGCAAAGTATGCTCTGGAGCCGGCTCCCGTCTTGGTCCCCTTGAGGTTGAAGACGTCCTTGACGCCAAGGCGCAAGCCCGAGAGAGGCCTCTCAGGGGATGGCTTTGGGTAGTAATGGAGTGAAGGAACGGGGATACTGATTGCCGCATTGACGCTTTCGCCGACTGCGGCAGTAGACGGCAAATATGTTCCATCCTCGCCCTCAATCACAGCCTGGGCGAAGGCCATGGTGTAGTCAACGTAGAGCCTGTAGACCCTGGTCAAGTCACCAGAGGGGTGCAGGAAATATGGTCCAGATGGCAACTTTCCGATTGAAGTTAATATGAGTTTGTTGGTACCGGTGGACTTGAGGTAACGCTTGATGCCAGTCGACACTTTTGCTTTTGCGTGGAGAATGAGTGTAGGGAGGAAAGATTCCGACATGACGTCGTCCCCGTTTAGTAGATTGTCACGCTGTTGTTCTAGATCCTCGACCTTCGACGGGAAGTCACCGAGATAAGTCACGGGCAAGACATTGTTGAAATTGGACTTGAGGACGTTGACGGACCCTACAATGGTACCTGGAGAGTAGTAGGTCGTGTCGTTAAAATGAAGAACGGTCGATGCTCCAACAAAGCCGGCGAAGGCTGACATAGAGAATCTCATTGTGATCAAGTCTTTTCCACTGGGATGTATGCTTGGACGACAGGAAAATGTTGAACGGTGGAGCGTCAATTATGCTGAGCAGTCAACAAGAAATGACAGAAAGGATGAAGCGACGCGATACGACAGTTAAATGATTGACGAGCCCATCTGCTACTGATGCAAACGAAATGTATGACTGAGCATCTGTCGGTGTATAAAATCCCGCCGTGTTTACCGGGCGCAAGGTATTCCCTCATATCAAGCTATAGGGTAGCTACATTGATAAGGATGCCAGAGCGAAGTGAGCACTCATGTAACTCCCCGAAGCGATTAATTCGAGAGCATTATGAAACGAAAACTCCACTTAGTACTGAGTTATTTACTGCCAATAATTAGCAGTTAGACCGTTGCGATGGAAAGAAAACACAAGGCCACATTGGCCGTGTTGCCATACTAGTAGATATCATGTTCCTAGCGATGGTATTCTGGATTCCACCCAGGTCCGCAATATGGACACAGGGAGGTCTCGTTTCTTCCTACTGTCGAAGTACACACTACTGTGCGATGGTGGTTTGAGCAGGGACCTTCTGGTGTGCTCCTACAATCGAGTCTGGGGGCCACTGAGCAGGATTGAAGGTCAGTCAAAACTGTGGATCCCCGAGCCCACGATTCTTCCCACCTGATTAAAGCTACCTAATTCGTTCTCTGTCTCCCTCTCTGACGGAAAAATGACAAGTGCCTTTGTGTTGGGCGGTATCTCGACTTCCACTCTGAAGTGATCCCCTCCAAGAGCCACTCGCACTTGGCCCAACCGAATGGCCCATCAAAAGCGACCTCGGTGCCGGTGATGTTGCCACCAGGGACGGGCTTGACTTTAATTGCTTTCCAGCCTGGCACCATGGATTCTACCCCCCCGACAGTTTGGTGTAGCCAGTTGGCAACTGCACCGAAAGCGTAACGGTTGAAGCTTGTCATAGATCCAGGGTCGATGTTTCCGTCTGGGAGCATCGTCTCAAGAAGCCGTCGCAGTGAGGGTGCGGGTGATGATGGGTGTCCCTGCGAAACCCGTCGCGATGTTGAATTTGGGAGCGCGGAGAATATACTTGGCCTGGAACCGAGCTTTGAGTGCCTCGCTGTAACACATGACCTAGTTCTTTAATTGGCATGTTCTTCGGGAGACGCCTGGGAACTTCACAATGAGGGTGGTTGATGTTGGTTGGCTGGGGGCTGTCCCATTGCTCGCTGATCCAGCCCACTTCCCCACCTCCCAGGACCATTTCTATAGAAAGGCAACCCCGCATACTCGGCAAGCTTCCCCCCACATGATCACAGGGCGCGCACGGTATTAGCCTGTAGTCTATATGTAGGTGTACAGAGGTAAGTGTGTCGTGGTTAGTAGCTCGGGGATGCCGGGGCCGAGACGCAACGGTAGTATCCCGTATGTAAAGGTGTGTGCTGTGTGCTGTGTGGTTTAGTATCTTGCGGATACAGGGCCGAGACTCGGCAAATAGTTGTAACCTACCAAAGTTAATTCACGACGGCGCGGACGGTAATAGTCCGTATCCATATACGTACAAGTGTTTGTTACGATTACTGGCTCGGGGATGCCGGGGCCGAGACGCAACGATGTTTGTGGTATTAGCCCCTCGGTAGAGTGGCTCGTGACAAACTCGCCAGGACAACGAGTATAAAAAGAAGCGTCCCATCTCGAGAAATGACACACTTGCTCTCTCTTCTTTGGAACCACAGCTGGTGATCCCTTGGCCGTAAACGTCGACGATGTATTTCTGTTCGATCCTTGGATTTGCTGTGGCCTTTGCCATCAGCCCACTAGTGGCCGCCGATACAACAACTACGATCGATGCGGGTTCTAACAGAGGGACCTGGGACGGTTGGGGGACCTCTCTAGCTTGGTGGGCCAAGAAGTTTGGCACTCGTGACGATCTGGCCGACATCTTCTTCACGACCAAGTCGACGCAATTCAGCGGCAAGAGCTTGCCTGGCCTCGGCTTCAACATTGTTCGCCACAACGCCGGGGCCTGCAGTTGGAATACGATTGGCAGTGACAAGATGGTAGTGTCGACGAACATGATTCTTTCTCGGCAAATCGAGGGCCATTGGCTCAATTGGGACAGTTCCGACCCCGCCTCCTCGAGCTGGAGCTGGGGAGTGGACTCGAACCAACGCAATATGATGTGGAAGGCTCGTGACCGAGGCGCCAACCGCTTCGAGCTCTTCTCCAACTCGCCCATGTGGTGGATGTGCAAGAACCACAACCCCTCGGGGTCATCCGACGGTAGTGAGAACATCCAGTCGTGGAACCTTGGGCAACACGCGGTTTACATGGCTACCATTGCAAAGTACGCCAAGGACAACTGGGGTATCGTCTTTGAGTCTGTCGAACCCTTCAACGAGCCTTCGGCCACCTGGTGGAAGGCTGACGGAACCCAGGAAGGATGTCACATCGATGTCGCCACTCAGGCAACCAAGGCTCGAAACCACTACATCCACTCCACTTTTGGACCAAGTAGAGTGGATGGACCATTTTTAGGCAATTACAAAGTGGATGTAGCACACTTTCGACCGGAGTGGAATGGATGTACACGTGGATTTATAAGTGGATTTTTGTAAGTGGACTTTTGAGGCTATTCACAACCTCGTCGACGCCTATTCAGCCTCACTTTCAGAGGTTGACACTAACTCTTCAGCCTCTTGCTGCTGTGATGAATCGTCAACCTCGCTGGCGCTGTCCTCGCCCTCGAATAGCCATTTTGACTCAGCAAGAGCCAGCTCGTCGTCGCTTAGAGTCCCACAGCCGGCATCCAGCTTACTTTCGAGGTGTGACTTAAGCAATGGATCCAGGTCCTTGATAAGGCCAGCACGGTACCAAGAGCGTAAGACCTGACAAATGGCGATAATCTCAGCATCTAGGTTCGTACGCAACCCCGAGACCATCTTGCCAGCAGCTGAAAATAACCTCTCACACTCGGCTGACATCGGCTGGATCGTCAGGAAGTCCAAGGCCATCCTGGATAACCGAGGATATCTGCCTTGCTTAGTGATCCAGTAACCAATTGGATCACGAACGTTGCCGTCGCTGGCGTCACGATCCGTCTGCCACGCTTGGTACTCGTCACCCACAATAGCTGCTGCGTAGGCTGGTATTGAGCTTGGCAGACGACTGTTCTTCTCGAAGGGATTGAAAAACCGAGGTCTTTTTGCTGGTGGCTCGTCGTCGCCTCTGCTGCTGCTGGTTCTAACCTCGAGACGAGCGTAATCGGACAGCCAGACGTCGGCAACCATCTCTTTTGCCTTTTCAACCCAGCTAGGCTTATGAGCCCACGTTTCATCAAACCAGTCCCAACGATAAGCTGGATGGAGCGCCATAGCCGTATAGTAGATGGGCGTCTCGTCCAGCCGCCGATAATATTCATCCAGCTTATCCCAAGCAAGGTTGATTCCGATGCGGAAGTGCTCTGGATCAGGAAAATCAGCAGCAAGCTGCTTATATTCTTCCAGTGTGTTAAGCAGCAACTCATAGCCAAGCACCACGTCCCAGATATTGCCATAGGAGCCAGTCCAGCCTTGCTTACGCCTGCGGATGTGTCCATCACCCTCAAGCGTCTTTACCACGGTCTCAAAAACAGTCAGAATAGCCTCCAAATGGTAAAGAACCTCCCAGTCTTTGTCCGTTAGCTGATTCTCGTCTCGGAGGATGCGTGGTTTTTTCGCCAACTTGGCTTGTGTCACTTGGCCAGTCTTTTTAGACCGATTTTCGTCCTCCCATTGCGCCTTATACTTGATCAGTAGGAGTTCGATAGAGGTTTTCAACCGTAGAGCCCTGCGGATCATGTAGAGTTGTGACAGCCAACGCGTGTCGTTGTCGATAATTAGCTTGAGTGGTTTCTTCGATCGGAGTTTAAGGGTGGTGGCGCGATTAATTTCGTCCTGTTAGATATACCGAGTTAATATGAGACGAATAGGATTTAGTTAAACCGCTTACCCTCTGGACCTCCTTGAACAAGTAAATCAGCCGGTGGCTAATACGCACATCAACTACGATATTGTGTAACTTGCCAACTGGTCCTTTTTTGCGCCATTGAGCGTATTCAGTATCAGATAACGCTTCTGCGCCTGACAATTGCTTCTCGAACGCGTCGGCGTTTTTGCCAAATAAGAGCGCCTTGGCTGACAAGTTAATTGTGTGGCCAATACAGCGTCCTCGGCGCAGTCGGCCATCGAACCCAAGTTCAGCACCAATAACCTCCATTGCAGTATCGTTGTTTTCAGCATTGTCGAGCGTGAAATAGCCAACCTTCTCTGGACCCACGCCAAGAGTGTGTAGGACGTCGAGAACCTCCCCACCGATCGTTGAGCCGAAGTGACGATGAGCCTCTGGAACTCCAATCATGATTTTGCATGGCCGATTCTTCTCGTCTCTGAAAAAACAAGCAATACCGTAGAGGGCAAGCTTATTTCGAGACGTCCAGCCATCAAATGAAATATGAAGGGCTCCAGGGGAGTTCCTCAGCACCTCGATAACCGTCTGCTTGTGGCGGTTATACTCTTGAATGATCTTATATCGGACAGCCGTGGCAGTCAAGTTGGCGTGTTGGATGGAAACGGAGGGACTCAAATAGTCGAAGATTTCTCGGAGGATGGGGTTCTCGGCGAAGGAAAATGACTGGTTGCTACTGACGATTAACTCGACTAGCATACGCTGAAAATGTTGCTTATCAAAGCGTGAGATGAAGCTATTCGCGATATTCTGTTCCGTAGGCTTGTTGACGTCCAGTTTCAAAACAGAGGCAATAGTCGGCTGGTTCGATTTCAGTGCGCCTTCGGATTTGAGCTGTGCTGTGCTCTTTTTCTCTCCCTCTGGTGCTGGTGTTTTGTGCTCACGCCATAGATGATTTGCCGCGTTCTGGAGACCTGAAGAGGTAAAACTCGCGATAATGGGACGATTTCCGAGGATACAGTCCTTGCAAGCCCATTTGCGTAAGCCATAACGTTGAATATCATAGCCAAAGTCCCACAGCCAAGAGCTAGTATCACGAGCGCGTTCTGACCAATTCCAGCCTCTGAAATGGCGAAAAAGACGGTCTTCGAGCCGCTGCTGTTGGCCTGGTTGGCCTGGCTGGTTGGCTGACATCAAATTTTTTTTTTGGCAAAAACAAAGCAGGAAATCTGTAGAAAACGCACTCAATAGGGGTAGTTTCTCGTCAATATTATTAGATTAGCTGTAGGGGTGATCGACCTCGGCTAACTTGGGTCCAGGTACCTCGATTTAATGGGCAGTCATATACAAAAATAAGTACTATGAACCATACAGGGTCAGGGAATATCCCACTGTACCTAAATCCACCTAAATCCACTCCATTACATCCACTTTCGTGTCCAAGTGTAGTGGATTATTACGTAATCTGAGCGCCGACAAGTGGATGTAATAGAGATGGGCCACTTATATGTGGTCCACGTGGATTTACAGTGTAGTGGGTTCGGGCCTTGCAGGCAACCATCATCAATAATCTCCGGACGGAGCTTAACAACCGCGGGCTATCTTCCATGATCATCGCCGCGTCGGACGAGTCGTACTACGACCAGGCTGTCAGCACTCTCAACGGCCTGGGGGACGTGGCGCTGGGCAATGTTGCACGCATCAACGTCCACGGCTACCAGTACGGAAGCGGGAGGCGAGACCAGGTCTACAGCCTCGCCTCAGGGCGCGGTAAACGCGTCTGGAACAGCGAGTATGGCGAGAGCGATGCGACGGGCCAGAGGTTGGTCAGTAATCTGATGCTCGACTTCCGGTGGCTGCGTCCCACTGCCTGGGTCTACTGGCAGGTTCTGGATGGGGGTGGCTGGGGTCTCATTGACGCAAACAACGATGACGGGAGTGTCGGTGCCGCAAACCAAAAGTATTTCGTGCTGGCTCAGTTCACTCGACACATTCGCGAAGGGATGCGGATCCTGGATGGCGGAGCGGACAACGTCGTTGCAGCGTATGACTCTGGTGCAAAGAAGCTGGTCATCGTGGCTGTTAATTGGGGTGATGCCCAGTATCTGAACTTTGAGCTGTCCAAGTTCACCCAACCATCCAGTAACGGAGCTGCAGTTACACGCTGGCATACCCAAATCGGAACAGGGGACCAGTATGTGAAGTACTCAGACACCACGATGAGCGGGACCAAGTTTTGGTCTTGGTTTGAGACCAACTCGGTGCAGACATTCGAGGTTAACAATGTTGTTATTTAGTTGAGGAGATGGTAAAGAACTGATTGTCAACCAATTCATTTCTCTTCATTCTTCAGCAGATGTCTTCATTCTTGAGTAGACTCGGAGACCTATGTCAACTGATCAAGCAACCGTAACGCCGTACTGTGCAGCTTCGGCCTCGTACTTCCTCAACATGGCTTCCAACCACCTCTTCAGTTCCGCTGCCGATTCTTCCTTTGACTGCTGTCCTATCTTCATCTACCTCTCGTTCGGCACCTTGAGAAATCCATGACCCTGGCACCATGTCATGCCCGGAATGACGTTTGACAACGTCTTTTCATGGTGAAACACGTAAGCCCGGTTCTATGTGAACTGTTTGCACACAAATATGGGCAGCTTTGTGGATCTGCAGCCGTCTGCATAGCAGTAATATCGAAACTGTTCGTCTTTGTTAATATGGCTGTTAAATGCAAAAATTGGCCCGGCTTTGTTGCCTAAGTAGATCAGCTGCTGGCCCATTATGGCATAGTGGATGGCTGGCCTTGTGATAGAGATGGGGTTGGGACTCGCGCCATGTATTAAGAGCAACCGTGAGATGGGCGTATTTTCGTTGAAGATGGCTATGTGAAGTGCGGTATATTTGTCGTCTTTTGTGATAGCATTGATGTCGAAGGGCGGACCAGCTCTGTCCTCTCCTCTTAAGTCGGATTGGGTTCTTGGTCGAGGCTTATAGTATTTGTCGAGCATCCGCTCTACTATTTCCATATGCCTATTGTCTATGGCAGTATGTAATATGTCTTATGCATCCCTTGCTTCGATTAACGAATTGGAAGTAATGAGCTCTTCGACTATATCAATATGGTTCTTTCTTGTTGCGTAGGATAATGGCTTCTGTCTAAGCTTGTCTCAACTGTTGGTGTCCATTCTGTGGCTTTTCAGCATGGCTATTAGTTCGTCAGGCCCGCGGTTATCCTTATTGTCCCAATCAAGGGCCTGGTAGGCGAGGAAGTGTATAAAGTGGCGACCTCTGCTGTCCTTAATAGCTATAGAGAACCTGGCTGTATCGAATGCCTGATGCATTCTAGTACGCATGGCTCCGCCTGACAGGTCGAAGATGTTAAAACTGATTGCCGAGTTAAAAAGTATTCTTTAACGTCCCCGTTAGTAGTGTGCTGCTCTAAACGCCACTCTACGTCGGTAAAGGCGTAGTTTAATGGATTCTATAGGCATCTGAGGACGTTAAAGTTATTAAAGCGGAACCGAGAGTCGCTGTTAAGCAGCGCTAATATACAGACTGTGCTAATAATGCCGGCCTCGGTTTAGTAATCTGTGTTAAGAAAATAGTTCTAGAAGTCATTCTATGCATCCTCCTAGTCTTTACTCTATATATCGAATTCAGACCGTGCTAGGAGCATCTTCATGGTATATATATCCCATCGGAGAGCTAGACTGTACTACATATGATAGAAGTGTGCCTTAATATTTACATTAATCTGGGGGCTAGCAAGCAGTATCTCAGCAAGAGAGCTCGATTTCTGCGCGCCGCCTAGGTAATCCCAGTCGGGGATAGTCTTCAGCTGCCCTAAGGAGATGCACTCCAAGATTCGGATTGGCATCTGCTGCTAAAAGAATATATACATACTCCTGTTAGCGGCCGTTAATAGCACACCATAGTGCTATCTCTTCAGCGTTATTGGTGGTGTCGATTTAAGTATGCTAGCAGGAGAGCAGCTTCTATAATACTGCCATGGAGCCTGCTCCAGAGGCAAGCATTAGAGGTATATGCCGTAGTGAGTCTGTACAGTTTGGTTTGATTGTCGGACCTGCAAGTTGCGAGCTCGTAACATCTTGGAGCGAGAACCTAGCCGCAACGTGAAGTCGCGTGATATTCCTCACCTTTTGGGGTAGGTCTGCTATCGCCCTCCACGAATTCCATAAGCTAACATATTCGAATCATTGGTTCTAACTCGATAATAAACTCTGGCCTTCCTATGAATTCATCTGCCAGAGCTCTAACTTCATCCGTATAGCGGCATAGTTTATAAGGTGAAAGGCTTTAGTCTATTTATTGAACTAGTCCTCGTCCATATTATGAGGCTTAGTGCCAATATGGTAAAATAGTATTCGGTAGGTGAGGTAAGAGATAGCAAGCCCGGCATCTGCCCTTAGGAAGAGTGTGTCTTAGCATGCCTCGAGGTACTTGCTCATACTGAAATAGATGAATCGCATAATGCCAGTCTCAGAGTTGATCATTACCAGGCCGTAGTAACTCTTAAAAAACACAACGGGGAGCTTCAGGTCATCAAGATACTCCCATCTTGAGATAGTAATAATAGCATGCTATAATTCCTAAAAAGTAAGCGGTTATTTAGCTGTCGCAATCTACCCTAGCATGGCTATGGTAAGGTCGGCTTGAGTTTAGTTATTAGCATCCTATCTTCGAATTTGCTTGAGCGTTAAGTCTAAGTTTTCTATAAGACCCATCAGCAGCCTTTCTAACGATTCTCTTATCTTTCACTTATTAATTTGCCCAAGGATGTTGAGGATTTGCGGCGCTGGCAAGAGAAACCTGGACATCGGAGAAATTAATTGCCGCATCAGTTTACATGACTCTGTCTCTGTCTCAAAGCCCGGGGCATCTTAACCTACATTCCGTTGCTCTTGGCAGTAATCGACTCAATAATCTTCCGCTTTACTTGGTCGTCCATGATGAGCCTGGATTCTGCGAAGTGGCAATTTTGCACTTTAGAAACTTGCGAATATATTGGGCGAAGCTTTTATAGGAATCTGGGATAACTAGAAAATGTCTTATGAATGTCCTAGGGATATGGCTGATTCATTAGAAGCACGCGGACGCTAATTCTGATAAGTTATTTCACAAAATGGAGGATATCTTCGCAATATATGTGTTCATCTGACTCGTTAAGCGCGTCGAGCATGAGGTACATCTGCCTGCTGGCAGCGCAGATGGAGCTGAAGATGACTATAAGATCATCCCAGCTATGAAGTCTCAGACCCTTTTTCGTTTGCTTGTGGAGATCGAGAGCAGCAGTTGGAATTTCGTTAAAAGTCGATAGAGCCTGGCGAAGAAGCGTGATGAACATCTTGAAGAGAGTCTGTTGCGACTGCTTACGGTAGTCAAAGTAAAAGTATAGCACGCGACCATTGTAACGCTTCTCAAGGTAATCTACGATGATGGATCTGAAAACAAGAAAATATTAGCACCGCTAACTGATATTGAAGGAGGTTTGGAGGCCAGAAGGGGCATAAACGCAAGATAAGTCTTGCCAACTCCTGGAGCACTAGGACATCACAGCATGTTGGAATCCGTCGTGCCCTATTCACGTCCTCTAAAGATAGGTTCTTCAAGTAGCTACTAGCCTAAACCGTCTTGCCGCCGTTGCTGGATGTTCTAGTGCTTTCCTTAGTATAGTAGTGGCTGGAGTGTGGCAATCAGTTCCTCTAGACACGTGTCTAAGAGACTATATTAGTGAATCTTTTCAAACCCTGCAAGAAATTCCTCTTCTTTTTTTGCATGCCGCAGTCATACCCCTTTCAGCCTCGTGAAGGCGATCGCGCAGGCGCTGGAAATCGTTTGTCGTGGACTGTTCCAGACGGACGACCTCTTCCTTGGCTTTTCGAAGCTCTAGAAGGATTATCTTGTTAGGTTTGGGCGATATGCTTAGCTGATTTAGTCTCTCTTAGATTTAACTGAGCGCTGAAACCTGGCTGCTTTTGATGGCATTCTTATTATCCGTATTAGTTCGGGACTAAAGTTCATATTTCTAGTAACGCTACTTACAGTCCCTTAAGATTAATGGCGAAATGAAATATATGTATATATCCTCTTAGAGTTTGCATTATTTCTATTATGTCGTCTTTTGCTAGCGCCTACTTACACTATTAATAAGAGACGGAAGCTGGCCACGGGATGACCCTTTACTTATAGGTAGCGGAGTTAAGATTTTGCTATCTATCTTCTGAAGTTGGCGATTGTATTTATTAACTGCGCAATATAGCACTGTGGTCTAATCATACGAATCCGTTATTACTTTATTCTTATGAAGATAGGCGCCTAGGTTGTCAAGCGCCTCTTTCGTAAGTGTGATTTTGAAACTAATATCTCGCGCTACTTCTAGAGCATTGCGCACCTTTAAGGTAAATAAGTAGATAGGCTCACCGCCGCGCTAACCAGCCCGATAATAGCTGACACTAATTCAGCTATAGCGACGTTTAATTCTGGAATAACTGGATCGAAATTTTATCTACTGATGGGGGAAGAAAATCGATGAGGAAAGAAAATGTCTACTGAAGAAGGCTGAGGTCATGCGCCTGTGTCTCTCCACACCAGTGATAGAGACCTGACGACAGGGGTTGAATTGGGCCATGTTGGGACATTTGGGCATGAGATAGTCACGTGAGATATAAGGCAGTCTCAGGACGAGGTGAAGCAGCCTGAAACACGTATTCTTTGTTCTTCCGTCGGTAGCGCGTGGTTTTATCCTCTCTCAACTAAGATTGAGTTTCCTCCAGATCCCTGACTTTCGACATCACCATTTTGATACTCAACTGAAATCTCAGTGGTCTGCAAAATGACGGTATCGTTGCCCCTCAGGTCCCCTAGAATGCTCCTGTCGCTACCGTCATCTTGATTCCCTGTCGCTTTGGCTTCAATGTGTACTCGCCTAGTCGTCTGGAATTTCGCCCCGGACCTTTGGCTTCTTTGCGAGTTGAATTGATCGAGAGAATAGGTTTGGTCGATTCTGGATTTCGTCTTGTGGGAGACTTCTTTGAAAGCAAGCCGAAGGAAGGGTATTGACGCGGCGATGATGGTCACGGCTGTCTCTGAGGCTGCCCAAATCAGCAGGTCGGCTGAGGAATCTGCGTCAGGGACATATTAGTGGTGAACTGGGTCAGTCAGCGCCGAGAGGTCAATATTGTCTTACAAGTGAAATCTGCCCATCGTATGATATCAGGGAGGTACGACGTTTTGACGGCTGCCGTGATGCTGGCTCTTGAGCATCCCAAGTACTTCAGTGGACGGGACTGCAGATCGAACATTGCTTGATACGTACAGAATACCCAGGCTCATCGCAACTGCTACGCCAACTTTCTCCCTTTTCCTCATTTGGAGATGCCAGATCAGAAGCCAAGGAAAGAGGGCCAGGATAAAATCTGCAGCCGCAGAATATGCTTCAACTCACAACCACAACGTCAGTTCTGCTCCTCCATGATGATAACCAATGCTCGGGGGACGGAGATGCCAGGTCGAGACTCACATCCGGCAAAAATGGCATAGTTAATGTTAATTCGTGGATCCCAACAGGCACCCGGGACACCCAAGTTCCACAACTTCTCAGTGGGCGAGCACTGTACGAACTGGAAGATTCCGCAGAGCAGCATGATGCTGTTCAAGGACACGATGATGAACCAAAGCACATATGAATGCCATGGACGTTCGGCCAGGCGGAGCAACGTGACAGCAAAGGAGGTCTTGCTAACCGCCACAGCGACTATCGCAAAAAATTCGCCGACATAGAGCAGCTTGATTGCTTCTGATAGATGGTCGGGAGGGATGTCGGTGAGATGCATACCGATGCCCTTCTGGCACGAAGCCGTAGTCAGCGCCGCATAGAGAACAAGACAAACCTATTCCAAAATGTCAAAAGTAGTTCATCTCTATCAGACGCAAAGCGGTGTGTACACGAACCCATGAGAATACTAGGATGGAGTCATCCCACCCTGTTGCCTTGCCATATCGGTGCTTGCAGAAAAAACGCAGAGACATGAAGATCGCGGATACCCCAGTCATCACCCACATGGTGGTCATGATGCGAGGGGCTGTTGTATCAGCCATTGTGGCGTCGTGGTTTGATGGCAGATAATAATCCAACGGTTGGAAATGCCAACAGCCCGTCTTGAAGGAAAGTGCGAAGTACTCAATACTCAATGCTTTGGCTGGATGGACAGTGGTCCTGACAAAACACATGAGATGTCAGGAACGAGAATTCACACACGATGGCTTTCTTATTGCACGATGAGCCCCTCGCAGGCAACATGGAACCAAGCAGTGGCCACGGTCCAGTTCGTTTGTCTACAGGGAGGCGAGTCATACCCCTGACGGTTGGTGCACTCGCAATCAGCCATTTTCTCGGAGTTTGCCGCTAGGGGGATTTTTGTCTTCCTTTCGAGCTTCTCAGTCCTGACGAACCGAAGATCATTAATTATTTCAACCAGGCTTGCGCCGTCATTGGTAAACACGGGCAGAGTTGGCTTGCCTCAACAAACTGGGCAAGCTAAGAGCGGGAGCGAGAATCATGGGGAAGCTGGAACCTGGGTTCGGGCAGGGGGTAGGACTGTATTTACCCTTTCCTAGATCTGGGAGAGTGCGCTCTCGGCTTCCCCACCGATGTTGACGATCCCGGCCGGGTTCTCCGTTAACCTATCGCCTTGGGTCTCGAAGGTACGCCCCGCCGGAAGAGGAAGGGAGACCCGAGGGATTGGTCTCCTGGACTGACCCCTTCTTGATCTTGGCTAAGATCGAATATTGTCCCCCGATCCCTGCGTCCCGGCGCATTGACTCCCGGTGAGAACGCATTAACACTCAATGGAACGATCTAAATAAGACTTGACACGTTCATGGAGCATCAATAATGTGGGTGTTTCCTCTTTGAGTGATGAGGCTGGCGATTCATCAGCAGATAGATGCGGCCCTTTTTAAGGACATCTCAAAGCAAGAATATGCTAATAATGCACTCACCAAAAGCGCCAGGACTAAATATGCTTCTACGTAGTGCGTGAGACAGCTAACATGACAACGCCAGTGCGTCGTAGCGGGGACACGGCATATACCGCTGGTCGACTCGCGAATACATTACCATGTCGTATTAGATCTGCTTTATCTGCGTCCACTAAGAGAGTAGCCAGTCAGAATTGCATTGCCTCGCAGACCCATGGACAGTCTGGCTCCGCGGAGGTCTCGAAATGGCATGATTCCTTGGGGTAAATGGCTGAAGTGAGTGACGAGAGGCGTCATCTGCTACTATTACGAAATTGCAGAATGGCCAGTGATAAATAGGTAGCCAGGTTGTGTGTGTGCATGGCCAAAGTTTGAATCAGCCACCAGGGCTCGGGCTCAGGCCAGACCGACGCCAAGGGGCCCAATACCCGCTACTCTGTACGAATACATACCTGCCACAACCAAGAGCGCCTTTCATCGGCCCAGTTCGCAGCGTAGCCAACCCATGAAATCCTTGTGGTCATTCCTGTAGCGGTTGTGCTAGACCGCTGTACCAGGGGGCAAAAGATTGGTCAATAATCGCTGTGGTGGCGATCATCTGGGCACATTACTGCACTATAGGGCCTCTATCGCTGTTCGGTGAACCAAGCCGTAACAATTCCTGGTCAGTGAGTTGGTTCATTTCCACTGAGTAGCTCTCCTGTTAACCATGGGTTGATGTATCCCGTCCCAATCGTCCCCTACAGCAGCGACAGCCACGGCGTTAGTGGGAGCCGGAAACACGGTAGGGTTAGTTTCGACAACGGCCAACACAGCCAAATTGGCGTGACGGAGAGGGGCGGGCGGCAAGCAGGAGGCCGTTTAGCCCTATCCTGAAGGAGCAGTGACATCATGAGGCTACCCCAAAGGATCATCATGATTGGGAACCAAGTTCAAGGCTTGCCATCGTGGCCTTCAAATGACTACGCCATGTCTCTTGGACATTCACCCCTCACTTCTACTTCAGTCAACCTGAGAGTAACCTTTACCCAAAGCGCCACGAGCTCGTCGACCAGGCATGATCTGATCAAGCCTCAGGAAACAGCTATATGCTTCATTATTTTAGGACATTTCATGCGACACATACCCTCATTCTCACAGCTAATATGACCATGTTGGTGGGCTCTCCCATAAAGAGGCCCTGTAGGTGGCGTCTGTTAGCCGCTAAGTTACTAGCGCATTCCCACGCCCGACGAAGGATGTACTAGCAGTTCCAGTGCCGAGGGAGCGGGGGAAAACAGAACTCGATGCCGACATGGCTGCGCTAAATGGCTTGGGAGCTTTAGCATTTTGAGGATGAGGCTCGCTAGTGGAGGAGGCGTCGGTGCTAGAAAATATGAAGAAAGACATACCTTATGCGTCCTTCAGGGCCCAAAGACAGACCGTAGCTCGGCTCGCTCCGAGCACTCACGCACGAAGTTCCTCTCTCCTTTCTAGTCTAATAGCGGCACTTCGATGTTGGCTTGTCTACAGATACTTTCCTGCAGCGCTTCGGATGCTGGAGACGCACTAGCAAATAGCCCGAGCCTACCTACGCAGGGGTCGCTTCCAGAGTCCAGGCTCATCCTTTTCTCCAGCCGAGATACCTGGTGCAACTTGGCGATGTGCTAGTCCATGCGCTTCAAGCCTCTCATATGTCGTTCCTCCACTTGCCTCAAGTCAGAATTGATATCCTGTTATCCCAAGTGGCTTCCCTCCCACTGCTGGCCCCTTCGCATTACCTTTCTAAAGAGCGAGTCAGCGCGACTGACGAGCTTGATAGCGGCTTCTGAGCCTGCAACCAACCTATGACTTGAGGAACTAAGAGAACAAATGAAGTAATAAGACGTCTTCACTTTCCACCATCTGAATTATAGCACCACAACTACCCTTCGCCTAGCTAATTAACGGTTTAGACCCTCAATTCACTTTAACATCTGACAGATCTCTAATTGTCAGGACTGGCCGTTTAGGCTCCCGAACATCCCACTATTATTATTTATTCAATCTGAGCCTTCAGAAACATGATCCTAATTCTCCATGGCCTCATCCTCGCTTCCCTCACCTCCTCTCCCTGCTACTGACCCAGTCTCGGATTCTCGGCGTTTGCTGTCTGTAGAAATTGGGCTGGAGAGCCTCTTAATTCTCGGTGATTCTTCCTGGACAGGCGGCGGGACTGCCAAAGCTTGTGTCTGCAGAGCTGCTTCGCTGCTCAGGGGTCGTGACTCAATGAAGCTGCTGGTGAAGGTGCGAGCTAGGGATGCCCCCTTTTTAAAACGCCATATATCCGTTACTTTAAGGATTCGTCTTAAGGCTTTCTGAATGAGAGGAGTGAGATGGTCAGCTTTGCTAATTATTAGAACTTATGTACTTGAACTTCGCTTCTCCTTATACTCATATGGTCACATGTAGTTAAGGTAATTGAGCCAGTAGTTTAGCTAAATGCTATCTAAGAATGTGGTGAAGTAGTTTATGTTAGAGGTGGCTGCTGTTGTTGAATAGGCCAAAAGGCAAAAAACGTAGCGCTACGTAAGTAACGGCATCTTCTGCTATTACAAGAGATAGGCCTCCAATTCAACAGCTGTCGCTTCCTACTTCTGAACTTATTTAATAGTGCTTTATATACTAGTATTAATAAGTGTCTATTAAGCTATTATATAATACGCTATATATATATTATATTATTTACTTAATTAAGGAGAGTTATAATAAGTTAGTTATATTACAAGCAGTTAAATTATAATATAACAGGAATTGTAAAGCAGTAATTAAATTATAATATAATTGTAATTGTAATAAGCTTAAAATGCGATAAATGCAGAGCTCTTATAGGGCTTTTATTATATAACGATTTTGCTTTCCAATATCTAGCTTTTCTATCTAGCTTTTCTATTTAACTTTTTTATTTAGCTTTCTAGTTACTTAATGTATTTCAAAGCGTTAATTAGAATAATAAGGCTTATATCCTAATATAGTAAAAACTCTAGTTATTCTGAGTTATTATTGTCTTAAGCTTGGGTTATAAGCCTTTATACTATTATTTACTATTAGTTATTTTATTTTATTTTCTATGTAACCTCTGGCCCCTTTCTGAGTGTGCGCTACTAAGGACTATAACCTTAATACACTTTTTAAATAACTATATATTAAATAGTCTTAAAAGACTATTACTACTATTTAGTCAGTTTAGAATAAGACTGTCTAAAACTAATAGTCAGTCCTCTTTGTCTAGGTAATAGTATGTGACCTTCTGGGGTTCTGCCGTTCTTGACTGCCTGGTCATAATACAGGTCGCGGCCTGGGCCGTGACACATGAGCACGTAGGCATCTAGATTTAACGTCGAATCCATCTGTAAATGCCATACAACGTTCCCACTACGTTGAATATTCCTCCTCCAGCTTTGTCGGCCCGCTCAGTGGCCTGTCTCTATTCTTCCACTCGGTGATCATGACACGCTAATTAGTAGCAGCGATCAGAAACTGTAGGACCATATGCTAATTGAGTCACTCATCTCCTTCGCGGCGTTGAACTCCATTGTGACGTATGAAGCCTCCAGGTTAAACGGGCCCCTGGGACTTCCACTGTCAGCAACGTGCTAGGGCCTCTCACGACTCTTGAGCTTCGCCGAGCAATGCACCTGTAGGGTCTCGACGGACCGCCCTGGATAGCTCTCTGAACTGCTAGTGGATCTCGGACCACGCCAGCTTCTCCCCGTTGTAGCCTTGACTGGGATAGTAGACATGATTGTTGGAAGGGGTCCCGTTGCCGGGGGGCGGTGGATTCGGGAGATTGAGGGAAGGGGGAAATGCGGGAAGGGGAGAAACAGAAGGACCTGGATGTGAGGTCGAGACAGTCAACGCGTCTCATGAACAAATGTCGCACTAAGCGTGCTTAAAGGGTTAAAGTGAATATAATAAGCAGCAGCAGTGTGTTTAATTAATTAATGTCTAAGGTGCGGGGTACTTCATCCTACAGATTTTACTTAAATCACACAGTTTGATTACTAAGTGCCGTTGTTTCCTAAGGCTCGTTAAGATCATGCCTGACTTGCGACAAATATCTATCTCGCCTCATGTCACGGCCCGGGTTGAGACTGGGCGGTCACAACCGGCAGAACCGCGATATGCCCATCCTTTTCACTGCAACTATTAGACCAACCCGGCATGCAAGTAAGACGGATCTCAGTGCTGCACTTGCGACTCTCAGTAATGAGACCGTCAGTCTCATTGTGAGAATGGCAACTGAACCACTGAGACCAAGCCGCCAACATCCAATATAATAAGATCAACTTGCACATCAGTTAGAACTCCTAGCTTCCTTAGCTATCAACACACTTAGTTACATTGAATCTACTATTTTACCATTACTAGACCGTGACCTACATTGCATACAGTTGACGTCCTGATCCACTAGATCATACACCTCACGCCCTGTGCTTACCCTACACGCCCCTAGGAAAAGCCCAGCCGTCACAAGTAAGTAAATATTATCTTTACAAACTTATATAAGGAGAGGTACTTAAGTAAAATGATTTTAACTAGTTTAATATCTGAGTTCATTAATAAGGAAAACTCCCTTAAGAAAGCAAGTAGCGTTTATATGCAAAGATGGATTTAATCGAAATCAAACCGGTCTCTTATGTCAAGTCGCATTGCACGAGGTGGCAAGGCTGAGTGCTGTCGACATGCATCGTCCACGTGACGCAAGTTTGCCAGCCGCCGGGGAGGACCGGAGTTTTACCTGAGCAGGTCACATCGCAAGAAATATAGCCATCAATTCATACACGAGGTACGAAGACGGAATGAAGGAACCTAGGAAGGATTGGCCTCAACAGACTGAATCTTCCTTAGATGAGCGTCGAAACTATTTTAGAAGGAGAGTTGCGCAGGTAATCCGAAGGACCATCCATCTGACGCAGCAAGATTTATCTTGAAAGCGGAATAGCATGCCTTCTTATCGGCTTCTTATTCGCTAAACACTATTCTGAGGTACTTTAGGGGCGTCTGAGATTGATGGACCAGGGCCCCGTTTCCCATAGTAAATAACCCGGTTACGCATCATATCGGGACAATCCCAATATCCGGCTTAGTACCCACCTAAAGGACTGATACAAGAGATCCACCTAGCGCTCTTGTGACAAGAATTCTCCCTTCTTCAATTAACCCTGTCTTAGGCCCCTTACAGGGTTCCCTTCAGCCTGTTGCCTGCTGTAACATTTGGTCTTTACCCGTTAATCTGACATAAATAGTCAAACCCCGATGGCAGGGATCCTGAATTAAGCATCGGCTTTGTTTGCCATGTTCCTAACCCCCTGGGGTCACATTCGTTTTGGACCTCGGCATCGCAATAAAAGCGCCGCCACGGGATGAACCAAACAGAGGGCGCCATATCAACTTCATACTCGATTGCTTTCTACCCACACAACCACCACCAACCATCCAAGTGCCATGGGACTCTCTCGTACGGAAGACGGGCCACCGCCAACTCTTCCTACTCCTTTTGTGCCTCTGGGCAACAACGTGTTTCTGTTCGAGCCCAGTGTCAAGCCGGCTGATGCCCGCGGCAATAGCAGTGGCAGCGGATGCCCGCCGCCGTCGCTCATCATCCTCTGCACGTGGCTTGGTGGTGCAACGACGCCGCGGATCGCCAAATATGTCGAGGGCTATCAGAAAGCGTTCCCCGCGGCGACCCTCATTCTGATCCGCACTGTTTTCGCCGACATCGCCGTCCGCTCGTTCGCGGCCGTCCGTTCCCGGCTGGAGCCAGCCCGGGACGCCATCATCGGGGCTCTGCAGCCGCCGGCCCCGGGCGCTGCCCGTGCCCGGGCTCTCCTCCACATATTCTCCCATGGCGGCTGCAATACGGCCATACAGCTGGCCCATACAGTATCCGACGCGGCCGGCACCCTTCTGTGCGACCATCTGCGCCAGATCATCTTCGACTGCTGCCCGGGCGATACTTCGTTCGACAAGGCATTCAATGCGGCTGCCGTGTCACTGCCACCCGGCGCCCCGGAACCCTTTCGAGCGGTCGGTATGGCCGCCGTATTCGCGGCCGTGGCCACCATCTCCGTGCTGCAGAAGACCGGCCTCATGTCCTCGGTCAGCGATATGCGGCGTCAGCTGAACGAGCCGGCCCTGCTCGGCTCGGCCGCCCGTCGGCTCTATCTCTTCTCCCGTGCTGACCGTATGGTGGCGCCCGCCAGCGTCCAATCCCATGCCCAGCTGGCACGGGAAGCCGGATACGACGTCGGGCTTGTTCTTTTTAGAGAGGCGCCGCACTGTGCGCTCGTCACCGACGACGCTTCTAAATACTGGCATGCCATCCAGGACTGCTGGATGGGGGGGTCTCTGCCTCAACTAGACGACCAGTCACAGCTGTGAAGGAAGATGTAGGGTGTTGTCGTGAGGGATTCACATACACACACACACACTCTCTCTCTCTCTCGCCACAGCCTCGCGAACGCGCCACAAGGTCACGTGGCCCTTTCAGACCCTCCATAGCTTATAAGAAGGTCATTCCTACGCTCTGGCTCACCATAGGTGTAGTGTCTCTCATGCTCCCGCCTGCACTGCGCCCTTCCAAATTCCACTGTCCAGGCGCCATGGCCTCCTAAAATCTCCCATTCGTCTTCCATCTCGTTATAGAGACAGCCGCGGCTGCTTCCTTCATCTTCTGGCTAGAAACACAGTTACCCAACTGCTCTGCGGCCACGAGGTTGATCCTGCGCCAGTACGGCGGGCTTCTGCTCTCGACGAACCTCGTCTGCCTCGTCGTTATCTTCCACCAGCCGCCTTCTTGCGGCGCTCCGAGGCTCCTTGCCGCGGCTCTGGGCACCTATCACGCCTGGCCGATTCATCGTGCCCTCGCGCGTCTACGATACAAGGTACACGGCGACGGCGACGGCGCCGCCGCTTTGGGAGGACCGGTGCTGCACTTGCTGTTGCACCTGTTGTGTCTTGCCGCTCTCCTCGCTGTGGTTTTTGGAGACGATGAGGGTTTGAGGGACTAGGATGTAATCGGTGATGCTTGTTTTGGTCTGCTTCGGCTGGGGGAACTTTCGATCTCTTTGCCCTGCACTTATCCCCACGGATGAGAGTGTGAATGTAACTAAGATACCTATACGTAGAACTGCCAGGAGACCATGTTGAGTATCACCGTGCATGCATAGCCATTCGTTATGGGGATCAGCAAATGCGCTCCTATAATCCGTTGTGTTCTAGGAGGTATCAGTCTAGGTAAGACTGAACCTTGTTAGTGTGTCCGTTGTTCACACCCTCTGGTGCCTAGGGTTGAGGCTTCGTGGGCCGACAGCCTAGTAAGAGGACGACTCCTTCTCGCCCCCCTTCTTGGCCTGCTTCACTCACGAACTTTGGCCCACCGAACAGGTCAAGGTGTAATTTTCTGTCCAGGGCTGCGGGGTTCCGGCCCCCTCAAGGCGTGAGCACTCTTGCAAGAAACGCACGATGACATAGCTTGTTTCCAGCAGCGCAAACTGCTGGCCGGGGCAGATCCGGGGACCCGCGTTGAAGGGCAGGTACTGGAAGTGAGGGCGGACCGCCTCCCACCGCTCCGGGCGGAACTGGTCGGCATCCTCGCCCCAGAGATCCTTCCGCCGGTGCGTGGAGAAGATCTGGTACGCGACCTCCTGGCCCGCGGGGACGAAGATGGGCGCCGAGCCGTCGGGGCCGCCGCCCACCGGAAGGAAGGTGTCCTTGTTCGCCACGCGGATGTTCATGGGAATCGGCGGGTACAGTCGCAGGGTCTCCTTGATGAACCAGTTGAGATACGTCATGTTTTTGAGGTCGTCGTAGTTGGGGAGCCGTCCATCCAACTGCCTCTCGACTTCGGCTCGGATCTTGGCTTGGATGGCTGGCTGTCTTGCGAGCTCGAAGAAGGCGGCGCTCATCAGGCAGGCGGACGTGTCGCGTGCAGCAATCACTGAGGAGTTGATCACACCAGTCAGCTTCAATCTACCGAGACTGCTACTGCTATAATTCAAACTGGAGATGACATGGGAGCGCTTACGTATGTTCAACATGTGGTCGCTGATCTTCTTTGGGCTGAGGTCTTCCCTGACTAGAGCGGCCAAAAAGGTGTAGCGCTTATCATTTTCAACGTTGCTGGGCTGTTGGGGCTCCGACTTCTGGGCTTTTTCGAGAGCTGCGACCGCGATGGGATCAACGTAGTCGTGCACCATCTTGCAGGCGCTCGCGTAGTTCGCGTTGTAGTAAAGCAGCGCCAGTCTCCCAAGGCGGATTCTCTGCGCCACGCCGTCCACTCCCAGGTTGAAGGTCCAGGCAAACCGGCGGCCCAACGCGGTGGCTTGCGGGTGAAGCACGCCGGAAGATGTGCCGAACAGGAATTCGGTTCCCACGTCTAGAGTCTTTTTTTTGGCCTTTGTCAGCACGCGCTGGACCTGAATCCGGGTGCGTTCGACTGCTGGTATGGACAGGGGGGAACTCACAAACCGAAAGACCCATTCCTGCAGATCCACCGCCTCGCCGCTCTTCGGCAGGGCCGCCATCCACATAGCACAGAAAAGGCATATAGAGCTTGCTCCAAAACCTCAAGCAGCAAACGGGAGACAGAGAAGTTTGACAACAAGATGAATAACACACAATTCACCCCAATATCTGACACCTAGAAGTACGGGAGCGACTTGGCGGTCGTTGATTGGCTTTGCTGAAGAAGAATGCCTATATGCATCTCAGATGCTTCATTGAGATATACGTCAACTGCGTACAGGTGAGCTATGGTGCTAGGTATTGACAGCAGTTGTGCGCTTACTGGTAATCATTGTGGGTTCCATGACCGATACCTTCTTATGGAACTTGCCATCCAGTGAATAATGAAGTCTTGAGGGAGACTCCGTCGTGTCTATGATGATCTGGTGGTACACCCGACGGTATTGGTCAGTTGGGCCCAGCTGCTCGAGCAGAATCGCAGGTCGGGCCAAATCCGGAGCCAGGTAGAGGATACCTAACCAAAGATTGTATGGCCTATGTTTACGCCAATAGTGGTCGTACGACCGTACAACACAAGGACACACCCAAATGTTGACTTTGAGCGCCGTATCAGTAATCTCCATCGGTATCATGTCGTCATTGTTACCGAAAACTCGTCGCCCAATGATGGGCACTGAGTCAGTGAAGTTCTCTGCTCCGGGAGCTAGACAGCCCATGGCACGTTCTCGTCGGGTCCTAGAAGGAACAGCTCGCCAGAGGAGAATGGACTGATCTTTAGATTGTCTCACAATGGCATCTTGGATGCGAAGAAATGCCTTGTCCCCTTCTCCATACAACATCGGAATGTTAATGTTAAATAAACCCAGAAGACAGTACGCAGCATCTTCTTTCCGCGTTGTGATACGACTCGAGGCCCAGTTCATTTTGGTAGACACGGCGAATGTGTCCAAGGTCTGGGGGAGGGTATCGAGATATTCGCATTTCGTGCATAGCCCGTCCCGGACTGCACCAGATGATTCCGCTTCAGGACACCAGCATCGAGGCTCAGTGAAGACCTCTGGGCAAATTCTCGTTCGAGTGCAGAGGCGATCGAGCAGATTCCCGTCTCTTGTGCCAAAATAGTTCCAGTTCTTGTCGAAAAAGTCAACTCTTCGAGGGGCGATCAACTCTTGAAGAGTCCAACCTCTTTTGAACCATCGGCAACTGGAGAACGGATCATCTGGGTGCCGGGTCTTTTCCCGGCGGGAGGAATTGGACTGTAAAGGCTGGGCATTGAAGTCGTTGAGAAAGACGTAACACAGAGAAGACTGCTGATACCACTTGAACATAGAGTTAATGGCCTCGGACAACTCTGCGCTGCTGCTCTTGTCGATACAGCATGTGTCAATCCATATATACTCGAATCCATCGCAGCGGGCTTGTCGGCAGCTCTTTTCAACCTTTGCAAATGCAGGATTGCGCTCCAGTTCATTCTTTTCTTGCCCTTGGATGTCTTGGAAGACAATTTCGACCTTTTCCCAAGTGTGTGAGAGAATAGCATATGGGGGAATGTCCGTCTCGGCGCCAAAGAAGCTTTCAAGCTGTAATGTTTCGGTGTTGAGGAGTCGCATCGTGGAAGAGGCCACCCTTAACCAAGACTTTTAGATTGCAATAGTAAGATCAGTAAGCGAAGATCAAGGCGGAAAGTCGAGATCCCCTCGCCTCCTTTGCTTAATGATCGAGAGGTCTGTGGTAGCGAAAACCAATGTCGGCGGAGGTGGAACTACTGCGTAGAAAACAAACGGAAGAAATTGGGGAGAACACAAGGGGTAGAAGACTTTATTAGGGGCGGGACCGTCAGGTCACTAATCAAAATGAGCCAATAAGGGACATTGGGGGCTGCAAGTTTGAGCATCAGGCAGCAATAAGCAAATGCATTTCCGCGAACGTTGCCTAAGAAATACTGCACCCTGCCGGTTTTATCTGCCTTTGCTGCTACTAGAAGATAAGCAACTTATGGGTCTTCGTATTATATGAGGCAAGATAGGAAGCTCAGTTATAAGTAACGCCTGTAATGCAGCAGCATCTTTTTTTCCTTCGAAGGCGAATAGATAACACAGATCATCTTGTCGGCTCTAAGCGATCTGCGCGGGGCGGGCCGGTCTGCCATACTACGACTTGAGGCTGATGTATGTGCGGGGTAAGAGTGTTACCTAACCCCTAGTCCGCCGTCATCGAGTGCCATGCCGTGGCACTTGAAAACCGCGCTCCGGCACTGCTATTGGCTGTAGACCCCGGGCGACCCAGTTATTACGCACAGGCCGCGTATGGTAGTAGCACTTGATGGATGACTGTGGCATTTAATGACCGTTTTCTCTCTAGCTGACCCTAGTTAATCAGAGATATGTATACTAATTTCTTTGTGTTATTGTACCCTTTCGCGAAACACGTCCCAACCCGCGGCCCGAAGCCCAACATTGATATTTAAAGTGAAAGAAAATCCTTCCTTCAGAAATTTGCTAGTGCGGGGTTTCCTTGCATTTTTATAGCTGCTGCTAGCGCCTTGGCAGCTGAGAACTTTTGAAGGTTTCCTCCATGCTCCGTGTAGAACCACGTTGGCGTCAATATCTGCAGCCACTATCACAGTCACGTTAGTTCTCGACGCCTGAAGTCACAATGATTATTCAATGACCAATAGGCGATGTTTCAGGGCTGTATTTGGCGCAGCCACCGTCGCATACGCCCGACAAAGTGCGACTCATTATTGGTGGGCTGCGGCGGGGTACTGTAATGTCAGGCTCGAGACATTGCAAAGTACGTCAAGCAACCCGTGCGCTTCTGAACGTCTTCTGAACCCCATTTACACTCAATTTCGTCTCTTCATCGATGCGTCGCCATGGCCGAGTCCGATTTCTTCGGCAACCAAGGCTTCCTCGAATCTACGGCACGTAACCTGCCGCCTAGTACCGCTGTTGGTTTAGATGTACAAGGTCAACCCAGCTCAACAGGGGTTGCCCAAGGAGAGACACTGCCTAGAGAGACACTGCCCAAGCAGCCTCGATTTGACTACGTCCATTTCGTCACCTTCCTGGGCCTTCGGGGAATTAGGATCTTTCCAATCGAGGACGTTGAACTGAAACAATCCAGCCATGAGCGACAGGCTGGCAGAGGGGTGTCTATGAGCGTGGTGTATGGCGAGGTAAGAGATGGTGAGAACGTGCGCAAGCCTGTTGCTGTCAAGCGTGCCGCGTATCTTGGCGGTCAACATTCTGCAGCTCAGGGTGCAGCTCATGACACCTGGCTTCTCGACCTGTTCTTCGAGCTCCAGATCATGGTGCACCCTTCAATTCAAGCGTCGAACAACATTGTGCGATTGCTCGGCATAGCATTCGACGACCGGGACTCCGACGCGGCTCAGCCGCTGGCTCCGTGGGTCATTGTCGAGCCGGCGCACGAAGCATTCATCAACCTGCGCGGCTATTTCGAGAGCCAGCAACGGCCTGCGACAAAGCAGCTTTCCACGGCTTGTTCTCTCATCGCAGATGCCGCCGACGGGCTTGCCATCCTACATGTCCACTCGGGTTAGTTCCATCTTGCCTTGGAATGAAACCACGCTGTGCTCTTCGGCTGACGAAGCGTGCTACAATAACAGTGATTCACGGCGACGTCAAGCCGGACAACATTCTCATCTTTCCAGCTCCCAGCGGAGACGGTGTGATGGCGAAAATATGCGACTTCGGGTTCAGCTCCATTTCGAACCCTGAAGACCACGATGAGCGGCGCCCGCTCGGGCTGACAAGAGACTGGGCGGCTCCGGAACACGACTCTGGAAAGGGGCCACCGGCATTTGCTCAAGATGTCTATTCTTTCGGGCTGGTCGTCGCCTACATTGTTCTGTCGGGACGCCGGCACTTGCAGGAGCTCATCGACCAGGCTGACTACTCCCCCGTTCGGCTCATCGACGAAATAAAGACGTGCCTCTCGAGGCATCCTGAAGATATTGCGGACTGCCCGATCGACATCCGCGAAAGAATCGTTGCCCTCGCCCAGCAATGTCTCGCTCGACGGCCAGAGGATCGGCCGAAGAGCCTCGAGTCTGTGCGAGGATTTCTCTGTCGTGCGGATGGCCAACTGGACGAGGGTGGCACTCTCCGCGAGACCGTGGTTCCTCTGCCCAAGAGTATCTCTAGTATGGTAATATTGATCCGATCCCCCCCGGCGAGTTTGGCACCGCACTCTTCTCTTCAAAGGACTAACCACATACTTGCTTTTACAAGGCCCCCGAGTCAGCTCATACCGATGTCACCCTGGCGCGGGTCTACCAGGGGATGAAGACTGCCAGCGGTAAACTCCCGAAGTGGCTGCGAGATAGATTAGTGGAACAAGTTGAAGAAACCCTTGCGCACCATCAAAGTGACTCCGAGGGACCTCTCGGTGTTAAAGGAGGAATAGATCAAAGGCAACGCATCCAAGCGGCGGAAACAGCACTATGGACGCTGCATACACTGGGGACCGGGAGCCCTCCACTCGCCATTCCTGGATATATCGATCTAGCAGACTCTGGTAAAAGACACGAGCTATTTGCCAAGCTCTACAGACGGCAGCCTAGCCGATTCGTCCTGGATAACCCCCTCGAAGAGATTCGCCAATTCGCTGAGAAAGCTCCCACGCACGGCCACGCCGTGGCAGATGATGGCACCTCGCTTTACCTCCATGTCGCAGTGTACAGAAATAGTCCAGATCTGATTTCGTGGCTCATCGGGGCTGGTGCCTCTCCGGACGAGATGTCACCTGCTGGCTGGTCCCCTCTGCACGTTGCCGTGGCGATGCTGCACGAAACTTGCGCTGCTGTTTTGCTGGACTCTGGTTGCAACCCGAACCTCCCGAGCAGAACCCAGCATGGGCCGCAGGCAACTCCTCTTGCCACTCTGGTTCGCGAAGGCCAGATAATGGCTCAAGCCCGAGAAGCTGACCCGAAGCTGAGGAAGTTCAGGAGCATCTACAATCTGCTAATCGACAGGAACGCCGACCCCTGGATGACCAACGTCCCCGGCCACCATGAGCCCGTCTCCTTCATGCGGATGGACGGGCCGCTGAGCGCCGGCGTCATGTCCGTCGTCCTCGATCGCCACCCCATGCTTGCGAATGCACGGGACCGAAGCATGGAGACGCCCATCATGCGGGCCGCCATCAACGGCAACCTGGGTGTCATGCGGGAGTTGCTGGCCCATGGTGCAGACATAGAGGCGGCTGATATCGTTGGATATAGGACTCTGCACAAGTTGTGGAACAACATGATTGACGTCAAGACGATAGAGTCGAGGTATTGGCCATTTCAGAGCGACTTGCGGCCCGATTCCATGCGCCGGCGCCAGGCTATGACCCCCATAGCTCAGATGAGAGCTGCCCACGACCTGCTAGTTAGCAGAGGGGCAGGACAGGGACCCAGCACTGGAATCTCCAGCGACACGCCGGCGCAGTCTGGGTTCTCCAACCTTAGAAACATCCTCGGGCCAGACAGAACCTGCAGCCTGGTGGCGAGTCGCATCTTCTCCTTCCGCGACGTTATTCTGTACCGGCATCGAGGATGGCTGAAAGAAGTGTAAGTTCGTTCCGACAAATGAAAGTCCAAGCTGGAGGGTCCTGAGCTGACGGGCCTCGCCACAGGGTCACAATCAACTCCGTGCATCCAAATGGCTGGTTGTTCCGCAAACTCGAGCCAGGAGAGTTGGAGACGCTTGAATGCCTCGCACGGGAGCCAAAGGAACTCCAAATTCTCCGGCCAACCCGTCACCCGAGCGTCGTCCAGCTTCACATCTGCGGAGCATTTCCCCTCGATGTTGCGTGGCCGTACTACCTTGTGATCCGCCTGGGGAAGATTGCTAGCATGGGGGAGTTTCAAATCAGAATCAGGCTCACTGACGTGGTAGGAACAAGTCCATGCTACCCGTCTCATTTTTGCTGACAGTTTCCATGTTTGTCTAGACGCACAACCAGGAGCTCTTCGACTCCGATGACTCTAGGGCAAGCTTCCTCCTGCCGCGATCAAACTCGATAGAAACAGCCTTGTTTGGGCCAGTAGTCTTGGGTCCATGTGCGGACTTGACGCTCCATATTGAAACCAAGCCCTTCGGACCGAGTATGCACGGTGGCCTGGTAAGTCTGAGCAGCCTCATCATCAGCCGGCTCCTCTAGTTGGTTGACTGACAGCGTGTGCGTGACCAGATACTCGTAGACGCCCAGTTCCAGATTGCCTACGCAGACTGGCTGCTGCCCGAGACGGTCACTGCGAGCGCCAGGCTAGACTCACACGACATATCCCGGCAGCTCTCCCGGGACGTGTTGCAGAGCCTCGAGGCACCTGGCCCTGACGCCTCGCCACAAGCCGTATCCGCAACGGTGCCGTGGCTCGACCTCCCGCTCTGCTGGAAGGCAACCCGGGCCAGGCTTGCGGCCGAGCAGTCGGTGGCGAAGCGATCGGGCCCGCCGGTTGATCGCGTCTGGAACGCAATGCCCTTGCAGGCCCTTCTGGGGCTGTCTCAGACGCAACGATGGACCTGGCGCGCCCTGTGGTGGATGTATCTCGTCGGCGACCGCTCCGAGAGCGAATCGATCATGATCCGGGACGAGGGCCTGCACCACGGCCTAGCAGCCTGGGCGGGTCGCTATCGGCTGCTGTACGATTTCCGCTTCTACCTGCACGAGCCCTACCTCGTGCACTGGGCGCTGCATCATGGTTGCAAGGTTGGCGCTGCCTGGGCGACGCACGTCTGGGGCGTCAAGTGTGCGGGCGTCTCGAGCCTGGTGGCCTGGGTCGCTGGTATTAGCGCGCTCGCCCTTGTTCGGTGGCGGTTCGGGTCGACCAGTATTGTCCATCTGCTGCTTTCCCGTGCTGCTTTCTCTTCCGGACCAGCATCAGCATGGCCGGGGTTGTCGTTGAGGGGATGCGTGCTCGATAACGAATGGCTGTGGCATACCGCGTGCCACCTGGGCCTTTGGTTCGGCGGGCCAGCGGCTCGGCCTCGCGCATTTGGAGTTTCCATAGTGATGTTAGCAGGTGCCCTGGTTGTGGATTTGATTGCGGGAAAGGGTAATATTTGGGATCTGGTTTTGGCGGTTTGGCAGTACTCCAGGGCTGCCTTTGTTGTCATGGGCCTTCACTTCCATGCCAAGTTTTAAAGACTCGATTATTATGACGGATTTATCGCTGATGGCTGGCAGGCCTAATATGGCCGGAGAGGCGAACATCTAATGACCTAATTAGGGGCAGAAAAGACATCTTGATCAAAGGGACCAGAGACACTGAGTTGTCCCTCGATTGAGCCCCCATCTTGAGACCCTGGGCGTGTTTGGTTGCAATACCACCACAGTCAACTACTTCCGGAAAGACGACCCGGACCATCGGCATAGCCATGTATTTCCAGGTGAGACAGCCAGCATGCAGTCCCCTTGAGCGAACGAAAGCGAGAAGCCCGAAGATGGCTATGCCGGGATGCGCCTCGTTGTCGAAGAGCCCCTTGACCACGGCGGGGGAAAGAACGCACAGTATGCCCCGAGCAGCGGCGAGCTCGCAGACCCGGAGCCTTCAGCCATCCAACAGCTGGACTCGGCTTCTCCCGTCCGCTAATGTTGGTCAACCTCTACATGTCCACGGTCCTTGGCGTTCTGCCCTTCCTGATTATGGGTGACCAACTAAACCTGCTCGCTCGTATGGCCCTTGATAGATTGGTTAAAGGAATCTCCAACACCAGCCAGGGGCAGCCTAGGAGACATCAGAGCTAGCAGCGCTCTACCTTCCAAGATAGCCCGCATCGTCACGAAACATCTCCAAAATCTAGCCTCACTTCCTTCACGCGCTTGAATCGGCGCGCTTAGACCATCTGCCAATTCTTCCTCTCTCCGTGACGACTGAACCACTGCATTGTCCTTCTCCTGCGGCAGAACTCCCTAACAGCCATTCTCCTCAATAACAGCCGAACTCCTCGAGGCTCTCGGAAGCTGTAAGCACCTTCTCTCCACCGATCGAACTCCTCGGGGCCCTCCTCTGCCGCGACCGAACTTCCCGAAACCGTTTCTTCATCATACCCGAACCAATTGAAACGCTTCTTCTACCCTCGATATATCCCGATCGGCTTTCAGTGAGTTAGAAAGAACTGGCAATCTCGGTAATCTCCTCGTGATAATTGGCTTGGAGGTTTGAAATGATTCTTCTCAGTCTCTCTGAGGCTGGCTAGGGTCAAGATGAGGACACCCCTCTCGGACCGCTGTGTAATTTAGATACTCGATTAATTTGTATAATTGATAAGGATGGTATTATATATGCGGTGGGTTGTTACTTATAAATGCTCTTCCCTGCAGATACTGAGCTTCTATTGCGTCTCTTCTTGTATTAACCTGATATCCATTCAGCTGTCCTCCTAGCCTTATATTTGCCTTTCTTTAATTGCATCTCACCTTATATACCTTACTTCTATGTATCACATCGTTCCTCAACCTCCTCCATCGCACCAATCAACCCTAAACCACTTCTGTCGGATATTGTCGTGGGTTGCCTGAGGCTGCTCCCACTAAGAATAGCAAGGCCAATAAGGATGAGTTGAGCATTCAGTTCACTCGTCGATCCATTCCCGAGTTCTTCGACTTACTAACCACAAAAGCTGAGATGGATCAGTGCTTAAGAGATTTCATTCCGGAGCTAGCCTTATTATATCTTTTACTTGCAGAGATGAAGTCTATCTAGCTTGAGTTTCAATCCTCTACTCTGGATGAATTTCTAGATGGTTGGGTTCTTAACTCTAAAGTATACGCTCTCACAAATGTGAGCTACAGAGTGCACAGGATGACGAGGTTACTTCGCCAAGGCAAAGGCGTTCCTGAGTCATATAGTATTTGACGGTCACTTGAACTTTTGTTCTCAGGATTGCGGCGGATGGGGTATTGGATGTTGAGGGCAACCGCAACCTTCAAGATACGTCTCGGTCCCTGTCACGCGGCAACTTACATTGTCAACGCTAGACGCGGTAATCAAAACTACCAAGCCCAAAGATTAGACCATAAGGTTTGGTTGGTTTCTCCATTATACATCTCTGCAAAGGCTGGAGATTTTCAGTATGTCACCTGGGCTATAGAGAATGAGGCAGTAGCTCAAGGTAGCCATTTTGACCCTGCGCTATTAATGGTATATCTAGATCGAGGTTCTGATCCACGTCTTTGTCATCTCTTGCCCAAGCTCAGCCTGCCACCTCAAACCGGGTTAAGAGGTAATTATGTGAATCCCTGGGCATTCTTTACTTAGGCTAGAAGGCCGCAATTAACCATTTGACAGCGTTTCATTCTCGGGCCGATGATAGATACCATGACTGGCCGTTTTTCAGACCCCCTTTCATTTAAGTGGCGCGATACCCTTGCCACAGTTATGCCAATATATCTTCCGGATTACAAAGTGGATCCGTTTCTTAGATTGAGGTCTCCGAAGATATTCAAGTGGTACGGGGAGGGCGAGAACCCTGTGTTGACGGGCGGGGGTATATACGCGGCTGTCACGGGATTAGCTTTCTGTTAGAGAAGAAAAGGTTATAAGTATAAAACTTGAATATAGTCTTCTGCTTAATATATATCTTCATGAGTTAAGGATATAAAAAAAAAGTGAATTGTTTTAATAAAATAGTTAATTAACATTAACTAATTACTTTCTTTAGCAGCTCAGGGCACGTTATAGCGATATGTCCTGCTCATCTTATTTACATCTATTAAATAAATAGTCAAGATATGCACATTTCAAAGTGGCATGTCCTCTCTTAATATCATATAAGCAAAACCAAGGGGCACTTGCGCCTACTTACAGTTAACAAGTAAGGAAGTCAAATGCGCTCTGATGAATAAGCCTAACATACCCCCCACACTTATTCAGGACATGCCCACGATAGGAAAGCTTGTCTCATAAGACTACATCTTTACTTAATGACGTAGCTGGTAGAACCCCAAGAGCAAAAGCAAGTTCTCTATGCAATAAAGGCACCCGTGCAATACGCACCACCTAAAATGTTGCTAACAAATGTTCGCCTATCAGGGTTGAACATTCTCTCATAGTAGGCATCTAGCCCCTGCGGCGGTTCCTTAAACGCGCTTCAACCTCTGAGGTTTCTGTGGCACAGAGGTCTCTAGTAGCGAAGCTACCCTAGAAGAATGTGCCATCAGATCGTTTTGCCAGGATCTTCTGGATATGGCGCGTTAGCTTAACAGAGTAGGTGGCGTCCCTTACCAGTTCTGCCACGCGCATAGAGATATACTTCTGAAGCCCGTTATTAATTTCTTCTCTCGCCTCAGGATCTAGACTAGAAATAAGCCTAAGGCCTCATAGGTAGCCTCATATAAGGCGATATTCCTTAAACTTCAGGCCTATTTATAATACTCCTTAAAGACTCTTCTAAGGACCTGCAGGGGCTCTGTTGTTGGCTGCGGGCTTGTATTTGCTTCTGCGAGCTTATTGAAGCTCTGTACGCTTAGCTGGCCCGGCTTGCTAGGACTGCTTATAATAGCTGCCCAGGTCTTCTAGCTGTCTGACATCTCAGCTGCCTGGCCTCTATAGATACAGCTCGTCAGGTAAGTTAGGATATCTTGAAATAGCTTCCTTGGTGTCTGTTTCTCTTGCTAGCTAGCGTTATCGATAATGTCATCTATAGCCTGGGCTAGCTGCTTGATTCCTTTGACGAAGATGCCGAGTTTGGAGATGAGAGGGTCCAGGGGCCTCTGTTCTAGGGACCCCTTTTCCTTCTGGGACCTGCCCGGGGCAGCTAGAGCCGGCTGCTTGGGGTATTCGGGCTGCGCTGTACGTCTTCGCTTTGCAGGAAAAGAAGGTGTTAGTTCTTCACAAGACGTCTGGGGGCTGCTATCCAGTATCATCTGGTATGTCAGATTGTTCCTGTGGGGGGTGCCCGGCAGGGCGGCCGGCGCAGCAGCCGGCGGAGGGGCCAGCGCGGCGGCCATAGCGGGCCCGGGCGTTAGGAGGTCGGCCGGGTCTCTCGGGAGCCTCTGTTAGGAAAATTGCATCACGCTGGCCAGCATGGACAGCCTTGCCTTCACTTGGTATGGTCAAGGCCGCCTTGGAGATGTTCTAGACTTGATGCAGCGTTGCCTTCGCCTTCAGCAGCAAGCACTCGGCCCAGACCATCCCCGCACGATATCTACTCTGTCTGCCCTGAAGCAATGGCAACAAGCGAGCGATCATCCGCGCAAAATCACAAAAGCCTTGAACGAGACTGGGACGGCTGGGCAGCAGTGTGACGACTCATGATGATTATGCATCAAAGCTACTCTTCTACGTAAAGTAAGTCAGCGCACCCATTAGATGAACAGGGGCTTAGCTGAACGCCCCACTTACAGCCGCGTCAACCACAACGCGTCTCTAGCCACACGCGTTTCTTCCTTCAATAACACTCAATTCGTCAATTCAACCTTATAACCTTATTTTTTATGCCTAAATACACCCAAGAAGACCTTGAACTAGCCATTCAGGATGTGAGAAATGGCGTATCATTATCAAAAGCAGCCAATCAGCGCGGAGTCCCCAAATCAACCCTACACAGCAAGATAAATGGCGTACCTAGCCGCAATGAAGCCCACGAATGGCGTCAGGTGCTTTCCAAATATCAGGAAGACCAGCTCACTGATTGGATCATCTTTCAAGATAAGCTCGGCATGGCGTTGACGCATGGCCAGATCCGGAAGTTGGCGATTTCCTTGTTGGGCCAAAGTGGCACCAACCAACGACTCGGAAAACACTGGATGAAGGGCTTCCTGCGCCGCAACCCGCGAATAAAAACGCTCAAAGGAAAGGGAATCGACCGGAAAAGGATAAATGGAGCAAATCCGGCTGCTATTGGCGGGCTCTTTGATCTATTGGGCCAACCAGAGGTCGCATCGATCCCTCAACGCAACCGTTGGAATCTTGACGAAATTGGAGTCTTCCAAGGGCCCGGATCTAACGGGCTTGTGGTTGGCCAATCAGAGCTTCAATCAACGATTAAGAAACAGCCACAAAACCTTAACTGGATATCTATTCTTGAGGTTATTTCCGCAACGGGAAGGTGCCTTGACCCATTGGTTATCTTCAAAGGCAAAGACGTCCAGCACCAATGGTTTCCTGAAGAATTAGACTTTCTGACCAATTGGAGATTTACATCATCTAAAAAGGGATGGACTAATAACGAAATTGGGCTTGCGTGGCTGCAGGAAGTCTTTCTTCCGGGCTCAAAGCCTGCCCGGGCCAATGAAAAGCGGCTTCTTATCCTAGATGGGCATGGATCACACATAACGCCTGATTTTATGCGTATTTGTGTGACCAATAGGGTCCATTTACTCTATTTACCACCTCACACAAGCCACGTTCTTCAGCCTCTTGATATATCAGTCTTTGGGCCACTTAAAGCTGCATATCGGGCTGCTTTACTACTAGCCAATCCTATTGCTGATGCTGGCCCAATTAGGAAGGAAGACTTTCTAAAATGCTATTTTCAGGCTAGGAAGAAGGCTATTACTACTCGAAATATCCGTTCGGGTTGGAAAGGAGCCGGGTTGTGGCCAATCAACATCTCAAAGCCAATGGGTAGCAAATTCGTTATTGAGGATCCTAAGGACTCAATTACGGTCCAATTAGGAGCCCCCATTTCTCCAAAGACGAATCAGAGGTCTGAAATCAGCCCTTTTATAACCCCTAAGACTTCGAGAGACGTTGCTTTATTGGTCCATTCTAAAAAGAAGGAACTTCTTAACAGCCCAACCACAAGGCAGCTATTTCGGGCTATTGACCGGGGTTATGATAACCTTCACTTACACAACGCCCAATTAGAAGACAGAATTCTAGTCCAAGACCGAGATTCAAGCCAATTAAAGGCTAAGAAAAGAGGAAGGGTTTATAAAGACCCAAATAAGGAATTTTCTGACATTCAGAATGTCAAGAGGGCAAGAAGGCGAATAAAAACGCCTGAGGTTGAAGATTCAGAATAGCTCGTTTTTCCTTTGTTTTTATTGGCTAGTTTTTTGATATTTAGAAAATTCATTAGTTATTTTATAAAAAATCAGTTGAAATGGACCAATTAGACCTCTTGGTTGTTATTTTATGTATAAGTGAAGTTAAATAAGGATTTTGGTCATTGTATAAGTGGGGCGTTCAGCTAAGCCCCTGTTCATCTAATGGGTGCGCTGACTTACCTTGCACTCCATGTCACACCTCCCAATCAACAAGGACTTCAAGACCCTGTCTCCCATTGATAAGGTCCAGCTCGGGCTGCGTCAGCTATCATGGATCGATGACCGTCTCCGCGAGGCGTTCCCGAATAGGAATGAGGAGTTCTTCGGCAGCCTAAGCATCCTTTGGGATGGTTATAATTATTAATGATATTATAGTTGCATTCGTCTGTCGTGTGATTGTAACTACCGCTCCTGCGTTTTGGGCTGGTTTAGATGCTTCGGGTGCTGGAAAACCGCTTCCTTTTTTTTGAATCTTGAGACTGAGGGTGCATGGGACTTTCAGTGGTTAGGTTAATATAGTTAAGCTCGACATTAAGATCATCTTCCTAATATGCGACTCGTAACGGCTAACATATAACCTCCTCTTCGTCATCCTCTTTAGTAAAATCTGTCAGTTTCTTATTACTAGCAGGCGAGGGCTGAAGCTTATGAGTATCAAGCCAGAATGCCGCTGCAGCATTGAGGCGGGGCGTTAGTAGGCGATCTTCAATCATGGGCGGCTGGGCTTGATGCAGTTCAGCTCCTCTCGACTTGAAACCTCCCTTAGCCTATTATAAAGGGTCTGGCTAGTTTCTGAGTCATCATCAGAAATGGAGGTTGTTATAGTATCGTCGTTGAATGAGAGAATGGCTAGAGCCGTTTCTGCGCTCGGCGGAGCGGCTTGCTCCTGAGCGTTTCATGCCATCCTAAGAGAGTACTGATATATTTACTCAACCTGAGTGGAGATTAGGGTCTTCTAACAGGCCTCCTGGATTGCTCGTGATGCATCGCCAGCCACCCCGGGTCAGAGTTGAGGGGATCATTGAGCCAGGGAAATGACTCTGGTCTGTCAAAGGGCCTTCTGAGCACTTAATCGAGACATGGGGATGCACCAACTACCCAAGCCACGTCATGATATCTAAATTTAGGGGCATTACTACAAGTGCTCAATAAGCAGGAGTCAATCAAGGAGGAGCTGAGTGAGTATTGGATGGTGGGAGGCTCAGCAGTAGGCCCTACAGGAGATAAAAGGGGGGGCAGTTCATCGCAGTGCACCTGACCAATTCATCTCCTCTCCTTCTTACCCCTCCTCAACCTGACACCGCCATGTCGGCCCCTGAAGCTTCTCGCCTACCGGACTCTGAAGCCATTTATTTGGCCCAAGAAAGAGTCACTGATCCGGCTCTTGGGGTTTTTACTTGTCCGTTGCCCGACTCTGCGGTCAATGATTTGAACCAAGGTGAAGCCGTTGACCAGGATTGCGATATTCTCCCTCAAAGGCCTTGTGTAAAGCGACCATTGGCCTTCGCTGCGGAACGGAGACGTCGAAAGCGGCTGCGGACGGAAGCTCGGCACCTACAGTGTTCCTCTTGCCTTGCGGTTTTTCCACGCGCGGAAAATAGTCTTCATGTGAGTTCTTGCGTATTTATATCCGAATTTATCTAATATAAATTAAGGTGCGTTGCGGGAAGTGTTCAAGTGCGTTCCTGAGATGTCTATCTCCAGAACTCGTTGTTATGATCATGGAGAGGTGCAGCCTTAAAGATCTAAACAACTTAATTCGTACTTGTCATGACCTTTGCCGTCTTGGTACCGGAATTCTCTATGGACCTGCTTCAAAAGCAGCCTTCAAAATTTGCGCTACCTATACAGACAGCATGGCTGCAATAGGTGCTCTAGGGAAAGCAAAGGCAGCTCCTGAAGCCTTCTATGAAGAGGAGCCAATGCTCACCTGGTATCCACTGAGAAAACAGTTCTCTTCAGTCCTCATTTCAGCAATATCAATAGCTGCTGCTCGAGGCGAAGAAGCCATTGTCGAACACCTTGTTTCCGAATGCGCTGTTGGCATCAACCCACCCTCTAACAATGGGGATTATACTGATTGGATAACCCCTATTGAGGCTGCAATGCGTAGGCGGCAAGACAACATGGTTAGGCTCCTGATCCGACTGGGTTCTGATCTTTCTTGTTCCTCTGGGAGTACAGCCCTGCATATCGCTGCTGCTATGGGTTTAACACATCTATTTCAGGAGCTTTTCGATGCTGGCTGTAACATGGGCCATAAAGACTCTGCATTTAATACACCTATTAGTTATGCAGTCAGCTCACCTTAGTATAAGGAAACAGTGCGTTACCTTTTAGAACGTAGAGTAACTATAGACTTGCGGGACCTGAGATTGCTTATATACTCTATGCGTTTCTATGAACGCTATCCGGCGGATGATCTAGTTCTGTTTATATAAAACGCCGAAACTTTAGAGGATATAATAGAAGCAGCGCAGGAGACAGTACACGGAAATATCGGCAAAGTATTCGCTAAGGAGCCACGCATACTGCACATCTTTCAAGGCCTTAGGAATTACGATAAGTCTTTAGTTACTAACATCCCTCGCTCATTTAATGCTCTGGTCGACAGATTGCTCGTAGGTGGGTTTTCTTTGGATATTAATGGCCTTACTAAGATGCTGGAGTGAGTTCCGTTCTAGCACCAAGATTGCCCAAAATATGAGTTTAACAATGGTTCTGAAGATAATAATCCTTAGAACCCCGAGGATGGTTTGCTAGAGAATATTTCTGGGGGAGATATAGATTTTATGTTCGAGTCGCTAGGTAGAACTCTCGGTTTATAAAGGCATTGGCGGACCCCGTACGGGATCGGCCTCCTGTTTACGATAGGCCCGAAAGGACGAACATGTTTGAGTATGCCTCTTTTCGCACTGGAAGTGCGCATCACTGCCATCCTTCTTTTCGCACCGCGTTCTGTACCCGCGGCAGGCATCAAAAGCCCGCGATGCGCGAGAGTGATGGCGAGGTCGGCGCTGGCGTGCCATGGCTTGCGCCATGGTTTCGAAAGGAACCCGAAATCATCCGCACTGCTCAGGTCAAGATGCTTATCCTTTGCCTGTAAACCATGGCAAGATTGGCGTCCACCCAACAGTCTGACTGGCACCCCTTCGCTCCCGTGCCAGTAATAACCCTGTTATCATATGCCACGAAGCCAGGCGCATCCGCATGCTGGCATCCCCATTCCAGTAGACAGACTGAAGAGGACTATAAACAATGCATGGCGTTTTCTCCATCTTCATATGGTATACTGTGATGAGATCCAGCAGTGGGGGAAGATCATCAGGCCTTTCCCCGCTTTACCTGACCACCAAGTGTGTGTGAGATCGCTGATGGGACACAAGACAGCATCAATGCTCTTATCACCTCTTCCTTCCCAGTGTTCTCTTCGTCTCTCTCCCCCCTCCAAAAATAAAAATAAAAAAATCACGTGGTGAACTACCCTTGAACCGCGCCACGCTACCGCTCGCCATGCCACCTGCCAACAGCCTACAGGGTGTTTCCCCTTCAAGGCGTTTGAAACGGAAGAGATCAGGGCAAAGACAAAGATCATGGTATGTTCTTTCCATCATCTCCTGCGTCGAGGTACCAGTCTTTGATTGCTGTGAGAGTCTCAGCCCTTCGTCATCGTACTCTGGTAGAAAGGCGTCGAAGTTGGCCTGTACTGAACCATCTTCAGCCACGCTCGTATGGACAAAAAGGTTCAGTATTCTCGTATCACGTAGGCGGCATGGAGGTAGTGGCTTGGGATCAGTAGAGGTAAGACGGCCATGCTAACTCGTTTGCCAATGGCTTAGGCAGTCACGTGTTATCCATAGACCCCAGAACTTCATAACAGGAGACCGGTCCCCTACGGGGCCCGCCAACGCCTTTCAGAACGAAGCTTACGGCATGGCTTGGCTGGCACATTGGGCGTTAAGTGATCCGAGTGTTGGGAAGAAAGAAACAAAGACCTGGTGTTTGAGGCCCTGCGTATATAAGCTGTAGGCAGAACTTGTTCCCCCCTTTAACTTTAGGATCAAGATTAAAGTTTGATGTCCTACGGTTAAGGTTCAAAGTCCTAGACCGAGGGTCACTTGGAGATATATAAATAATAAAGCCCTAAGCATTCAGCATCCCTGCGCAATCCAACAACAGCAAGCCCTGTCGTGTCACAATCGAGTGTCTTTCTAACCTTTCACGTAGATTGAATCGGCGAAGACTTATCATGATTCCATGGCACCTATAGACTACTCGAAATGGGACAATATAGACACGGATTCCGAGCCAGAGATGGTCTGGCGAAGCTGGAGGGCATTCGCGGCCGAAAGATGTTACGAAGCAAGATAGCTCTGTATCTTGATGAGCTTCAGAAAGAGCCCGAGTTGGAAGCAATGTACCCAGGTGTCGCGCATGATAGGCTATTTGACGCGACATATCGTCATATCAGCGACGGGAAGACGTGCGAGGAGTGCGGGTGTAGCGGCGGGCTCGTTCAGCGCCGTCGGCTCGATCAGGATATACCACAGCCAGCAGTGCATCTCGGCTTAATCGCATCCGGCGACACAGTGATGAAGTCTGGAGAAGAGCGCGATGACATCGCCCGACAAGAGAGTGTTATCGGATTTGAGATGGAAGGTGCTGGGGTGTGGGATACCTTCCCTTGCATAGTGATCAAGGGCGCCTGTGACTATGCTGACAGCCACAAAACGAAGGTGTGGCAGAGGTATGCTGCTGCTATGACGGCGGCATGTACTAAGGCTTTCTTGGAACATTGGGTGCCTTCAATAGTCCCTATGCAAGATGGACCAAATCACCAAGGGACATTTACTGCGAAGTGTAAGTAAAAAACGCAACTAACGAATGGTTACTAGGACTAAATTAAATCTAGTTCTTATTCCCTACACAAGTAATCCGGATTTTGTGGGACGTTCAGAAATCTTTCATACATTGAAGGTTCAGCTGGGATACACATAACGGACGAGTGGCACTTCTCAGGCAAGAGTATCACTACATGGCTTAGGTGGTACTGGGTGGGTTACCTGACCTTCCTGTCTATACTTATGGTTTAATATATAATAGGAAAACACAAATTGCCTTAGCATATGTGTTCTGGCTGCAAGAGACATATCCTACAGTGTCTATTTTCTGGGTCCATGCTAGTAGTGCAGAACGCTTTCGCCAAGCATTTGCATCTATCGCACAAGAATACCAGATCCCTGGCTATGCGGAACCCAAAGTTGATGTGCTGCTATTGGTGAAAGGTTGGCTAGAGAAGAAGGGCCATGGAGAGTGGCTCATGGTCATCGACAACGCAGATGACGCACAGCTCTTCTTTGGTCAGTCGGCGGATACTGCTATAAGCTCCGCCGAGTCGAAAGATGAGAGGAATCTTGTATGATACTTGCCTGAATTTGCCTACGGGACGATTCTTATTATGACGAGGAACAAGCAGGTGGGAGTCAGGTTGACAAAAGGACAGCAGCCAATCGAGGTGCTTCGTATGACTGAGGATGAGTCGGAACAGCTGCTTCGTGTGAGGCTTAAAGGTATCAGCGCAGCCTCCGCTGACTTGCTCATGCTATCGTCTCAATTGGAGCATTTGCCGCTAGCGCTGGCCCAGGGCGCTGCGTTTATTCAGGAGACCAGTATAACAGTGGCCAAGTACCTTCAACTGCTAAGCAATAGCGACAAGGACATCGTGCACCTGCTCAGTAAGGAGTTCGAGACGGTTGGGCGAGACTCCAAGGCTCCCCAGGCAGTGGCGCAAACATGGATTCTTTCGTTCCAGCAGATTGAGCAGCAGCACGCCTTGGCTAGCGAGCTCCTATCCTTCATGAGCATTCTCGATCGCCAAGATATCCCAGTGCAGTTTATATCGCATTACGGCGAACGGAACGGGGTCCCGCGGAGCGATATAGAGCTTACAGAAGCTTTGGGTATTCTGAAGGCTTTCTCGTTCGTGACGGAGGAGAACAGCGGCAGCTTCGACATGCACCGTCTTGTGCAGCTGGTGACGCAGAAGTGGCTTACCAACCGGGACACGATCGGCCGATTCGGTAAGGAAGCACTTATGACGGTATCATATATGTATCCGCACGGCAAATACGAAACCCGAGCAATATGCGCCGCATATCTCTCACACGCAAACGCTGTGCTACGGTTAAGTGGGTTAAACTCGAGACATGAGGCCAAAGCAAAAGCATCTCTTCTCCGTCATATGGCTGGATACTTTAGATTTGAGGGCAAATGGAGAAATGCAGAGAAGCTTATGAAAGAGGCAGTAGAGATACGAGAACAGGAATTAGGAGCTGATCATCCTTCTACGCTGACCAGTATGGGCAATCTTGCATCAACATACAGGAACCAGGGCCGATGGGAGGAGGCAGAGAAGCTAGACGTGCAAGTGATGGAAACTCGCAAGACGAAACTCGGACCTGATCATCCGGATACGCTGACCAGCATGGCCAATCTTGCATCAACATTCAGGAACCAGGGCCGATGGGAGGAGGCAGAGAAGCTATTTGTGCAAGTAATGGACACTTTCGAGACGAAACTCGGAGCTGATCATCCTTCTACGCTGAGCGGCATGGCCAATCTTGCATCAACATTCAGGAACCAGGGCCGATGGGAGGAGGCAGAGAAGCTAGAGGTGCAAGTGATGGAGACTCGTAAGATGAAACTCGGAGCTGATCATCCTTCTACGCTGACCAGCATGGCTAACCTCGCTTTCACCTGGAAAAGTCAAGGCCGACATGATGACGCCTTGGCGTTGATGGAGACCTGTGCTGAAGCTCAACGTCAAGTCCTGGGCCCTAAGCATCCTGATACCATCTCAACTGTGTCTACGTTACTAGAGTGGAGAAATTAGAACACGTCAAGATGACTGAGGAAAGTTCTTGTTACTGTAACCCGATCATAGATGTGTAACAACTATCATCAAATTCTAGGATCATGTTTGCTTTTTTGTGCCTTCATACACAGGCTCGAGCGCCTCCATCGTCGTTGTTGAACGGTGCGGTCGCAGCAGCGGACAGACTCGGCTATCTTGCCATTCGACAGGCCGCTCTCAATCATACAGTAGCATCGATCTGATTATATTGGGAGAGACTGAGCCGTGACACCATGGTTGCTGTGAGAATGGCGCTTGTCCTGGCTTTGGTGGAAATAAAGGAAAGTTTATTGTGACTTGGCGCTGAGGGACTGGGTTCGGCATTTCATTTTTGGCCTTGCTGCCTGGTGTGCGCCTTAGAGCCGTTTCTGGCTTTGTTATGCCCATCCTTTACAGGTACGTACTGTTAGTGACTACGCACGGTATGGCTACAGTGCGCTATAGATAGTAGTCCGTGCGGAAACTCTTTTAACATTAGGCAACTGCGACACATTTCCTGCAAGTCACTGTACTATGCTATCTAAATTATGTTTTCACCTGGGACAAAATGATCACATCGGTAAACTGACGTAACGTTATGGAACAAGCCGCATCGTAGTAGCCACATTCCGCCGCTATCCAGTCATGATCGCCACTATGCATAACATAGAGATTTATATTATATCTTTAGATAATAAAATGGTCTCTATTAAACCCTATATATAATGGGGTCAGATGGCCGTTGTGAGCTCTTCTCTCCATATATTCTAAGCTAGAGTCCCAGTGCCGATTATAAATGCGAATACCTCGACTCCAAGTAACAGTAAAACCCAAATAGAATAACTATTATAAATTCATAAGACGAGACTAGTAATAACCTCGATAATACTGATATTGACTAATATAGTTAGAAGCCATAGGATTAGTCTTTTTCCTTTAGTCGAAGTCTGCTAGCCCTTGAACTTAAAAAGGAGCATTTTTATAAGAGTTAAAGTGATGATACCTTTTACTATAGAACTGGCGAGTAATAATACTACTATCTGGCCTATAGCTATATTATGGTTATCCTGAAAACCGCTGAATATCATTAATATTGAGGCGACGATAGTAAGAAAAGCTGTGATAATATCAAATGTTCGATAGAAGAGTAGCACGCGGTTAAACATAGTAACCCCCCGCCTGCCTACTACTTTATTGGCTTTGTGATGGGACACTAATTAGTGCGATAGGCCGTGAATCAATTAATAATGATACTTACACTAGCCACAGGACTCCATTATAGATGCATAACTTTAGAGGGTCAATTTTTAAACACTTTAGGCTAGGCCAGGTGTTGACGAAATAATTAGTATTAGAATGAGAAAAATAAACGCTAGATAGGATTATCTACTTATACAGGACTATAATGTCACTCGAGGACCTTATAAACAAGCCTTGGCCCATTTAGAACTAAACGCAAGTAAATTCAATAGAAGCGCAGCCCTAAACTGTCTTTGCAATCGTATGTGGCGGCTGCGAAAAGTGCTAGCTAGTTGAATGTTAACAAATGATACGGTGAGACTGGTCACCCGCTCCCAGATTACGGCAGCTCTCTGATCTTCCTCTACAAAGCCATAACAGGCATATTCGGCTTCGGAGAGAAAGAGAACGGGCATGCAGAAATTGACCAGGAGCCTGAAGTGGGCTTGCCCACTTTTCTGCCAATAGCGTGCACCACGGCGCCCAGAAAGAGTCACTGGATATCACTATAAGACATAAACACAAGGGTCTAAGTGCGTCGCAATCTACCTAACAGTCCTCCAATCAGCTATGCTCCATTAATACAACTAATAAAACTCCCTTCACTATATGTAAGACGCGTGATAGCAGGAGCGAGAGCATACATAGCGAAAAGCAGTATCTCTTAAGCAGCTACTATAATATCATGAACCTTATCTGGCTTATTGCCTTATGTCTTGCCGTTCTTTTGCCATATATTCGGTTCACGTTATAGACTTCTCTTACTAGACCTAATGTAATCCCGAGGAGCAATCCCATTAAGCCTCGAGAGGTACAGACTCGTCTAGATGCTACATTCTCTTAGTATAAATCGAGCGTCAGACATTTCAGTAAGGTATTGTACTGGATCTGCTCCCTTTTAATCCATCTCTAGCTTAAATACAGGAACATAGGTTTATCTCTACTATGGCGAGGATTGGGGACCGCCCTGCTTCGTGTATTACCCTAAGCTTAACTATACATATTCTGCTCTCGGTCCTGAGTTATCCGGACATATTAGCTCGATCTATGTTGAGCCTAGAATTATATGCCGGCTTTGCATGTACGTAGATTGTTGGAGCAAATCTGAGATGGAGCTAATACAATCTAGACTTTCGGCCAAGAATACATGCTTGCCGATGCAGATTTTCGCTTGGCTAGAGATCAAAGGTGGGTGGCCGGACATATATCGACGCAAAATACTAGGCGGTGATGGGTTTTTAGGGGTCGCGACGACTCACTTTTCGTATGCTCTCTGCACATCGTGTGATCAAGCGCAGTATTGCGGAAGCTCGTGAGAAAAGCCATGTCAAGCAGTATTCGTTATTTAGATTATCTAGACAGTATCTGCAGGAGTATGAAGAGGACGCTTTCATGTGTAAAATTGTAATTTTAACAAATCCTAATCTTCCCTCCAGGTAGTAATAGCACAATCTGATTAGGCGCTGTCTCAGTCATAAACTCCTAGGTAAAGTTCGGCTGTCTTGCATCCTGCACTTGAATCCAGTCTTCATCGCGGCTCACTTTTGCTATAGTAGTGCACAGCTCCGTTAACTTCACTACAATACGTTTGGACTTTCGAGGATTATAATAAACCACTAATATTTATAACGTTTTGTGTTCTTCTTCGTCTCGCTTCTCTTCTTCTGCCGCCATCCGTCTTATAAGTAGCCAAGGATTTCTATATCCTGTCCTTCTAAAAGGCTGGCCTATGTGTAGTCTTACTTAAGGTGAGACTGAAAATTCGTTAAAACCTTATTATAAGCGAAGTGTCTATACGAGTTCTTCACAGTCGCTGAACCAGTCAAGATCTTTAGTTTGCCCAACCAGTAGTAAAGCAAGTTTTAGCACTCTATCAGGCTTACCTACTTAACTCAAATCCCATCTGAGTAATGCTAGAGTCAATCCTCGGGCGACTATTTTATCCAACCATTTGTAAGTTTTAAAGCATAGGCCCCATAAGGTGTTTTTTTCAGCATGCCTGGGGCAAATGTCCTTATAAGCATCTTTATGCGTTTTTAAAAATCTTAATGTCTCCCACTACGTAAGATAAGATGTCACTATGTACCGAATTTCGGTTGGTAGTTTCCTAAAGGAACGAAATTTCTTGTCAGGATGTGTAACGATTCGATCCATCTTTCACCGAGTTTGCCAATAAAATTTGACGAGTAGGACTGGGAAACCGTAAAGGAACGCCATATTTATATTAATACGCATGATCCTAAAACGGTTCGAATTTAAGTGCTTATATCTTTGCGTACACTTATGGGCAAAGCCAATCTACTCTTTCGTTCACTGTGATCAATCTAGGCTGTAAGTATAAGAAGTACAAAAAGATACTTTGCACCAGCTAAAAATGGACGCAGTAAAGCACCTACTTAGATCTTGGATCGCGACTACCTTTTAAAGCCTTGCTACATTTGCAGCTAAGATCTATTGGGATAAAGTATCTAATGTGTTGGGGTGAGCTTGAGTCTGTGATCAGAACCATAGCAGAGAAAAAAGAAGCCAGAATTCAGTTATATCTGCTCCGTATCCTCGTTCGCCTGGCTCCATCACTCTCCATCCTGTTATCCACTGCCCGTCTCTCTTTAGTACTGCTCGAATTGGATGAGAAGCGCTGGAGAAAACACGCCAAGCGGTTTCCCCTCCTCTGAATTTTAATTTGATCGAGCAAACTTGACTTACGGCCTTTTTTCTCTTCATAGAGACACCATCAACTGATGCAATTAATTGGCCTTGAATCTCTTCGAGAACGTTCCCTGTGTAATATAGCACCTAGGTTGATAACTTGCCTTGCTAATAGCTAAATAGCTTACGTGGATCAGCCATCTCTATATCTTCGCTATAACCAAGTGCATCTAGGATGTTCACTGTAAGACCGGACTCTATTAAGAATATTTCGGACTTCTCTTTATTATATAAATGAGGCCTTAAAGATTTAAAAAGTTTGTCTATAATAAATTGGCTATCACTAGCCTAGTCTTGAATTAGGAGCACTAGGTATGCCCCTCTAGGTCTACTTCTTGATACTCGAACGAGATGTTAACTAAGAAGGCAAGGGATAGGTGCTCTTAGGGTACTGTAATTCATATTTATCACTTCTTGAGTACATGAATCGTCCTTAATTATAAGGCCCTATATAGCAGTAGCATTATTTCTTAAGGAAAATGATAAAAAGTCAGATTTCTCTATAATGCATTAGATAAGTGAAAATATAGAGGGAGGGGGAAGGTGGTTTTCCACCTATATAAGTAGCTCGCTAAGAAGCTTCTATAAATGCATTCTCTTAGACTATTTAAAAACTGTCCTATATTATATAAGAAATTTTTAAGAGATTAAAAGAGCTTTTATGCTATGTACATGATGCTTATACGAGTACTACTTGCAGGATGTTGCTTAATCCAAATTAAACCTAACTGAATCTACTTTTAGTCATAATGTAATAGTCGACATTATTAATTCTGCTATTTCCTGATCTAGCTGGGCAATAGCATTTAATGCAGTCATGTTTAATAATCATATGAAATCTTGCCCCCAGGAATAAAATACAGCTTGACTATATATTCACTTAGCAGTGAACTAATCAAAATTATTTTCAATGATTTCGCTCCTCCTCTTATTTCATATTTCTTTGACTAGTGCATTCTGCACTGGCGTTGCTCTTTGGGTACCTTGGATAAATGAAACCGTCGATATGGCTACTGATGTCCTCAATCTTCCAAACTATGATAAATTTACCGAGCTTAACCCAGGTCTTAACCCTGGCTATATTCAGGCCGGCCTGACCTACACCGTACCATTTACTAACGTCAATCCTCCCGCTACGTGGATGACGGTCGGTGGCTGTACACCCTTACTAGAGTTAAATAGCAACACTCAGGAGAATTCCAATACTGGGATAACATCAACAGCATCCACGCTTAAAACGAGCCTAGAGAGTTCATTAATTTCTAAACCGAGTATGTTAGAAACATACTTATCATCGATTCACACTAAGTCTCCCCACGCATCTATAACTACTTCGTTAATAGCTATAGACAATACTGCACTACTATCATTATCATCTACAACAATTACCTCATCGTCATTATCAGATAAGTCTGCAACACATAAGCCGTCATTTATCACCTATAATTCACCGCCAACCTCTACAACCAAAAGGATTACCAATACGAAAACGACATCAGCGACTTCCTCCGAGGTAACCGTAAATTGCTCTGCGGGCGGGGCTGGTAATACAACCCTCAATACTTTACAGAAGTATGGAAAGAAATTTTGTCAGAATCTCGATAGTGCAGTCTTGAGTAAGAATGAAAGGATTAGGTATTCTCGTATAGATGGCGAGCTGCAGACAACATTCTCTGTTGGCTGGCTCTTTGGGTGTGAAGACGAGGAGCAAAGCATCATCGAATTGGGTAGTCTCTGCTCTGCCATGCTAGCAAAGCCTTAGCAAGACTGCGATACCCGTGACTGGAGTGTGCAAACTCAGGGTTGCTTGTTTTGGGGGCTCCAGTAAGTGAACGTGACAGCAAGCTGTTCATATGGCAGCTAACCCTACGGACAAGTATGTTAGCAAGAGATCTCGACCAAGCAACAGCACTGATGGGTGGTTTGGTTACATTAATGCTCAGCTTGGTTTGGGCAAAGTTCAGGCTTATTTTTACAGTTTGGAATTATCCAGTATATAACCTAACAGATATTAGACATTAAATAGTGTGCTGTCATGGCTCCCGTGCCCAAGCCCAGATGCTACATAATATGCATCTCTTATATACCCAGACTACCAGCGCCTCCTGTTGGAGTGTGTATTCCACTTTTGGTCTGATCAGTTAGTATGAGAGGATGCGACACTAGATAGTCTAATATAAGGTTAGCAACGGAACACTCCTTCGCTATCAACGGTAGCAAAGGGTTCTGCGAGGCCAAGATTAGGGTATTGAAGGCTCTCATTCCTTATGACTGACCATGCAGGCGCCATTTTCTGAAAGGGTGTGGTCTCTTAGTAAGCAGGCCTTGTTTGATAGACTCCCCGTTGCTGTAGAAGCCAGCTTCGGCTCCCATGCCGAATAACACAACCCAATTTGCTTCCTAAGAATCTTTGTCTTTAGAAGACCCGACGTGCCGACTTGCCTGGGTTTTGGCGCCATCGATAGCAAGTACCAGGACTTGGTTCTCCATGAAATGCCCAAGCACATCTTTGAGCATAATATTTCCACATTCCTTCAGCACGAGCTTGCAGCACTCAGAAACAATTACAAAAACTCCATGCCCAAGACCGACAACTACCCACAAGCTGGCCCGTTTAATCGAATGTCCGTCAGCTAGCCAATCAGTCATTCAGATGATCTCAATCAATTCACCAGCTCCCTCAATAGCAGGAAGCTGATTGGATATCAGCCATCTAGGGATGAGGCTATTAGTGGGCTACCTATCCCTAATGGCGGGAACGGTGACGGACCTGATTCTGCCTTCTGCCTTCTTCGTCCTCTGCTCTTCCAGGCATCACCAAGAGGCTCATATAACCTGGTATGCCGGGCACCAAATATATAAAGCGATCTCTGCCTGACTCGGCGCCATCATTGTTTCCTTCTCTTTCACCAACATCAAACACATCCTTACCGGCACCACTACAATGTTTTCAATACCGTCCCTTCTCGAATACGTACCGTTTGAGCGAGTCAAGTTCCTTGCCGACTCATCTCAGAAGTTCATCGATGATCTCCAGTCTGTCAACGCTACAGAGGAAGAAGTGACCTTCCCCTTCAGCGTCTTTCCTCTTGAAGACTTTCAGTTAACTGAGAGCGGCTCCCCATTATATTTTCCACGAACTGCAGCTATGCCGTTTCCGGGCTCCTTGGAGACTTGTGCCAGAGACCGGCTTTACAGACGACGGCCTGCTCGAAGTGAAGAGAGATCATCACATGGTTAATCAGTATAACCAGAGTATGGCTATAGGGCTACGGCACAACCATGATATGTCAATAATTCTCACGCGGAAAAAAGGGCTGGCGCTTATACATTATATCTGCAACTACGCTACGAAGCTCAACGCTCCTATGTGGAAGCGGCTCGCCCTTGCCGCAGAGCTATTAGATTTGGCCCGCCAACAGCAAGGGGGACCAGGCAATCCAGGTACCACGTCGACATCGACGTCGACGTCGACGCCGACGATGGCAGATGAGACCAAATCGTTCTTACTACGCGTCGCAAACCGAATTTTTACGAGCAGAGAGCTCTCGCAACCTGAGGTACTTGGCTATCTGCTCGGCTTTAGGACTGACTTTATAAACGTTCCTGCTTGGACCTGGGTGCATCTTAATTCCTTATACTGGGCCTGTGCCAAACAGTGGCCGAGCCTATAGGAAGCGTTATTAGCACTTAGTTGAGATCCGCAACCAGATAACATCTATTTTCAAATAGACGGCTTTAAGTTGCCCTACTTAGAAGCTTATAAACACCGCGGCCTAATTCTCCAAGACCTTTGCTTCTATGACTATATGTCCTTTGTGGTCTTAAAGAAGGAACGGTCCCACTGGAGAGGTACGATACTGATTCCTTTTCCACTAACAGCAACCGTCTGTAAAGGCTGGGTCTAATGCTTCTGAAGTCCAGGTAAAACGGCGGTGCCTGTGTTTGATGGTCGTCTTACGGACGAGTTCGACGAACAAGATGAAGTCTTCATAAAAAAGTAGCTATTAAGGTCCTCTAATGTAAAGAAAAGTGCTTACAGTATATTAACAGGAACGCAGTCTTACACCTTGCCCTGTTCGTTCCTTGGGACAGGTTTTAAGGCGAGCCAACGGATGATATACCTGGACTTTGGCGAAGGTTCTAGAAAAGGCTAAGCGACCGAGTTCGCTCTTACGTCCGTAACATCGCTTTATTACGTGTTTCTGCAGACGACGCTCGGGCTGACTGTAAGATTCGAGATCTGGACTAGGACTTTGAAGAGATTGTGGATGCGCATGCCTTTGGCGATCAAAGCGGGGATGAGGATGGCGCTAGGGCGGATGGCGAGAACATCGACTCATAAGAATATTATGACGCCTTTCTGGGTGTCCTATCGGCAGTCTGGGGGTGCGAGATCAAAGACATGCCCGTGAGTTCGGCGCTGAGATGCTTGCATGAAGAGGCGAGGGCAATCGATATAGGAGATGATGATAGCACCGCCGCCCAGCGGGGTCGACAGTTCTACACGATGCTATAAGACACTCAAGATTCACCTTTCCGGGGCACGGGTCTCCTCAGCCGGGAGGAAATCGATGCGATATTGAAACTCCAGAAGAAAGAAGACACCAGTGTTAGAGCCAATATTTAGGGTAGGGAGAGTAATGCGTCGTCCGCGCACGCTGATGGGCCCTATGGAAGGCCGGATGTCCTACGGCAGTCCGCTCAGATCGAAGAAATACTAGCTAACGGGGTCGGACCGAGGGGCCAGATGCGTCTCGAAGTTGGCCCTTACACGTCACATGTCGACGTCGCTCTAAGTCTGGCGAGGCAGTGGACCTTGAACAAGCTACAGTCGATGGCGGTGCTGCTACCGGCACTCTTCCTCGACGAGCGCGGCACTCGGCTCCAGGAAGAGGAGGGCAAGCAGCACCTCCAATACGTCGGTGGTGAAGGGGGCACGGGAAAGTCTCGCGTTATACACGCTATTAAAGATATGTTCCGGCTGAAAGGCGGCCTTCACACGCTGCTCCTGACGGGCGCAAGTGGAAACGCGGCTGCACTTATTGGCGGAGTGACCCTCCATTCGGCGTGCAACATTGGATTCGAAGACAAGACAGAGACTACGAGGAATGTGTCAGAAGAAGAAAAGCTACGTTGGAAGAGTAAGACTATGTTAATCGTCGATGAGATCAGCCAGGTGGGCGGCATTACTCTAGTATCTGTAGACAGCCGCTTGAGGCTATATATCCACTAAACGGTCCTTTTGTTTGTCTGAACTTTGAAATCCAAAGATCCATAAGTCCCGAAACGATGGTGCATGTCGCGTCGGAAGCCGTATCGTCGCTGTGGTCCTTAGCCACCTCTCTCATCTCGTCCCTGAAGTGTGCAACCCTCCTGAAACTGCTTGAGAACCGTACCCATGGGAAAATATCAGCTATTGCACTCCCTTTGAGGTGATCTCAAGGCCACATGGCTTTAATCGAAGCGACTTGGACGCAACCCAAGACTAGATACTCCCTCCTGAACTGATCATTTGGGCCTAGGCAAACACGGGTCCGTAATTCATGACATGGATCGTGACACTTTTGAGCTAGGGTATTAAGATGCCGTGGTAAAGCCAAATAATGATCCCCGCATGCGGCGCGGGCCGAACCTCCACGTCGCACCGACCTATCTTGCAGTGATAATAATTCATCTCGCAGTGTTGATGATCGACGTTACAGTGGTGATCACGTCCCCTGTGGGGCCGTGGTCCTACGGAGAAAAGTGGGATAGAAGTGGACCGAACAAAAGTGGACTGGACATTTGACTAAAACTGGATGTTTGACTAAAACTGGGACTTTGACTAAATCGGACATTTGACGAGACTGGGCCGTCTGACAAAGGTTGACCATTGACTAACCTCGGCATGACTGAACAGAATTGGACTGAACAGAAGTGGACTAAAGGACAGAAGTGGTCCATACCTGATTAAAATATAAAGCGAGTCACGACACTCAACGCAAAGTACCTTCCACACTCAATCACATCATGGGTCGTGTTTATCATTGCGCAGCCTGCTATACTATCGCTAAGGCAGACAACAATGGTCAACCAGTTGTCCCACTCATCAATACTAGAAAGCTAGGCATGATATAGATAAGATTCGGGAATAGGAAATAGGAAATAGGTTCAGTTGACCAATCCAGACAAAGGCCAGTTGATGTCAAGACTGATCAAGTGTTGTACCGCTATTAATAGGAACAAACTTGACGCTGCTACCATGAACTTTGATGTTTCCAAGATAATGCGGCGAGGGACAGCAGCTTGAGCAAAATGTCTTTTGAGTCCAAAGTAAGCCGCGCCCACCTATCAATCCCTGTCAATTCCGGTGTGCATCCGTATTAAGACTATGTTATTTTCTCTGCCAAGTCTAATGCATGACGTTTACTCTGCTAGAAGTGTACCTACCCTATACCCATGAGTTCGAATCGGAAGTCTATAAGGACTATATAAATACCACTTGTTGCTAGGAGAGTGCTGTAGGTAATTCTTTAGGCAGCGGAATCGAGAGGAATTGGGCTTCTTATGACTAGGATTCGCTTCTATTGCGTAAGGTAACTTGTTCTAGCATCTGATTCTGCTCTCGACGAGACGCACTCGTAAAGCCCGTCATCTCAACACTAGCCGCGACAAGCGGCTACTTCACCTCTTCGGCTTTTTATAGCAAGCTCATCTGATTACAACCTGCGGAGTTCATCCTTCTAGCTGAGGATGTCCCTTTAACCTTTGTTTGTCCATTCATTTTCCCGCTAGAGGCTTTTATACATATGGGCTGCCTAAATGTTGTTCAACTTCTCGGTTAAGTCAATTCTGTTGATTTCATCGTTATCTTAGGGCTGGTGTGGTATCGCTGCAGGGCTGACGATTCAATTCAGATCGCCTTCGCAGTTGGGAAGCGCAAACTTAAACATAATTTAATTGACCGTCAGGGGCAGAGATTTTGGGTTTGTCTAAACCTGGGCTACACCATACGCTTAGGATTAGGAGCTGATGAGCGGACAGGGATCACATCGCTCTTCAGTGACTAGATGGTCCACCATTCTGGATGATTGGGTCCGGGTTGAGGGTATTGATTGTACCTATCTTATAAACTACCAATATATCTCATACTAACCGTCCCACCCGTTTAGGAGTCGGACGAGCTCGATGTGATTGGAGATCTAGGGTAGGGTATTACGGCTTGGAGAGCTTGGAGACAGGTGAGAGCGCAAACTGGATCAGTTTGAATCACGGCGGGTAAGGTACGCTGACTATTCTGTTAAGGCAAACTCCAGCTCCACATTAGCCAATGAAATCAAGAAGTGAAGATCATGTCAATTCTCAATCTTGAGGGCCGCGCCTCTTCAGAATACATTTGCATAACCGAGCGTTCAGAGCATAGGGAGGGGCGTCCACATATCAGTGCTTGGCTTGTTGGCCCCGTTTCTATCGCTGAATTCGACAGACATGACAGCATTACAAAAGCCGGATACCACCTTACAGCCCATCCTCTACCAAGGGAATCTGAGACTAACCCTGGTAATGGCAGACCTTGTTGCACAACCCATTGCACCTCTGATTACTCACGGTACAGCCTTACTGTAGGTATGAGGCTATCTGCCTCTTCATAATTAGAATTTGTTGCCTGTATAGCCTCAACTACACCGGGGAAACCACTGAAAACATCCCCGCTATACATGTGAGTTACTCCCCAAACCTAGTCAGCCCCCTATCCTGAAGCTATGCCCAGTATGGATTGATACAACTGATGTGGCAGTGTGACATCATAGTTCCCCTATCAGGCACTCTTGGTTCCCTAAGCATCTTCCTGCACAGAGAGGTGGGTGCCTCCTTGTTACGGATATCGGCATCTCTGGACTTGCTTAGACAGAAGCCTTGGAATGACGGACTCAGAGTCTAATTAAGCTTGCAGCTCGACGGCGGTGGGTTACAATATTCGTCGCCTACCACCCTCTTTCAACAAGACCTCCTCAAAAATTGAGAACTTGACGCCACTAGTCAGGCAGGAGATGTTGGCCAAGGCAGTCTCAGGCCAAGGTGATGACCCTGCATCGGCTTCCCCGAAGTCTGCCTCGCCTCTGCGTTCTCCCTCGTTCCACGGCGTCATGAGTCCTCGTGGTGCCTACTGTTAGTGGCCAGGATAAGTAGCACAAACAAGCTGGGTTACCTGGCGAGAGTCCTGCGAATTACTAACGAGTAGTCTGCCTGGACTAGCTATATAAGCATGCTGACTGACTCCTAAATGAAAGCCAGATATCTACAAAGCTCCCCAATACCCTCCACGTTCGTGCATGCTGTGAGAGCTTCTGCTTGCCCCTTCACTCCTCTTATTACTATATTTTTCAATATGCTATTTCCCTTCAGATTGCTTTGTAATCTCCTCGAGAGACTCGAGAGAAACTCCAGGAGGTCATTAAGTATCGACAGGATCTAGGAACGTGATACGCTTACTATCCTTGCCTGGTTTAATGAATATAATGCAATCATTCTACGATGAGGCCCAGAAGCCGTTGCATTCTTATTATATCTCTTTCCTGAATGCAGACTAGATAGAGTGTTCAGCCTGCAAGAATGATAACTAGAGGGGATTATTTAATGCGCATAGTGTCTTGGATTATTCTGAATGAAGGATCTTTAGAAATAGAAAACTAGTAGTGGTTTAGACTTTGTGTCTTCTGTTAAGCGCGTGATGGCTATAATAGATAGCGAATCTAGAGCCGGCCGAGAGGTAACTCTGGAAGAACTTGACAATATCCTCAATCAGATTGTAGCCTTATTATCGTTCTCGTCCGCTAGCCTATAGGAAAGAGTTATAATAAAGTATGGCCGATTAGTCTATACAGATGACTTGCTTTCGAAAGTATTCAGAGTCCTGCAGAGCTCTAAGACTAAATGGATGATTCGCATTATATTAAAGAATTACAGCCCAGCCCGCATTCTAGAGATACTAGTAATGAGCAAATTTCATTTTCTCCTGCTAGACCTCCTTTGCTTTCAAAATTCAATTCCAGCTGCTATAGGACTCCTAGGCAGCCCAATTATCCGGCATATACCCATCTAGCCAGCTGTGGATACTTATAATAAGCTGAAGGAAGTTGCTAATAGGGAACTCGAGCTGCAGGCTGGGATAATGACTGTACGTACGGCTTATGAAAAAGCAAGGAGCATTAGGCATTGCTGCTAATTGGCTGGGGCGAGATGGATGAGCGTGGAGAGGAAGTATGATAGAGAATACTATCAAATCCATATCGATCTGAACAAATCCGGAGCCAACATCAAGATTTTCTCCAAGAGCGGGAGAGACTCAACCAGCGACCGCATGGGAATTCATCGAGCACTGCGGGACAGCCTTAAGCTTAACACAGCAGGCTGCAAAATCAAGAAGCAGTGCATCTTAGAGGGCGAGCTGCTGGTATAGAACGACGACGGGAGAATCGAGCCTTTCTATAAAATCTGCAGACATATGAAACGATCGGGCCGGTTTCTTAGAGCTGCTTGAGATTCACCCGTCGAATCGAGCGAGCATCTTATGATTATATTCTACGATATTTAATTACTAGACGACATTTTCTATGGCTTAGAGACTCATAATAAACGGCGACGATAGCTTTAATCTCTAGTCCGCCGCATTCTGGGCCGGACTGATATCAGGTCTTGCGAAGTAATCAATTTCTCATCTTTCGATATAGCTGAACGGCTTAGTAAGACATTCACTTAAGCTATCATATAACGGTAGGAAGGACTTATGCTTAAAGGTTATGATGACCCCTACTCCTCATTTAATGGAAGTAGGCTATTCATTAAGCTTAAGAAAGATTACATTCCAGGCCTTAGTAATACCGCAGACTTCGTTATTATTAGGGGACGCTGTGACGCAAGAGATAAACATAAACTTAGCATTAGTAGCTTATAGTAGACGTCATTCTATATTAGGTGTATTAAAAATAAGGACGAGGTGTGCCGCTTTAATGCTAAGCTGAGATTTCGTATACTCGATATGATCAATAGACATAGCATTTCGAAAGAAAATATCACATACCTTAACCACTATAGATACTTTATATGAGCACTATTCGTCAACTCTATGCCTGAATTCAATGTCTTATTCAAGCCCATGCGGAGGCTGTAGCCAGTGGAGCTATTTAAGTATCCGTTTATAGTAGAAGTGGTCAGCGCTGGCTTCAATAAGCCCGCGAATATTGGGTACTTTGTTCTGCGATTTCTACGAGTGTTGAAAGTTCATAAGGATCGCTCGTTCAGGGATACAATCAGCTTTGAGGAGCTGTAAGAGATGGCTAAGAGGTGCCTAGAGATACCGGATGATGGAGAACAGGAAGAGAAAAGTTGGCTTCGGAGACTGCGAGGCTATGAGCACCTGGTTGACAGATCGAGAACTAGCTCACCTAGCGACGATGCAGTTTCTGTCGTAGATATTCGTGTAAGTAGGCAAACTAACTGATAATAGGAGAAGTTGGTGGTAGCTGTTGAGTCCCAGTGCCTTGATAATATTCCCTCAGGGCATTAAAGAGGAAGATATCTCCAGAGATTGCCTTGTATGGTAACTTAACCACCAAGCGAGCAAAGCAGGAGTAAACGAAATAACTCACTCAAAATGGGCACCTCTGGCGACGAAACGTTTGACGACGCGCGGTGCAAGGAGTTGCTGGAGGTTAAAAAGAAGAAGAGCATTTCCATCACGTATTGGAGTCATACGCATAAAGGCAAGGGGTCGGACAAACACAACATTGAGCTCATCAGCTCGGATCGATGAGAAAGATACCACTGGCGCTTTGCGGAATTGAATTTATTACCATTGGTCTCTACGCAGCGCTCATGATATCGATCATAGGAACATGTGACGTGACAGGTTTGAGAGACGGATGTTGAGGGATTGGGACAACTGGAAAACGCATGGGCTTTATAGTTACACTCAAGATTGCCAGTGCAGCAAGTCAAGGATGACAGCTGCTGATGGTAGCCGACGGTAAGGCATACTCTCTATTCCACGCCATCCTCGATATTCTCTTAGCAGTGAAGCCTGCCCAGCATGCAGTACCAACACCCACCCTCCCTCCCCTGACGACACACAACACAACCACTATGCAAGGTAAAAGGGGCTGTGACTCCCTGAAATTCCCATATGCAGTAGGGATGCCTTTTTGACGTCATAAACCCCAAGTTACCAATTGACGTCGTAAACCCCAAGTTGTTCTCAACGGAATGAAGCAGGTAATTGTCAAAGAGGAGGAACAAGTGACACAATCAAGTCTAACTCAGGTGATATCATATATCAATGATCTCGAATTTTGGGCCAATCTGGAAATGTTATTCAAAGTTCTTCAGCCGATTGGCCATGCCCAAGCCAACTCAGAACGCGACCGCGCGGGTCTTGGCGAGGTCATTCCACGTTGGCTATCCATTCAGGCCTCATGGGACGCATTGGAAGAGGCTGGTCAAGACCCACTAATAAACTACCAAGAACTGAAAGCGTTACGAAAGCAACGGTTTGACGTGCAAACGGACGACATACACTACCTGGCCTTTGCTTTGGACCCTGCCACTACCGACCCGAAGCACCATTTGTTGACCACAGGCATTGTCAGAAGAGCACACAACTTTCTTGAGGATAACACCAACGCTGAGGAATACGGCAATATCTTCCGGGAGTTTTGTCAATTCAGGGCTCGGGAGGGCAACCTCTTTGGCCCAGGAAGTCGCATATACAGAGCAGCATCCGAGGGCACTCCACACCACCAACACGTCCTTGACAGTTGGCGGTATCTTCATTCTATGAATGTATCACTCGCTGCATTGGCCAAACGAGTCCTGGGCGCTTTGGCTAATTCTGTACCTTCTGAGAGATCATTTTCCTCGATCAATTTCCTCCACAGTTTGGCCGCTAATTTGGTTGGTTAGTATGTTGTCTAGTCTGGTTTGCATCAAGTCTGCGTATCCATGGCGAACCGCACCGCCTGTAGGTTAGATGCCCATTTTGGGCCCATCCGATGCCGCCTTTCCTCCCAAAAAGAACGAGAGGCTTCCCATCTTTGCCTGTCCGATCCTTCGCATCCTTCCAGCTGTGCATCCCACTTCGTACACCGGAACAGAAAATGTGCCATCGTCTCTGTTGCTTGTCCACAGTCGCACATGTCCGATTCTGCTGCTCCAATCCTGTGCAGGTAGCTGTTGATCCTCGCCATTCCCGTGCGCAGCTGTGAGAGCATGTCTGATTCGCGTCTTTTCAGTCCGTCGTACAGGGGACGGATGTGTGTGCCTGTTAACGCTTTATCGATTCGCTTCAAACCATGGGACCCTTCAATGTTGTGTTGTTTTGGCAAAAGTGTTCCGAAATTGATCTTGGAGGAACGAGCTGTCAGGCAGAATAACCTTCTTCAACCAAGGTGGAATGGCTGGGGGAGGCCACGATGTCAGGGATTCGCTAAATAGTCAGCAACTAATCGTTTTCACTGAAGCATAACCTACTGCTTAAGAGATAAGAAGCTCAGAGCGACGAGAGAGAGATCCTTCATTTCGGTCATGTTTGACTGAGAAGACAAATCAGGACATGGACTCGGATTCTCATGATATTTGGCACTGGTTGGTCCTCAATACGCAATAGACATTGAGCAAACCAGGGGGGTATAATGTGAATTCGGCTTTCGGTGGAGCTGCCTACCGTCGAGTCTGTTGTCAAATCACAGCCCGCCACCGAGCTGCTGCCTGCTGCTGAGGCTCAGACTGTCACCGAACTTCCGACTATTGTTGAATCTAAGCCTGTCACCGAGCCTCGGCCTGCTGTTAGTGTGCCAACCACCGAACCGGACACTGGCGGAATACCATCACCAACCAGTCTCTCACACGTCGCGAAACTCCTTACCCAACCCATAGACGACTTCGTCAACGACGCCTATGAGCAGATCCGGGAGCTTAGCAGCTTGAACAACTCACCAGAAACATATTCGAATCTCATCGACACCCTCGGTTTTATTGACAATGAAATGGAGACGAAATGGTCCGACGGTGCTGGGTGGTTTTCCTTGATGGAGGAAGGACATAGTGAACGACAGAAGGGAACACTCCGGTTTGCACTGACCGCCATTGCCTTCGCCAGGTGGCATGAGTCTCAGGTGCGTATATCAGACCAGAAAACCGCATCTAGGGCGGCCAAGGAAGTGACTGCAAGAGTCCTTGGACCTAAGCCTGATGATCAGGCGGAAGCGACTGTGAGGGACCGGTTTTAGTCAAAGATCCCTGTTTTAGTCAAAGATCATGGTTTTAGTCAAAGATCCCTGTTTTAGTCAAAGATCCCTGTTTTAGTGAGTGTCTTAGGGTGAGGGGCATAACAGGGCCAGAAACGGCTGACAGCACGTTAGGTGACCCTAAATCGCCCTTTAGCCCCACATTATCACGCATAGTCACGTACCACTACCAATATCTGACTGCACGCCAAGCAATGATGGCATAACCGTAATCCCAAATCTGGACTTTGGCTCCCGGGTTTATATCATGGTGGCGAATTATGGTTAATGATGGATCATGGTTGATTGTAGATCTAATACGGCCAATTCGACCAGGGACTTCAAGAGAGGGTCAATGTGGAGACCCAAGATGATGATTGTATTAATCTGGGATGCCTTCATCCCCCTCTTTCTCGAGAGGGGTTTTCTAGTCATCTGACTAAGGCTAGGATATCGGTGTATCAGAGGTTTATGCAAATTCGGATCTTATACCGCCACACGAGGGGTCAATCCAACAGTTGATTATTCATTCAGCCGAAGGCTGACTTTACATCAGTTCTTAAGTTTGCCTTCTGTTAGGAAGGTCTTTCTTATGCCTTTCGGTACGAAAGGTCTTCTTAAGCTCTGGGATTCCACCCCCTAAAATTTGGCCCCCCCTTGCAAAATTACCGCATTAAGCGATTACCCGATTCGGAAGCATAACTGGTCTGGATTAACCCCATCCGAATGCTCCTATAGGTGTAAATCTTCTCTTTTTCATTTGCTAATGCGCATATGTGAATATGAACTCTCATTCGCTCTCTAAGATTTTCTTATTAAGAAGCACGTAAAATACATATAAAATGCACGTAGGCCCTCTTCTTAACGTATAACAACCCACTAGTATAAAACAGGCTCTTATTACAAGCTTCGTATCGAAAGGCTACTTAGCGCAAGGGAGCCGCCAACTTGCCCACCACTCCCAGCTTCTAACTTCCAACTTCTAACTTCTAACTTCCAACTTCCAACTTCCAACTTCTAACTTCCAACCTCCCCCGGCGGACGTGCGCCTTCCCCTGTTTTCTTATTCGCGCCCGACCCTTCACACCCCCGTCCCTGGCCTCTGATTGGTTGCAAAGTTATCTGCCTTCTGATTGGCTAATAAAATGGCTTCTGATTGGCTCCGCTCTCCGTTTTTACTATGAATGAAATGGAGATTGCCTCCTAACCTTGCTTCCTATGCCTGACCTCAAACCGCTTAACCGTCTATCTTACTAGCTCTTTTAATCGATCGACCCTTTCTATAAGCTCTGGATATATCTGCGCCTGTCTGAAGTGCTCTCTTAGAATTGGCTATATAAGCCGTATATCCTGTAACTGCTTGTACTATGATAATTATATATATAAGCTAAGCATACCGCACTTCTCTATGCTTGGGTATCCCTTCGTCCCTTTTCTCCTATAGAGCCTAAGCAGAACCTTCTCTAGGGTCTTGCTTTATACCTTATAGTTAGTAAGTATAAAGCCTGGCGTGCATAGCAGCTCTATATGCGTTAGCCTTATCTTAAACTCCTGCTTGGCTGTAAGTCGCGGATAGATATATTTACTGTGCTTTTCTTTATTAAGCTATATAGTCTCTATCCCTAGCATAAGGGTATGCAGAGGTATATGCAAGAATGCGAGCCCCTCCGTATCCTGCGATTAGAGAAGGATCCCGCTTGGCAGCCCGAGGAAGACAGACAGCCAGTCGTGGATCACCCGTTCTTCTACCTCTCTATCTGCGACGACGCCGGCAGCCGTGAACTCTGCTCTATTGACTACTTTCAGCCCTAGGTACTTGTTCTGGTTGATGATGACGGGCATGCCCTCGACGTACGGAAAGATGCCTGGGATGGGGAGCTGCGCGTTATCTCTAAGTAGTACTACGGCCTCTATCTCTTCCTCGCTGGGCACGCGGGTTTTCCACTGGTGATCGGATATGAACAGGGACACCTTCCTGCCGTGCTCCTCGCCGAAGGCCAGGGCGGCACAGAGCATGAGGTGTGTCGGTTGAGCGGGATAATGGCGCGCCGGCCTCCCGTGAAGTCGAGCTTCTCGTCAGGGATGTATCGTGAGTTGAGCTTGTCCAGGTCGGCCGCCGTCTGTCGGCCTGTCCGGATGCGTTCTAAAAGCCCTATCAGTTCCTCGTCGCCCTCGGCCCTCTTCTGCTCCTCTAGGATCACTACGTTAGTAAACAGCTCCTATGTCATCTTGGCCTGGATCTGCTGCCATCGATATTGCGTCGCACGATCCGAGAGGTTCCGTAGCCCCTTGCTATTATCACTAGGGTCAACCCGGCTTAGCAGGCCTTTCTGCAGTACTGGCCCGAACTGGAGGAAGTCGCCTATGAAGACTACCACCGGTATCCCGCTGAACGGCCTGTCTGAGAAGCCGCAGAGCGCCCGCAGCTTATAGTCTACTTCGTAGAGCGTCTTAAGTCCTAACATGCTTATCTCGTCGACTATAAGCACGTCACGCCTTCTCTAACGCTACTAGCTCCTGTCCAGGTTCGCGAATAGTAGGCTTTCTATCGCCGCTCCGTCTTGATCCTTAAAGGCTAGTCCTAGCGCAGAGTGGATAGTATTACCGCCGATCCCTGCCGCCGCCGTCCTAGACATAGCTATTATAATAATACGTTTTAATGACCCTTTCGCTATAAATACCTCTTTTAGAGTCCTGATAAGCTAAGACTTCCTAGTGCTACTACTACTGCTTATATATTAGAGATGTTAAGGTGGCTGCTCCTACACTATGTGTCCTTTGTTACTATTAGCAGCTATATCTAACACTTCCTCCGCTCTATCTATCGCCTTATAGATAAGGCTAAGGGCAATCTTCTATATGTAGTTTAGCGTTCGCTACTTACTTATTATATTCCTAACTAGGAGGAAGCTACTACTAAGTGCTATATCTACCTAAGTATAAGCTAGAGCGGGGGTTAGGTTAGGCACTAGAATAGGTAGGAACAAATACTGATCATCGCTAAGACCGAAACCAGCCTCGTCGCCGTTCTTATCTTTACTGACTTTATCATCCCCTTCGATAGCTAGCACTCTGGCTCTATAAAGCCGCAGCTAGGCCGCCCGTACTATGCCAATCTCAGGCTTTGTCATCGTTTTTACTATCGCTTAATATTTAGACTGCATATCCGCACACCACGGGTCCGGTTCGGGGTTAGAGAAGCTAGCTCTCTCGAGCGCTTATAGCAGCCTTGCCAGTATAGGGAAGTCTTTAGCAACCCTTTAATCGCCATGCAGGTTATATACTACGTCATAGAATATATACCTTAAGTCCGTGTTCTGCGGTCGCTACGAGGTGCTAGAGGCTATTCCTTCCTCTGCTAGCTCGTGCTCTTTCTCCTCATCACCTTCGCTATAACTAGCCCACAATACCACGTCTTTCTTAGCATCTTTAGCGCTCTTATGCAGAAGCTTAATATTATTAACCACCCCTTTTACTTAGTCTAGTATGGCTTCTAATAGCTTTTACTATATATTTTTAACTAAGGGGTACTCGCTAGATGTATAGTAGTAGCTATAGAGCTCGTCTAAGCATATAAAGCGTTACTAAAGTATAAAGAGTGCTAAGAGGACTACTGCGGTTCTATATACTATTAGCTCTCTAATGAGCCTTCTCTCTCTCTTCACCTCTCTTACTATTAGTAATATCCTAGGTCTAGCTTATCTAGGTCGTAGTTAAGGGGGCTGGTAAGCACTAGGACGTACTACGCCCCTGCCTTCAGGAGCTCTTAGATCTATCCCTCTCTATTAATAAGGTCTTAGTTAAAGGGGAAATACTGCGGCTTATCTACATTCATCCGCTTCCTAACCCAATGCACTTAAATCACACTAGCATAGTCATAGAAGTAGAGGTCCTCTAATAGAGCCCCACGCCCGGCGTATGCCTCTAGTAGTAGAAGATGCACACTAGATTGCGCTATATTAATCGTCTCTGGGGCCGCTTATAGATAAGCCTCCGGTCTGGCTGCGTCTTATAGACCCCGCTACCTCCTAAAGACCGCCTAGTATAGCGTATTAAGGTGAATGCTCTACTATCTCTCTATACTAGAGTAGTGGTTAGGATAACTGAGGAGCCTACTGCATACCTCTATAGTAGATAGCTCCTTATTAGTGAAGATCTGGTTTGCTATTCAGGCCAGGAATTGCCTAGCCTTATTATTTACTTGCATAGCCCTTAGGGCTTCGTCATTATGCACTACTTAGCCTTCAGCCCTAACGTCTGCTAACATCCTTTCCTACACTGTCTTTATAAGCGCTGCCCGTTTTTATAATAGCGTGTCTAGCTTCGTAATATAATTCATAGCGTAATAGCTTATAGCTAGGCTTGACGTAACTATGATGAGCAGTCGAATGTCATAGTTATGCCGTAAGGCAACTGCTAGGGCCTTATTAAACTGGCTAATCCGGCTATGATTGCGTTTAACGTGCAGCAGGCCGCTTAGTATGAATTTAGTCTATTCTCGCAGTGCCTATAGAGCTTGGAAACGATACGGGTGCTGCTTTCTTATCCGGTCCTTTTCTTTGAAGCTATACTTAATACATATTGCACTATAGCTGTGCATTTAGTAATAATGCGCTACCCAGTTCGCCTCGCTTTTAAACACATTAGCCAGCTTATTAGCATTATTCACTATATCGCTTATATTACGAAAGACACTATTTTACTATTAGTATCGTTTCGCCCTTCATTCATTATAATACTACTATGCCTAAGTAAGCGGCTCTTCTCTCTCTACTACGTCTAGCTAGGCAATACGCTTACCTCACTTACTAGGGTATTAAAGTATTAATATACCTGCTCTGCATATGCTCTGTTATCTTATATATTGTCTAAAATAGTGGGCATTTCTATATTAGCGTTAAGCTATAAGAATCTGTATGAGTACTCCGCCTCCCTTTTATTCGTCTTAACATAGCTATAATAGCCAGAGACCTTACTAAATATCGATAGCCCCCCTATGCATATATAGTATTAGAAGAAGAGACAGATCTTATAGTTAAAAAACTTAGCAGAGCTTATAGGATCTCGCACTACATACTATACCTAACCGATATGCTTATAGAACTGGTCTACTAGCTGCTTAGCCAGCTCTCCGCTTATAGCCCAGTAAGCAGTCAGCTTTATATTTACTTCATTAGTTAGGTTATTTAGATTTAGCGTAAACCAAATTGTCTTTATCCCTAGCAGTAAGCTGAGGGAGTTGATCTTATGATAGTAACTGAGTCTCTCTTCGTTCAACATATGCTGGCCATGCCTGAAGGCGCTGAGCTTTTAAAGCAGGAAGGAGACGTCCTTATTTATAGTCATCCTAGTCTGACGGTATTCTTCCTCCGCGGCCTCAATCTTACTAGCAGTCAGCGCACAGAGGATCTGCTCTACCTAAGCGAAGGACCGCTTCTATATGCGAATATAGCTAATCCGCTGGTTCTCCGAGCGGACCAGCATGTTATATATAAGGAAGGGAAAGGCCAGGTGCGTTACGAAAAGGCCGCCTACTACTAGTCAATTCTGTCTGATCTCCTAGCTCAGTAGGTATATACTGTATCACTAGAGCACCAATCTCACCTAACTCCGTAGGGTGAAGTTACGGTCCTGGCCGCAGCTACTATAGACGCCCGTAAATCCGATACTAGCATCCTCCGCCAACTTAGGGCCTCCTCGGCCCCATAGGAAGAGGCAGGAGAAGGTCTTAGGAAAGAAATCAGAGTTATTACTATCAATATACTCCTCCTCCCGCTAGTTAATAATAAAGGGTTCTATAGTACTAGTAAAGTATCCGATTCTACCCTCGCTCTACTAGTGCTTCTTACTCTAATAGCCGCCATCCGTCTGGTCTAGACTGGCCTAGACCCACTGAAGCCATTCTTTAAGCCTGTAGTCTGCTGTCTTATCAAGCCCTAACATCTCTATTAAAACCATCTCAATTAGCTCTTCCTCTATATGCTGAAGATCCAGTTCCTCTCTCTAGAGATGGCGCCCTTGCAGGCCGCCTAGTCTTGCGTTGCTTTCATTCTTTTATTACATAGCATCGTCTTTACAGTCTTCTAGCATAGCTAGCACCTCTTTGACCATACGAATAGGCTGCTCTGCATGACTACGCTTAATAGCTAACATATAGTATCCAGTCCGGATTTAGTCCTCCGCGCTTAGCTCATATAGGACCATACTATTGAATATAGCTTATAGCACCTCAGTACTAGAACACCAGTCCCCCTAACTCCGGAGGTTCTCCTTACTAATATAAATATCTTAGAATAACGGATTATACTGCTTTAGCTAGGTAAGCGCGCCTTTTAGCCACTAGGGGCGCACTAACATCATCTAAGCAATATCAGTAAGCACTAGCTTCTATAATACTATAAAGTATATATAGATCCTCTCTAGCTCATTTATTATAGGGTATAGGAGTACTTTCAATACTAAGTTCTCTACATTATTAGGGAATATAGTAATGTGGCCCTTCTTATATTTATAATATCGGCTATTAGTAGCCTTCTCAATATCAATCTAGAACTTAGTAATCTAACTATAAGGTATATATAAGCTAATAAGCCGTTCTTCTATTAGAGTTAAGTCTCGTAATACTGCTGGATATCTATAGACATATTTAAGGCCGAGGTTGTTAACTTAGTAAGCACGCAGGAGCTTAGCCGCCTTTAAGGCATGACTATAGTCTTAGCAGACAGGGAACCCGTCCGGCCCTTCATAGGGGAAGTATTATCTATATGCGAAATATTCCCAATCCTAATGTATAAGGCGCGTTTCTACTTACTAATATAACGGCTCGAACACCGTCTACTTCCAGTTAGAGACGTTAACGGATGCCTTCTACTTATAGCAGATAACGCAGTATGTCAGCTCTATAGTGTTTTCGTCATGCATCTTATTATAGAAGCTATAGATGGTCTCTAGCTTGAGCTCGCGCGGTCTTAGCTTACTCTATGTATGGCCTGCTGAATCTCTCACTCTCTGCTCCTAATGTTCATCCATTGCCTTTAGGACCTTATATAATGACTTCTTTTGCTCTTAGAATAGTGGAGAGGCTGGAGTATCTACTATTAGAAAGATTGAGGGAGCTGCTAGCTGTGCTGGTTAGCCGACCCATGCATCTTTCTTAGTAGAGACTGGTCTTATATATTTCCTGCGGATATAGTAAGCGGCCCCTGGTCTGGGGCTGTGCTGCTTAAGACTCAGCGTTATAACGATAGGAGGACATTGAATTAGTAGTGTAGTCAGTGTCTTAGGAAGGAGTCAGGCTAGCGGCCGTCTTAGTAAGTAGATCTTCTGCTTTCTGCTTATAACATTCAGCGTGATCTATAATAATCTAGTAGCGCCTTTAGTTAGCTGGAGTCTTTTAGTATTATTAGAATATCTCTTATTCTTTCTTGCCAGAGTACTATAATATAGTCACAGTCTTTTCATCACCTATTCTTAAGCGGCCTACTAATATACAATAGCCTCCGGGAACTCCATTATGCCGATCTATTACGCGTATTTATAGCAGCAGGCATAATATATAACTAAGTAGCCCTACTAGAAACCTCCCTACTAATAAAGTGATAGGTTACTTACTATTGCTCTTATTAGCATAAGGGTCCTACTTTATTAAAAACTTTATAAGAAGTTTATAATTTCTTTAAAATAATCTATATATAAACCTACGCTCGCTTTCTAAACTCATTTTACTTTATCTTGACTTCTAGCTCTTCCATTCTAGCTACTCCTATTAATAAATATCTTATAACCTCCTCTTGACTAATCTCCCTAAACTGCGGCAGCTCGCCAGGTCTTGCGATATTAAAGATAGCGCTATATATTACTTTAGTATTAGAGTCAGCATCTGCCTTATCTAAGAGGGGCCTTACATTGAATGTTAACATTGGCTATAGCATATACTCTGCCTTATGGTTTGGCTAGTCCTCCTCTTAGTACTCTTGCTTATAATACTCTATAATGTAATAGACCTTGCATTCCTTTAGCCCCTCCCTTTTCTTATATACTCTATATAATATAAGCTCTGCGAAGAGTCCTGGGTCCGGGCTATAAAGGCCGCTACCTAGCGAGCAGTTTTATGAAATAACTTATAGTATACTCTAGTGTGTCTGCATCTGACATTTCAGGTTCTTACAGAATAGGTCCACAATTGCTATAACATGAGGTTTCAGAGCATTAAGGAATAGCATCAGTGGTAGGTATTCGGTGGCCGTTGCTAGTAACCCATATGCACACGAGGCCAGACTGGCACGCCGGAGGCATGTCGCCCCGCTATGCTCTATAATGGTATTCATCGCCGCATTCTACAACGGTTTGTTCTCGGTTTTCTCCTTATCTGAATAGTCTCCTGCCCTAACGATATAAAGAGGGATATCATAGGACTCATCGAACTTAATGCCTATACGATAACAGAGGAAATCGAACCGAACGGGTGTTGTTATCATTTTGACGTTATAACTGTTCATAATCGGAGGTAGAATGTGAAAACACGTCTTATGCTAAGATGATGTAGTAAGAAGTATTTGAGGAGATGAGGCGATGTCTCCCCCTATGATCCCTGCCTAAGGATCAGGTAATAAGAGTTAGCTTTAGTTGTGTTACATTTTAGGCTTTTGCCCGAGCCTCTATATTAGAGGTCCGTGCTAAGGATTGTGATTGATTATAATGATGTGCTCAGGACTGGGTAGATATATCTTGCATATAGGTAAAATTGCTATGACCTTATTAGTAGATCGCACGGATGAGAGCAAGTTGTAGACGCATGGCCATTCTCTCTGAGCACATGACCCTCTCTGCCTGTAGGCGTCTTAATACAGAGCACTCCTTTTCCTATTCCTAACGGGAGGCCTTCCTAGCAAGCCGGTGTGGCGGCTGCTCCCCAGTTTAATACGGGGGCATGACCTTATGGAGGCATGACTTTTATGAGCTATGATTCGTCCAAATTTTATTTGTTAGTGTAACTTGGATTCTGCTGTGACACTGTAAGTACCTCAAGCTCTCTACTTTTCTAGTTTGGCTACTAAACTGTTATAATCGCTTTAGGCGCATAGACGCGTTTTCCTGCTTTGATCAGCCAACTTTCAACCGCCTCCACGATGTCCTCACCTGGGCTATTACCGCTTGAACGACATATAGGGCTTCGTAGATCGCAAAGCTCTAGCCCTAGCGATCAATTACATCGCGAAAAACGACAGCGAACAAGCCGACAAGTCAGATTTAGCCCTCCGCTACTCGCAAACCGACCACACTCTGCGAGCAGTACCGCGACGGACATCGGTCAATACTACGGAGTTGGCGACGAAGACACCCTAGGCAATCTCTTTGCTTCTTATCCACAGACTTTCTCGACCTTCCCACAGCCCGTGGCTCGCAGGGTCTCTACGAGCCTGCGTGGGACCTGCGTTTCGATTACCAGATTCACCTCCAAATTGACTTCCCGTCGGGGCAAACACAAAGCCAACGAGTTCGAGCGCCTATTCCAGGCCCCGAACTCGATCCCTTACCTCCCTACCCCCCACCAGAGTCAGCCCAACGGCCCCGGACCGCAACGAGAGCCGAATTTTAATCTGCTATGAAGATAGTACAAGAGGTCATTGGAGAAGGCCGGAGACTGACTATTGACCTTGCCCAGTCGTACGAACGAGTGCGCGCTTAGCGAGAGAGATGGGGTTGTCACCGCTCAGTTCAGAAGCCTACGGATCTCCGCCGTACTCTCCATAACGCAGATCACCCATACAGACGCTACAGGTATCGCCGAGTCTCGAAGCAGTAGTCAGGTTAGCATGTCAACCCAGCGCCAGACACGTAGTCAATTAGCCACTCTCGGATCTGGAAGAACAACAGGGGTGCGTGCTAGCGGTCGGAGGACGCAGCCCAGCATCCGGAGGACGAGGAGTCAATGGGAGCTAGTTAACAGTGACGAGGATATCCTTCCTTCTATAGTGGTTAGAGAATAGAGTGTCGGATGTTTTCCTACGAGCGAGCGATAGAGCGTTTATCTTACAGTCGAAAGTAAGATCTCTTAATATGCCCTGATACGTTAAGATCCAGAGGGTCAGGAAGACGAAGTAAGAAAAAGGTGCTGTTAAGACAGCTAGTCACTCCGCCTTCGCGAGAAAGTATTTATGGGTCGAGGAAAAGTCAGCCAATAGGGTGTTGTAAAAAGTCATGCCCCCGTAAGGTCATGCCCCCGTATCAAAAACATCATGCCCCCCTATCAATTCCCATAATTATTAGAGAGATTGAAATTCTATTGATAAAACCTTTGTCACTTTTTGGCACCAGAAACGATACAGGGCGGACTGCCCGAACAAACGTCTTGGCGTGCTGTGTGTTGGTTTTCTTGGTACCATGGCCGATGCCGCCCCGGTGCTGACGGGTGTATTGGATCCGGAAGGTTCGGGTCCGGGGGGACCAAACCCCTCCGGGGCAAGGCGAAGCTGCGGGGGTGGCGAGGTGCTTGGCGCGCGTCCTGACGACTTTGACGGGGGGCTGCCAGAACCGGAATCGCATCCGCAGACTCCCCGAAACGTTTATTGGGCGGGCATAGCTCGGATCGATTGTGGGGTCCGGGGTACAGCCGGCTGGAGAAAAAGTTTGGTATTTATAGACCAAATTCCTGTCTCAACTGACTGTTGGACCTCTCCATCTGCAAATATTTTCTGGCTTGCACAGCTTAACATATCTATCAAGTCAACGTTTAAGCATCGGCAATGCCTTTGGGAATTGTTGATGTTGAGGTGGAGACCCATCTCCCTGGAACTGCTATCCTTATCGATAAAACAGGGCGTGGAGATATTTCCTACCTTAAGCACACTGTTGTCAAGGTACCTTAGCTTCCCGAGTCAGCGATGCATCAAATCGAACATGCAGTAAAAAAGAACAGGGCGAAAATATAGTTCTCGTTCCACAGCCTTCAGATGACCCTAATGATCCATTGGTAAGTAACGGTTTTCGGAGGTACGCAAGTGCAAAAACACCTCTAATAAAGAGACAGAACTGGCCAAAATGGAAGAAGGACAGCGTCTTCGCTGTCATCTTTATCAACACCATCATTCTGGCAGCTGTTCCGCCGCCGCTTCTTGCCTCCTCGCTCACGGTACTGGCGGAGGTCTTCCAACGACCTCTGACGCAGATCACTCTACTATCGGCATATCAGGTTCTGGTTACCGCTGTTTTGGGGTAGGTGTCTGATTCCGACTCACCATCACCTTCCGAGGCTGACTGAATTCCAAAGGCCAATAGTTTCCGCACTTGCCCACAAGTTTGGCAAGCGCCCGCAGTTTCTTTTCGCCTCAGCGATGGGGATCATCGGCGGCATTGCCTGCGTTGTATGTGGTGACAGCTACAATGGCTTGCTTGCTGGACGTTTGCTTCAAGGTTTTGGGACAACAGCATATGAAAGCCTTTCCTTGTCTGTTCTAGGTGATATGTTCGTCTGTCTGAAAATTTACCTCGACCTGCTTTAGGCCGCATATCGCTAATTTCTGCATAGATATTTTGTCCACGAGCGTGCTTCTCGGACTGGTCTAGTCGTCCTGACACTGACATGCATGTCTTCTCTCGTTTCTATTGTTAGTGGCCCCATCACAAATAATCTGGGATGGAAGTACATGGTTATCATCAACCTCCCTTTCGTTATTGCCGGTGCCATCGGAGTATTTTTCTGGCTCCCAGAAACCCAGTTCAGATCCACTCTTCCGGAACAACCGACAGTCCAAGACATGTCAGAGGCACACATGAAGGGAATATCCTCAGAGCATGTCGAGACGCCAGAGACAGAAAGTCAACCTGTATACGCGAAGAAAACTTACGTACAGAGCTTGGCGTTCACGAGTGGTGTATACCCAGGCTCCTTTTTTAAGGCTCTGGCTGCCCCTTTTGTGACAGCGGTAAACCCGGCAGTCATCTGGGTAAATATCACCCTTCTAAAGTTGGCCCGGGCTGTACTGATCGTGTGACAGGCAATTCTCGTTGGCGGCATCCCGGTGGTAAGTGTCCACTACCGTAACCTACTGACTCGTCATGTGCTTACAAAAGAAAAGGGATTCTATGGAACTCTTGCGTACATTCTGGCTCAGATCTGGGGGGCTCCTCCTTACAATCGCAACGCATCAGAAATCGGGTACTTCTATGTCGGAGGTAGGCAGATCCACTGGTGCTAAACGGAAATGATATTGACCCACGGTAGCACTCATCGGCGGTTTTCTTGGAGGAGTCGCCGGCGCCAAGCTTTGCGACGCATCTTCGAATGTCCTAGTAAAACGCAACAATGGAGTTTTCGAGGCTGAATTCCGTATCGTCATTCAAGCCTTGGGTGCGGTACTCGCGGCAATTGGATATTTCGTCTTCATGTGGGCCTTGAAGACTAATCAGCCGCAAGCGTACTACATTGGATCGGTTTGTCATGGCCTCATTGCCGCCGGCGTGACGATTGTTTCGACGTCGTCGTCCCTATACATCATGTGAGTCTGTTCTGTTTCCCTTGGGTCCATCAATTAACCATGGGTCTTCGGGTTTAGTGATGCGCACCGTGGACATGCGACCGAAATCTTTGTCCTTTCGATGTGCATTAAGAATTATATCTTCTACTCGTTCTCGTACTTCATGAGCGACTGGGTAACCAAGTCCGGCCCAGCAATTGTCTTCGAAGTCTGGGGGATCGCCACCATGGGCCTCCTGATTACAAATTTTCCAATGTGTCAGTGCTGTCAATTCTGCCCATCAAAGAAGCGCTTGCTGACATGAGCCATCGCAGACATATTTGGCAAGGTGAACCGGCAGTTCGTATCGAAGCTACAGGTCTTGCAGAATTTCTCAGGAGTCTATTCCTAGGAAGATGGCTTCATCAGAACAGCGAGTGCGGTGCAGGGTTGGAGGAGTCGTTTGAACGCCGATCCTCTCTCCGGCGCGTGATGATCACAAACCCGCCAAGGAACGTACCTGAGAAGATTTCCTCTACCTCTAGAGTAATCAGTTTTTCAGGAAGAGTGAGGCCAATGCAGAGTGATTTCGCGATGCAGCACGTGCTATCTACAGTTACCATAGTTACCTATTGCCTACCCATGAAGAGTACACTTAATCTGTGTTCTGTCAACTGCCTCGTTTCTCTTCTTCAAACTCGGTAATCAGCAAACTGGTGATAGCAGATGAACATGTGCGTCACGGTCTTGGTCCAGTTCAAAAGAAGTATGAGGCCAAGGGGCCATGAGTACTGGACTTTGGGCCACGAAACAGACAATTGACAGCAAAAAGTGGGCGATCCTCAGATACTCTACCACAGGACCAAGGTTCACCCTCTGCCGAGCTTATTTACATAGGAGTGGCACACAAAACCAGCGCGCCAAGACAATTCTTTTCGAGCAGCCCAAGTGGGCCCATACCAATTTGTTCTCTATTAACGTTAGCTAATTAACTCATTAGATCCTTGTCTACGGACTAACCAGAGGGCTAATGCTGTATTGAGTTTAACGCCATTGCATCCCCCTCAGTCCAAGATCAGTCTCTCAGTATCATCCTCCATCCACTGATAGAAGCCTAGCTTGACGGCCGTCATAGCCGCCGAAATCCGATATCCCGATATGTGACACCTAACCTTTCAAGAATCACAACCGCCATGAACCACAGATGCACACATCTTTGATCCATTTACTCTGCAGCATACTACTCCATAATGTTTTAGCTTGCTTCGACAGGATATACTGGGGAACCAGGGTGTAGTTGCTGGCGCGATCTCGGAATGTTACGTATCAGGTGGAATCGGATGCAATGATATAAGGCTGATGGCGCCCTTACTGTGAATTGAATTTGGGAAGGTTGTGCTGAACGCAATACAATCTGACAGAAGTACGATCAGCTGCTTGTTATCTGGACTATCAGGAACGCAATACAGCGAAATTACCACGTTTTCTGACCGCTCATTCCGGGAAAGTATCGGGGAAGTGTCGGGGAAGTGTCGGGGAAGTATAGGGAAGTTCCCCGCTACATTTGGCTGACTACTCATCCTTGCGGGGATTGACCCCGTGGAAAGAAGGAAATATATATTCCAGTCGCTGCGTTTTTGTATGATATTTCATCTGTTTGATCTCTACGCTGATGGACTGGCAAGAAACTCACAATGGATCAAGGCGGCATCGGGAAGCGGCTTGAGACGTCGGTGGGATCCTTGGGCTATCCCGCCACCAGGGACCGTGATCCCAGTATCGGGACGGAAATGACTGACCAAACCGCACTCGAGCGAAACAAGCAACTTGTGAGAAATTTTTACCGGCGGGTATTCGACGGACAGAACGCCGATGTAGTCAAGGATTTCGTGACCGAGGGCTACGTCCAGCACGGCGCCCATGTGCCGCCGGGTCGCGCTGGGCTAGAAGGCTTCGTGCGCATGATCTTCCCCGATGGCCCCGTGCCGGAGCCTGCGGAGATGCGTAACCCTCCCACCTTGATGATCGCGGAAGGTGATATGGTGGTCATCTCGGCCTACTTTCCTCAACCCGACGCCGAGCGCCCTGGTGAAACCTACGACTACTACGTCTTCGACGCCTTTCGTATCGAGGATGGAAAGCTCGCAGAACACTGGAGCAGTATCAACAAGGTCGCCCCTCCAGTCAAGCCCGATTCTGTGCCGGAAAGCTTGAGGAAGAGGAACACTACGTCCCAATACAAGAACATCGCGGTTGTCGGTGCCGGGATCGGGGGTCTCGCTACAGCCGTGCGGCTACAGCGAGAAGGATTCGATATCGATATCTATGAACAGGCGTCGGAACTGCGCGAACTGGGAGCCGCCGTCGGCCTGCGTCCGCGAACCGCCAAGATCCTCGAAAGCTGGGGCCTGAAGGATCGCTATACCCCCTGTACCAGCCGGGTCGGCAACATCTTCTCGCTTGACGGCCGCACTGGCGCGTCCATGGGTGAAATCGTCATCCCGAGCGAGACTGACGATCCGGATGAGAACTGGTCCGACATGATCCACCGCGCCGACCTGCACAACCTGCTGAGCTCCGAAATCCCGCACGAGCACATCCACTTGTCGCACAAGTGCATCCGCGTCACTGACCTGGGCGACCACGTGGAACTCGCTTTCTCTGACGGGAGAACTGCGACCGCCGGGGCAGTTGTCGGCGCCGATGGTATCCACTCGCGGATCCGCCCGCTCATCATGCAGACCGATGCCGTCTTCTCCGGGCTACAGGGACATCGCGGCACCCTGCCCTTCGAAAAGGTCAAGGATCTGCTGCCCGAGAAGCTGCCGTGCAACTGGCTGCTGATGAACCCGGACGGTGTTCTGTCGCTGTTCATCGTCCTGCCCTATGCCGGTGGCGAGTACGTTGCGTTCGATGCCGTCCTGCCCGCCAAGGAGGCCGTCTCCGAATCGTGGCGCAACACGACCACCCGGGATGAACTCATCGGGCGGCTCGCCGGGTTCGAGCCACGCGTGCAGGAGATTGTGCGCCGCTTCGATCAAGACGAGGTACTCGCCCTCGGCATGTACGACCGTGATCCGATCTCGGTGTGGACCAAGAATCGCATCACGCTCCTGGGCGATGCCGCACATCCGATGCTGCCCACCGAGGGCCAGGGCGCGAACATGGCGATCCAAGATGCACAGATCCTCGGTGACTGCTTGAGCGGTGCCACACCTGATCAATTCCCACTTGCGCTCCAGCACTATGCCGAGTTACGCATCCCCATCACCCGCGAGTTCCAGCGCAAGTCGCGCGACAAACGCCCCTTCGACTCCGAGTTGCCACCGCTCCTGACCATGTGACCGGCGCGATGGGCCGGCCTGAGCAGAGGTATAGCAGCGGCTTGGTACCCGTCTCGCTTCCGCCTGCCGCATCACAGCCTTTTCACGCTGCGTCGGCGGTGCATAGGGTAGGTGTCCGCAGGGCTGTACTACGGAGGGGGTTGCCATGGAATAAACTGTCCGGGTCGCTTCCTTTTTCGAAGTTGAGCGGACGCCGACGGCCCGTCCACGCAGGGATCGGATACTAATCCTAAACCCATTTCTTATTACAACAGTCTAATCCTTTAAGACTTCATATCTAGAATATACATACGAACTCCCTGAAAATTCTACTGCTTGTGAAATTGGATATATGTTATTCAGCCGAAGGCTGACTCTACATTAATCCATAAGTTTTCCCAATAATGCCTTCCGTTAGGAAGGTCTTTGCCTTGAGGAACGAAGAGACGAAAGGTCTTATGCCGTTGCCCCCGAAATTCAGAGCTTCGCTCTGATTAGTATAGCCATTCGCGCCTTCTAATTCGCCTAAAATCAGCTTTTTCTACCCCTTTGCTTATACTAATATTGATCCTCTATGTGTTAGAGACGTGGCATGTATGATGGTATTATACAGGCAGCCACCTTAAGGGAAGATATCTTATAATAATACTAGAATTGTTAGAATAGCGTTATAGGTCTGTTGTAGGTTCAGTAGGTCTAGTATCTTGGCTTAGCCTCTTTAGATTTAGAGATAAGGAGGGAGAATGAATGAAAAGGAGGATATAATATATCTATAAATTAGTTACAGACATTAGGATCATTACTAATCAATCATTCTTAGTTCTATATACCTTAAAGAACGAAAGGTCTTATACTATTATACTTAAACTTAAGAGCTTTACTTTAATTACTGCTCTGCTTACTATATATATATGGCTATTTTATTAGATCTTAAGAAGGAACGGTTTAGGCTTAACCTCATCCTTTCATTCTCTTTAATTCTCTTTAAACTAACTTATAGTATGCTTCTCTTATTATTATATTCACTTAAGTATATCCTCTACCCATCTAGCCAGCTCTAGGCTTTCTCTACAGTCTCCTAGCTTAGCAGTTCGAGCTGAGCCTCCGCAGCTACTATATTAGCAGGGATTTTATTCCTAATAAAGTCCCGCTCACACACTTTCAATACTAGCATAATGCTATTAAGCAATATATAGCGCGATAGCTGAACATATAGGCTATACGGGTCGCACTGGCTTAGCACCATCTTACTATTAATGCTCGTCGTCCTAGTTCCGCGCAGTTCTAGCGCTACCCGGCTTAATGTTCTCCCTTGGACCTTGTAGTCAGTGCATGCGAAAGCTAGCGTGTATAGCAGGCCCTTCCGCGTGACGTCATGCTACTACTACGGCCGCTTCTGCTAGTATTCTACTTTGACGCTCATTGGTACTAGTAGGATCGTCCTGGGCGGCATGCTAACGAAGTAGAAATCCCGAGTCGTCTCCGCCATCAGCAGGATCCCCGCCGGAGGCCCGAAGTGGAGTATAGTATTGGCCAAGACCTAATAGCCCGGAAATGCCTTATCTATAATGACGTCTAAGGCCATGTAGCTAGCCCTGTTAACGAGCTTTAAGCCCTGATGCATGTTATTATTAATGATGATAGGCATGCCCAGTACGAATATGAAGACGGCCGGCACTGGGATAGCGCTATTATCACTATGGTTAAGGATTATGAGTGCCTCCTCCTCCATCAGCTGGCTGTCCTTCTACTTATATTCTAATATGAAGATACGCAGTATTGCTTTATATTACTATTAGAAGGCTAGGGTGGCTTCTATATTCAGGTTCTACTAGTTTTTATTAAGCGGTATTATTACTATAATGCCTATCTCCTATAGAATTTGCCTCTCTTCTTAGTAGCACTAGGTATTGAGCAGGTCAACGTCTGACTAGTCCTGGATTCTAAGCCGGATCTGCATTAATAGCCTTCGCAGCCCCAGGTTGCTAGCAGCGCGGACCTATTCGTCTAGCATGATAATAGTGGTGAACTTCCTCTATAGGGAATGTGCTTTATTATGCTAGTGCCTCTAATCTACTTTAAACGAATCCTGCTCTAGCTACGAGATGGCCGAGCTAGAGAGCAGGATTGACCTCTTTTGCATAGAACGGAACTAGTGAAAATCGCCGCAGAAGAGGACTATAGGAATACCTCTAAAATCCTCTGGGGACCCTCGAAGCCTGCAGAGCTGCTCGTTCACTATGTAGAGAGTGCGCGCTCTGAGCATGCTAACCTCGTCAATAATTAGCAGATGCTTTTCCTGCCAATCCATTCGCACTGGGCTGTTAACGTAGCGATCGGATGAGTTAGAGGTGCCTATCCTGTCAATGCCCTTATCTCTACTAGCGCTTATACGCAATGCGTCCTTAAAGAAGTTATATGCTGAGTGGATCGTAATACTGTTAATACGAGCAGCTGCGGTCCCTAAGATAGCTATAACCAGTAGGCAATTTGAGATCTCCTTAGTAGTAAAGAGCTTGACGAGTGCCTCGATAACCCGCGACTTCCCTGTCCCGCCTTCGCCGCTGATGAACTAGTATAGCTGGGGAGCAGGTTGGCCGTGCGTGCCCTCGCCACTATGTATGAGGTCAAGCTGCCGGCAGATGAGTAAGAAGGCGACTGACTGCTTTCTATTAAGCGTAAAGCACTCCGCCAGCTGCCTCCCCGCTGCTAGGAAGGATGTGGACGATCCGAACCGGATGCTAACCGTCGCGCCATTATCTTGCATACTCTCCTCAGTATCGGTAACAGTCAGCTGGACGTCTTGCTCCCCAAACCCGCTCAGTACGGCGTCTACGGCTGCATTACGGCCGGCTATGTTTCTATCGGTCAGACCCTGAATGCCCTGGATCATCCTCTCTATCTCTTTTAAAGCGCTTTTCTACTGCGATTTAATAGACTTTAGCAGCCTTTATACTGGAATTTCGGATCCGGTAAACTGAACTCCTAGTAGGATCACTATTCTTACTCCCTGCTTAGATGCTATCTGGGCACGCAGCTCAGACGTTGAACCTAGAGCGGCGTACTAGAATTAGCAGAGCTACTATATTATCGCTAAGAGCTCCTTCGAGCTAGCTATAATCTAGTTTGATCTACCAGCACTCCTCAAGACGTCAATCAGTTATATAGCGTCCCTGATATTATTATAACAGTATGCGGCTTGCATTTCTTTATCTCTATTACTAATACTACTACTACTACTGTCTCCCGGCCTTATAATACTGACTGTACGTCTATTATCTCCAGAGTACGTAGCCTACTGTTTAGCATTACGCTTTACATCTTTCACTAATCGCTTAAGCAGTTAGATATTATCAAGTATGAATAAGAGCCTCTAGCTTAGCGCTGCCTTCTGCCTTATCTATATGTTATTAATATTACCTAATGACTCAGATAGGAAGCAGTCCTACAGCACAAATAGACTCAAGTACTATACAGTAGCTCTAGGATAGAAAAGTTAGCTAAGAAGGAGGAGTAAGGCGGCTTAGTCTAGGAAAGGAAGGAGGATAGAATGGTATACGCTATACGAACCTCTTATAGCATGGCCTAGCATCATCATCCTCAGAAAAGTCCATACTCAGGTATCCGTCTAGGCAAACCACAGAGTGCTTGCCCGGCTGGCGCAGCCCCTGTATCCATTTATCCGCAAATAGCGCAGCATCCGGGAAAGGTATCTCACCCCATGCGGCAGCAGATGCTCCTGCATTAGCCCTACGCTTCAGTATTACAAGCGATATATAGTCATATAAGCACAGGTCGCGGAGTATCTCCTTACGATAAGAATATGCCTCAAAGTATGATATTCTCTAGCCCGCCTGCTCTATAAGCACGGCTTCGTTTATTAGCTCGCCGTCTAAGGCTTCCTTATCGCTCGCACGGCGCAGGTGCTACTATCGTCGAAAAACGTGCTAGTATAGTATAGATACGTTTACGAATATCTACACAGCGTTGCTAGAGAACTCGGTCTAGTATCTAAGCAGATGCGCGGCGACCTCGACCTATAATAACGGCCGCTCCGTGAAGACCCAGTTAGCTACCTTCATTAAGAACTGTCTTATCTTATTCTGCCTACCCTCATTCTCACTAGCCGCGCTCCCCGGATCCGCTACTACATGATCCTGTCCGTGCTCGCCGTCTAATGCGTATAACATCTCGTTTGCAGCCACTACCCGCTTCTACACTAGATCTTTAACCTTAGTCGCATAATTCGTTAAATAATAAATGAGCGCTATAGTCTTATACTGCGTTATGATGAACGAGATATTATGGTTATGCTATAGCCTTATTGCAATCGCCTTATTCTACTTATTCACTATGTTATATGTATATCGGATCTGCAGCACTCTGTCTAGGTCGAATGCTGTCTTTTTTACTAACTTCCACAGGGCCTTAAAGCGGCACAGGTCTCCTATTTTTCCTCTACGCTTTCTTAGCGAGTACTTTACATACGTCAGGCTGTGTGTATAGATCTGCATAGCTCTAGCGTAGAAGTTGGCCTCTTCGTTAAAGGACGTAGCGAACTATTAACTATCCTGCATTAGCTATGATATATCTAATATAACCGATCTCTCCGCTCGAATAGTATAGAAAGCCTCCTAGTCCAGATCCTGCATATTCGTATTATAATGTCTATTAGCTTATAAGCTATATTTTAATAGTGATGATATACTTCAGAGAAGACGCTATTAATATACTCAGTAATATGATTATAATATAAGGCTCCTTCCTCGCTTTACATATTAGCCAGAACTGAACTTAGTTATATATTCCCTTACAACCACAGTAACCCATGGATATAGAGCGCACCACACTCATTAGTTTTAACAGCCCTAAAATACTAGTTAATGCAGCTAAAGACTGACTCTTCTCCTACTTTAACGTAGTACTTAAAGAATAGTGAGATTTCTCTATAAAAGAAGATGGCCGAACTTACTAGATCAGAGATGGCCAGTCACGCCCACTTATAAGCCATATCTAGGCTCCTTAAGAACGCCTCAGCCCCTTCTGAATCGTAAGTACAGTATGCAGCCAGCCATAGCTTAACAGAGCTGGTAATATTATTCGGATTAAGCGTGAACTAGATAGCCGGGGTGCCGTACTAGATAATAAGGGACTTAATCTTACGCTACAGGCTGAGGCGATGCTCCTTTAACATCGGCTAGCAGAAGCCATATAATGAGAGGCTTTTGAGCAGCTCTTTAATGCCCTCATTAGCGGTCTGGCCTAAAAGCTCAAGCTCTCGCTAAGCTAACTCCAGCCTCTCCCTATTTAGGGACCGTATAATGCATTCTACTGCGGGAAACTCCCTCCTTAATACGCTTAGCATGCTCACTCGGCGATTCCTTAACCTTACGCCTAGGTTAAAGACGAGGAAGGCGAAGATGTAGTGGGTTATAAAGCGGCCGCCGTAGCGTCTTAGTACCACTTCCGCCTATACCATAAGGCTCATATTTCATAATGCCAGGAGACCCCTCGTAGATGCGTTAGCGCCCTCGTCAATGCTTTCCTCTGCCAGCCTAGGCCCGCCTATGCCAAACGGGAACAGGCTCAGGAATGTCTTTACGAAGAACCAGGGGTCGGATGAGTCAGCGAAGTCCTCGCCCCAGGATATAGAAATGTATAGCTCTATACTGAGGCTTTGCCATATAGATACTGACCCTACCCATCTCTCCGTCCTCCTCTACTCCCTAACGATAACTTGCCCTGCTTCTTATTCTCCGTCCTCCCCGATAGCTTCCTAGGCAAATTATAGCCTGTCTGTGTCTATAATATCCGGCTGGGCGTCGAGCGCAAACATTCCGAATGAACTGACCTTATAGATAACCGCCTCCGTGCTTTCAAGCTGAGCGCCTCAGTAGTCTCCGTTCACTCCGTCGCTGCCTCCGTCGCTGCCTCCGTCGCTGGACAGTGCTTTATTGCCCTGGCTCGCTTCCTAGTAGCGACACTCGGCTTCTCCTTATTATTCACGCCTGAGTATGGCTATGACTTCATCAATATCCATAGCGTCCTCATCATCTATCCTGCGCTCAGCAGGCAGTACGATTTGCACTATGCGTACCTTTTCTTAAGCAGACAGTTCGCTACGCTCTATATACTAAAGGATCTATAATAGCATATCGTAAGGCAGAGCTCCCTAGTTATCTATCTCTGCCTTATCGATCTTAATGTCCTAGTAGTAAGGGTTATTCTTCTATAGCTAAGCCAGCGCCCTCTTAATAATCTAGCATTATATAGACAGAAGTCTTAAGAGATTACTTAGCCCTAGCTTCTACGCACTATATTATAATATATATATTCTATCTATAACTTTAATAAGGGAATAAAGCAGAACTTTAGTAACCAGCTCTTATATATTATTTAAGAATACTATAATATATCTTTTAATATATTTTAAATAAATAATACCCTAGCACTGCCTATTTATAATACTATACTTTATAATAAAGCTATAGTATGAGTTTAGACTAATAAGTTTCTCTTCTACTAGAGTCAGACCTTTTAATTCCTCTAAGAATATATACTCACACCCTAGGCGAACGTATAGCCAGGCAGCAGTTAATAAGTAACCCCTCGTCAGGCACCTTACGCATTCTAGGCAGGCCAGAATATCGCGGCTGACAGAGAAGCATTCGCAATAGGAAAAGGGTAAGGAAGGACTATCATTATTCTCTATAGACCTAGACAGTCACTAGTCCTATTATACACCTTCTAACTCTCCTTTTCTATACTTCTAGTAGTATACTATGCATATCTATACTAATAACGTCTCAGTATTATAAAAAGCCTTATAGAATGACTACGCTATAGATACCTTCCTCTTATGTGGGATAGGCGCATACTATTCCCTATTATAAGATAGCTATTGCTTCTTAGCGAATTCTTCATCTAAGTAGTATAATACGCTAGTAAGATCATCTCTCCTCTCCTATTCCATTCTTTCCTTATAAACGCCTAAGCAAACCCGTTTTACTAGCGGCCCTTTTTTAGCAACTTAGTTCGTCCTCCTCCTTCGCTAGTATATATTCAAGGTTAATATTATCTCTAACTCTAGAACGGGTATTGACTTTAATAGGACCTCTCTTACTAGAGAAGATATCGCTAAGGCGATGTCTCTCTAAGCCTACTATTCTTACGCTCCTCCTAGCCGCGTAGGTCACCGTACGCTCCCTCCCCTTCTAGGTCTGCGCTGCCTGGACCTAAACGGTACTAGAGGAGTATTAGCTAGCTCATAATACAGCCTTACTCTCCCCAGGCTGAGTACCCCTTGGCCACTACCTATATGCAATGTCTCCTCTGTATGCGCATTCTCTTACTCGTTCTATACCTCCCTAGGCTATATGGCCCGCAGGGCGACTTCCCTAGCGGCGAAGGCTTGAGTTCAGGTCTTTAGCCTTCTGTAGCGACGCTTAGGATAGCTCCCCCCTCCCCCTTCGGCTAATGCTTTACTGCCATTCTATATACTATTACCGCGAGGCTCTATTAGTGCCTCCCCCCCTTAGGTTTATTAAGTTAGTCTAGGGCTTAGGTAAACTAGCTCGCTAGTTTTAAAGAACCCTATAGTTAACTTTAGCTAGATTGGCCGAAGCATAGGCCTGGTTTAGTCATTGCTACTATTATGTTTTCTAGTACGTCCTCTATCGCGCTCTCTACTAGTCCTCATTATTAAACGACTCTGCCTGAGCCTAGTGCGGTGAATGAGACTGGCTATAATATGCCGTTTGTGTCCATTAGATTACTCCTCGTAGTAATTATTTAATCCTGCTACTGCTCCTTCTCCCTTATCCTCACCTATCCTCCGTGCTTCTTCTAGTAAAATACGCCAAAACATCAGGGCTGAGGTAGCGACTACTGTGTAAGGTTCCTATTGCCTCTCGTCATCCTTAGTTACATTGCCTAATCCAATACGACGCCTCTGGTCTGCATTATTATCCGCGCTACGGACGCTGACCCTATAGGGCTCTATAGGCATAAGAAACCCGGTCTCTTAGTCTAGATTATATTCTATTATTATATGCCTTGCTCTTTTAATTTCAATCATTTTAATAAAGCGAGAAGGGACCCCTTACTTATTATAACCTTATAATTGCCTAAACCCAATGCTCTCTATTTATATCTTATTATCTTACTATAAATATTTATACTATAGTTTACTCTATCCTCCTCTATTAGTATTCAGACCTCTATTTCTTCTTATTCTTATATTTTCCTTAACTTACCTACCTTCTGAGCTAAGACACACACTATCACATCTATCTTCTAGACCCCGCCTTCTTCTATCTGCTCTCTCTAGGGATTCTATCTATCTATACCTATGCATATAGAATATGTCTACTACTTACTTACTGTCTTTAAGCGTTTCTAGGCTGCTCTTAAGACAGTTTCTACTACTATTAAAACTGCAAATGCGTCTAAACATAAGCTAGTATCTAATAGTAAATGCCTATTAGATAAAAGCTTGGCTCGCCTGGGTAATGCTATATCTAATAAACTAACAGGTTATATATTAGATCAAACTAGAAGGAAGGCCTTCTAGCTATTCATACAGGCTATTTAAGCCAGTAATCCACGAGTCCGGGCTTTTAGTTAGAGGTTAGTATTATCTATATCTCCTAAAAAGCAATCTCTTTAATATAATAGGCCTAGATACTTAATTCATATTATATATAAAAAACTGGCCCTTCTTTACTCACTAAATAGAAAAATTAAGAGCTTTTATTCTAATAATCTAGATCTATTAGAAAATTATAATAGTTAAGCCTTCTTCTATCCTCACTTAGTTTCCATTTCTCTCTAGCTCTACTACTAGATGAATATCCCCCTTTATTTTACCCTTCTTCTTAATAACTAACCATAACTTAACTTTACTTTAACTACTACCCACTATACTAACATCATCAGTTATCCTCGTCTTTTCTTATCTTCTTCTCTTCTAACCTTTAACTAACGCTAACTCTTATCTTCTCCTTATACCTATCGACATTTAACCTACGTCTCTTAATAACTGATAAGTCAGATATATAAATAACTAGCCAGTATCTTCTATAATGGCTGCGTCTATTACCTCGACCTATAGACTAGCGCACTCTCGCAAGCCGCTAGCAAGCCAGAGGAGCGCCAGTAGCGATATATCTATAACATTCTTCGTCCAACCTGGCTGCCCTTCGAGATTTGCCTCTTCAGACCAGCATCATATTAAGGGCCTGAATGCAGAGACCATCGCAAGGGTCATCCTCCCCACCCCTCCATAGCTTACAGCTCTAGATTACTTACCCCTACATACCGATCCTACTAATCCGTCTCCCTCTATCTTCTTCAGCCTTAACTTATCCCTATATAATCAGCAGGTTATTCCTAAAGACTGGCTTAACTAGTAGTTTTTAATAGCTAGTTGTGTTTACCTATTCACACTGACCTAAGACGTTAAGCATTAAAATAGCTTAGAGGAGTCTATAAATAGCAGTCTCCTTGCATATACTATCCCTACCCTTATAGTATGTGATTAAGGCTATTAGCCGTATATTATATTCATTATATTCTCTTTCTATCGCTCTTTCGATTTTCACTAACCTCTTTGCCTATAGAATATTACCTCAGAGCCTATCTATAACCGATCAGTTTCCTCTTTCATCCCCAATTGTCAGTTTTACCGGCCTTATTATAAGTCCAGGCCCTGCCCTCCTACGCAAGGAATCTATACCCGCTCTAAACAATGTCTAACTCAAGTGCTGCGGCTTCATCTAGCTAACCACATTTCTTACTTTTAGAAATCCTAATAAGACGCTATACAGAGGCTTCCACCCCTTCTAGGTCTTTATCATCTTCCCTATCCGCGCGAATCCTTAGGCCTCGCTTTATAAGAAGATGGCCGAGAGGCGAGACACCCAGTTCTAGAGCAATGCTTTGCTGACCTGCACTAGCAAGGTGGCCGGCCTGCTTGGTCATCATCTCATAGTGCAGCCGCCGACCCTCGAGCAGGACTACGTCTTCATCATCGTTCCTAACTCCTGGACCTTTCTCAACAAGGGAGTTTCTAGGTCTGGCTCACTAACGCCATAGCCAGGTACTGCGGCCTTAGCGATCCGTTTATTATCTTCTGGCCATACGCCGTTCGAGGATATTAAGGCTAAATTCACTGCGCGCAGGCCTGCTACCCCGCCGACTCCTCTTCCTGCTGTATCCCCAACTCTAGCTTCGACCCCGGACGAATCGATGCTATCTATTACCTCTACACTATCTACATAGTACCCCTACTTCCCCGCCTCGCCAACGCTGACGCCGAAGCGACCAGCTTCAGGCGTCGATTACGCATCGCCTACGAAGAGGCTATGCTAGTCGCCGACGTCCCCAATCGTCATCCCTTCCTCAGCACATCCTTCCGCCGGAAGCTCGAGCTCACAGGAGACTGTTAACGAGCCCAGAACATGCCACAGTGGGAATCAGGCCCCCGTCGCGTCCTTCATAAGATACATCGCGCCTATGACTCATCTGACCGCATATGCATACGTCCTTGATACTATTATAGCTTCTATATCGGAGTCCTCTAACCGTCTAAGCCAGAGTCGCCACCCTCTTAAGAACAAGTATTTAGAAGAGGTATCCAAAGTTTGATGAATAGAAAGTCTGATCAGTATGTTATCATCATTCACTATCAATCAGAGTGTGCATATGAATGAGAAATTGTTTTAACTTTATGCATTTTATATCTAAGTAGTATAATTAAGCTCTAATGCCTTTATTAACCTTACTACTTGTGACGGGAGCGTCTGGAGTGCTGGACCCAGGGTGGGGTCGATATGTAACTAGGACGCACGGGGCAGGCTACACGGACTATTAACGCGTCCACGCGTCTACGCGCCTGCCCGCTTTCTCTTTCCTCTTCATCGTAGTATCCTCGCAATACAGTGGCATTACCTCTTGAGTTGATCTCATCTGGCCCGTGACACTACTCCTTATCCTTAGTACTTATATATAATTTATTATAAACCTTAAAGCCTACTTATTAGTACTCTTTTTATAGTACTTTTAGATATAGTAAAATAGTTATTTTAATAATAATTGGGTCTATTTATGTTAAATTATCTTAATTATGCATTATTTAAAATATAAGACATTCCAGGGTAGGACCTGAGCTATATTACGTGCTAATTGACGAAGTAGCGCCTTCTAGCATAACTTGCTATAAACCATGTTATAACACTCAAGATTCGAACTTGGAATATATTAATAGAGGCGATGAAGGAAATCGGAATAAGCCATACTAGCTTCGTTCCTCAAGGCTCCTTTGTGTAAACCGCGACCGGTTTGCCTCTCCTGTCTTATTCGCGCCCGACCCTTCACACCCCCGTCCCTGGCCTCTGATTGGTTGCAAAGTTATCTACCTTCTGATTGGCTAATAAAATGTGGCTTCCTAACGGGAGGCCTTCTGTTAAATAGTGGCAAAAGGAAGCTCATGGAACTAGCTTGAAAAGCTGATAAATATTGTCATCAAAGATGACAGTTGCCACCTATTGCCACAGGCTTAGCAAGCAACTTCCAGTTGATTCTACATAGCACAGAAAAGGCATATAGAGCTTGCTCCAAAACCTCAAGCAGCAAGGGGGAACACATGAATACAAGCAATTCACTCTAACATTTGACACCTTCCTAGCAAGCCGGTGTGGCGGCTGCTCCCCAGTGAGGGTGAGGGTTTGGTGCAGACAGGGATTAATAAGTTTCTCAGTCTCTGATTGGTTTAAATGTTGTATGGACGGCTATAAAACGTACCGCAACTGGACGACGGGTCATAAAAAGTGGGCCTAGCTTGCTAGCTAGCAGTCCCCCTGGCTTCTTTACTTGGAATTTCGCTTGGCATGGAAACTTCGTTTACGCAACGCATCTTCATGTCTTGCGTCATTGAGTAATGCATCCGAAGTCTACTCCTTAAGGGCTTTAAGATGACTTAGTGTCTATTGTCTGTGCCCGCTGCAGTGAGAAGAAACCGGCTGGTGACTTCGTTAGTAAACGGAAATCTGCTGGGAATACTAAGAACTGCCTGGAATGTCGTAGTCGGTGCAATTCTCATGTCAGCTCTGTCGCCTTTGGCTGAGGCTACCCCATGCACCCCATCGCCGCTCCAATGTGCATGGGGTGACGTAGTATTTTTAGTGCTGATGGAATGTCTTAAGGACGGCGCCCAAAACTTAGTTAAGGGCGTAAGTAGGAGCGCTTGACCAAATACCTCTGGCGAGAGCCGCTAAAGCGGCCGGTGTACACCGGTGTGTTCCTAATGCCTTCGCCGCGGCGTGCGCCTCCCCTGTCACGATGTGTATTTGGGTAGCAGGGCGTGTATATGGCGTGTGCCTGCTATAGCAATATCCTTCTAGCTATTTTAGCATAAAGGGTGTACAGGGACTCAGAGCGGGGACTGGACACAAACAAGAACATACACACACCCAATCAGGTGCCACACACGACAAAAGCTCGTGACAGTTATGAGCCCGGTTCGCGACAATTCCATTGAAAAAGACAGCAACAATACGATTTGCATCGAGCCAGACCTCGAAGGGCCGATATCCATCGTTGTTCAGATAGAATACGTCGTGACGCAGTCAAAATCGATCGATACCGTCCGTTCCGGCCGATCCGAATATGACGTCAAAAGACCAGAGAGTGATCTTGACTGGGAAGGAAAATTGGGATGCGTGGATTCAGTCCACATCAGCCAAGACTCCAAGGAAGATATGGTCCTACATGCATCCTAATCATCCTATTGGGGAACTCTTGCAAGAACCAAGAGAGCCTCAGTATAGCGACTTTAACGCTACTACCACAGACTATACCCAGCTATCACCGTCGCAGCAGCGAGCGTATGATACTATGTTTAAGCAATAGGAAGTCAGGAAGCGGGACTTCGGAAAGCAGGAGACAGAGATTAATACGGTATACGATACTATCCTGGAGACAGTTTCGACTAAGTACAGGCAACCGCTCGACAGAAAAGACACACTGCGAGAGTGGATGCAGCTGCTCAAGAGCTCTGCTGCTCCATCAGAAGGCTTTATAATAGCTAAGGTAAAAGACGAATATATTGCCGTGATGAAAGGCTTTAAGAATCAGAAAGCCTTCCCACAATGGCTTGAGTCGTGGGAATCGATGATAATTAAGGCAAAGAAGTATCACCTAGCAGAGACCGAGACCGGTCAATGGCTTCGAGAGTTCGCTGACCTAATTGAACCAATCCATCAAAGCTATGCAACAGCTTTCACAGAGGGGGCCAAGATTCTAGATGCCGAAGCAGTTCTTCAGAGAAGACGCCTCCAAGATGCGCTCGCCCACCAGACTGCCCAAGCAGAAGCGGCTAAGCAGCGACGACTCCACACAAGCAGTAGGAGTGAAACCTTAGAATCAGATTCCCAATCTAGACCAGGAGGTATTGACCTGATTGCATTGGCCATACAGCGACCTGCTCCCAATGGCTCAAAGGTTTAGACACCTCAAGAGGTTGCCTCTACAATGCGTGAATGGGCATCCCGCAAGAGGCCCACGAGTGGTAACACCGTGAGGGGCGGGGCGTTCCACACAGAGGGAGGCAACGAGGAGAGTGACCACAGTGAGGAAGCATCCACGCCAAAGGGTGGGAAGAGGACGAAGTCTGGCTCCAGAGGACGCTCTAGTAAGAGGCCAGCACTTACATGCCCAGCCTGCGGTATGAGAGGGCATGACCTATCTGACTGCTGGTGTGTGTTCGAAGATAAGAGACCGGAGGGCATGCCTCGCAATAATCGTCGTATGCTAAGGGCTAAGAAGGCGCTAGAGGACGACCACGAGCTGCAGAGAAGGGTTGATGCTTTACGAGAACAGAAAGGGAACTGACAATTACAGGAGAGAAAGGCCAGAGTGAAGATCATAGGAGCGGCGAACACAGCGCACCTACGATCAGCCTTTACCTCTGCAACTACTGTGTATCCGCTACGTTTATCAACGATCTTGGATTCTGGTACAACGTTGCATATTTTTAACGATCTGACTAGGTTTAAGACCTTCCGCAAGGCAGCAGACGGAGAGGCAGTTATTGCAGGAGCATCAGAAGTTCCAATCCTAGGTTTTGGAAGAGTTGACCTAGAGGTCACACTTCCAGACGGGAAAGTTGGAATTTTGCGCCTACGGAACGCAACCTATTGTACCGATTTCAGCACGAACCTAGTATCCTTTCAATTGCTTCGAGAAAACGGAATCTTCTGGGACACTATCAACAACCTCTTAATCCGAAGGGACGGCTCAACTATATGCATCGTCCATCAGATGCATAATCAATTCATACTGCAGTATCGAGAGATTTCGCGCGACGTTGAGGATGCTATTTTTAGCACGCAATACAGGCGAAGAACATCGCGAAATCTAAGAGCACCAGCAGTAGCGATTAGATCCTTATGGCATCTTCGAATGGGACATCCAAGTCCGTTAGTATTGCATCACTTGGGAAAGAATTCCCTAGGGATACGACTCCGTGGACCAAAGACAACGCAGTATCCAGGCTGCAGCCAAGGGAAGATACATCGGCAGATATCTCGACATCCACCAGACCGAGAAAAAGACAAGCCATGTTACGAAATTTGGATTGACTAGACCGACATCGATGAAGATACGAAGGGCTTTATTCGAGCCATGTTTATCACAGACGCCTGGTCTGGTATGGTCTTTCCGTATTATACCAAGACGTATGACAGACGAGAGAGCGGCAAGATAGTGAGACACTTCTATCACTGGATGAAGATCCACTATGGCTATCTGGTTAAAGTGGTTCGCTCAGACAATGAGCTCTTCACTAAGAAGTTTAAATACTGGATGATGTGGAGAGGCATCATTGGGAAACCATCAGCGCCAAATACGCAAGCTCAGAACGGAGGAGCTGAACGCTCAGGGGGTGCGGTAATTGAGAGGAGCCGAGTGATGAGAATCACAGCCAACATACCGCATGGTCTTTGGAGAGAAATAATCAGCGCAGCCGTGTACCTGAAGAACAGAACACCGCGAGAGTCGAATGAGTGGAAGACCCCTTATGAGTTGTTCTACTCAAGATAGCCATACCTATCGCACTTGAAGGCATATGGCTGCAGGGCCTACGCCATAACATCACAAGCGCAACTCAAACGAAAGAAGCTCCGCAAGCTTGACCCAAGAGCGCACATCGGCTATCTTATTAGCTATGACTCGACAAACATCTTTCGTATTTAGGTCCCGCACAAAGGAAAAGTCATATTAACTCGAGACGTTATCTTTAACGAAGACACATTCTTTAACAGCAAATGTACGGAAAAGGAACTTATTGATAGCGTCGATGACCTGGTCGAGAAGGTTGCTATTCCGCCAAGCCAGCTGAACAACCAAGCTATACTTAAAGAAGACGAGCCAGTCTTTAAATCTGGCAACCATGAAGAAGACTAGGGTGACGATGGGGAAGAAATGGTTCCAGAAAATGATCCAGAAAATGATCCAGAAAATGATCTAGAAGAATATCAGGACGACCAAGCGGACAAAGAAGACTACGAACTAGCAAGAGCTTTGGAGGAAGCATTATGTACACCTCCACCAACTGAACCAGACCAAGAGCAAGATGCAGCGCTTTCAGTCTTCTTACCAGTCGCTAGAGCTGAGAGGGTAAGAGCAGATATCCCGCTAATTGCAGTCATGGAAAGCTGCTTGGAAGACTTTGTCCCAGTTCCAATCGAGACAGCTTATCATAGGAGTTTCGTCGCTAGAATGAAGTTCAAGCCGGAGAAGATACATAAGCGAAACTTACCAGAGGAGCCGAAGACTCTCAGGGATCTCGACAGCCACCCGTTTAAAGAACAGTTCCGCAAAGCACAAGAAGAACATATAGCATCTCACCAATAGATGAAGTCGTTCGTGGAAGTGCCATAGCATCAGGCAAAAGGACAACAGGTGCTAAGCTGTATGTAGGTATTTACTTATAAAACAGACAAGCATGGATACCTGGTTAAGTGCAAAGCCCGTCTTGTTGTCTGCGGCAATCAACAGGCTAGGGGAGATCTGCCGACTCGAGCAACAACGCTTACAAGCATGTCTTTCAGGGCGCTTATAGCAATTGCAGCAGAATACGATCTAGAGCTCGTGCAGATGGATGCTGTAAATGCTTTCGTACACTGCGAGCTAGATGAGCTGGTATTCATGAGAATGCCACCGGGATTCCAAAAGTACGGCAGAGTTCTAAAGCTCCAGAAGGCGCTCTACGGACTACGGAGGTCTCCGTTCTTATAGCAACAAGACCTGACACGAACCCTCCGAGACCTCGGCTTCAGGACTGTTCCTGACGAACCCTGTGTCATGCTTAAAGATGGAGTGATTGTCTTCTTCTTTGTTGACGATCTTATCTGGGCATACCAGAAGGAGAAGGCAGGCAGGGCAAAGAAGGCTATGGAAGGCCTACAGCAGACCTATAATATGACCGTGCTAGGAGAACCGAAGTGGTTTCTTGGAATTCACATCATACGAAACAGAGCCAAGCGATCTATCTGGCTGACTCAAGATGCATATATCGATAAGATTGCTTACCAGTATGATATCGATCTAGAGACCAAGGTTCCTAAGACTCCGATGACAGAGGAAGAATTGTTACCAGCAACCTGCCAAGCCGACTGGCGTTCGATCGAGAAATATTTGAAGAAAGTCGGATCGATATTGTTCGCATCAATCTCAACACGACCCGATGTTGCATTCGCAGCCGCAAGACTAGCTAGGTTCAATCAGAATCCAGACCAGACACATCACAAGGCCGCAGACCGAGTCTTGCAGTATTTGTATGGAACACGTTCACTAGGAATCAGGCTGGGAGGAACAAGATTCCTCAAGAGCTTCCTATATACAAGCGATGCTTCCTATGCAGACAATACAATAGACAGGAAGAGCTCGCAAGGCTATGTAATGATGCTATTTGGAGGACCAATTGCCTAGAAAGCAACAAAACAGTCTACGGTCACTACGTCAAGCACTGAAGCTGAATTGCTCGCTTTGTCTCAGACGGCTAAGGAAGCTATCTTTACAAGCAGGATTCTTAAGGAGCTGGAAGTTCAGATTGACGGACCATTGCATATTGAATGCGATAATGCCCAGACAATCAGGCTCATGACTGAGGAATCAGCCAAGTTGACTACGAAGCTTCGGCATGTGGATATTCATCGACACTGGCTACGACAAGAATACAGGGAGAAGAGAGTCGAGTTCGGCTGGGTCCCAACGTCGAAGATGATTGCAGACGGGATGACAAAGGCCCTGCCCAAGCAACGGCATGCAACATTCATAAAGATGCTTCAAATGGAGGACATTTCAGACCGGATTGCCCTGGAACAGCGAATGGAAGCTATGAAGGACCAGATTGCGAAAACACGCAGCCAGAAGGAAGGCAACAGCCCTGATAAGGAGGCAAGACTCAGATATCAAGGAGGGCAGAGACCCAAAAGACAACTTATAGGGTAGCCAAGTCCTTGGAAATGGCCTCGGCTAAGGGGGTGTGTCACGATGTGTATTTGGGTAGCAGGGCGTGTATATGGCGTGTGCCTGCTATAGCAATATCCTTCTAGCTATTTTAGCATAAAGGGTGTACAGGGACTCAGAGCGGGGACTGGACACAAACAAGAACATACACACACCCAATCAGGTGCCACACACGACAAAAGCTCGTGACATCCCCCTCGCGCGTTGCGAAACACGATAAAACGGTCTTTTGGAAGGGCTTTCGTAAGTCCGTCTGCGATGTGTTTCTCGGTTGGGACATATTGGAGCTCAACGTCTCCATCCGACACCCTTTCTCGGACGTATCGCGGTAGGCGGAAGAACCGAGGCGGTCTTCCAGGTCTGGTAGGTAATTGTAACAGTCTACATAGTCTTCTGGAAGAGTTAGGTCGCAGTAGTCGTCGGACAACAATGGCGGCTGGCCAGTACGCAGGGCTATGTCCTTGTCAAAAATGTAACACAGCCAGAATAGCATGCGTAGTTGGCGTTCTTCCCGTTCTTTGTAGGTTGCTTCGGAGCTAAACGACTTGGCAGGCTTGTATGTGTGTCCTCCGAGCATGAAAACAATGCGACAAGCAATGGCATGCAACATCGCCGCTGATTGTAACCGACCTGAAAATGTCTGATGCATATGCTAGGGGTGAGATTAGCGGTGAATTATAGATCGATGGTGATTTGGTGGAGGCTGGGTAAGCTTATGAGTCCTCGAAAACGTCGGATAGCAAGTATTGCGCCTTGACTGCACATGTATCGCTGTCGATTGGTAGAAGGTCCGCGTCTCGGCCCTGAAAGAGACACATGATGGACACAAAAGCCAGGACACAACCTTTAGCGCTAATGCGCTCGAGGGACAGTGGCCCATCCCAGTCCTCGTACGCTAATATGATGGTCTCTTCAAAGAGGACGCGGTCAATGACCGTGAAGACTAGTCTGAATGCAGAGTTAGTGAACACATCAAGGACCTTTTCCACGACTCTCTTGTCAGGCAGCTCGTGCAGTTCGTCTTCGGACCTGAAAAAGTGCCAGGGCGATAGCGTTGGGGTAAGAGCTCGCTTCTGAAAGCGAATGTGAAATTTGCTGAACGAGACATCCTCGCCAGTTTTTAATGAGACCCATTTGCATCCTTCCTCAGAGAGAATGGGCATGCCATTATAAGAACTGATTTGTCCAAGGTGACATCCGCCGTAGTGAATGTGTCCAAAGGAGATACTGGTGGTGAATTGGCTGCTTGGAGTAGAAATGAAGGGCGACTGTGTTGGGTCATAGGCGGCAAACTGTTCCCCAAGGCTGACTTTGCCCCTAGTTTGCTTCCGCGGGAGCCCACGTGTGCACTCGCAGGCGTGAATGGTCGGAGCTGAGGTGACGGCAGGTGGTGTTGAAGTCGTGGATGCAGTCGAAGAATTTGTGACATTGTCATGTTGAGCAAGGGTTTTTGCAAGAGTATCCTCAATGCGTTCAAGTCGATTGGATAGGCTCTGTTCGACGCTTAATCTGGTCCTGAATGCGAAGAAAGGTTGGCACGCACGTTAGACCGAGGTTCTTGGCCAATGATTTTTTGGGTAGAAGAATGTAAGAGTGTAGAGGTATGGGACTCACTTTGCCTTCGGGTACTTCTTCCTCCCTCTCACGCGATTAAATGTACATGCAAGGCCATGGTGATCACACCAATTGCAGGGGTTCTCAGTGCTTGTTGAGTCACATTGAATCTGGTTGAATGTGTGTTAGTGGCCGGCATTGTTGTGGTTTATTGGATTTGAATCAACAAAGATGGGTCACCACAGACAGATGCAAACAAGCGGGTAAATCCAAGGCCATGGAATGCTGAGGACTGAGGACAGGAGACTGATTTGGAGACTGGTTGGAGATTGAAGATTGGAGACTGCAGCTCCGTAGCTCCTGGACGGATATAGCACCTACCTTTCGTTTGTGGCAGGCGTCGCAGGCGTCGCAGGCCTGCTTATTGACAATGGCAGACCGCATACCACAGAGACCCCCGATTAAGTAAGGATGCGTTGGTAATTGGGGGACGGGACGGACGGAGGCCAGGGGTCCCTTTTTGTCAGCGCTGTCCGGTCCTTGTAAGGCCCGGAGGGCTGAAGGCCTGGAGATGGAGCAGAGGCAAGCGCCGAGACGGAAGTGGACGTCGGGGATAACGTCAAAACCGGCGAAATGGAGGCTGTTGGCTGAGCGGGGCCGAAATAGAGCTGTAATGGAGATGCTCAACGTGCATTCAGTGTCGAGACGAAGGCGCAGTCTGCACACTTGAATTGCAGGCTGACGACACCCTGGAGGCCCCAAATTCGGAAGAACGGACTCGAGAGAAGGCCGAGTCGAAAAAAAAACCCACAAAGCGAGGACGGATCCCGCGAGTTCTAATATAAGATATCCATATCAGGCATTCATGTAATGAGCGGTGGGAAGAGTGAGGAATGCAGTATAGAAGTATCGATCAAGAAGGTGGGGATGCCAATGATGATAGTTTAATCTCTAAAGAATCATCCTTTTTCCAGTTTTCCTTCTTATTCTTATACTTTACATCCTCCATCGCTTCTTTAGTACCTCGCCAGTACTTCTCTAGTGAGTCTCCGGCACTTCGCCTTCCCGTTTTATCGGTATCTCATCCTTCCGAAGCTACAGCTTGTTTGCATTAACTGGCAGTTCTCTTAATGCTACTAACCCCTCTTACTGCGACAGCTCCGTAGCCGAGCTGGTCTGAAGCTGGTTATTAGCGTTGCGCACGATTCCCCCGTAATCCTTCCATAAGCATAGTGGCCGCAGGTCGGTCGCAGGTTTTGGCCCTAGCTGCGTGTACGTTTCCCTTGCGGCTATTCCGCCCATGACACATCAGTCATGCATATCTTCATCAGCAGTCTGCTACCTAGACACAAGTTCCTTAATCCATGTCTTCTACACCGCCCTTTCCGGTACGAAGGCTCAGATGTGCTGCTCGAGTCTGTCACCCTGGCGTACGCCTAGCCGATGATTGCTTGCGTTCCGACCGGCATCAAGAGGCCTCCCAACTCTATCGTGTTGCTTCGCCTTGGCGGTCGTGTTTCTGGTTGGCCCGAATTACAGTTTAAGAAGACCCACAAGCAAGCATTGAGTTCTCGTTCTATTCCTAGGTCTATTTCGCCTTGTTGTGACATTGGTAGCAGGAGACTGAGGAGGAACGCTCTCCAGAAGAGGATGTCCACATAAGCTGGAGCAGGTAAGTCGGCAGCAATGTAGAATGCTAAGGCCAAGACTATAACTCCAGAGTCACCACAATCCAGAACAGTGGCGCTGTCCAGTAAATCTCGGGAGGATTTAGTAGACTTTTGCAATATGCCTGGGATTGCATTCTTCCAGCATCAGACTGAGGTCGAGGATCGTAGAACAGTGCAGGGTGTTCCTTCTGGTTAACGACTCCAAGGACCCAATGATCCTCGCTGGCATGAATAGGGATCATAACCCGGGAATGTCCGTCTGGCATCGTCAGAGCATGAGAATCATCCGAGTCGATCACCGCAATCTCGCCTCCGGTAATACGTTCGACGACCCACATCGTGTCATTGATAACATCATCGGTGTAATTCACTCTCTGGACTTAGGGTGGCGCAACACTCTCCCATGAGCGTGCTTAATGGTCCTTGGCTCGTTTGTTCCTAGGCCACCCGCCTGCGCTTCGTCTGTTGAGCATGTGGATCTCCGGCTCGCTTTCTTTGAATGAGAAAACTAAATTCTCGTACGATGGGGGGTGGCTCTTTCTGCCTCTTTCACAGTGTGGCTATCTCATGCATGCAGGAAAATTTTCCCTTCAGTTCCTGGAAGATGACGTGGACATTCGAAGATGACGTGGACATTGATTCTTGAGGATGTAAGTGATGGTCATGATACGCCGACGAGAAAGAGCAGAGCTCAAGGAAAAAGGATAAAGGTAATAAGATCGTCAAGCCTGATAGGTGAACATCGCTCGACCTAGACTCCCACCTACCAAATAATCACCCACTGAGTATTTCAGTCGCTCCTCTCAGATATGAAGACATTCAAGCTTCTCCCAATTTTCCTAACCCTTTGCAACGCCGTAACCATTAAGCGCCAGACAACCTGCGAATATCCTACTGTTCGTAAGGAATGGCGCTCCTTGACTAACTCCGAAAAGTCGAACTACCTTGAGGCCGTGCAGTGTCTCAAGACTACGCCTTCTCGATTATCGAACTCGAACTCTTCTTCGTTGTTCGATGATTTTCCCAATGTGCATCGGCAGTTGGATCTGGAAAGTACGTTGCAGTTAGACAACGAATGATTGGCTCCTGCTAACTGCTCTTGCTCAGTCCACATAGTAGCTGTATTCCTCCCTTGGCACAGGTGGTTTATCCAACTGTATGAGGACGCTCTGCGAGATGAGTGTAACTACACCGGATATGCAACATACTGGGATTGGAGTCTCGATTATCAAGACCCCTTCTCGTCAGCCGTATTTGACGCAGAACTTGGGTTCGGAGGAGACGGAGATTCTTCTACTGGATGTGTCACAGACGGCCCATTCAAAGACTTGCAGGTCTCGACTCCAAATGATCACTGCCTCCAACGTTCCTTCACGGCATCCACTTTCGAGGAATATGCGGCCCCTGATCTGGTAAATGAAACACTGGATATTGGTATATACTCGCTTTTCTGCCCTGCACTGGAAAGTGGACCCCACAGAAGCGCTCATGGAGGTTCGTTCGCAGCTATTCACATCCTGCAATCTTTCTAACTGCAACCACAGGACTTGGTGGTGATATGTTCCAGAACTATTCTCCCAATGGTAAGTGTCCTCCCCTTTTATGAGTGAACCATTGAGAAATCTAAGGAAGCTAGATCCCATTTTCTATCTCCACCATGGTAACATTGATCGCATCTGGTGGGAGTGGCAGTCAGTCAACATTTCGAGGCAAACTGAGTATGGGGGCAATAGATACCAGGATGACGCAGCTACCGAGGCAACACTGCAGGACGAGGTGCCTATGATAGAAGGTTTCATCGACGAAAGCCAGGCCGTCAAAAATATCATGTGGGTCCAGAGCGGGAGGTTCTGCTATACATACGACAGCTAAGCGGGAATTCTGTATCGGGGCGGGCTGACAAGGAGATGCGGATAAGGTGCTGACGTTCTTGTGTTTTCATTAGCTAGGCCCATTTTCAACAATTGGGCCAGCTTAGTCTCTTTTATAGATGCAGGCAGCTGATCAAGTCGTGGTGGGGACAATGGCTATCAAACCTTCAGTGGCGCTTGATCCACAACAAATGTAGAGGTGAGCAACCCTAAAGCCAAGAAAGCGTTTATTCAGCTTGGCGGGTCACTTACCAGTGTGAGATGGGACAAGACGCAGTTGCCATGAAAGGAGATGAGAAATCGTGGTGGGGTAGTCGGGGGAGAAACTACCGACTTAGCAGTAAGTGCCACAGGATTGGGAATCACTGGCCGTGGTATCTTGCCTCATTTTGAGGTGACACGGAAGATTGCAGCTGTGAGCAGCCGAAAGTGTGTCGCTTGCCCCGCACACCCTGTCAAAGTCGTTGTAAGGTAGACCGGTTCGCTCCGCGCAGATCGCTCATCTCTAAAATTGTGGGTCAAATGACCAGGTTGTGGTTGGTTAAGAAGTGGAAATGCGACGCATTTCTTTCATATCTTTACTGAGTAAGGTCCTGGATCCACCGATGCCGGCCCGGAGTCACGATGGGGGGTTCCGCCTGCTAGATCTTATGTTTCCGCTGTCGCCTAAACATGGCTCAACGCCACCGCACGTACCTCCAAAGGGAACTGAGCCATTGTAGCCTGGCACACCTGGGGAACGTGTTGTTCTGGTGTACAGATGGCTTGCCAGTAGATCATGAGCGACAGTCTCGACTTACTTGGAGGCCGACTTCCCCATGCCCACCATCATGTGGGATATCCTGAATACAATCCCAAGCCGTCTCAAAGCTATCGTTCTCATAACAAGAGTCTACTGCGGCTTGAGACGATGATAGGCTAGCCTCACCACTAATGTTTCGATCAATGGAATGATCTGTATTCAGGTATCCAGGGCCGATGGCGTTGGTGTAGTTTGTAAATGGCCCATCCGTGATACAACCGTCGCTTTCCTTGCCGTCTCCGTCAAAGCCAAAGACAGGATCGAGCAGAACGGACGAGGAGAAATTGCCAGCATCCAAAGTCTCGTCCCAGTACCTGAGCCTCGTTAGTGAGAAGACATCGAACATCCCAACATCTGGTATCTTACGATTGGAAACCCTCGTACCCACACTCTGTCCGGAGGAAGTACTCATGGGCGTACATGAGCTAGCGATGATAGGGCAAGAAAGCACCAACGAGGTGGGTGTAATGAGCTTGGATTTGGTGGTTCGCTTGCAACTCATCGAAGAGCGTCCTGCAATTGGGTAGGCCCACCTTGGGGGGCAGTCGCATGAGGCATTGCTCCGCACGGATATACGCTAGCTTTTCTGGATTCGAGAGCGTATGCCTTGATAAACAGTCAGATTGTGCGCCACGAAAAGTTGCAATAGTTTTACCAAGCCTTCCGTTGGCCTTTGTTCAGGCATTCGGCGCTTGCCTGAAGTAGGAACAAGCCAGTGCTGAGAAAGAGAGAAAATATTGACATAGTGATTGACTATTCCCAATGGCTAAGCAAGTGATGGTGCGAAGTCTAATTGTTTCTCTCCGGGGTATACGAGAGATTGTGAAATGGAAACTATATATATAATATGAACTTCAGGGAGGGGCGGCCGTTCTTCCGATAAGCACCCTTTGCTTCACAATGTTGCATCTAGCAGATAGAAATGATCATATGTATGAGAAGCTCTTGATTTCTTCCTATTTAATGAGGGTCTTTAGGTCGGTCTTATAGACGAAGAGAATGATGATGACCTCGGATGACCTCGGACAGCCGAGAGGCTCCGGATGCCTCGGGGTCTTTGGCTTTATCTAGCTATTGACCTGATTGAAGGGAAACTAGACTGGTGATGAGGCCGGTGACGAGGCAGGTAGCGATGGACGCCTATGATGATGAAGGAAAAGCTTCACTTCCGCCATAACCGTTGAAATCCGATATCCCGATATGTGACACACAACCGCAAATTGGACCGACGATTTATCATATGGAGCTTGCGTCAGCGCTGCTGATCGGAGCCGAGTGTGGATGCTTCCTTGTCGAGTTACTATGGAAAGCCAGCTTCTTCAGAACGTACTAGCGCATTGGCACACGGCCTCCTGACTCGAAGCTGACTAGACCTCCGGCCAGCACCTAATGTTGCAATTTGCTATTCGAGTGCATACAATTTAAATGTATTACTGACGTTTCTAGTTTGATAGCTTCCTAGTCTGGGTTATAGGTTATATGTTTCCTTAAAACCGTTGAAATTTCTATTCCGTATGCTTCTAGTTTATTGTCTCATGATTTGAGGAATACATATTGCGTTATTTAGCACTCTACTAGCAACACGCATATCTATTCGTAGTCATTCCTCTCAGTGAGCAAGCATCCACCTACTAGCTATATGCCTCTTAATCCTTAGTTAAGGTATTAGAGTAGCCCCACCAAAGTCGGCATAAACCTTCCTATCCCCACAGTTCAGAGCGAAACCATCATCCCGAAGCATGCAATTTCAATGACGTCTCCTAACGCGTCATCACCGTCAGTGTAGGATTGAGCATATGCGCCAAGTGATTAGCGAACCGTGTAGTGTGATATGTATAAAGAAATCCACCCATTGTTCGGACCGGAGACGCGTGCCATTGCGGATATAATACTAGGCTGGGAGGTCGAGATGTGTCAGACATAGTTTGCGTATGGGGCCGTCACCGGCAATTACGTTGTGCTGACGCGCGGCCAATGCCGTACAATGCATTAGAAACGATAATTGCTATTCTACCCGACGCCGGAAAGACATGTTGACCCACTCGTGCCGGACGCTAGAATTGGCAGGAAGGTGAAGTTGATCGGCAGGAGAATTCGGCAGAGGCGGTTGCTCTAGTTTCTCGACGACCTTAAGAGGAGCCTTCTCTTCGCAACACAAGCAGGCAAGGGAGTATTGACGACTCTTCTTTCGGACCATTCAAGACGTTTTCTGACTCCGCCTAATACGATGCGGTCCTCAACTACCATTAACCTGGTCTGCCTCTTCCTTGCTACGGCTGTGGCGCATCCTGGCGAAGACCATGTCGCAGAGGCAGCTAGGCGTGGCGAATTTCTACGGCATTCGAAGCGGGATCTGAGCCACTGTGCGGAGCATTTGAAAGCTCGTGGTCATGTCGACCGCCAAATTGCTCGTCGTCGTGAGCTCGTCCACAGTCTGCGGCTAGCACAAGGCCTTGTGGCCCGCGATTTAAGCGACCTCAACAAGAGCCATCAGTCCAATGAGGACTATAGCCTCCACACGCCCCCGGAGATTCTATTTGGAACAAACAACTCGTGTATACTCAGCCCTGAGGTCATTGAAGGCCCGTACTGTAAGTATCATACCTGCGCCTTCACCAACGCAAGTGTCATAATAGTTTGCCTACAGATGTTGCTGGAGAATTTGTCCGCAAGGACATTACCGACAAAGAGCCTGGTGTTCCAATGTTTGTCGACATGCAAGTCATTGATGTGAACACATGTGAGCCAGTGGCAAATACATATGTTGAGATCTGGCGTAAGTCTCTCCCACCTGCGTATTAAAAGAAAGGCTCCTGGTTTTCTAACAATAAGTTAAGATTGTAATTCTACCGGCGTGTACTCGGGCGTTGTTGCCGAAGGGAACGGCAATGCGGACGACGAATCAAACCTAGATCGCACCTATCTCCGTGGACTCCAGCCCACAGACCCTGATGGCGCATCTCTATTCCAATCTGTCTTCCCTGGACACTACGCCGGAAGGGCCACACATATCCATGTCATGGCGCATATCAATGCTACAATGCTGCCCAACGGCACTGTCATGAACACGGTTGCATCACATGTTGGTCAAATTTACTTCGACCAAGATTTGATCGATGAGGTAGAGGAAATAGGACCATACACCGATAACACCCAAGGGCTCACGCGTAACGCCGACGATCTTCTCCTCCTGGAGGCAGCTGAGACAACTGATCCGATCCTGCATTGGGTCTACTTGGGTGAGGGGGTTGAAGAGGGCATTCTCGCCTGGATTAGCTTTGGCGTCGACACTACCTATGTGCGCAACGTCAGTGCCGCCACATTCTACTACAAGGAAGGTGGCGTCACCAACCCCAACGCGGATCCCGTTGTTCCTCAAGCTTAAAAGGAGTAACATGCGGACCGCATTGAGGCACGTTTATGCTTCCTAGAGCACCCAGGGGTATCCGGGAATCACAATCGGGTTGTACGCTTAGCCACACATTGCGGCTTGCCCTATGATGAATACCGTTCGTTGTATTGTAAAGGCGTAGGCTAAGGTCTAGGTATATTTGCTATAGACGCGATTTGCTATGATAGTTTTTTTATATTTGGTGCTCTATTACTGGCTAACGAGCCAGATTAGGATGGCAAGATGAAAAGAAATGCTGGACGAGAGGGGGTGAGCATGCACTTATTGATGGGGCAGGGCGCGAGCTGACTGGGGAGCCCATAAGCTCGCGGTACCCACGATTTTAAAATTTCCACCGGTACCGCAAGCCTATGGGCTCCCCCTTGTCACACAGAGGCGAGACCGATCAGCGGACGAGGAAGAAAGTAGGGCTTCTGCGAGATGCGAACGATAAACTTCGAACTGTAAATAGCCTAACGCACTTGGCCCTATGAGGTTAGGCTCCCGGGCGGAATAAATTTCTTTCATTCATGGGCTCCCCCTTCTTGTGGCCATAATGTGGGGCCTCTCGGCAGGGAAAATACGTTTTTCCATACCAACCGATTTGCCGATCTGCACTAGGCACCGTAAATACAACCATGGAATCTATTTATGATATGGTTTCCCGCCACAAACCATGTGATGGATCCGATACGGGTAATTGTCACGAGCTTTTCTCGTGTGAAGCATATGATTGGGTGTGTGTATGTTCTTGATTGTGTCAAGTCCCCGCTCTGAGTCCCTGTACACCCTTTATGTCAGATAAACCATTACACTAAAAACGTAGCGCCGCTACTGATGTAACAGCTTCTCTTATCGATTGGTCCATAGTGATAACCATACGGGTGCCTTCTTGCAGCAGAATGTTAAGCAGCAGATAGGAAATCTCCTGCGCTGAGTAATCTCTCTTGGCGATCAGCTTGTTCATGAGGCGAGAGGAGAAGGATAACAGGGGCTGAACGTGCGATATATAAGGCAAGACCTGGTCTACAAGCCGGAAGAAAGACTCGGTCTTCTTCTCAGATTTACTGCAATACTTCGCAGTATATATAAGGACTGCCTGTAAGCTAGTGTAAGGAGATATGTCGATATTGGCTAGCCAGCCTAAGATAATCGTAGGGTTGAAGTTATTCACAAGGCTGTCATTCCAGGCCGCCTTAAAGACGTAGTATGACCGGCCTTCTTTCCTGATTACTGCAGCCAGCTCCCGCAAGGCATAAGGGAAGTCAAAATGACACTCTCTCTCTAGATTAGCAACGTTAGCCGCCTCGATATCCGCAGCAGCACCTTCCATGTCCCTCGCCAGATTACCGGTTCTCTTCCTTATGCGCAAGCAGTACGTAGTGCGCCGGCAAGCATGAGGGATCTAACTGTGTATGATATCAATGTCGCCAGAGGTGGCCATTTTGAGGGCGTTCTTTCGTTTACTCCTGCTTTGCCCGCTTGACGGTTGAGTTACGATACAAAGCAACCTCTGGAGATATCTTCCTCTTTGATGCCCGGAGGGAAATATTATTAAGGCACTGGGAATCAACAGCTATCCCCAACTTCTCCTGTTGTCGGTTGCTTTGCCTGCTTACACAAATATCTGCGACAGAAACTGCGTCGTCGCTGGGTGAGCTAGTTCTCGATCTGTCAACCAGGTGCTCGTAGCCTCGCAGTCTCCGAAGCTAACTTTTCTCTTCCTATTCTCCATCATCCAGTATCTCTAGGCACTTCTAGGCCATTTCCTGCAGCTTTTTAAAACTGATAGTATCCCTAAACGAGCGATCCTCATGAACCTTTAATACGCGTAGAAATCGCAGAGCAAAGTAGCTAATATTTACGGGTTTGTTAAAGCCAGCACTGACCACTTCTACTATAAATAAGAGCTTGAATAGCTCTACTAGCTACAGCCTCTATATAGGCTCTAATAAGACATCGAACTCAGGTATAGACTTAGCGAATAGTATTTATATAAAGTATCTATAGTAGTTAAGGTATATTATGTTTTCTTTTAAGATGCTATATCTATTAATTGCATTAATTATACAAAATCTCAGCTTAGTATTAAAGCAGTAGACCTCATCCTTATTATTAATACACCCAATATAGAATGACGTTTACTATAGGCTACTAATACTAAGCTTATGCTTATTTCTTATATCATAGTATTCCCTAATAATAATAAAGTCTATAGTATTACTAAGGCCTAGGATATAATCTTTTTTAAGCTTAATAAATAGCCTGCTTCTATTAAATAAGAAGTAGGGGTCATCATAACCTTTAAGCACGAATCCTTCCCACTATTATATAATAGCTTAAGCGAATATCTTACTAAGCCATTCTACTACGTCAAAAGACGAGAAATTAATTACTTCGCAGGACCTAATATCAGTCTGTCCTAGAATGCAGCAGACCAGAGATTAAAGCCATTATCACCGTTCATCATAAGTCTCTAAGCCGCAGACAATATCATCTAGTAATAGAATATCATAGAACATAATTATAAGATGCTCGCTTAATTCAACGGGTGAATCTCGAGCAGCTCTAAGAAACCGGCCCGATCGTTTTATATATTTGCGAATTTTGTAGAAAAGCTCGATTCTCCTGTCATCGTTCTATACTAATAGCTCGCCCTCTAAGATGCACTGCTTCTTGATTTTATAGCCTGCTGTATTAAGCTTAAGGCTATCCCGCAGTGCCCGATGAATTCTTATGCAGTCGCTGGTTAAGTCTCTTCTACTCTTAGAGAAAATCTTAATGCTAGCTCTGGATTTATTCAGATAGATATGGATTTAATAGTATTCTTTACTATACTTCCTCTCCATACTCATCTATCTCGGCCTAACTAATTAGTAGTAATGCCTAATACTCCTTGCTTTTTCATAGGCCGTACGTAAAGTCATTATCCTAGCTAGCGGCTTGAGTTCCCTACTAGCGACTTCCTTCAGCTTATTACAAGTATCCACAGCTGGCTAGATAGGCATATGCCAGATAGTCAGGCTGCCTAGGAGCCCTATAGCAGCTGGGATTGAATTTTGAAAGTGAAGGAGGTTAGGCATAAGAAAATGAAATCTGCTTATTACTAGCATTTCTAGAACGCGGGCCAGGCTGTAATTCTTTAATATCATGCGGATCATCCATTTAGTCTTAGAGCTCTATAAGACTTAGAATACTTTCGAAAGTAAGTCATTTATACGGATTGACTGGCCATACTTCGTTATAACTCTTTCCTATAGGCTAGCGGATGAGAATGATGATAAGGCTATAATCTGATCGAGGGTATTATTAAGTTCTTCTAGAGTTACCTCTCGGCCGGCTCTGGCTTCGCTATCTATTATAGCTATCACATGCTTAACAGAGGATATAAAGTCTAAAATACTACTAGTTTTCTATCTCTAAAGATCCTTCATTCGGGATGATCTAAGACACTATGCGCATTATATAATCCCTTCCTATTGTCATTCTTATAGGCCGAAGACCCTGTCGGGTCTGCATTCAGGAAAGAGATATGATAAGAATGCAATAGCTTCTAGGCCTCGTTATGGAATGATTGTATTGTGTTCGTTGAACTAGGCAAGAATGGTAAGTGTATTACATTCCTGGATCTTGTCGATGCTTAATGACCTCCTAGAATTCCTCTTGAGTCTCTAGAAGAGATCGTAAAGCAATCTGAAGGGAAATGGCATATTGAAAATATGGCAATGAGAGGAGTGAAGGGGCAAGCACTAGATCTCACGGCGTGTACGAATGTAGATAGTATTAGGGAGCTTTCTGAATATCTGGCTTTCATTTAAGAGTCGGTCAGCATACTTATATAGCTAGTCTAGGCAGACTACTCGTTAATGATTCGCAGGACCCTCGCCGGGGAACCCAGTCTGTTTATGCTATTTATCCCGACTACTAACAGTAGGCACCACGAGGACTCATGACGCCGTAGAACGAGGGAAAACGCAGAGGAAGGGATGTTGGGCAATGGATGACTCGGGCAACACCGGAATGAGGATAACCAACTCGGGAACTAAGGCCATCTCACCGGCATAAAGTCCTTTCGAATGCCTCATTGCTTCCTTCTGCATGCAAGGGGATGCATGAAGTCTGGCTCATACATCACGCAGAGGCGAGGCAGACTTCGGGGAAGCCGATGCAGGGACATTACCTTGGCCTGAGACTGCCTTAGCCAACATCTCCTGCCTGATTAGTGACGTCAAGTTGTCAATGTTAAGCCCCTTCGAAGCCAGAACAGGCCTGATATGAGGCGGCGCCAGCTGTGGGTTGAGGCTAGGACGGATCGAAAGCTCTGTTCATCAAGGCTAGCCATCCCCCAATCCCAAGCGCATATGATTCAATCCAAACTTACTGTGACGCATAAGATTGAATAGCGGAGGGAGCTCACGCACTTGCCCGATGTTGTGTCGCGAATCAGACAACTTGGTCTGGGGTCCCTCAGCTGAGCACTTTTATGAGGATGCCTTAGCATGTTTTATCTAACAAGACTGACCGGACTGGGATTCTGCCTTACTTGACTCCTCGCGCTCTGATACTTCACCTTAGTCCCATTTGCGTAAGAGAAAGGGCTAATCGATGGCCGGATTCTCCCCCTATGCGTCTTTGACCTGTTATCTAGAGGTAGTATCTCTCGTAGCAACGGCCGTCGACGGAGTGGGTTCTTATGCTTAGTTGAATGAGATTAGGCCGGGTCCGGGCAAATTGTCTACCGATCCCAGACTTCTAGCAAAGCGTAAATAGGGATTAATAATAGCAAAGAAATAGAAGCACAGTAGTGAATAGTACACACAGGACAGCAGATTGCTAAAACATAAAATCTAAATATATATTAATAATAGCACTTACCCTAAACAATCACACCACTTCCCTATTATTAACCTGTCTAATAAGGTGGCGAATATAGACTTAGATAATAAACTTCATTACTCTGGCTAATAGTCAGTCCTAATCAGCCAGTCTATCCAACCCTCCCTCTTCTAAGTCTCCAATCCTTTAAGTTACTAAGCCGCCGCCAATCCAGTCCCGCCCCGCACCCACTACTAGAATGCATCCGTCCCTTAATAGGACTATGTAGTAAGCTTCACTACTCTATAATAAGTGGATCGGTGGATCGAAAAAATGCTAGATAACCGTCATTCAGTTACATATATTCCCTGCTTTCTAAGTAGGCATCTCCCTGCTCTTAGTCAGAGAGATGCTTTTACAGTAGTCAAAAAGAGGTCCTTACCTTTAGTTAAGAGATCCCTTCTCTTAGTCAAATCACCTTGTCTTTACGGAGTAGTCAAAAAAGAGATCTGTGCTTTTAGTCAAAAGAGGTCCCTGCTCTTAGTCAAATCAGATCCTTGCCTTTAGTCAAAACAGATCCTTGTCCTTAGTACTGTAAAGAGTGCCAGAAATAGAACCACCCTCGCTGTTCTCTTCTACAAAGATAATTATTCACGAAAGGCATCCCCTCGTGTCAACTGAGGTCCCCCACGAGGGAATGTAGTTGAGGAAATGGGGATACGGTCAGGGTCTGACATATTTGGGTCTGACTGGCATTCGGCCCCATTGGTTTCTTGCCTATCCATTTTTTTAAACCCCGCTTGCTTGTCTCCGCAGCTAGCTTGAATCGAGGCGGCCTGTGGCGAACGCAAATCGGATTGTCGCTCGAACGGCCTCCATATTTGGCGTCCATTTTTGGTCATCAGATGATGATTTCCCTCCAAGATAGAAAAGGAGATATACTTACAGTACTGTACTGTAGCAGCCGCGAAGATTGTCCGCCAATTGAATGTTAAATGGTTTCCCACACGGGCCACATTGGGGATCATGTGGCGATGTACCGTGTGAAGACCTCTTGACACAGAGGAGTCTTAACATTGCCTATCCATTTTTGGCTCCGGCTGACATGGCAGAGATGTAAGGCACGCTGCTCCGTACATAAAAACACCCAATCACCCCCCCCCCCCCCCGAACTTTACGTATCGCAACCCTGCAGGCTGTGTTCATTCAGAATGGGAAAACTATATCTTTTCCCCATCAGATTAGACTGCCGCTGTGCCCAAGTGGCAGCTATTGACAATAAGGTCCATCAGCCATGTTTCATCAAGCCATACTACAAAACGTTATCAATCAGCTCAAAGCTCACGATGCATTGGCACTCAAAGAGGCGTTTCCCGGAGATCTCAGTGTCAACAAATGCTATCAGTCGCGCATCGACCCAGTTGCCTATCTCTCCAAAACTTTCATGCATCCAGTTACGCTGATGTCGGCTATGTTCGATTCTGGCTGTGTTATTAGTGGATCTCGGGCATTAGAATTCTTCATCCCAGGGTCCATCACACCGCAGTCAGACTGGGACTTCTACGTCCCCGGTTACAAAGAATCCGTCGCCGATATGATTAATGTCCTAGCTTTATGTGGCGTGGCTTGGGACTTAGAGGGTGATGCAATCGTTACCGTTTTGACCCAAAGTGGAACTGTGGAAGTTGCCGTTAGAACCATGGAGGCCTTGTCATCATGGATGTCACAGTTGGATGCAGCCACAGCAACCACATTGATGGGGGAGAGCTTGTATCAAGTCTTATCGGCCTTTCTAAGATCCACACGGAGCTCTTGCGATAAAAGCTACACTATCAGCATTGACCCAGACAACCAAGTGGTGGTCATGCCGAACCATCTACCAGAGTACGATGACGAAGGGCTGAGACTCTCACAGCAATCAAAGACTGGTACCAAGACCTCGGAGTGGAATAGGGCAAGCATCCTTGTTACTGCAGTCGTAATTAAATGAATGCGTGTTCACCCGTTATCTCGGCGTCCATGTCCGCCATAAGCCGCCTCTCCACGCCTTTGATGTGGGGCATGGAGCGGTGTGGATGCGTTGCTAGTGGCTGGCGGTTCTCGAGGCGATCGAGGTTGACGTTGTACTTCCTTCCCAAGAAGGTTGATCCTGGGACAGACTCTATCACGGGACCAAGTGCTTGACGAAGAGGTCTCAGGGAGCAGAAAACCATTCTGTCCCCTAAGCCCCACAATCCCACGCGTGGGCATTTACACATCGTGATACGGGCCCGCTGACACAAGTCTGCTCTATCGCTAATTCCCTATTGCATATTGCTCTTCTCATCAGAGTCAAAACTCTCCTGCAATGCTTATGCCTCGGCTTCCTGCAATCGCCGTGGGCAACGGGCGCTTGTTGGTGACAGCAGATTCTCAGGGCGAGGTCCTCAGTGCCTGTTGGCCATGCATCGACTCTCCGAACCAGTTTACAGCCTTCTATGTCCGGCCCATCTCTACCAACGGAACAACGAACGGAACCTCGAACCATGTTCCAGAGCGGCCGCTTCCCAAGTACCTTGAAGGCACCAACATAGCATCTACCCAGAGCCGCGAGAGGCTTGCCTTCACCGAGCGAGCAATAGAGCGTTCATCTTACAGTCGAAAGTAAGACGTCTTAATATGCCCCGACACGTCAAGATCCAGAGGGTCAGGAAGACTTCAAGTAAGAAAAAGGTGCTGTTAAGACAGCTAGCCACACCGCCTTCGCGAGAAAGTATTTATGGGTCGAGGAGAAGTCAGCCAATAGGGTGTTGTAAAAAGTCATGCCCCCCCATCAATTCCCATTTTAAATATTAAATTAATTCTTTTTAAAATACAGGGGAAGGCGCACGTCCGCCGGGGGACGTTGGAAGATGGAAGCTGGGCGTGACGGGCAAGTTGGCGGCTCCCTTGCGCTGAGTAGCCTTTCGATACGAAGCTTGCAACAAGAGCTTGTTTTACACTAGTGGGTTGTTGCACGTGTTGAGAAGAGGGCGCGGTTTTAAGTGGTCGGCTCCGGGTGGGTGGATAAAGAGACTTGACCAATAGAGACTAGCAGAGATCAATCAGTCGCCATACGAAAGAGGGAAAATTGTCAATTTGATGAGTATAAGAAGCTGCCATGCTAAGATGTCCTGGTGTTAAGACCATTGGACTTTTATCACTCGCATTAGTGTTGAAATCGCACGCTTATTTCTCCTACATATCAATCTGTAAGTTTTCCAAGCCTAATCCAACAGCCCAAAATACCACACACTATCACTATACTAGGCTACTTAAAGTCTCTTTGTCGGATGCCTCTTGTTCCTGCCACCTGGTTCAGTAGTTGATGACCGCATATTAGGACGAACGGATGATCGGAGTGTGGCAGATATGCCAGGTGATCGAGAGTTCTCCTCTCCCTTCACTTCACCTTCTTCATGGTCATTGTTTTCATCAGAGTCTATGGATGTTGAAGGGGAGACTGGTGATCCTGCAATGACTGGAGATTTTGCGGTAGGCACATTAGACCTCCTGAGTCTCTTGGGGGCGGGACTGTTTGAACTTGACGGAGATGATTGAGATGTGGAGATTGCAGGCCTTTTGTTCTGAGATGGAGTGGCGGGCTGTTAGAATGGACCTCCCTGTGACGATTTTGATGATTGTGACTGTGAATGTTGCGCCTGTGAACGTTTCTTTGAGGGAGACTTGAACATAGACCTAATTGCTGCGAAGCCGCTAGCTTGGGATGGGCTAGGTTCGGTTTTAGAAGAGGAGACTGTGTTAGAACCAGGTACAGGTGGCGTGCTCTTGTCCGGAAACGTCCAAGAGTCGGGAACGACGATGAAAACATAGTCCTTCTCATCAACTGGAGGGGCAGTCACCATAAGACGATGGTCAAGCAGGCCAACTATCTTGCCGACGCAGTTGAAGGGAACACCCGGAATAAACTGTGTATCTTTCCTATCTGCCATCTTCTTGCAGAGGAGAGAGAATGGCAAAGCGCGAATAGGAAAGAGAATAAAAACTTGAAAGGGGTGGAAGCCTTTGAAAGGGCTCTTTGATGGCTGACCCGGCGTGATGTAGGTACAGCACTGGATAAATGCACAGCATCTCAGCTGCGCATCATCCAACTGCGGGACAGAGTCCTTGATTAAGTGGGTTTGACCTGTCCCGAGAACTTGCCCCGCCAAAGAGACAACCGGTGGGATAAGTGGAAAGCCCTCACCATTACAAAGAGTTCGTGGGTCAATGCTATTAGTTACATTAGTGGCAAGCGCGATAGTAGAACTCGAGCTAAGGGGAAAATAATAAGTCTGCTTACGCTTGGTATCCAAAGTCGCATATGAGAACAACTAGAACCTTGTACACTTCGCCATCACCATCTTCATCGGTGAAAACATCAGGCTCCCGCAGCACCCACTCCAGTGCGTAGGGGTGTACTTTGCCAGTGAAATGGAACCACTGATTCTGCCACTCCGATTCAACAATCTGCTGGTTATAGACAGAGAGGTTGAGACTAAAGTAAATCGGCAGTGGGTCAGGGGATCGATACCCTTCAGGACGCAGCACAGAATATTCAGGCAGTGTCATATAGGGAGGGGGTGGAAGAAAAACCCTGCCAAGGACTTCAACATTAAGGCTCTTTATAAGTTGTTCATCTGGTGTAGGAAACCGCGTTAGAGTATCCAGCTGACCAAAAAAAGACATAGTCATATCACTACCAAGGTTTTTCAGAGAGTCATGAGGCATGCGCGGAGGGGGATGACCGCTAAGAGTGGAATTTGAGGTAGAACTTGAGGTAGAAGTAGATGAAGACATGATATATTAAACTAGCAAATGTTTTAAAAAAAAAAAAAAAAAGGGAAAGCAGTTAAGATTACGACTTTATAAAAGAGAGAGAGAGAGTGTGTGTAGTTGTAAGATTGGCATGCAAATGTACAGAACAAAGAAGAAACACATCTGATATTTATAATCGATTAAATGATATAGTATATACAATGCGAAGATTGATACCACTTAGTAAAGATACTGTATTTCATTGCGCAGAGAGGATGTGGCATCGCCGATCTCCATCCAACATTTTCAGCCAAGAGCTACTATCCCTGCCGATGTGGATACTCGCACAATTGAATTGATCAATTAAGATAGATGGTGAACAGATGTGCTTTTTCCATGAGTACAAAGGATTGGCCAAAACGTCAGCACATGTCGCCGATCGCAGTAAAGCATCTTGAGGTAAGAACCTTGATGCCTGTCAAGTGGATACTTGCACAGCGGAACTGATCAATCAACGTAGCTGTTGAACAGAATTGCTTCTTCTATGATTACAAAGGATTGACTAAGAAATTAATGCATGAAAAAAAGAAGAAAAAAAGAAAGTATGAGAGCTGAGCAGTATTTGATAGGTAGATAAAATAACGTAGTGTGTATTATATCAATCACATAGGTGCCCATCGATATTACCATTACAACGAAAGAGAGTAAAGGGATATTTTGATCTATTAGTATATTAATACTGCAGCGACTATATGAATAAGAGGGTGGGGGAGTATGATGCTATATTAGTATACCGGTATAATAGCATTCCGACTAGATAATGGGATAAATAATCAAGCCCGATATTATTAATATTAGAAGAATAAGAGGGTGTAGGAGTATGATGCTCTACTAGTATACCGGTATGATAATGCTCCGACTAGATAATAGGATGAATAATCAAGCCCAACGTTGAGTATCATGAAGATAAGAGGGTGGAGGAGTATGCTGCTCTATTGGTTTGCTAATCTAGTAATATTCAGAGGTGATAATATGTTGAATAATCAGCTCCGATATTACCACCCATGACAAAAACCAGAGGGTGGAGGAGTATGATATTCTACTAGTATACTAACGTAACGATACTCTAAGTAGATAATAGGATGAATAATCAAGCCCGAAGTTAATCACTACGAAAGTAAGAGGGTGGAGGAATATGATCCTCTATTAGTATACCGGTATGATAATGCTCCAAGTAGATAATAGAATGAATAATCAAGACCGAAGTTAATCATCACGAAAGTAAGAGGGTGGAGGAATATGGTGCTCTATTAGTATACCGGCGTGATAATGCTCCGAGTAGATAACGGGATGAATAATCAAGTCGATATTGGGATGAAATTGGAAGAGTAAAGAAGACCATGGTAGGATAGACCCATCATTTATTGGAAGGTGGGTTAAGACAATGACGATAGACGATATTACCATATAGTTTAATAAGTATAATAGAGATAAAAGATGACGTGGGAGTATCGGGATAGAATGGGATCAAGAGCGGAGTAGGACAGGTTAGTGTAGGAGAATTAAACTCTGCCTCAGAATGTACCGATCACAAAACAGCATTGTAAATAGCATCAGCCTTTATCGTTCATATTTATAATGATATTTAGCTTAATACACACGATTACACACACTAAGAATATACACCCTAAGAATACACTACATACACTATCTTGTAATGGATTCGTCATTATCTGCTCTACTTGAAAGGTTGCGTGGTCGAACGCCTGGCAGCACACTCAGCAGTCTCAGGCTGAAGACATACAATGATATCTTTAGTGCAAGAAACTCGAATAGAAACGCAACACCAAGAGAATCACATTCTACTATCCAACCAAGCACACCCGGTCGTATTCCGGGTGTCCAGGTTATGGGCCCGACATTAAGGAGGTCGCTCCCTACTGTCCAACCGAGTACACTTGGTAATATTCCAGAACCCGTACCTATAGACGCGGCACTAGAGGGACCACAATCAGCGGACCAACCAAACAAAGCAGGTAATCACCAACAATACCAATCAAGTGTAAATCAAATCGACAATGCCAATGCGCAAACACAGGCGGCAGGAAACTGGATAAGCCGGCCACCACCAGGGAGCACGACGCCGACACAAGTGCCTCCAAGAAAAAGAGGCAGACCGCGAGGTTCTCGTGCACCAAGACGGAGAGATGTTCGAGAAGGAAATCGGGTGCAGGAACATCAGCCAAGTGCATACCAAGTCGACACCACCAATACTCAAATACAGGGACATGAAAGCTGGATGAGTCGACCGCCGCCAAGGAGTACGACACCACTGCAGGCGCGTCCAAGATCAAGAGGCAAACCGCGAACTTCTCGTGCATCAAGAAGGAAAGATGCCCGGGAAAGAAACTGGCGGCAAAGGAGACAAACCCAACAGCAAAGACCACTGGTTGCCGTTGGGACCCCTCCAGCCGGTTCCCAGATGCCCTCTAATGCTCCAGCACAGCAACTACAACCTATACCAGCGCAACCGCTCATAGCACCAAACCCCGCACAAGCTGCAGAGATAACCAACGCGAGCCAATATCACCCGCGCAATGCACTGGGCATGCAGCAATGGATGAGCTCTCTAAGCTTTTCAGATGTGGATCAATATGGCAATCCAAGGCGTGGAATTAATCAACAGAAACAAGGACAAAACAATCAACAAGAATCACACTCAGAAACATTGCCAACGCCTACAGAGGTAGTAGAGACGACCAGTACAGGCAGATCTCACCCAGAGGATAAAGTGGATCGACGTGGATATATAGCAAGACTGAGGTTTCAAGATGGCCAACAGGAACTTGGTGCAAAACGCAAAGCTGATCAACACGGACAAGAACAAAACAAAAGGCAAAATCGAACACGGGTTGAGAACAGCAACCTTGAAGAGCAAACCCAGGCATTAGAGAGGGCCATTGAGCATCTGGAAGATGAATTTACAGAGAAGGAGAGAATATCCTACACAAAGGATTGGTATAAGCCGGTCCCCCGTGAGAGGAACATATCCACAGTGATGGATTTTTATCAAGCATTTCACAGAATCGACACCCTACCCATATACACATGCATAATATGCTATCAGAAGATCAGCACGATGGAGATAAAAGAGCTGAGCTGGGACGAGTGGACAAATAGCGCCGCGATGAATAGCTGCCGCACGTATTCATGTCCAGATTGCTTCCCTGTTAGCAAGGCTATACCGAGCTGCGAAAACTGTGCCATGAAGATCCGCGAATGCAATATAGCACGGGGCGGGAATTTGCATCAAGGACTTGGTTGCGAGCACATGTACCCGGATGCTCTCAGAGACTTGACGTTGATTGAGGAGAAGCTGATTGCACTCAACACCCATTTCGGCTTCATTGCAAGAATCAAAGTCACAAAAAGCACCAAGCAGAGCACGGCATATGCACGCCATGTAAAGGGTCACATAACTGTGTTTCCAAACAGTGTTCAAGACTTGGTTACCACAGTACTACCACATCCGCTTCTACAATCTTTGGAGGACATCCATATATCCTGGCATGGGCCGCAGAGACCAGCCCCCAGCGATCTATCCAAGTTGCTCTCAGTCCGGCGAGGAGCTGTGGAACGGGCGTTGCTTTGGCTAAAAGAATTTAACCCCCACTATCGGCATATCGAAATCGACAAAGCCGAGTTGGATAGCTGGGGAGAGCCGGCGCACGGGGTTCCGAGCGAGATCTATGACAGGATAGAGAGAGATGAACCATCAGCATGGGAAGAAACACGAACAGCGCATATTATCCCCCCAGAAGAGCGTGGGATGGATGACACTGGTCCCCAGTCACTCGAAGAGATTGTGGACGGGCTGGGCCGAGCGTATGATGAAAATGATGTAAGTTACGACGAGGATCGGCAGTTCTATGACGAGCGCAGTAGGGAGGAGCTCGAGTATGAGGGGATGGGAAGCTTTCTTGATGAGATCCTTGCATCCGGTATGTTTCCACTGGATACAGCACCGCGAGCGACCGATGCCGATAAACTGCAATTTGCCATTGATACAATCAGAGGTGGACACACAAATGCGCAAGCACAGCCGCCCAACCAGCCGACTGGGAGTGCGCAGGATTCGCACTTTCAGCCATATATTCACATTTCAAGAGGCAATGAGTTTGCAAATACCAATGATCTCTGGCATCTTGCAAAAGCATTTCCAACACTATTCCCGTTCGGTTTCGGTAGGCCACGGTGTAAGGAAGAGATGGAATCGGAGCTGTGGAAGAACAGTGTCCAGCTCACAGGCCATGTCCGTGATAGAGACAGTATTGGAGAGGGTGGAGAGGGTGGAGAGGGTGCGATTCCGCCAACACGTAACCTCGGACTTCACGCATAGATGCAGAAAGTGCTCCAACGACATGGTGGTCGCTTTGCCAATCATTCGGCATTTTCATTTCTACTATTCAACATAGAGGTTCGGTCTAGGAATAGAGGAGTAAGTATGGTGAGCGTGCGACGGAACGATTTTCCGGAGGTTGAGAGGATCATTCAGTCGTTAACACTAGACAGACTGGCGGAAGTGCAAAAGGAGTTAGAGGCTGGCGGGAGCACCCGAGATGAAGATATCAAAAAGCTCCTGCGACACATCTCATACTTTGGCTACAAACAGGCCTTGTCGCAGGAGTCGCGGCTAGCCATGCGCAGAAAGATTAAAGCGCTCATCATCAGATACGGTATACCGGCGATTTGGTTTACGCTGAACCCTAATGACATTACGAACCCAGTAAAACTACGTCTAGCGGCATACCGAAAGGAGGACAAGGCTAGCGCGGAAGCAATCCTACTTCAGGCCCTTCAGGATAAGTATAAGAGAGTGAAGCTGGCGATAACTGACCCCATAAGCTCTGCCATCTTCTTCCACCGCGAAGTAGAGATGTTCTTTGAGCATTACGTCAAGGTTGGGGAGGAATCTGTGTTTGGTCGGATCGGACAGTATTTCGCCGCTGTCGAGACCAACGAACGCGGTGCTCTTCATGTCCATGGTTTGCTATGGCTCGAGGGGAACTTGGAGCTCGGAAACTTCATCCGTGCTCATAGAAACGGGGAGGATGATGAGAGTGCGGCGATGGAACGGGAAGGAATCCTGAAATATGTCGATTCTGTCTTTACCGAGGTATGTGCATCCATATATCCACGTAACCAAAGGTCAACGTAGGTCGGAAGCTAAACTATTATCTAGGATCTGGATGAATCTGCTGCCTTTAGTGAGGAGAGCGAGACTAGGGTAGTTTACGACAACATATCCCACCTGATGACCGATGCAGCGCGCTTCTCTGAACAGTTTGACGATGAAGCCCACTTTTGCGTGGGCAGGGTCCAGATGCACGTCCATACCGCAACTTGTGTCAAATACTCTCACAACAAGGAGGGGGACAAGAAGCCCACGTGTCGATTCCATGCGCCCTGGAAGCTCTTTACGAAAAGCGAATTTGGCGCGGATGGCATACTTCGGCTCCAACGCTCACATCCCATGATCAACCGATGGAACAAGTCAATGGCGGTTGGGTTGCGGCACAATCACGACATCTCCTTTATCGGAACCCAAAGCAAGACAATGGCGCTGATATACTACTTGACAAACTACGCCACAAAGATCCAAGATCCGATCTGGAAGAAAGTGGCTATAGCAGCAGAGCTCTTTCCGAGTATCAGCACAACCAGCGCCGTCGGGCTAGGTGCAACAACTGCAAACTACGAAGCCAAGGCAAATATAAACCGCCAGTATCTGATGAGAATCGCAAACCGAATATTCACCAAGCAGCCATTATCGCAAGTAGAAGTGATTGCGCACTTCCTGGATTACCCAAGTGAGTTCTCGAGTACCAAACAATGGTCATATGTAAATATATCAACGATATACTGGGCAATACTCCGACGCTGGCAATATCTCCAGCAATGCAGTAGCACTCTAGGCGACGACGACGATCGACCTATCGAGAACATAGGTGGCAATGGCAACGGCAATAATGCGGAAGCCAGCGCGGAGAGGGTCTTGGTGGGAAGCAATGGCAAGAAGCTACCATACATTGAAGCCTACCACCACCGTGGAGAGGTGCTGCAGACAGTATGCTTCTATGACTACGTATCGCTTATTAAATTACAAAAGAGGATAGATTCGTCTTCCAAGGAGTTGGTGAAGATAGAATTTGAAAGGAACTGGAAGCCGGGAAGGGACTGGGTGCAGGTTCTAAGACCCCCGGGGAAGTATGCAGTGCCGTGCATTAACGGCTTTCTCGATATGGACTTTGATATTGATTCAAACGCAGACAAATACCGCAGGTAAGCACAAGCCATGTAACAGTACAGATAAACGAGGAGCATGTACTGATATTAGTACTAGAGCTGCAGTACAGCACCTTGCACTCTTCGTACCATGGGAGAAGTTCACTACAGCAGCGTCTGGTAACATCAACGAAATCTGGGAGCAATGGAGACGGCGACTGCCCGAAAGACTCCAGACTATCGCAGGCAACATCCAGCTCTTGAAGCGATCAGCGGAAGATGCGCGGCGAGATGCAAAGCAGTGGACGGCTGCGGGGGACGACGCCGTTTTGGATGATATCGACGCTATAGGGTATGATCTTCAAGATCCCACAGGCCCAGTAAAAGCATATCGCCCAGACCAAGTTAGCCAGCTTGGCCGATTGATTGAGACAGTACGAGGTGCTACAGCCCCCAACCAGGTGACCGCTGGTTCGGAGCATCTTTTGCAGATGCTAGATCAGCTCCGCGAAGCCCAAGCAGATATCACCGACTTTGCGGATGATGTCGAGACTGTCGCTTCCGCAGAGAATCCAGAGCAGTACCAGCCAACCATGGTAGCCAGGAGCAAGCTCCCAACGCAACGTCAGCTTAGAGGGATCAAGAGCAAGCAGGATCAAGCTGACAAGGAAATTGTGAAAAGAATCCAAGGTACTGATGGAGCTCAGATTACGCAAATCACAGCTGCCGGCGCAGAAGCATCACTGAACCATACCTTCGCGGGGGCGGGAGAAGATATTATAGAAATGTCAGAAACAGACACCCGGAACACCCCAAGACCCAGTGCCAGGGTCGCCTTTAGACCGTCGGCAACATTTCTCCATGCCGGTCGGGAGATTGCAAGGAGGTTCACCTTGAACGAGCGGCAGGAAATCGCCTTCCTTTTAGTGTGTCGCCATCTCGACACCATCCCGGACGAAGATGACAGCGATGATTTCGGTAGCAGTAATGTCGAGAACAATGATAACGCACAACTATGCGAGTTCCTGGGTGGGGAGGGCGGCACTAGGAAGTCCAGGGTCATCGAGGCGTTAGCGGAATTGTTCGCTAGCAAAGACATATCGCACAGGCTGCTCATGACGGCGACATCGGGGGCCGCAGCAGCGCGGATCAACGGCGTGACTATTCACTCCGCCTGTGGGATGCAACCCAACGCATCCGTCGGCAATTCCGACGATGGCAGCACGGTAACCTACGTGGACGGTGATGCCCGAAGAAGATGGAGAGAAAAGTGGCTGCTCATCATTGACGAGGTGAGCATGCTGGGCCTCCAGACGCTCTCCAACATCAACAAGCGACTTTGCGCCTCCCGAGGATCGAACCAAGATTTTGGCGGCATCCCAGTGGTTCTACTATCAGGAGATTTCCACCAATTCCGCCCAGTGCAAAACAAGTCGCTATTGACACCATGGTCCGCCCTCAGGATTGCGGACGAAATGAGGGCGCACGCACTCTGGGCTTGATTTACCACCGTCGTTATGCTCACCGAACAGGTGCGCGCAGCGGGGGACCCGGAGCTGCAGCGGCTGCTGTCTCGGATCCGGCAGGGGCAGCAAGACGAGTCCGACATGGAGCTTCTTAATAGCCGGTGCTTTCAGGAAGGCCGAGCCATACCATGGGGCAAGGGCATCACAGTAGTTACACCCCTCAACAGCACCAGATGGTGCCTGAACATGGATGCGGTCTTGGCCTTCCAGAGGCACCACCAGAAGCCAGTCCGGATATTTCTACCCCAGCACCGTTGGGGTAAGCCCAGTACATTACCGGTAACAGAGGAAGAAGCCACGCTCATAGCCAGTGTCAGAGATGACAGCAAGATCTGTGTGCCGGCCACATTCATGTTCGTGCCTAGCATGCCGGTAGTAGTGACAAAGAATATAAACCCAGGCCTCAAGCTCGTCAACGGGGCCAAGTACAAAGCACTAGAAGTTATACCAGACGCCAAGAGATTCCCAGGGTATCAACTCGCCTCGAACATTATCCTCCACTTTAGACCACCTGCCGGCATCATCCTGTCGTCTGAGTTAACCAAGAAGTTCAAGTTTGATAACATGCCACCAGGCACGGTCCTGCTTACTCCAACAAGTGCCCAAATACCCATCGAGAAGAAGAAGAGGGCCAAGAAGAGGCCTTGGCAGAGGCACGAAGTGAGCCGGCGAGGACTTCCCTGCACTGCAGCGTTCGCATGCACCGATTACAAAATCCAAGGCGAAACCCTGCTCGAGATTGCACTAGAGCTGCAAGGAACCAGAACAAAGCTGAATACCACAACTGGACAACTCGAGGCAGGAAAGTGTGATCCGTATAGCCTGTATGTACAGCTATCGCGGTGCACATCGCTTGATGGTATTATGTTGCTATCAAAGGCTCGGGTGCAGGACATAGTCAGGAATAAAATACCACAGGAAATGTTTAATAGCGAAACTAGGCTAGAACAGTTATGCGAGAGGACAGTAAATGAGGCCCGATTATCGTTATTATCATATCCATCTGCACAATACTAGATCCAAATCAACTTAATACATTACACCTAGTTAACTCAAGCGCAAGAGAAAATCTCATAAAATATCAAGACAAGAGCAATAATACTAGTTATCACAAACCGAGTTCCCACGTGCATTTCACGTGCATTTCACGTGTCTCTTAACAAGAAACCCTCAAAAGAAGACTCCTTTACACTTAATCTCAGAGAGCGAATGAGAGTTCACATGTGCGGATTGCTAAATGAGGAAGAGAAGATTGGCACCTCTGGGGGCATTCAGATGGGGTTAATCCGGACCAACAGGAGGTGCAGTTGCGGTCACTAATCGGGTAATCACTTAATCGGGTAATTTTGCAAGGGGGCCAAAATTTTGGGGGGGGAATCCCAGAGCTTAAGAAGACCTTTCGTACCGAAAGGCAAAACTAACGTAACTATAGCTTTAACTAAAATTAGAATATTCTATATGCTTATTAAAGTGCATGCTGCTATTCCCATTAAGCAAACTCAGGGCTCGCCCCTTACACCCAAGCGGGGGGGAAGTTAACCGAAAGTGCCGCATAGTGGCGCGCACCAATCCCCTTCAATGACCTTTGTCTGCTGCGGTGCGATTTCAGGATCAGGAGTGCATGATAGAGCCAAAGAATTAGATGACCAGCTGGATGGAGGGGGAGAGAGGTGGCGTTTAGTTTTCAGCTTTCACTAGAGCGTGGAGATGAATGGTCGAAATGCAAGCCACAAAACGCCAAAAACGAAAGACACGACCACCCACAGGCGAGGAAGGCTGTTTTTACGGGTTTTAGTCCCAGCCCTGGCGGTCGATATGTTCTTGGTTTGGTCCGCGCGAAATTCTGATCCCAGGAAAGGGTTCGGATCACTCATTCCTCGTCCCCGTCCATCCGATTATGACAGATCGTATTATTCCACCCTGGCGGGCCCTCCCAAAAGGTAGCGCCCTCTCCAAGGTCGGAGAAGCATGCCAAGGTGAGCCACCGCAGGGTCGAAGGATGTTTTTGGCTGGTTCCCATACAATTCATTTTACCAATCCCGGGATCTGAATCTTCCCTGATTCTCGTTTCAAAGAAGCTCTGAGAGAGAGCATGACTTTGGATCCCAAGGTGGTTGGCTCTCACCCTCCGCCAGATGTAACGCCAGACGTGACGCCAGACTTTGTTAACCACTAGGTCATGGCCGATGCCGACGAAGAGCACTACTGCAAAGTCATCATAAAAAGCAATTCCTGTCTACCTGTATGGAAGACCCGGTCAAATGATCTTTCCAACATTAAAGGCGCCACAAGACAAAAAAGCGGGCCGAGCACACACACATCATTGCCTGTGTGTCGCAGCGGGGGGCCGCCATGCAACCTTCATGTTGCAATCAGACAGAACACTAAACCAGCCACCTCGCACCTCTGCTTTGCTTGGGACTTCGTTCGCAAACACATGACTCAATCTCGGGTTTTTGTTCATTGCCCCGTCTCGAGTGCATGCAAATCTCATATGACAGCGGGATATGTAACTGTTGTCGCCGTCAGACTCCATTAGCCGCGTTATTTCCTCAGCAAACCTGGGAAGCTCCGGGCCCAATGCAATGGTCAAATACTTCATCTTCATGTGGTTGTGAGGTTCTAGGGCGTACAGCGCTAGAGCGTGGGCGAACAGTCGCTCCTCGTATTTTCGAAGAGCAAGACGGGATTTCCCAGTTTAATCTAACGCTTTGTTACAGTGGCGTGTAAGCAAACGCCACGTCGAGTCAGTCAAGAAGCATTGATGACTTCGATCCCAGGCTCACGCTCCCAACGAATGTCACCGAATTATCTTGGACAAGATATATACGAGTGGAGATAGCTCTCAAATTCTCTCGTACTCTCCGTCCATTTTCCCCCATATTCCAAATAAAGCATTCGCAACTATGGACGACCTACGCCCTTCGATCTTAGGGCTAAATATCGCCTTAATGATTCTTTCGATCCTCGCTATCACAGCGAGACTTTCCACCCGGGCCTTCATTGTTAAGAAAATCGGAGCGGATGACGGTTGGTGCTCTTCCTGTAACGTTGCTTACAAATGGCTTAGTGATAATAACACAGTTCTCATTTCGATCGCATTTCTTTTCGGCCTGGCACTCTCGACACTCTATATGCTCTGTAGGTCGTTTCAGCTTTGATGACTTCGCCTCGGTCTTTCCTAACGCCAAACCAGCCACAAGATATGGAGAGGGGCTCCATATTGAATACCTGGAACCCACTAATGTGCCAACATACACTCAGGTCATGTTGTCGCAAGGCGTGAGTCGACCACACTCGCTCTGTAATTCGGAGATTAGCACTAACCAGTGAGCAGTTAATTTACGGACTCTGTCAGATGTTTATTAAGCTATCCTACCTCAGCCTTTACCTGCGAATCGCCCCGCATAAGACCTACCGACTGGCTTTATACATCTCGATGGTCCTGGTTGCTGCCTATGGCATTTCCGGTGCCTTGGTATCCATGTTATTATGTTTGCCTTTCGAGAAACTCTGGCAGCCAGATATCCCCGGCCACTGCATCGACATAAACACATTTTACATGTTTAATACGACCACAAACATTGTCTTTGACATTGCCATCTATATTATGCCACTACACATCCTCTGGAATCTGAATTGTAAGTAGACAGATGTTGGTGGCAAACACAATCTTGACCATTCGACAGTACCAAAAAGGCAGCGGATGGCATTGGTATTGGTGTTTGCATTGGGTTTCGTGTAAGTGTCTTCTCGGCCAAGTCAGTGAGTGATTTGCCCTGGTTTCTAACGGTAACAAGTGTTTTAATTGCAAGTGTTTTCCGCCTGGTAACTCTTGTGCATTTGTTATATTCCCCAGATTGTAAGTCTCTTCCCTAGCCTTCCCAAACTTAATGGCTGATGGTGGATTTAGACCGCGGAGATAATACCTGTAAGGAAACTTCAATCTACCTTTGAATATCTACTGACAGTAACCTAGGGACGACTGTGCGCCCCCATTGACACATCTTTACCCCATCGCGTGGTTCTAACTGAGATACTAGGTTGAATCATTGAACTGGTCATCTGTAGAAATCCATCTCGCCCTCGTCTTATCTTGCACGGGCGCATTTAAGACATTGATTCAGAGATTCCTTCCAGGTCTTCTTGAGATAACTTCTCGGTCAACACAGAACATCATCTCTCGGAGTTGGCCACGCCGTACCAATCATGGTGGAGGTTACGTGCTCCAGTCTGTCAGCCACAACGAGCCGAGCGTCAACACTACTGCAGGGGAGTATTCCAACGAAGCTGATGAAATTGGAAGTCAGAAAGCGATTGTCGAAGATGTGGAGATGGTCAGGTTTGAGGGGGCAACCTCGTGTCACTCTTTGAATTTGAGCATAAGCGACCAGGCTGGAAGCAGGCAGTCGCCCACGGAGCAGGGCAACTGGTAGAGTACTTTTGGCTCAGGCAAGCAGCTATAGAGGCCTGTTGGATACAGTGGTTTGCGCATAAAGAATCCTACCACGCTATCATTACCGCGCCACCGGTGTCTCCCAGGTGTCTCCCATTCGTGAAACGGCCCTTGGCTCCGCCCAGGAGGCGTTTCGCTCGGCCCCTCCCCTTCCCCGCCTCCACCATATTAGCCCCTGTCCGGAGGCTTTTCCGCCTTCGGGGAGCGTAGCCCTGTTGAGTGCAGTACGGATATGCTGGTGAGATATGACAGAGCGAGTCACGCAGCCGGCTGCAGCGGATCCTATCCCCGTGCAAGACCGGCGAGTTTAGGTCACAACCAAACGTTCAAGCCTTAGCGTGCAGCTTCCGCGTCTCACCTCCCATTCAATGTCAGAGTCCCACTTGATGAGTCCGCTGTACATTGGGACATCTGGATCGCCAACACGCTCAGAGCCGGGCGGCTTCCGTGCAAGGGGGCCAATCAAAGTCAGCCTCAACATGTGGTTGCCCGACTTTGATAGAAGTACAGCCACCAGCTGCCCTCATATATGATAGGATGATAGGGAGTCATACTTAACCACTACCCAATAAGCGCCTAGTTCATTGTCGTCTACGCACCTGATCATGGTGACGATGCTGTCGAAGGAGTTCCAGAAGCTGGAGAAGCTCTTGCCGATGTCTTGGAAGATCTACTCGTAGCAGTGAGGCATAGCCACTGGTCGTTGTCGTCTTTCTCTTTGTCTGCCTTTGGGACTTCGGCGGTGGGACCACCTCTGACGGCGCCCGTTATTAACCGGATGGAGCTTGAGAATGTGTCCCCACTGACTTGTTCGAGATTTGGCGCCGCGTTCACCATCTCCGTTCAGTTCGCGACCGTTTGGACCGGATGTTGTTTCTATAGGCATATATCTTGTAATGGAAGACCTTGGACTCTCCAGTAGTAGCATTGGCCAATCCTTTTTACTTAATTGAACAGATGATGTATAAATGGGCACGGCGTATGCTAATTACATTCTTATAGGCAATTCTAAGAAGGGTCCGCTTATTAATACTGAGCTTACTTACTCATTTTTAGCCATTTCCTTCAATTTGGTAACTATATTATTTCGACGCTCAGTCTTGCTTATCAGCTCAGAAAATGAGGGGTGGGTTATCGCTGTGTCGCGTGGGACTTAGTGAAATTTTAAGTGCAGTTCCAAATAGACATTTCGGCGCAGCAACAGTCAACCACAACAACAACAGTAGTAAAAATAGCATTACGCGATAGACGAAACCGTACTTAATCCAACTTACCAATTCATTTTATTTGCAAACTTTGGTGCGCACTTTATGCTCCATCAAAGTGGCAAATTGACGTCAAAAGTGAGAATGGGGACCGTGCACCTGATGGTGCTTATATAATCTCGTCGGCGCCCTGTCGAATGCGAACCAACCCTTGGTCGCGATGACCAATGCCATCGTGACAATGTGGGGCTAAAGGCCAGATTTGGGGTCACCTAGCGTGCTGTCAGCCGTTTCTGGCCCTGTTATGCCCCTCACCCCAAGACACTCACTGTTTGTTATCGCGCACGGTATCAGCCCAGTACGCCACAGGGATGGTCCGTGCGGAAACTATTTTAACAGGAGGGACCGGTCCGGCAAGCGGCCCGCCAAAGGAAGCCTGGAGGAACTGTGCTGGCGTGATGAAGCTGGTGAAGAAGGGTATCAGTAAGATGGTGGATTTAAAGTGTTACGATGGCCGAGGTGGAGACCGGGCGGTCACCCGTAGCAGAACCCTAGGCCCCACTTTTAATAGGAAATGTCAAATCTATTGCGTATGACTTTAGCGGATCGGAGCACTACTCTAACGGATTACTAGTAATTCATAGGGATTATTAGCCATTCTTATGCTAACTCTGTTAATTTGGACTATGTTAGAATACCTAGGCGCAGGGTGGTTATGTAAGACTAGGTGGTCTTTTAGGACTGAATCGGGGAGGGCTTGCCGAGCTCTTACTAGGCTAGACTGTATTAAGAAGCCAGGAATAGCTATACCTCCTTGATCTTAAGGGGCGGGAGCTTAAGGAGAAGCTATATAATACATACATATATTATAGAGCTATTATAGTAGTTACTTATACTATTTAATAAACCCCTCTAATTTAGTTAAGAACTATTGTATTAGGCAGGGGGATAAGAAGGATACTACTACCTAAAGTAATGGATGCTATAGGGTAGGCAGGATGCGTAGTATAGTGAGAATAGATAAGACTTATAAAATAAAATAGGAAGGTTATGTTTTTAGTTAATACTAGCAATCTAGTTATATAACTATGCCCTCCTTTTTCCTACTATAGTTCTCTTACTTTAGATTAGCTTAGGAGTGCTTTATTACTTCCTCTTACTTATCGAAGTAGGGGAAGTAAGATCGAGCTAGTTATCTAATATTTGCTCTATGTCTAAACCACTATCCATATGATTACTATCTGAATCACTAGTTAGCTTAAAGAAGAGGTTTAGAAGAGATAAGATATATTCAAACTTAGAATTAGAAGCACTAGATTAACATTAATTATAGTTAGAGTTAGTAGTGTATGTTTTTCTCTAGGGCAGGCTGGCGGTTTAGTCATATTGCGATCTAAGTGCTTTAATAGTAGTATCAGAGAATTAGCTTTCTTTTATAAAGACTGCTTTTAACTACGGATTGGAGATAAGAATAGGTTTCTGCTTATAATGCCCCTAGGGCCAGCTAGTCGTAGTAGTATAGGCAACTTATTAATAGGATTTAATAATATAGGCATAGATATATTATATGTAGATAGGGCACTCTACTAAATGAATTCTTAATCGTTAGGGAGAATTACTAAGATCTGGATAGTAGAATCAATAACTTACGGGCCTTGGATAAGATTGCGGTTAAGGACCCTTAAGACATAACTACTATATATAATCTATAACCCTTTAGGAAAGGGGTTTATAGCTTATTGCATCTACCTAAGTAGAGAACTCTATAGTTATTACTCTATAGGGAAGAGGAGGAGGACGTAATATATATATATGCCTTTATAAGGAAGGCGGTCATTCTCTAGTACTAAATAAGAACCCAGCTTTATAAATACTAAAGTCTTACTTAGTAGCTCTAGCTAGATATCCTCCTTAATATAAAAAGTGTCTAGATTAATAGGACTAGTAAGGGATATATATACTAAAGAGCTTAGCCAGGGGGCACTTTCATTACTATTACTAAGGAGTCGAGGGATAATACTATAGGATTATAAGTATTAATAACTAGTATGAGTATAATATAAGAGAATGTATAGAGTTAAGCCGCTATTATATAGCAGTACTAGCGTAACTTATATAGATTGAGTTTTATCTATCTCTTATCTATCCAAACTTATACTATAGAAGGTAAGTTTATTTAGATAAAGTCAGGCGATTATAGTAAACCATTTCCCCTCCCAGTCCTCCTCTAAAGTCGCTGTTCTTACTATAGCATTGAATATAAAGAGTAGTAAAGGAAGCCCTGAGGTCTCATTATCTTCAGGACTGAGGAGGCGAGGATAGAGGTCAAGAATGAATGCAAGCTGGGTAAAGGGCAGGAAGGTTCCCGCCTTGAAGTTGCCTGTATTCATATAGCGTAAGCCAGCTAGGAGGATTTCGCACTAGGCTAGGTCAGAGTGATAGGTAATAGTAAGATCCGCACTAATCGCTCCCTGCCCATGCTTATTCAGTAGCGGAGGTATTAGGTAAATGATAGAAGCTAAGGAAGAAGAATCTATATTAATTGTAATAGAATCACACACAGTATTGTAAGTGAAATGAGTTTAAGAGAGCTAAGGGCAAAGGAGAGAGAATGTTGGGTCTTCCTCAGTAGGAAATGTTAGCTTATTATGTAGATAAATACTGCTTTTAGTAATGCTTTGACCTTAATATTAATATAGTAATGCGAGCGTGGCGGGACAGGGGTCAGATAGGGTGTGGGGACTAGAGATTCAACTCTCTAGGTCCTGGGAATTTTCTAGGTTTTTGGCGAAGGACATCTTCATCATCAGGGACGTCAGCTTCAACAGCTGGGGAGGTAGAGAAGCCTCTCAGCTGCGGAAGCCAACGGGACTGTTATTTTTCTAAGACTGTATGACTATTAAATTCATTGCGGATTTCCTGCTTTTTCTTCAGACCTCTTTTAATCTGGCCGAATACGCCCTTTTCCTGCATGCCGACCGACCGCGTCCGCGGTCTTCCACCTAAGCCCGGATCTGCTGCTGCAACCTTCATCTTTTCGAGCCTTGCCACAATCCGCAGCGGCGATCCAACCGGATAGAGCGTCTAATTAGACGCTTCCCTAGCTATCTTGAAGAGACCGGCCCGTCATCTTCACTTGCGGTGGTGCTGGAAGCAGCCGCTGCCGACCTCTGCTGGAGGCGGCGAGACGGCGTCAGTCGCAATTGGCCCCAGCGGTCCCGGAAAGATAGCTAGCCATTTGGGTGTGGTTTCTTCCTCGTCCGCCAAGGTCGTTTCAGTAGTATATTACTACTATATCTTATTTTAGAAGAAAGAAATAATAGTTAATGCTTAAGGCATTAGAGACTAATAGTTTAGCTAGATGTGAATAGTATTATAGCTAAAATAGTATAATAGCTAAAAAGGAAAAAGCAAATAATTCCTCATATTCTAATAACAACCTGTCTTCTAGCAGTAACTGCTATAGATAGTAGCGATTGCTATAGATAGTAGCGATTATTATAGATAGTAGCGATTGCTATAGATAGCAGCGATTACTATAGATAGCGACTAGTATTGCTTTTAGCAGTGATTAGAGCCTGTAACCTTAGTTAAGATAGGTGCGGAAAAGGGTTTCGTACTGTGGGTCTCTTATTACGTTCCTCTAGACCTCCTTACATATCTCTCCTACCTAGAGAAAGAGTCAGTTTTAGGAAACCTATAGAGTTATTAATATAGAACTTACTCATGCGATTTATTACTATATAGCAATATATTTAAAGAGGATCTTCGCTAAGTACTTTAATATAGCTAAACCACATAATGATCCTTCTTTCATACCCACTCTACTACAGACATAACTATCTAGTCAGCAGCAGTAGATAAGGACAGGACCGCAAAGTGATGAGAGTCAGGCCATACGGAAAGCAGCTTGGCAGCGGCTGGAAGAGTAAAGGCGATGCAAGCAGGAGGCGAGAAGATATCAGCAGCATATGACAATACGGCTACAGGAAGAAGAGCGCCGCCGCCAACGAGCGGAGAAACGAGCGGAGATAATGCGGCAGCGGGAAGAAGAACGCCGCCGCTAACAAGAGGAGAGGATGCGACAGCAGGAACTAGAAAGAGAACGCGACCCACAAGCTGAAGAGAAAAGACAGTAGCTAGAGAGACATCGTTAGCGTTAAGAGGAGGAGGCTCGATGTTAAGAGGAGCTGGCATTGCATATAGGAAAGCGCTATTAACGGGCTAGGGAGGCGAGATAGGAGCTAGATTTACTAAACCCAGAGTATGAATCCTTCTTAAGGTACTTAAGGTCTCTTGAGCGCGCGAAGTCTGATAATAATTAGGAGATGTTATTAGCTAAGGTAAGATAGACCTTCTGGCGCTATCCTGGCCTAATAGGCAGCTCCTCCTAACCTGATGTCTATAGAGATAATTATATAGTAAAAGGAAGCGCTAAGCAGGCTAATATAAGCAGTAGAGCAATGCTTCTAAGAGAAGCAAGTAGCTTTAAATCGCTATGATTAGTGCAACCCTATGCTTATATAGTATAAGATCGATATAGTTCAGTCCTTTCTAAAAGCTTTCTATAATAAAGGCAGTATAAAAATAGTAGTATACTTAGTTTACTATTTATAGAAGAAGCTATAGGACTTAGATTATACTAACTAGAAAAGGGCGCTATTTAATAAGATTCATTTAATAATAACTAATTTATTAGTATATAAGAGATGCTTTCTAAAGGGAGATGGTAAGACTATAGTACTAATATGCTTTTCTTATTAAGCAGCTTTTGACTGAGGCAAGGTCTTGGATATATATATAAGGAGCATAATGCTTATTAGCTATAAGCATCAGTATCCAGAAGAGCTAAAAGACCTTACCTCTCTTAAGAAGAAGCTGATCTCTCTTAATACAGTATATGGGTTTATTACTAAGTTTAATATTTAATATAGCTAGGCAACTGGCCTAATATATTAGAAGCACGTCTTAAAGCATATTATAGTATTCTCTAATAATATAGAGTTATTATCTACTACGATCCTACTATACCTACTTATATTAATATTAGAGTAAGTGTATATGATTTTAACCGGCTTAAAGCAGCCCATGCCTTAAGATATAAGTAAACTGCTTAGCATTCGACCTAGTGCCCTCTGCATAGCGTTATAGTAACTATAAATAAATAACCCCCTTTATATTAATATCATAATCTACGAAGAGGAGATAGAAAGTTAGGCCTTTAAAGATAGTAGCGACATACTAATATAAGCCTACTAACGCATAGTAAAGGAAGAAGAGACTGCAGAAGAGCTTATACGGATAGCCTAGATCGTACTTCCAACAGATCGAGAGCAGGACCCTCCCAGTCAAGCGTTAACAGTCAAGGACATTGCAATAAAGCTAGCAGAAAGATCTAGATGTATACCTGGACAATCTGAGCCTGCAAATAGCGTATAACAACCCCCTAGCTTAGAGGAGGTGATGGCAGAGGAAACGTTAGAGCGGGTATTTGAGCTGCGCTCCTTGGCGATGTTCCTGATCGACGAGCAGGTTGCCTTCGCAGAGCAGGATAAGTTAGAGTTTATCAGTCTGGCCCTGTAGGCAGAGCGCCAGTTTGACGATAGCTATGAAGGTGGTGTAGGCAAGGCCCTGTTAATGCAGGTTCATGGCTCCTTAGGTCGTCCGTTTATCTAGGTATTATATGGCCGCGAGTTTGCGAACGGCTTTTCCCTAGACTATTTCCTAAAAACATTCCCTAGTTGCTTCCCTTATGGCTGCAGCGGACTATGAGTGGCAGACCGGAATGAGGCAGAAGACCTAGTAAATCCCCTGCTATAAGATATGACTCTAGAGTCTTAGGCTAAAGTCATTCTATAGTAATATGGCGGGCATTATGCCTAATACCCTGCCTTTTCCTTCCTTATCTTTAATATAATAGTAAGGTCTTAGAACCAGTGGATTGCCTAGAGCTGCCTGAAGCGATCGGCTTTTTAATATATTAAGAGAATACACTAGAGGTTAATACTTAAGCGCTTATACTAAGCATAAAAGGAGATATTCAAAATAAGAAAGACTATAAATAGGGACGTTATTATACTTATAAAAGAACTCTCGCTTTATAGTAGCTAATATCCTTTATTAAATAAGAGCTGCCTATCTATACAGAAGAAGATCTGGTTAATAATAGTAGTATTTAGCCTTATAGCTATTTAGTTTACTCTAAACTCTAATAATATTAATAACCCAGTAAAGCTAAAGCTCGTAGTGCATAAGGGATAGGATGATAAGACTACTAAAGCATTACTTTATGCTCTACGCATATCGCTATAGGTAATAACCCTCTCAGTCTATAACCCTCTTAGCTTAATACTCTTCTTCTTTTATAAGATCTCTTTTTTTTTTAAGTATTACATTTATATCAAATAACTGTCTATTTATAGGAATATAAGCCATTACTATATAACCGTTAAGACTAATAACCGCAGGGCTCTCTACTTATACGGCCTACTATAGTTAGATAGTAACCTAGCCTTATCAGATCTCATTCGTAATATGGCCAATCCTAATAAAGGAGAATACTAATCAAAGGTTAAGAGCTTCATAAATAATATATTTACTATAACCCTGAATAAGGCCCTATTAAAGGAGGCAGTAGAGTGTAATAAAAAGACTACTATGCTTAAGCCTAAGCCAATGTATAACGCTAAGTAGTTATTAAGGAGGTTTAAGCATAAGGCTAACTTTATTGCGTCTTACTACTAGGTCTATTACTATACTGCTATATATATTAAGTACTTTATTAAAGAAGTTTTAAAGGCGGGGCTAGTAAAATGTAAAACGCAGCTATACTATTTCCAGGCTCCTTAGAGACTTATGCCAGAGACTGGCTTTATAGACGACGGCCTACTTAAAGTAAAGCAAGACTATTATATAGTCAATTAATATAACCAGAGTATGACTATAAGGCTATAGCATAACTATAATATATTAATGATTCTTATATAGAAAAAAGGGCTAGTGCTTATATACTATATCTATAACTATACTATAAAGCTTAATGCTCCTATATAAAAGCGGCTTGCCCTTACCGTAAAGCTATTAGATCTAGCCTAATAATAATAAAAGAAACCAAGCAATCTAAGTACTATATCAGTATTAATAGTAGGAGATAAGACCAAATCGTTCTTACTATATATTATAAACCGCATTTTTATAAGTAGAAAGCTCTTATAACCCGAGGTACTTAGCTATTTGCTTGGCTTTAGGACTAACTTTATAAATATTCTTACTTAGACCTGGGTGCATCTTAATTCCTTATATTAGGCCTATATTAAATAGTAGCCGGGTCTGCGGGAAGCTCTATTAGCGCTTAGTTAAGAGCTATAACCAGACAATATTTATTTCTAAGCAGATGGTTTTAAGTTGCCCTACTTAGAGGCTTATAAATACCGCAGCCCAATCCTCTAAGACCTCTGCTTCTATAACTATATGTCCTTTATAGTCTTAAAGAAAGAAAGGTCCTACTAAAGAGGCATAATACTAATTCCTTTTCTATAAATAGCAACAGTCTGTAAAGGCTGGGTTCAATGCCTCCGAACTCCTGACAAAACAGCAGTACCTGTCTTTAATAGTCGTCTTATAGATAAGTTCGATGAATAAGATGAAAACTTCGTAAAGAAGTAAGTATTAAGGCCCTATAATATAAAGAGAAGTGCTTATAGAGTATTAATAAGAACGCAGTCTTATATCTTATTCTATTTATTCCTTAGGAAAGGTTTTAAAGCGAGCTAGCGGATAATATACCTAGACTTTAGCGAAGGTTATAAGAAAGGCTAAGTAACTAAGTTCACTCTTACGTCCATAATATCGCTTTATTACATATTTCTGCAGAAGACGCTCAGGTTGACTATAAGCTTTAGAGTCTGGACTAGGACTTTGAAGAGATTGTGGATTCGCATGCCTTTAGCGATCAAATCGGGGAGGAGGACGGCGCTAGGGCGGATGATAAGAACATCGACTTATAAGAGTATTATGATGCCTTTCTGGGTATCCTATCCGCAGTCTGGAGAAGCGAAATCAAGGATATGCCTATAAGTTCGGCGCTAAAAAGCTTATATGAAGAAGCGAGAGCAATTAATATAGGGGAGGACGATAATACTGCCGCCTAGCACGGCCGACAGTTTTATACAATACTGTAAGACATTTAAGATTCACCTTTCTAGGGCATGGGCCTCCTTACTCAAGAGGAAATCGATATAATATTAAAGCTCTAGAAGAAAGAAGATACTAGCATTACAGCAAATATCCAGGGCAAGGAGAGTAATGAGTTATCTGCACATACTAATAGGCCCTATAGGAGGCCGGATGTCCTACAGTGGCCTGCTCAGACGGAAGAAACACTAGCCAGCGGGGTCGGTCTAGGGGGTCAAATGCGTCTTGAAGTCAGCCCTTATATATTATATATTAACATCGCTCTAAGTCTGGCGAGGCAGTAGACCTTAAATAAGCTACAGTCAATAGTAGTATTACTACTAGTAGTATTCCTCGATAAGCACAGTACTTAGCTCTAAGAAGAGAAGGGCAAGTAATACTTCTAATATATTAATAGTAAAGGGGGCACGGGAAAATCTCGCATTATATACGCTATTAAGGATATATTCTAGTTAAAAGGCAGCCTTTATATATTACTCCTAATAGGCGCTAGTAGAAACGTGACTATACTTATTAGTAGAGTAACTCTCTATTTAGTATATAATATTAGATTCAAAGATAAGATAAAGACTATAAGGAATATATTAGAAGAATAGAAGCTATATTAGAAGAGCAAGACCATATTAATCGTTAATAAGATCAGCCAGGTAGGCGGCCTTATGCTAGCATCTGTAGACAGCCGCTTAAGGCTATATAAAGATAATGCGTATCGCCCTTTTAGTAAGATCCTAATTGTCATCTTCTTTAGTAACTTCTTCTAGTTTAAGCCAGTTAGACAGACCAGCCTCCTCTTACTAGAGCCTAGAGAACACAGTAGATAGAGACCGGAGAGCTTAGCAAAGCATATAGCAGTATATAAACTATTCCTCTAGTTTATAACTATCGTCATACTTTATGAATAGGTCCGCACTGCTAGGTGTATAAGGTTACGTGGCTTCTTCTGGCGTCTTCGCAATAGGCAGTAGACTGAGCTAGACTTCTAATAGCTATATCATCGCCTATTTAACTAAGCATCCTAGCCCTCTTTCGCTAATAGGCTGCAGGCGATTATACTTCTAAACTAAGATAGGTAGGACCTGAATATAGCGGCCATTATGCAGTGAGCTCGCGCCCAGGGTAAGTATATCTCGATCTTCATAGTAAAGTACACTACTAAAGCAGGAAAGCGGTTACGTATAGAAGAGCTATACGATATGCTCTGCTATGAAGACGACTTATAACTCCTAACCCTTGGGTTGTTCTTCTATGTGTAAGGGATGCTAGTAGTAGTGACCTAGAACCAGCTCACTGGGTTAAAGCTGGTCAATAGGGCGCCCTTTAAGGCAGTTAACATCTTTCCTGACCTTACCTGCAGCACTATTACTATTACTAGTAATGTAACGCTCTACCTAGGCCCCCCGGCAGCCATTCTTCTCCAGTCAGATAATATCATAGACCTCGCAGTACCCAGACTTCCAAAAGGTACGCTCCTCATTAAGAGTAAAACAGTAATTATCCCTAACTCTATACGAAAAAAGAATCCTAGCTCAAGAAGCAAGCCAGGCTTTCGGTTAGTTACCTATAGAATAGGACCCCTATGCACCCCCGCCTTCGCTATAACGGACTAGAAAAGCTAGGGTAAGCAGTTCTTAAACGTCCTTCTTAACCTCAAAGGCATTCATAGTAGCAGCATAGCGACAAGGCCTAGTTTTATAAGCTTATATGTACAGCTTTCGAGGGCGGAGAGGTAAGAGGGGCTATATCTCTTCTAAAGACTAGTATGAGGCGATTTTATCAAACCGAAGAATGTATTAGATAGATAAATGAAGGATAGCGTTTATAAGCTAGAGAGGCTGGGGGACTAGATAAGGCAGTGCTTCGAATGTGACTATAGACACGAGAGCTGGTTTTAGGATTAGGATATAATATCAGAGTCTACTTTAGTAACTGAAGCCGAGGAGGAAGATAACACTTCTCTCTAGTGCGATTCTGACGATGCTGAGGCCAAGTCATAGCATACACCTTAGCAGTTATATTTATAAGCTGTAAAGCAGTAATATCCTTTAATGTCTCCTTCTCTCGCACGGGTACGATAGACTTATAATAGTAAAAGTCTATATATCTCTTCATCAAAGAAACCATAAACTCACCACCCTAACTAAAAAGAAACCGCGTAAGCCATCGCTCACATAAGGAAGAGACTACAAACACACCACCCCGACTAAAAAGCAACCATCTAAGCCGCTGCTCACAGTAAAAAGTGACAGTAAAATTATATAAATAATACTGTAAAATCGACAAAGTCTTAGCGAAACTGGTCCGTGCTTTGTATATGTCGGGTAAGGAGAGGCTAAAGAACCTTCCGGAACTTACTTCGTAGTTCCTCCAGGCACTTCGTAGTTCCTCCAGGCACATGAGGCAACTGCGACACGTTCTCTGCAAGTCACTGTATTACAGTACGTAGATATTCCTTGCTTTAAGCATCTCCCTGCTCTTAGTCAAAGAGATGCTTTTTGCAGTAGCTAAAAAGAGGTCTTTACTTTTAGTCAAGAGATCTGTTGAATAGCTCACTGTGGCAAAAGTGTAAGGTCGCCTTACATATGTCCTAGTACAGTAACTATTCTAAACCATAGGTCTCCAATTCAACAAGATCCCTACTCTTAGTCAAATCACCTTATCCTTACAGTACAGAGTACTATAATAAAAAAAAGAGATCTGTGCTTTTAGTCAAAAAGAGGTCCCTGCTCTTAGTCAAATTAGATCCTTCCCTTAGTCAATTTAGATCCTTGCCCTTAGTCAATTTAGATCCTTATCCTTAGTAAAAACAGAGAGATCTGTGCTTTTGGTTAAAGACGCCCTTGCTCAAACGATGTCAAAAACTAGAAGATAGTTAATGTTGCTCAGCTAGGAAAGATAGAAAACGCCTTCTAAGACTCTATTATTATCGATGGCTGGGGTTAGGAAGAGACCGATTTAGAAAATAGTGGAGATGATATAGACATCGGCCAATGAGAGGTTTTTAATATATAAAATACTAGGCTGTAAAGGCTTAACCTTGCCTTAAGTATTAAGCGTCTAGTAATAAAGCAGCAACCCCGAGTTATTATAGATGATTCTTAACCTTCTACCCCACTGCAAGCTAGCCTGCTCTATAAGCTAGAAGAGGCTTATTAACATAGCACTTAATGGCTCTCTGACTGTCTCCTAGAAAGCTTAACCAGATCCATGTTATACTATGTATGTATGTACTTAGTGTTTAGCGCTATAGATAAAGTGGAAGAGGATAGGGGCTCTAACCACTCTTCGTTCATCTAATTCTTATCAGTTAGCACTTGCCTACTAATATGGGCGCTCTTGTCTGAGCCTCGCTAGCTATGTCCAGTAAGGGCCGCGAAACATATCTGCTAACAGAATATTAAATGATTTCCCGTACAGACTACATACTTATGGCGCATTGTGGCTGGGTACGTACCTTGGCCGGAGGGACATAATAAAGCCAGAAACGGCTCCTATCATCCATATCAGCTACAAATAGATGGGCAGAAATATTAGTACTACCTTGCAGTTATATTCCGTATCTAATAGATAATCGCACTATACACCGCCATATAGCCCTGATTTTAGTCCTAATATTCAATTAGCGGACAAGTTTCGCAGCCATTACTATACTAGACGCCAGTATATCGCCTATCTCTTTAGTTCAGTTCTATTCACTAGTCTAATTATGCTCTATACTTCGCTTAGCATAAGATACGGCCATGCTATTACAGTAGAGATAATATAGTAAGACTAATATATAGAATCACTTATATAAACGTTTAGAAAATTCTACTAGTAGAAAAAATATATAGCTTGATTAATAGACCCCTATATATATATAACTAAGTGAGTTACTTATTCCTACGTTACTTCCCACCCCTACTAGTCCTAGGATTCATATTATGCCTACCCTTAATTATCTTCTTAAATGAGGTAGTTTCATTCTTCTCCTAGTCCTTAATTAAACATATACTTATCTTAGAATCTTCAATCTAAGAGTCCTTTGTATAGGAACGTCCTTTTCTAACTCATAAGATATTTAAACTTTCTATAATAAGATCGTTTCTTAAGTAACGTAATACTAGTATGGTTTCCTACTATGGCTTTTGTATATAGTATTAAAATCATTAATTATATTAGCTATAATATCGTCTTTCTTAACCTATGAATTATTATAAATAGTCTGCCCACTTTATAAGATAATGACTTATTCTCCTTACTAAGACTTGGCTAGTAGTGCTTTAACCTTATATATACTATTATTATTAGCTTTTAAACGAAGGATGCCCATATTCTAAAGAGAGGAAATAGCTACTAGACTTAATATTCTTTATTAAGTAGAGGGTTAAGGCGATATTATCTCGTTGCTGATCTTAGTAGATATTTATTCTTTATAATTAATGCAACTTAGTGCAGTTACTAGGAGGATGGGTTCAGTATTACTTAAGGGTTAACCAGCTTCTACGGATAACTGTATCCGGTTATATTAAGCACTCAGCTATATAGTATAAGGGAGAAGATAGGCATCGTATATTAAAGCATTATATTCTAACTACATCCTAGCCTAGCTATTTAGGTTAACTACCTAGCTTTAATGTTCCTAATTCCCTACTAATGTTATATAGTAGCATACCTAAAGGCTTGTATACGCTGTCTTAGAATAATTACATAAACTTAGCCCTATTTCTCCTTTAGCTTATAGGCTATTCTTCGCCTATTAAACTCTATTAAGACATATAGTGACTAAGTCACTAGGCAGACTTAACATTCACTGCTAATAATATCCTAGAGTCTCTTACGACTCTTAAGTTTCGTAGAGTAATGTACTTATAGACTCTTAACGGACTGCCTTAGATGGGCCTTATAGAACCGCTGGTGAATCTCAGGCCATGCTAGTATCTCCTTGCCCTCCTTTAACTTAATAAGAAGATTATCTTCCTATAGAGTGTATTTAGCTCTTAGAGCTAAAGTATGCTTGATCCTGCTCTTCATTTATATTAAGGGTAAATTAACTCGATCCTGAACTATACTACTAGTATGCCTATGCTTTATATAAAGAGTCTAGTTAAACTATACTTAGAAAGTTATTTTATTATTCTTAGTTATGCGTTTAAGCGAAATATTCTTAAGTAGCCATTCTTTAAAGCTGGCGAGAACTGACTTAACTTCGGTTTTATTAGATATCGCCTAGGATAACATTAGGCTAAGGATACCTCTTGCCTAAGTATTCTTCCTTCTGTAGGTTAACTAGGTAGATCTTGATCTTAAAGATAGTCTTTTATGATGAAGGCGCTTAATATTAATTGCTATATTACGTAGTAAACTGGCGGAGGGCCTCGAGACCTTGCGGCGCTCCTGAAATGTTATAAAATCATGCCTAGTTTTTAAATCGTCTAATGTAGTATATAATGAGGACGGGCTGAGTATATAAGATGCTAGCGTCTAACCACTTAGTACTGATTGTGTGTTATTCGTTAGGCGTTAGTAAGTAGTATACTTATAGTAATAGCGCTTAATGCTAGCTAAGGGCTTATAGGAATAATAGTATTTGCCTTATTGCTTTTCATAAGCCTTATCTTCATCCTTATCCTTATTACTATTATAATCCTGCTTACTGTCCTTAGTGCTCTAAGCAGAACAGTATTTAGCATTATTAAGCAAGGCCTTAATAGGAATGCTCTTACTACATCGCCTTAACCTATCAGCCCTATCGAGCTCTAGAGACTATTAACCCCTTTCATTATTATTATTATTATTATCACTATTACTATTATCACTCTTATAGTAATTACTATAAAGCATATATAAACCTCAGGCTCTTTATTTAAGGGCCTATGCACAGAAGCCTCCTAACCCCGTAGAATAAGGTTTACTATCGCCTCTATAACAGTCTCAGCCCTAACTCATGTTATTAACTGGTTACTTCTCTGAAGAGCAGACTTCAGGCTCCTGAGTGCTGCTTGCATAATGGCTAAGATCCATAGCTATTAGACTAAGGCCGCTCTAACCCAAAGTGCCTCCTGCTTGAGCCTAGATAGAGTTTTATAGCGTCTTATCCTTTAAAAGTAAGGAAGGTAAGGGAGGCGTGGATAGTGTAGTTAAGCCTGATGAGAGAGATATATTTATTAAGTAGGGTGAGGCATATTTAAAACCCGATTTAGTAAGGGTCGATTTAATAATGTCCTTATAATAATCAGCCTCTAGAGTGTCTCTATGCTCAGTGCTATTATTATACTCCTCCTCCTGTAGGGAATGATTCTTACCCTTAGTTACTGCGGGAGGCGGTTGAGTGAGGATGGATAAGGACTGAGGATTATTATCTGGCTCTTCACTACCTAAGACTAATAGTAATAGTGCATTAAGGAGTATTACATTTTTGGATGCAGTCTGCATTCTACTAGCTAGATTACTAAGATTAACTTATTAGCCTGGAATGGAGTTAGGAGTGGCTACTGGGGCAATGGTGTGTTTAGGAGACATCTTATAAATACCCTGTTCTTTATCTTTTTCTATAGTAATAGCAGTCTCTATCAGTCTTTATAAGCTTCTTATCTTAGGATAGGGATTCTAGGATACTACCTTGACTATTACTATTGCATTTAGGCATGTCATTCTGAAGACTTAGCGTCTTGATGCTGTCACCTGCTCTCTCATCGCCGGAATAGGGGGGAATGGAATTGGAGATAGCTTTTAGAATAGCGGCATGATTCGGTGTGTCGATACTGTCCCTTGCGTTGTTAATAGTGGCAGAACGGATCACCTCGTTAATGATTTCCTCTATTAACAGGAACTCTGCATAGGGATCGACGTTAGTCAATTCCTCCCCGCCTACAAAAGGCCAAGGATTCTCTGCGTCACACGCTATAGACTGAGCAAAGGAGGCATTAGAAAGGGCTGACCGCAGCTTAGGATTCCTTATACGAAGATTGGGCTTTCGTTTTAGCTTAGAAGGATCCTATTGCTTGATCTTTAAGGGATGGTCTATAATAGTGAGCGTAAAGCAAAGAGCTGTTCAGGAATGAGAAGTATGGATAGAAAGCATTGCAGGATTAAGAACGATCTAGGAGCGGAGGATCTCTAGCTTTTATTAAGTTACTCTCTCTCTACCTATGAGGGCAAGCCACTCTCCTTTAATGGGGAATGAGAGCGTCTCGATTATCGAGCAAACAGGGCTAACTAGCGACCCCCCTAAACAGGGTTTGATTCAGCTAGACTTAGGAGAGAAGGGTCAGACTGACTCGATGCGCACGGAAATGGGTAGAAATGTTAGTAATGTGGCTCTGTTAGCGGTGAGCTTAGCTATGATTTGTCTAATGGGCCCCCTTTTCGCCAGCCAGCTCGCGAGCTGACAGTAGAGCTGCCTCTTCGGGCAAGGCAGTTGGTTTGACCAGAGCAGAGCTAAACAACCTGGAAGGATCACATCCTTCTCTTTCTCCTCATCCTATAATACAGCTTACTAGACTTTGATCAGCTAGCTACCTCTCCTTATCTTTATTGGATGGTATCGCCTGGAAGCGATTCTATCTAAGCGCTCGAGCATTATAATTAAAGATGAATGCATCATCCCCGAACATGCCTGGCAACCCTTGGCAAGAATGATACCATCACCGCCCCTCGCTATTACAGTTGAGTCATAATGCATCTTACTGCAGGAATCCTCTCCATCCCCTTATACGGCTAGCATACCCTTATGTTCTATTCGGGCAGTTCAGCCAGCTCTAGATCTGTCTTATAATCGTGGTCAAGGCAGAATTGACGAGGCCTAGGGGCAGTCGAACCTATTATTTAAAGTAAGGGCAATCAGGAGTGCTGCAGAAGTCTGACAGCTTGTATAAATTAATAAGAGCGCACTACTACTTAGTAATGATCGGTCATCCTCTGAGGCTATAACATACCTCCGTCGCCTTATCATAGTACTAGTACTATCGTCTTAATACGTCTACCTTCCTTCTTAGGAAATGGAGATAAGGCAACTGATAATTAATATCCGGCTGGCTCCCCGTTGGACACGAGGAAGCCTCCGTGTGACCAGAACGGTTGCGCTGGGCATGGATTCTTGTGGACTAAGGTTTACTTAACGTGAGACCGGCGTACTAAGCCCTGTCGCTGCCACCAGTAGTCGTTAGTCTGCTTCCTCAGCAAGCCGTACACTCCCCCGCCAGCCCCTCTCATCTCCTCGCCTATGGCAATGAAGCGGTAATCTTAAGAACCTTTGACGATCATTCGTCGCCCTATCTAAGAGGAAACCTATTACTACTTTGTCAGCCAGCTTGCCTAGCCGAGACTACGGTAGACCAGACGCCCGCGCTCGGTCATCCTGACTATAAGCCAGGGGTTATAGATAAACGGCTGGCGGATGATAGGGGCTAATGCATGAAGTCGATAATATATATAGCTATGCTCGGTTCGTTTAATTGTCGAATTGCTATTTTTAGTAATTTAGTAAAAGCTAAAAGGGGCTGACTACTAAGGAGTAGGATGATTGGGGATGATGTGGATAGAGTGCTGGGGCACTGGTCAATTGTGCTTATATCATGGCGATGAGTGATAGTCTATACTATTAATTAAGATACTGCGAAGATATTAAAGAAAGGAAGAAATTTAAGCAATAAAGATATCTTACTTAGCGAAGGACTAACGAAGAAGAATGACCTGTGTGTAGTGTAAGTTAAGGTGGTGTCGCTGAACTAAAGGTTATATAATGTTAAAGGAGAAAAAAGTAAGAGAAAGAGACGATAGAGGTATATAGGGATGCAGGGCTGGGACTGGCCGCTTTATACACAGCGCAAAAGCAGCGAGTGATTGTAGGACTGAGGATTTCCCGGTTTAGCAACCGCCGAAATGGTAGGCCAAGACTACCATTTCCGGAGGCAGGCAAGCCGTCATATATAATACTTTTTAATTAAAGATTTAAAATTAAATCCCTAAAAATCTCAGGTCTAGATAGGCTGTTTTAGAAAATTTAAGGTTTAGCTTTTAAAGTATACAGTATAAGTGCGCTGCATACTTGGATGCGCTACATGCTTATTATATACGCTATAATTATAATAAATTTAGCTTAACTAGTAAGTAGCTTTATCTTTATTAATCCTTTTATTATTAAGTAAGACAGTTTAACTAACCTTAAACTAACTACTAACTATATAAGTATAGAAAAAATACTAGTATTATATACTTATCTTTTATAATATAAGTACTATAATTACTTCTTTAGCTTTAGTATAATAGCCTTACTTATAGTTATTAACTTAACTATACTTATTTTAATAATACTACTAAATATATTAAATTTAATAAGTAATATATAAGTACTAGTTATATCTAAATCCATTATATATTAAGAGTAGAATAATAAGGATTAATACTATTATAAAAAGTAATACTAACTATTATTATAACTCCTTTTAATTATAAATAATATTAAAAATAGCTTATATAATCTTATAGATTTACTATATTATAGACTTTATAATATATTAAGCTTATAAATAACTAATAACTTTATTAATTATAAATATAATAATATATAGCTTATAAATAATAAATAGATATTTAAGTAAATATATAAATAGCTCTATATTAAAGGTTACTAAGTAGTAGAAGTATAAGCTTATAGCTTATATAAGGATATTTTTATAAAGAATAATAAAGTAAGAGATATATAAAGATAAGAGTGTCTTATCAGAAGATAGTTTATTATAGTGTATTGTAATATTATATAATTTTATTATATAAAGAAATAAGCCCTAAGGGTAGTCCTTCTTTTATAGACAAATTGAGCCAGCAATTATATAGTCACTAAGACATAAGGTATACCATTAAGAAGCCTAAAAATTCAGCTATTTAGTGGTATTATTTTTGTAATTATATGTTAAGCAAATGCCGAGATATTTTAATTTCAAAGCACGGACTAATATTAGGCCGATTAGCTATGATTGGTTATATAGTGTGAACAGTGTTATTAATACTGTATTTTAGTATATTTAAATAGAATTTTATATAGAATTTTTAAGCTTATTATAAAGCTTAAAACTTAGCTTATTAAAGGAAATATATCTATTTATATATTTATTTAGGTTTAACACTCTATAATAATAATAATACTAATATTTATAATTTATTAATATTTACTTATTATAATATAGTCTTCTTATTTTATATACTTTACTATTTACTTTATATAACTTTTATTAAATTACTAAGCTACTATTTTAAGTAACTGCTAATATATAAACTTAATTAAATTAGACTTACTTTGCATTTTATAATACTTAATACATAGTATGAATTCTTAACTCTAAATCGGCTTTTACTAACTTTACTCTTAATATTATTCTTATATTTAACTTAATTATATTATTTAAATCAGATTTTCTACTTCTAATATTTAATAAGTATACTCTCTTTAGACTTACTTTTAATATATACTGGTTTTATAATTTTTTATTATTAGAAACCTAAATTAACTCTAACCTTAAGTGTTTTAAATTAACTCTACTTTATATTATTAATAGTGCTATTTTCTTTATTATAAGAAATTAAATCTAAGATAATTACCTTTTATTTTACAATTTCAAATAGGCTAAGTAAATTTATAATAACTTAAAGCTATATACTAAGTTATTAATAGAGTTATTAAGACTAATTACTAGTAGTAGTTAAATAGTTAAGTTAGTAAGTATTTATATATTATAAAAAGGGATATAAGCTAGTAGTAATAAGTATTAAAAGGTTATTAGTTTAAAAGGGGTTATTATAAACTGTAGTTTTATTTAATTAAATAAATAGCTAAGACTAGATCGTTTTTTAATAGTTATATTTATATTTAAGTAAGAAATAATATACTAATATAAAGTTTTATACTTTAATTAATTTAACTTAATCAAACTCTTATTATTCTTTATATAAACTAATTATATAAGTTTTATAAATAGAATATAATAAAGAGCTTATAATTAATAGGAAGTCTTTAAGTCTATTAAATTAATTATTACTATAAGAAAAGAGTAATAATATATTAACTATTAAATAGAACTTGGATTAACAGCCTTTAAGATCTAAATAGTATTTATTTAGTTAAGTATTATTTCTAAGGTTTCCTTAGAGTTAAAATCCTAGCCTTTAAATATATTTATTAAATTTATCTTAATTATAGCCTATTTAAATTATTAAATAGCTAATTAGACTATAGTTTTTATCTTATTATCTATATAAAAATAGATAAAGTATAAAGACTATTACTCTTTAAGCACTCTATTATTTTTAATAATAATTTTAAAGGCTTTTATATAAGCTATAATATTTAATTTATTAAACTTATATCTTAATTCTTATACTAAAGAATGAGTTTAAGCTAAAATACTTAAAGTAATATAATTAAATTCTACTTTTAAGATATTTATTATAAGTATTATTATTATAAGCTTATTAATTAATAATATTAATATTAAGAAGGATACTATCTTTATAAAGTATAATTAAAGATAAGTTTAATATTATTCTTTTTATTCTCTTTTAAACTAAGTTCTATAACTTAGTAAAGGGTATTATTATAAAAGTAATTAATTAAATAAATGAGAAAGTTAGAAAGTAAAAGCATGCTTTAAAAATTAGATATTTTTTAAATTATTTATTTTTATCTTTAGCTATAGTCTTAAGAATTAAAAGAGTCTTATATAAATCTATTTAAAGGAAATAATTAAAGTAATTAATAAGTTCTTTATAGCTAGTTATATAATTAATAAGATTACTAATAATATTAGAATATTAAATAGTAATAATAATATAAATAGTCTAGATCTTTAACTTTTAATACTTTTTAAATAAATAGTTATAAAAGGATTAATAGTAATTATCTAATTAATTACTTATAAAGGTCTAGACTCTTCTTAAGTCTTAACCTTTTATTTTATAATAGCTTTTTACTTTACTTATATATTAGCTTTAACTATAAGTAGTATAATTAGTATATTATTAGTATTAAGTAAAATACTTTATAGTATTAATAGTAAATCTATTATAAATTAGTATAATAAATAGAAGTAAAAGGCAATTTTAATTCTATCTTTAGTAAAATTAATTAATTAGCTAAAGATATTATATACTTCTAGGTTAGAAGTATTAAATAAGGTTATTTTTAAGATTAATTAAATATTTTATATTCTCTTAATTCTATACTCTTACTTACTTATACTACTTCTCTTTCTATACTTAGCTTAGGTTTTTATAATAGCTTAAAAGTATTATTACTTACTTAATTAATTTACTAATTAATAGGATTAATTAATTAATTAAATTAATAGCTTATTACCTTACTATAACTTTTAAAATGTATTAAGCAGGGGGATAAGAGAGATACTACTACCTAAAGTAATAAATACTGTAAAGTAAGCAGGATGCATAGTAAAGTAAGAGTAAATAAGACTTATAAAATAAAATAAATAAAAAGAGAGCTAGAGCTGTAATTAAGCAGCTAGTTAAAAAATAAATTAAATATTCTAATTAATTAAATAAATCTCATTATAATAATATTAAAAAAAACAATTTAATAACTTAAAAATAAAAGTAAGTAAGAATATTATTAATTGCTATCTGTGTCTGAGTTATCTCTGCCTTTTATCTTAGACTAACTCCTGTTATTCTTATTAATAGCTTTATTAAGACTAGTACTTAAATCAGTCAGCTAATTAAAATCCTGGGTCATTCTAGCTAGTGAGCCCTCAGCTTTAATACAGTACTTAGGCTATTAAAGTAATTATAAGCCTAAGTTAATATAGTTATTATAAATATAGATATATTAAAGCATTCTAATAATAATTAACTAATTAAACTAAGCTAGGAGCTTAAGAAAGTATAATAGAAATAAAGAGTCTTTATTTTTTAATAATTATAAGAATTTAATAACTTATGCTTATATAGCTATTTTAAGCACTTTAAAAAGAGAGGTAATATAATAAAAGCATCTAAAGTACTAGACCTAAGGTAGGGTTAATATATAATTAAAATGCATAGAGCAGGCTATAAGGACTATTAATATATATATATATTTATACACTTGCCCGCTTTCTCTTTCTTCTTTATTATAGTATTCTTATAATATAGTAATGTGTATAATAAGCGAGTAGAACAAATAAGCGAGCGTGACACTTGTAACAGGGATCGTGCCACTAGAGCCCTGTTACAATAATCTAGTGCTTGCAACAGCTAGTAAACTACTGAGGCAAAAGATCAAGCAATAATCGCAGTGCTTGCGATTAGCTATGCGCACACATCCGCTATATAACAGCCGGCGAATCGCTAGCAAGGGCTCTACAAGCCCTCAGCGAATTACCCGTTACAACACTTGTATTATACAGTTAAAAGTATAAACTTTAAAATTTTTAAAATAAGCTATAAAGCTCTACGATTTTTAGAAAATTAATTTTAAATATGTAACTAAAAGGTTAATAAGCTAGTCTCTTTTTTTATATTTTTAAAAAAATTATTAAGCTAATTATAAATAAAAATAGAAAAAAAAAACAGTGCGAATTTAATACTACTAGCACTATATGTATATATAATTTAAAAAAATTCATAAAAATAATATATATTATAAATAAGTTAAAGTTAAATTTTTAGCTATTTTAGGCTTAGTTTCAATTTCCAATAACTTTTTTAAAAATCGTGATTTAAAGTGAAAATCAGAGTGTTATACTCGCTTATTTATCCTATTTATATATTATATACATTAGTATTACTTCTTAAGTTAATCTTATACAGCCTGTAATAAGCTCTATTAATATACTTAATAAGCAAATACTATAAATAAGCAAGCGCTATACTTATACTATATACTTAAAACTCTAAATCTTAAATTTTCTAAAATAGGCTATATAGCTTTAAGATTTTTAAAAAATTTATTTTAAATATTTAATTAAAAAGTTAATAAACTAGTATTTATTTTAAACTTTTTAAAAAATTATTAAACTAGTTATAAATAAAAATAGTAAAATAAATAGTGCGAATTTTATACTACTAGTACTATAAATATATATAATTTAAAAGAATTCTTAAAAATAATATATTTTATAAATAAGCTAGGTTAAAAATCTTATTTATTTTAGGTTTAGTTTGGATTTTTAAGAATTTTCTTAAAATTATAATTTAAAGTGAAAATCTTATTATAGCGCTTATTTATCTATAGCGCTCGCTTATTAAGTATGTTAGTTCTAATTCTTATATTTTATAAATTATTTATTACTAATTCTTAATAAATTAATTTAAATAATAGCGGGCTGTTATTAATTTAAGAAGAAACTTTCTTAAATTATTAAATATATAATACTATTAAAGATATAAATAGTATAATACTAGCCTTTAATATATAATTTAATATATACTATTAGCTAAGATTTTATATTTATACTCTATATTATAAATAATATTACTATAGCTTAAAGGCAGTTTTAAATATTATAAGTTTAGCTTTTAATAATTGAATAGCTTTTAAACATTACTTAAACTTCTATATATCGGATTCTAGTTATATATTATAATCTATATAAGTCCTTATAGAATAGTAGAGCTATTTGCTCTTATAGTATTTTAAACACTAAGAAAGCCTTAATTACTTAGTATAATACTTAAGCAGTCTAACATATTATAGAATCTTTACAAACTTATCTAAAGAAAGGCAATGAGTTCTCTACTTACTGAGTGATATTATAATAACCTAAGGTGGCATGTGCATATCAGTAACCTCTATATAGCGTTCTCACCTCACTACAAACGGGGCTGAAGACGAGGGCCGAAGGAAGTAGATAGGCCCAAAAGAGAATCTCATTAATTCGACAACCGTGCAGCAAGACCACCGTCTAGCCCAGCTTGCTCCCGTCCATCCTACTGAGGATCCGTCTCGGCTCAGTAGGCAAGCGTCATAAATGGCTTCTGATCTCGGTTAGTCCGCGACAACAAAGGCAGGGCATGCTCTCGCCCTTACGCCACCATGTGAGTAAGAGCATAGTGCAAACGCCAGCTGCATGAGTTATGAAGATCGGCTGAGGCTTTGGTGCCTTGTCAGGGTGTGGGGTGTCTTGAGCCAACACCCAATTATAATTACCATGGCTTATATTTGTCTCAGTAGAAAGATCTGCTGTAGGCTAGCACCCAGTTGGAAAATCCTGACTTAGGAGCCCGATGATGCTCCCGCTCTCCCCGACTACAGATAGGAAAGCTGCCTTTCTGAGGTTTAAGTTCAGCTCCCCTTAGAGCCAAACGGCATTGCAAGAGGACCAATTGAGCCGTAAGAGCTCAATCTCACGTAAGCCGGCTCATAGGGATGCGGTCGTCTTCGTATTTCAATGTGTGGCTTAGTTCAGTTAAAATCTCAGCGGAGACTCTTGCGTGATTAGCCCGACCTTTCACTGCATCACCGGCCTCGTGATACATATCAGCCCACTAATTAGGAACATATTAGAGATTGGTCTGATTATGACTATTCAGGTCTACATCGAAACAGCTAACACTCTGCTGTAAATTCTCCTGTAGGGTCGTTATTCAGATGTAATTATAGAACTGACCAGAGGTTCGAAAAGGGACCTAAGTAGCTATTTGCGGAATTCTGGTATCGAAAATGAACATCTCTAAAGCGCAGGACAGCAATAATAACCCTCTATCGCAGTAGATAACCTAATCGCAGTAGATAACCTAACTGTTGTAGCGAAGACTAGAAAAGATGCAGCAATCCGTACTAAGGACTTCTCCAACTGCTAATGAGGAAGTGGGAGAAACATTGTAGTAGACTTCATTGTTAACTTACTAAGAAAAAACGAAACGACTAGCCGGGTACATCTGTGGCGTACTTCCCGTCTGAAGTAGCGTATTCGCTGCGGACATTTCAGGTATGGCTGGAGTGTTTAGTGGGGTTTGAGCCTGTTATAGAGATCATATCATCATCATAGTCAGGTCATTACCTAAACCTCAAAACCTTAGTCCTAGGGCTTCCTATTGTTCTTAATGATCGGTAGGTGCTGTAATCAGGCAGGCTTGGGTCGGGCTATTCCGTCGGGAATTTCCGTCGGGATATTCCGTTAGGTCATTCTGTCTAACACGCCCGAACCACGAACGTGCTCAACTCGCTTTAAGAAAACTAGAGGTTGATATAGGGTTAAGGAAAGCAATATAATGGCGGCTATAGCTATTTCGACTCTAAATAATATCTAAGCAACCCGATAATAGTACATATAAGACACTCACATCATAGAACGACGCCTTACTTTTGGACCAGATCGTTTCCTCCACTTATAAGAAGGAGGGTCATAAAACATGACCTACAGAGAACAATGTTCTAGAACTAGGTCTAGAGGCAGAAGGTTGGTAAGATGTCAATTAAATGTAATATAAATCAGTTTAGAAAAAGATAAATTTTATCTAATTTTATTACAAATAACGTAATATATATTATTAGCTTAGATTTCATATTTATCCTAGATATTAAACATAATGCTACATTAGCTTAAGAATAGTTTCAGGGAGCCTGCAGATACGAGCCACACTAAGATACTATAAGAGCAAATAGCCCTGCCGTCCTAGGAGGAGTATGAAAGGAAAAAGTCAACTGGGATCCAAGAGTTACACGCCGATGACGATATCATACACAGTTGGAGAGGGGGTGCGGCGCTCTGGTCGCACCAGCCAAGGGCATCTTGGTTCGAGTAACTGGCACACAGATGTTCAAGATACCAGGGGATTGAGAACCACTGGATATGGGAAATTGTCCACTCGCTTATCATGTACGTTAAAGATAATTTCCTTCAAAGGGGCAGAGCTTATAAGTTCTATACAATCGCCACTTTAATCATTCACACTATTCCAATTTTCTCGCCGTTCAAATCTTCAATATGTCTCCAATTCTCTCCATTCTTATCACTACCTCTCTATACCTGTTCCACCTTGCACGCGCAGGTCCCTATGCTGGCTCCACGGTTCAAGCCCTCATCCCTTTCGCCGAGGCCGAATCAGAGGCCGAATCCATGGCCACCCCATTCACCAGCAGATATCACGTCCCCATCCAACTCAGCACTGGTCCCCCGGGGACCCGTATGGATACACGAGTCTACAGCCCATTCGTAGATACCGGCACCACTGGCATCATTCTCCCCGCAACCAGCATCCCGGGGTTCACCGTCCCCACCGGCGCAGAAAGAGGTTGGCAATATCTCACCAGCAGCAAGATCCTCTACGCCGGCTGGTGGATCGAAAAGGATGTTTACTTCAACGTGAACGATCCTATGCACACCGTGAAATCCACCCTCAAGATCCTCGTCGTAACGGAGCAAACAAAATGCGACAACTGGAAAGATAACGGGGACACAGACACCTGCACGGGCGTTTTACCTAGCCTAAACCCCACCGGCTTCATCCTCGGCATAGGCTTCGGACGCCGTGGTCCAGACCAGCCGCAAGCTTTTCCAGACAGGAACCCCACACTGAAAGTCAGCACTATAGGTGGCGTAGCCGTGACAGAGACGACTTTCCACAGGGGGTACCAGATCGACCGGCGCGGCATCACTATCGGCTTGACGGACGAAAACATGGTCCCCTTCACCATAGGCGGGCAACCTTACGCCAAGCTTAGGCTTTATCTCTATCCAGGCGGCTCCGGCTCGACCCTTACAGACTGGAGACCCCTCCGCTCTTGTGTAAGCATCGACTCCAGCCCCTGTGTTCGTATGCCGGCTCTCCTCGATACCGGCGTGACTGAAAGCTACTTGCACATGCCACGCAGTTACGAGGGGTGGAACTTTATAGGATCTGCCGATAACAAACTCGACGCCGGTCACGTGCGTATCAATTTCTTGCCACCAGATGGCCCCAAGAACGAGGATTTTTCTGTGGGTGATGCGGCGACGATTGCGTCGGGGGTTACGCCGGACATGGTGTTTTTCTGGACGAATAATAATCCGGACAGCTTTCGTGTAAACACAGGAATGCATGTTTATCGCAAGTATAAAGTTGCGTTTGATTCTGTCAAGGGACGGGTTTGGTTGGCGGATGCCGACTGTCCGCGGTCGGACTGTCCACCTTGCGTAAGGGTGCGTCCTTGCCTCGGTAGCCACGTATGTACGGACCCGCCTCGCGAAGGCAAAGACGACCCGCCTTGTTGTCATGCAGCAGAGGCGAACGCGGAGTGTGAGAGGCAGCGGGAGGAGCATCGGGAGGAGTGTAGATGGGCTGGCTGTTTCTAAGTGTAATTTTTCAAGTCTGCAGATAGCATCAATACCGCGAATGCAGCCGATTCCGTCGCAGCGAAGGGTATGTTGACAGTGCACATAGGGAACCAATACGGCGGCCGGGGCATCTTCGATTAATACCATTGCTTGACTTTATTTCGTCTACCCTCTTAATCTTATTTCGACCCAGGTCCATCAATATAGGTAGAACTTTGCCGCCATACCCAGGCCTGGGGCATAGAACCGCGACTAGTACCATGGTATGTATATGCCGTGTTGGCACTCAGGTGGCCGTCTCCACTGCCCCGAGGGATGGTGTTGACGTGATGTGCACAGGGTAGAGTGAGCATGTGGGAACCCAATCACCCAGGGGCGCGTTTGGTGTTGTTGGATAGCACGTATGACCAGCTGCATATGACATGATCCGTGCGCCCAAAAACTTAAAAAGGGTGGTGTGAACAGGGGTTGAGGGTGCTGTCCACACCACTCCAATGTCACTGCAATTTTAGCCTCTGCTAGTGACCTGGTGACTACAGAACGTACTCAATTGTCCTGATTGGAAAAGTGTGTGGAGGTTGGTTACCCTTACTTCAAGCGGTTCGACAAACAAGCAATCGGGGCCATCCTATACCCCGAAAAGTCGCTGCTTATACCACCTTTGACTTATTGCTGTACAGTTAAAATTAGTCGTAGCGCGAGGCGGTGTCAAGCTAAAACTCTCAGCACAGTGACGACTTCTCATAGCGTTGCTGACCAAGATTCATCCACTCACTGCTCTCTGTGCAGCAAACCTCGGATGGTAATTTCACCGCCATGTCCCAAGGCCCGGATTTTGAATACTCTAGAACAGTCCTCCCGCTTTCATCTCCTGCCTGTCAAAGTTTCCAGCTGACAAAACACCGTCTGGCAAACCTGGGATATCCCATGCGAAGCCGACCTCTCCCACGTTTCAGGCGCCTCTGCCGCTTGGGCCTGACTAAGGCTCAGAGAGGATGCGGAGCGGAGCGGACATGACAAGGCTCTTAAGTGGGATATCAAATCAAAACAAACCCTAAACAGTTAATCGGACATCTCTACCTGGATGCCGACGCCAGAATCTATGGCAGAGCGAAGCATATTTTTGCCCATTTGTAATAGGCCGAAAAGGTGTCCGCACTGGGCGGCATCAGCGGTCTGCGTAGTAGGAACAGCGTGTGCAATCTAGATGTCTGCCAGGAGAGTGCCCGCCTGCATAATGACAACTGCGTCCAAGTCAAATGGATCCCGTGTTCTCGCCTAGGACAAGTGGCTTCATTGTGACAGTCCGGTCGTAGTGTGTTGGTGGCTATGAACATTAGGGGTTTTAATTAGTATCAGGCGGCTAGCGGCAAACAAGCCATTAAATAGCTAATAAGAGAAAGGAACCGCTGAGCCCATCAATAGGCAAGGTATGCTGTTTCTTTTCCTTCCGTCGAGACCTACCTCTGCCGTTACCAGCCGTCTCGTTTACTGTCCCGTTGCTTCTCGTTGCCAAAGCTGTCGCAGCAGCGCATACATATCGTTGTTTTTCCCCTTCTTTTGAGCGTTCCTGCTAGTCATCTAATGGTTAAGTAGACGCTCGTGGTCTTCTGCATCATCCCTTTTCCTTCGTTATTACGGCGCCATTCCCATCCTCGAATCTCAGCGATCGCTACGACTTACACGGATTTCTGTGTCCTGGGTCTGTGCTGCACCGAGAGCCGCAACCACCAACAAAGTAGGTACGTAGAAAACTTATAGATTAACGCCGAATACGCCGCCGCCTATATCTCAACCATGCAGAGAAGGACTTTCGTAGCTTTATAAAGGTTGCAGTGAATATCTAGCACTGCCTCTTCAGGCCATTTTCATTGGCATTAACTAGCCGTGGAGGAGAAGTCACATCCACCATCAGTGAAGGCGGCTAGGTAGCGGATGAGCTATCTCGTGTAGGATCTGTCAACTGTGCTGACAATACATGTAATTTTCGATCGCGATTTGGAGAATGAGAGGTCCCAATGGTGAATTCTTTTGCAGAGACAGAGCGCAGTGGATGCCGGAGATCCCAGGTGCGTCTTCTCCGTCGAGGTAAACCATGTATTATTCACAACTGACTAGTGGACAACGCTGTTCCACAAAGCAGAAATCAAGGAATAGTGGCGACCTTTGCTCCTGGCACCTCAGCCGTAGTCACGGCTTATTGTGCCTAGTCCTACTATTCTCATCACAAGTTGATAGATCGCAGGCGAGATATTACTCGGTCAGTCAGTACAGTCCCGAGATGCTCCGAGTTTCCGCCGGACTCGTCCTCGTCCGCTCGGCCTAGCCGCTCCTCAACAGCCTTTAAGCAATCGACGGTGATTTCAGCATACGTCGTCCCCATGCAAACAGGCAAGTCCTTGGTGGCTATCTCAATAAACCGTTTTTGGGCATCATGCCCCGTCGGCCGCGACATCTGCTCTCTAATCATGGAGTGAAATACGACCCCAGACTCTCCCTTGCACAAGGACGTCCAGGAGCCCACCTCCAGCATGATGACACCAAGGCTGTATATATCATGCAGGATGGAGAATCGCTGATCGGGAAACAAGTCCCACCGGCTCGGATGACGGTACACCTTCCGCTCAGGCAGGAAATCCGAAGCCGCAGCCGACGGTTCGTCCAAGCCACGCAACGTCTCAAAGCCAGCCAAAAAGGCCTCCCCCAGCGAGCGGGGGAACGGGCCCCGGTACCCGGGGCGGGCAGCGTCACCGTCCGAGGTCAGGACGAGGACAGCCTCGGGACGCACGTTCTTGTGCACAAAGCGCGCCGAGTGCACATACAAGATGGCATCGGCGAGGTTCTGCACAATGCGCAGGCGATGGTTGAGCGGGTGGCGCGCGCGCCGCTCGTCGAGCAGCAGGGCGCGCAGTGTACGGGGCTCCTGGCACTGGTAGTCGGGGAGCACGTCGAAGCGGATGTCTACTCCTTGGTCGCCGCGGTTGACAGCGCCTTTGCAGCTGAGGATGTGCATCTGGCGCGGGTCTGCCCTGCGGAGCGTGGCGACTAGGGCCAGGATGTTGCGTGTGTTGCCCTCGTTGAGGTATGGCTTCCGCTCCACGAGCTCGGCGTCGTCCCTGGCATAGAAGATGGAACCGGAAGAATGCGGGACTACGTCGTACCGGTGGTTGTCCAGGCCCGCGGGAGGCAAGAAGCGGTCTCGGTCGTCGAGGTAATGCGTGTCCATGGCCACCCAGGGAACCTGCGGCAGGAATGAGACAGCCTGGCCGGCCGATGTCCCGGGATCGAGTTTTGCTTCCAGCAGGATGACGGTCAGGTGGACATGCATCGTCCTCTCCCAGCCCTCCATGTCCTTGAGAATCCTTTCCAGCTTGTCTGCGCCAGAAGCAACAAAGGCGAGGCGCTGACGCATGTTGCTCGCGGGCTCCTTGATGCTGTACCGTTCGAGGATGTCGTCAGCCTCTAGGAGAAGCGTCTCCAGCTGTCGCAGCACCACTACGATGTTCCTCACCGCATCGCGGCTCAGGTCCCGGTGGTGACGGCTGACAACATCGAGGAAGATATCGCGCAGCACGCGACGGGCCTCGAAGGCTTGCCAGATGCCCTGCCTACCGCTTCCGGGTTCGCTGCTTATGAAGCTGAAGCGAGTGGTCAGGCGTCGGGTAACTGTGACGCATGAATCGAGGAGGGGGAGCACTGCGAGTACCACGCCGGCGACCTCCATTATTTATTGTGACAATAGTTACAATAGTTCGAACCGGGCAAGATGGAAGGGCTTGGCTGAGATTCAGGGGGACCTCAGCCTCGGAGGAATATCAGTCTGATCACGTGATGCGCTGGTGGCCCAGGACTCAGGACCCTTGCTAGCTGTCAGCCACTTGTCTGCCTGACTTGCATTCCTAAGGTACATTTGCGACTCGGCCAGTTTGTTTCTTTGGAGAGGGTGGTCTGCCAGGACAAGACTTCTTTGCAGGGGCCTTGTTCGATTGGGGTGCCAACGAAGTTGGGGCATCCTTAACTAAACTCTCTTTATCGTTATTGTGGCCGTTGTCGTCCTCGGCCTCATCGCAGTCCTCGAAATCCTGTCAAGATGCGACACTCTACTAGCTAAATCATCTCATCAGAGAAGACCTCTTCATCAAGCGCTTTCTGAGAATGGCGAAGCTTGTTGACTTCAGAGAGAATAGCGTGACCCTCAAACCCAAGAGGAATCACGTCTTTAGAACTCTGACCTTCCCCCTGGCTGGAGAGTTCGCTCTTTTCGCTGGCAGCCATGACTTCTAGTAGTACTTGTTGTTCTCGCCTTTTCTGCCGCCAGGCCTGCTCTCGCCTTTCAATGGCATCGTGACACCCACTCTTGGTGGCGCGAACTTGCCAGAGTGTCCATCAACTTTACGGCGGCGTCACACTGTCGGAAGGTGTGTTCGGAGCCTTGTCGGGTGGTTAGATGGAGGGATGGATTGTCTTGTGGTCGGCTAGAGGTTTGCGCATTGAATACTCCATCTCCTAACTTCTACCAAGACCCCGGCTCCGTCTGCTTGACATGCTGCTATTCTTCGCAAAGAATGCCCTTCAGATATGGGAGCGAATCCTAGATGAATGGGATATCGTGGGGCGTAGGATGACTGCCCATGGTGGCTAGAAACGACCGTTTGTGTATATAAAATAGAGTCTCTCTGCACTGCCTCCACTACGCATAAATTGAGCTTCCTGGTCTTTGTTCTTAGCTCCCTCTAAAAAACCCTAAAAAGTAAAGGTGCTATTTGTCTGCTTTACCTAAGGTCTCCTGTCTCCTAGAGGCAATCTGTTGTGTTATACCTCCTCAAATTCTTTCTGATATTATGTTAAGCTAATATTATCCCTTCCAATGACGGCAGCCCAGTTACAGTGATAAAGGCAGACGCTCTTCATCTGATACAACAGAAGTTTCTCATAGAGCTGCATGACTTACTTCTCTAGTTAGACTCGCAGTCCCGCGGAAGATTGCTCGGCCTTATTCTCATCAAGAAGCAGGAATACTAAGTTCCAGTACCACTCCATTCTCGATAGGACGTAGGCAATGCCTTTACGATTGTCGCATGCCTCAGTGACGGGGTTCGAAAGGATCTATCAACTGTCAGCGGGGATCATCCACCGTTCTCTCTTCGGTTAGGAAAGTTAATCACACGCACCTCTAGTCCAAGGCAGACGCCGACCCAGGCGACGGCGGCTTCAGGAGCGGCATGTACTGCCTTGTCCACTATTCCCCTCACCGCTTGCACTGCTTGTAAGCGTTCGTCGATGCCTCGCTTAATGGACGCCGCCTTCTGTATCCGGTCTAGTCCTTCTTGGACTAACTGCTGTATTTGATGACATCTTGTCTCCTGAGTCCTTCCTATCTCGTTTTCTGTTGGTCGAGAGGTAATAGAGGTCGAGTCGTTTTGGCAAAGTTCAGCTGATAGGATCTTCTCGTACGCTTCGACCACTTTGGGCTCGCTCACTTTAAGCTCGTCGTAGGCCTGGTTCTAAAGTCGCTCTTATAGACTTGGCAGTGGCGAGGTGTTGGAATCTGTCGAGGTCGGTGGAGAAGGCGTTGGCTGAGATGTCGGTCGAGTGGTTGGTTGGGATGCAGGCCGAGACGGTGTTGGTGAAGGTGTTGGTGGTGAAGGAGCTAAGGCAGATTGGTGGGGAGCGACCGGCCGTGGCCTTACTACCTTAGATTTGGCTTTCTCAAGCCAGCGAGGTGCCATCTTCGCGGAGAAGAGCACTCCTTGGTCTTGTTGTGCGTTATGATGGCATTAGCGAGATGGCTTCTCCCCCGATCGATGATGGGTCGGGATGACGATGGAGTGCCACGACTGACAACTTGGGAAGCAACATCTTTGCGAGATTTGCGTGCGGGGAGGCCTCAGCAGCTGAAAAGGACCCCTATAGCCAGGCGCAGCTTGTGAGTCCAATAGGATTGCCGAGTAATGGGATGTGCATTACCCAAGCGGCGGCTACGTCAACCGTCGCGCTCCGCGCATCTCGGTAAAGGCATACCTGGACGCCTTCCGGGAAAGCGATAAGAAGAAGGGCAGCCTCCTCAACAGCGACGCGGGGGATCTTCGACGGGATGAAACCGTCTCTAACTCCGTGGTTACAACGTGGTAAGTAACCCTTGAACAGATACGCCGCGAGAGACCATCCGCAGCCAACCTGCTGTCACTTATGAGCTTCTTCAACCCGCAGGGCATCCCCGAGTTTGTACTCCACAACTATAAGGGCGATTTGACGGATAATGCGGACGGAGTCAAGGACGACGAGGACAATGACGAATTTGAGGATGATCTGGATGTCCTCCGCGGCTACTCACTCGTATCCGTTACAGCAAAGAGGGATGTATGCGAGATGCATACCCTAGTGCAGTTTTGCACTCGTGTCTGGCTATCTATAGCCGGTAATGCAGACCGATGGAAACAATTGTTTCTATCATCCATGTCAAGACATTTCCCAAACGGAACATTCGAGACCTGGCCTACCTGTCAGATGCTATTGCCACATATTGAGTTAATACTGGTGGAGGTGCCGCCGGAGAAGGACCTAGAGCAGTAGGCCTCTTTATTAACGAATTGTGCATGGTACTTGGTTACTACAGGGAGCTATGAGGCAGCAGAGAATTTAGGCGAAAAAGCAGTCAAAATGAGGAAGAGGGTGCTAGGAGAGGAGCATCCCTTAACGCTGACCAGCATGGCCAACCTGGCGTCGACGTACATGAACCAAGGCCGATGGAAGGAGGCAGAAGAGCTATAAGCGAAGGAACTAGGAATTTGTTTGAGGGTGCTAGGAGAGGAGCATCCCTCGACGCTGACCAGTATAGCCAACCTTGCGTCGACATACAGGAACCAAGGCCGATGGAAGGAGGCAGAAGAGCTGGAGGTGCGAGTAATGGAGACGAGTTTGAGGGTGTTGGGAGAGGAGCATCCCGACACGCTGGCTAGCATGAACAACCTGGCGTCAACATATAGCAACCAAGGCCGATAGAAGGAGGCAGAAGAGCTGGAGGTGCGAGTGATGGAGACGAGGAAGAGGGTGCTGGGAGAGGAGCATCCCTCGACGCTGACCAGCATGGCCAACCTGGCTATTACCTAGAAACACCTAGGCCGCTCTAGAGATGCTCTAGTTCTGATGCGAAACTGCGTTATCCTATAAGAGCGGGTGCTTAATATAGGCCATCCGGACGCAGCATCCCGGGCAGCAACTCTAGCTAATTAGGAGGAAATGAACGACCTACTATAAGAGAGGAAAATGATGACTATAAAGGGGCGCTAGATAAACGCTGTATGCTAAGTCATGATTAGAATCATTTCTTAGTTACTGCTAGTCTGTTTACTATATATCTTAGAGTACTTAGTAAGCTTATGACGTTTTAGGAGGGAAGGAGATTAAGAGCTAGAATGATGATATATTGGGTACTCGGCTAATACTGTCAGGCATCTAAGGAGTAAGGGAAAGATATAGTATATAAAAGAACTGCTTTCTAGCCTGGCTTAATTATTCTTACTAGCTATATTACTAAATATGAAATAGTACCTAAAGAACTCTTATAATCCATCTGGCAATAACTATATAACCTCATCCCCGATCCTCTATCAGCCTGAAGGCATCTTCCGCAGCCCTAGACTCTATCAAGACATAATACACCTATAGGGTCCAGTCAAACTGTAACTGGAAAGTTGTTTTACTATTCCTAGTTATACGCTTCAGTGAAGTATTTCTAAGCGGCCATTCTTTAAACCTGGCCAGATCCGCCCTAACTTCAGTCTTGTCAAGCGTCGCCTAGGATGACGCTAGGCTGAGGATGCTACTCGCCCGGGTATTCTTCCCCCTATGGGTTGACTGGGTAGATCTCGATCTTAAAGACGGTCTTCCCTGACGAGGGCGCTTAATACTAGCTGCTGCATCGCGTAGCAAACTGGTGGAGGACCTCGAGACCTTAGCACGCTTGCGTGGGTATTGGTCTTCGCCGTTAAACTCATCGCCTAAGCCCTTCGCTTCAGCTCCCGTAGGAGAAGGGCAATAGTCCTCATTACGCAGCAAATTCACTTGATCAAGATGGGATTCACTTCCTTAGGACTCGCTCCCCACGTCGCTGCCGCCATCATCGCTATCTTGGACTAATCTATGCACGGCCTGATGACAGGCGCGGCAGCGCGTTAGCAGACCCAGAGGCGGCAAAGGGGATACCCGGGCTCCTGATGACGATTAGGCTGTGCCCTCAGAGAAACCACGGACCTCAGCGTCTTCAGATCCGCGACCGCTCATTTCATGGTCTTGCCCTTGAGACGTTTCGAGCGACGGTTGTCTTTAGGGGGACGCGTCACGTGTCCCAGGAATACGTTGTGGCCTGAAGGAGCAACGCTGGAGCAACGCTGTAGCAATGCTTACAGGCAGGCGGTCGGACTCGCTGCAAGCGTTATCGCAATCATTAATCTGCCAAAGTCGCTGCACTCTGGCTCGAGTTCTCTACTGCTGTTAGGAACGCTAGGGCCAATATCACGCCTCTGACGGCGATTGGACGACCTAGGCATAACGCTCTGAGGAGTTCGGCATCTTAGTGGCCTGAATGGCCAAGCGCTCAATATCTTAAGAACTAGTCGAAACTTAGTACTAAAACTTGAAACGTGGGTATGCATAAGTTAACTAGTTTAAAAGCGTATAATCAGTTTCTAGAAGCTTTTATGCCCTTCTTAGCTCTGTCTCCTTCCTAAAGTATTGCTATAACTATACATTACTGGGCTATGAACTAGTTCTCACCTTCTATGACTTATCGCTCCTCTTGTACATCCGGAAAAAAATACGATTATAGCAATTACCCTATAGGATCGAGTTAGGTAATTAACTGATATTCAGGTCTTTACTGATAGAAAAATTTCTAGAGCTGGAGTTTTAGACCCCCTTGCTATGAAAAATGTGGTAAGTGGCTAGCCTGTTGTCCTGATTTGAGGCTACGTCTATGGAAGGTACTGGTATAGCAGAGGCCACCTCTGGATCTATGTAGGAAAGTAGCTCCTTGGTGCATGTGGCGGCAGTTATAGCCGCGTAATGCTGCCAGTTGTTATTCTTGTGAGAGTCAGTATAGTCGGAGATTCCGCGAATGATAATACATGAGAACTCTGTTATGAGCCCTGCTGCTTCTATCTCGAAGCAGAGGATGTTGTCGATATTACGGATAACTTCACTTCTCTTCGCAGTATTCCTCATAACGCGATCGCCAGAAGCAATTAATCCGTAGTATATCTCGGGGCCTTCGAATTCGCGACGCAACCTAAGGACGGATTTTTGTTGGTCGCACTTTGTGCATATGAAGTTCTAGGGGTCGTGAGGATAATCTGTGTCAAATAGGACGTTAAGGTCGGCGGAAGGCCGCCTATAGATAGAAAGGCGTCGTCCCCTTTGTAGTATTGCTAATAAGAACTCCTCGGCCTTGTTTTCGCTGACAAGATGGTCAGACTGTATCTTCACTATAGCACCCCTTAATAGAGGCGGTGGCGGCGAGAGGAAGCCTTTAAGGACGAAGCTGTCGTCAGTTTCCTTCCTTAGGTCGTACTGAACGACGCCGCCGTACTGTCCCTCGGGCATGCTCACCATGACATCGCCTAGGCGGATGTTATGCTTATTGCTAGGAACTCTACTACTAATGCTAACGAGAAATCGCTACTTAATAGAGGGGAAGGTGCGGGCTATATGTATTGTAATAATCGCGGCGGAGCCTTTTCCTTGGTTCCCGGGGAGGCATGCGAGCACGACATTATGGCCCTTCAGCACGCCCAGGATGTAGATGTTAAAATCACCTTCCTTTATTAGCAGACTGCGATGCTCGATGTCTAATATGTATCGGACAGCGCTCATCTCGAGCTCTATAGTGCACACTACTATGACAGTGTATTCCTCGTAGGTCCGAGGGCTTCTCCGCCCGTCCTGCATTATAATGCTATCGACATGTTAGCAAGGCTATAGCCAGCAGGGGATAGTATTGCTTATAACGAATTTCGACACTGTAGACGTAGAGTAGTCCTAGGAAGGGTTCTCGTAAGACATTAGGATACCATCGCATCCGGTGAGTAGGCGAAGTAAGGCGGGGCTTAGGGTGGCGGCATGCTCGACGCCTCGTCCTGAGGCTAGGGCCTTACGTCCGTCACTGTGATATATAACCACTATAGCCGGCTAATCTCTGGATACCAAGATGTCGCCCCTATTGCTACATTCTCAAGCAAGCCTGGACATGCGATCGCATTAGGTTCGCGTTGACTTTCTCCATATGATAGAGTTAGCCTTTGGGGAACTAGGCTTTATCTCAAGTCCTAGAACAGCGGGCCGAGCCGTGATTGCCGAAGCAACAGTAGAGCCGGGAAATTTTTTCCCGCTTTCTATTTCGGCTCGGCATGTTATCATCCGACCACCGAATAGAGTAAGGTCATCGGCGTTGTCAAGCACCAGCACCTATTACGACAAGCTTTCGATCGTATCGCACACTGCGAGTAGTCTATCCACACCACGCAGATCTGCCTTGATCTCGAGTCTCCGTGCGATCGTAGCGTAGTCGTGCGTAAACGTCGCTTCGCTATCCGCATAGACCCAAAAGACGGAGCAATCATCGTCGCTGCATCGTCGGGAGACGTAATCGAGGGCTAGTTGTGTTTTTCTAATCGGTCAGCCTCATCGCAAGAAGAGCGGGTCGTGGTTACCTACCCTAATCCACCGAGGCCCTATAACGCTGCGCTATAGTGCTCGGGCGCTCGTAGGAGGAGCTTATCGAGCTTAGAGACGAGGTCTGGTCGATGGATGACCTCCGCGTTGCGAGGGGGAATGACGCGGACCACTCGGGCCTGTCGGTGGGGCTGCGCGTAGTAATAGACGTCTTAGTGGATCGTCGTATAGTCGCCAAATTGGCTGCCGCTTACAGGCATACTTACACACCGACTCACCACGTCTCTCTTGCAGTCCTCCCTACGAGGGATGTAAGGGATGGTGTTGCAGGCCTTTTCACCCTGATTTCCATGACAATTTCCGATACCTTGCATAATGAGCTATAATTTTATTTGTCGCATTAGTTCTCGTGGCATTGTACTGGCTATGGCTGTAGCAAGATGCGCCATCGGCGGCGACGGCGAGTCTCACGTCACACAGGCTCAAGATGACACGTAAGATAAGTATACGAGTCGACAGAATTACCGCCACCTTTAGCCTGAATCTTGACCCCCGACGTTAGGAAAGTGGGGAACGCTGCAAGGGAGGCTGGAGGACGTGGTTCTCCGAGGACTGAGTACGTCTTGGCCAGTAGACGGCCTGTAAGCATGAGTTGCTGTTCGGGAGGTATATAACTTGCAGGACTGAGTGCAGACGCTGAACAGTGAGTGTTATCTATATGACTAAGTGGCGAACAATTTTGTGCTACGGCCGCAGCGTTTAACCTACATAAGTTCACTTAGTCTAGCAGATATCTTAGGTTCCTATCTGCATATAATAATTAAATAGATAAAGAGGGCCAGAATGGCAGGGGTCCGCTCGGACTACCTAAAGAGTCTTTACTACAGTATTATAAGTTCTATATCGCATAGATAAAGTCATATATAGTGCTAGATCAGGCTTCTAGGATAACTCATTATTAGTATATTAATGAAACCCTATGCTAATATAGTAGAAATTCTACGGATTTTAATGCTAAATTCAAGCTAGGCGTGAAGCTTAATAGCTAATGCATGCAGTCATAGTCTAAATCTGTTAAGGGCTTTATGACTTGATTTATTTTACGGGCGAGACTGGCACTGACTGTCGGCTTAGAGGCTTTATAAATGCCTTCAACCTCTTCAACACATCTTAAGTCAAATCTATAAAATAGAATGACGATCCTGCTCTCTAATCGAATTTATTAACTAAAATAAGTAAGAAACAAGTTTCTTTATTAATCTGCTCCTTATCAAACACTTAATCTCTTAATATATTCTTCTCAGCCACCATTCTAGCTAGTATCAGATTCCTAGCCACCTTAGCTCATGGCAATCCAGTATCTTTGCTTTCTTGAGCAGAGGACGTAGGCTTTGAGGTATTCTTAGATGAATCCGGCGCTATCGAGTCGTTTGAGAATGCAGCCCGCCTTGGGGTCGATATCTTCGGTCCTATTCCGTCCGACGCCCGCCGCGTCGATGATCACTAGGAGGCCGATCCCGGCATAAAGGCGCTAGCATGGATCCGTGCTCAGGCGGATATCGATTAGGACGCGCTTCCCTAAGAGAAGAGAGACGAAATTGAAAAGCGCTAGGGTTCTGGTGCTGCTAATATTAACCTTAGTGTATGGACTGGTGATAATTATACGTCTAATCAACCGTTAATCGAGGCTACCTATGTCCTTATCTATTGAATGTGGCTAGCTAATTTATTTTTATTATATAGGCAAAGGCAGCGTTGTCTACTGGGATAACGTTAGTTATAACGTTAACTATTGGAATAATAACAACCTATACTCTATTGGTATTAGCCTGCGCAGCATTCGTGATAATGAATACCTTGATCTTAGCCGCTTGAAAAATAGCGATGCTTGCAGTTAATTTGTTCTTTGAGTTAGCAGTGGACGTAAGTAGCCCTTATACCCATTACCTGTTAATAGGCTTACTGACTGAAATATAATGCTCTTAGAGGGCTGTCTTATAACTAATGTCTATAACTGCTTCCGCTTATGAGTAGAATAGTTATTGTGTTTTACCTTAGCTATAGAATCTGATTCTCCTCGCGCTTTACTGAGTTTAAGGAGAATCGGTTACAGTCAGTATCTTGCACTACTTATGCTTATGGTATTTCACTTTGGATTTAGACTCAGAATCTTCTCGCGCTATACTGAGTCTAGGGATAATTAGTTAGACAAGAACAATACGAAGGCATTATTTATAGCACAATGCGCTCTTAATAGAGGCCAGACGTGCGTAGAATATGATAGTGCTGGTTCGTGTAAATGACTTAGAAGAGACCTCTTTCAGTCTGCGCCGCGTCAGGTGGTTTGGTGACCATAACGCGAACTTCTGACTTATTACATGAAGCTAGAGAGCTTTGCAAAATATGATTGCTGCCTAACGAGCACGTAATGAAAGTAGGGGTTAGGAAATTGTTATTCTGATAGGATCATTAGTCTGCATCATCGTCTGTCTAACGTAATGTAATTAGCGGGTTCTACCTGCTGAGGTTGATTACAACCGCAAATAACCGAACCTGAACTAGAAGTATAAACCCTAAAAGAACTAGAATGGAAGAGAGCTGCAATATATGCGGAGAAATGCAGCTATCCTGGCTAGCAATGATTAGGGTAGATTGCCTCGATGCGTCAGGAGGCGTTCGAGTCAAAGCATATTTAAGCTAGTTATGCGCGCATAAGCCTATCTAGAAGTTTGGTTAGATATTTACAATCAAACCATTTCATAAGCATATACTACTAAGATGTCTAACCATCGCAGATGGAACGTCTGGATAGCGTATTTACTATTCGCTACTATGATGATTGCGGCCCTCTACCTGACATACTACCCAGGCCGCTCCGAAAGTCGGTTCCTAGCTCAAAGACAGATCAAGGTCGACAGCTGTACAACTGGCGGCTTCTGCGTCGGCGGAGCCTGTATAGACAACACCATTGGAGTCGATGTCCATAACTGCGGCGCGGTAGGGCACAAATCCTTCCCACCGCTGTGTGATGGCTCGAGCGAATGTCTCACTAAGCCGTTCCGCTGCGTCGAAAGACGAGAATTTAATTACTTCGCGGGACCCGATGTCGGTCTGGCCCGGAATGCGGCGGACCAGAACTGGAGATACATGCTATAAGACGTTCATCTATATAGGCAGGGGAGTCTCGAAATAAACTCAAAACAAGAATCCATAATAGTACCTGTAGACATGAAACATTTATATAGAGCTATATATGTACCATTCATTTGAAATAGTAATTAGTCGGTCACGGCCTCTTTTAGTCCGTCCAATGACCAGAATTTCCCACTGTCATCACTGTTGCTGCGATACACGAAACTAAGACAGCGACTTATCGACTTATAAGGAGTGAGTGGTGCCTTGGAATTGTTAGTTTCGATGAACCGTTTTTAATGAATTACTATCCAAAGGGTGATAATTACTCACGTATTGTTGCACTTCCTCCGGACCAAGCTCTGTCTTAACCCAACCAGGGTTCAAAGCCAAAAACACAAATCCCTTATCTCTAAATCTACCATGCCAATATATTAGTAAATGTGATTCTTCACAAAAAATGAATAAATGCCAAATCCTTGACTTACTCTAGGTGAAATTTAGCGTTCGCCATTGTGACTGCGGCCTTTGTTGCCGAGTATGATGAGAAATGGAGGTTTGGGTTCTTTTCGGTGTAGTTGAGATCGCCCAACATAGAAGAGACGTTAACGACTTTCTTCTCACTCCCTTTCTCAAGCAGTGGAATGAGTGCGATGGTGAAAAAGACAAGTCCCAGAACATTAATCTTGAACTATCGTTAGTTGCAATCAGCATTTATTCTTCTAAAGGTGGTAGGTCAAAGCCAAACCTGGTCTTCCCACTCCTTAACTGTAGACTTTGATATGCCAGTCATAGGTTCTGCTCCGGTACCCGCCATAACGCCAGCATTGCTCGAGAAAAATTAGCTGCGCGTTCAACGATGGATAATTGGATGACGGTATGACTTACTTGATGAGCCAGTCGACCTTTCCACCCCCAACTTTGGAAATATTTTCAACAACTCTCTGTAATGTCATTTAGTCATGGAGCGGGGAAAGGTCACGCAAGGAACCGGGCGTACCGGAAACGAATCAAAGTCGCTGACATCTCCTTTGACTGCAACGACTTGTGGTCCAAGAAGGGGCTTCAGCCTCTCAGCAGTATCCGGATTACGGACAAGAGCAATGACAAAATTCTCTGAATTTTGACTGAGTTGTTCGACCCATTCAAGCTAATTCATAGTATTAAGGATAGGTCATGAGGGAATTTTGGAATCAACTCACACCAAGGCCTCTCGAGGCACCGGTTACAACAATGACCCGTTTCGATCCAGATGCCATTAGGAATGTGGATAAGTCGAATATGCGTGTGTATGTGAACAGAAGATTGCAAGTAATCTGAGGATTTGGAATTTTCCTTGATGAGTAGAAGAACTGAACAAGTTGCATTCATCCATTTATTTATTCGTTAATATACCTGAAATCTTGCAAGGCTCGGCTTTGGCATATCAGTAATCCATTATATGCCATGACGTGATCGGCATGATTTGATTGAGTGATTTCATCATGAATACGTGCAAAGCACCACTCCGCCGGAGAGATGAGCAAATAATATTGATCGGAGCCAGGCCTAAGATGTGTGGGGCGACGACCCCCGCCTTTCCTGCGACGCACTAATGCAGACCAATATCCGGATCCGGTAATTCTTTCTGATGGTAGCTAGCGCCATCACGTAGAGCATTTTCTGAATTCGGCAATTTGCGAACCCGGCATCGTCGGCAGTCATACGGTGATTACGAAAATTAGAATCATACAAGTAAACGGGACTTAGAGCTTGTTTCCATGTGATTCAGCTTCTATGATTTGGCATAATTTTCCTTTCGCCTGCATTTGTAATCGTAGTCGCTTAATCATGGCCCGTCTTTGTCGTGCTCGTTTATTTACACAGCGCGACAGCAAGACGTGTGGCACATGCAGATATAAAATCTTGATATAACCCAAGCTTTCAAAAATTTCAGAGTCTTTTGTATAGATTCGTATCACACTATTCTATTGAGATCCACACTCTGTATAGCAATTCGGTTGCATATCGTTACAAAGTTCACATCCACACGTTCGAAGCAAAACATGTTTGTCCTTACAGGTAATAGTCCAAGAATTGCCTTGTGACAGTAGCAAAGCTAATAAAGGTCTAGGCTCAACTGGTGGCATTGGCCGCTCTGCCCTTCAGACAATCTTGGATAAAAAACTCATTCCGGTTTCGCAACTCCGGCTCTCGTCTTACAACACATCCGCCATACCTGCCAGAATTGTGAACACGGGCGTTGAGATTCGCAAGGGCAACCTTTACGAACCATCAACATTAGAGGAATCTTATTCTGGTGCTGACGTCTTGTTCCTTGTGTCGTTCCCATCGATGGGCGAGGAACGCTTTACCTTGCATCGCAATGCTATCGACGCGGCCAAGGCAGTCGGCGTCCGCCATGTGATCTATACTTCACTCTCATTCTGCGGTGGTGCGGAAGGAACTTCTAGTGTTGCACAAGTTGCTCAAGCTCATCTCCAGACCGAGTCTTACTTGAAAGCAAGTGGACTCACGTATACGATCCTTCGTATGGCATCCTACACACATCTCTGGAACAACTTTGCTGGTTTCTTAAATCTGAGTGGCGACCCTGAGGCCACTCTGGAGGCCGTGATGCCGAATGACGGGCTTGAACATTGGGCCGATCGCAGTGAACTTGGCGAGGCTGCAAGCTATGTCATTGCCAACTGGGTGAGTGCATCTCTTAGTAACGAGCGTCTATGTTCATACCTTCGCAACTAACCTCAGAGTAGCAAGAGTACATAAACAAGATAATCAACTTGACTGGCCCTGAGCTCTTGTCAGGGGTGGATATCATTGAGAAGTTTATGAAGCATACCGGCAGAAAAGTCAATGTGCGTGTACTACCTGTTCAGGAGGCAATCAAGTGGCACATACAGAATGGGAGCGTGCCTCCGGAGCAGGAAAGCTTCCTTGACAACTGGGCCAGTTGGCATACCGCAATTTCTCAAGGTGAAAAGGCTTTTCTGGACCCTACGCTGGAGAAGTTATTGGGCCGAAAGCCAAAGACAGTTGATGACCAAGCCGATGAAATTTTTGCAGTGTCTAATGAGTTGGATACTAAAGATCTCGTTGGTATTTAGATTTGACTTGACTGGGAAAGATTGCTAAGGCGAAACAATGAAGGCTGGGGTTGGGGACATATGGCGCATTGTCGTGTTGTGGATTACCATCCGGCACTAGCATAGTCGTCCATAGCTTTTGTCTAAATTCTGCTACAGTTCTTGTTGCTTGGGTAAAAACGATTTGGAGATTTATTTAACACCCTACGTCTATTCTTTATCACCCAGTCCTCCCTAATTAATTAATTTGCGCAATTCCATGTACTAAATGCAGCCGCATTTACAGCATCGGAGGTTTTATCCGAAACTGGTCGCAGTCTCACCATGTTAACGAGATCCCCAAAACCAGAATCCTTATTAAGCTCATCATGGCATCGGCTACCGTTCCATAACACACTCCTCAAGATGCGCTCCAGCTCATCCCTTACCATCAATTTAAGCATCTCGCACAATAAGAGTCCTTTGGTCAAGAACCACTGCTTATTAGGTTCCTCTGGTGCTGCCGCAAAAGCAATATATAGCATCCAAAGGACCCAGCACTGTCGGTCTCTGCTTGCGATCCACCATTGTTCCGTCTGCGCCTCCAATGAAGCGCGAAATCTTCGAGTAAGTTCTCTAAATACTGGTGAACCGCCCGGAAGCTCCCTAATCATAAGATAGAGATAGATATGTGCCGCAATCTTCAACGGTACGGCTTCAGACGGCTGGCCATTTTCATACTCACCAACGCCACCCATCGGTCCATTCAATAGATTGAGACTGTATTCGGCTTCATAAATCCAGAGGCTGATCAGACTCCTATCCAGTATTCCAGAATGACTTGAATCCATAGACAGGGATATATGTCGAAGGGTTTGGATTACAGGAACAATAGGTGATGCCGCTCCCAGGATATCCTCTGGGTTAAGCATCGCACCCATGAGGTTTATAGATGCATTATTTAAGGGTATTAGCAGTGATATGGGCGGCTGGCAGAAACGAGGTCGACAATTCCGCACATTCGAGTCGCAGAAGTCTGCCCTATGAGTTCTACATTAGTATAAAAAACAGGAAATAAGCCGCTTGCTACACCTTACCAAGTGGCTACTCGCTGATGTATGTCTTTTATGTTTTCTATCCCTCCCTTTTTCGCAATCATGTGTTGCAATCCATTCATATGGATATTCGCTAATTGAAACCTGCCGTTGAGATTCTGCAGGTACGTGCTTTTGTTAAACCATGCAATCAGAAATGTGCTTGTAATTCGACATACCTCTCTGGTTGCTAGTATTGCAACAGCTGCGACTGTCGTGTCGGCCAAAACACCGTTATTCAGTTGCATGTTGATCGCTCGAACCGCTTCGCCACCATGATGAACGGATAAAGCAGAATCTGACTCTCCTCGTTTTAGGTCATACTCAGTGGCCACGATGTACAAAATGGCATGTAATAGCGCCGAATCGGCTACAGCGTTCGAAAGGCAATGTTCCTGAAAGTTAAGGGCGACGATGTTCATGGAGTAGGCTTGGTGGTCTTTATGCGCATGTTAGTGCATATTTTCAAAGGAGACACTCTAGCATCGTATCCCTAGCTTAAGATAACTTGGAAACATATATATGATGTTTAAACTTACAGTAGAATATGAGTCTTTGGCTCTTAGATCCCAGGTTGAGCAAAGTTGCATCAAAAGGGTTAAAGCGTGTGCCTAACGAAACTTCTGAACCATGCAGTACTTGGTGCTGAAGAACGGAACCCAAATCCAACTCCGAAAGCATGGCCATGGAGTAACGAGCTTGCGAAGGTATTGTACAATCGCCGGAACTAGTCGTGCCTTTGTTGCTACGTCGTAGTCTCTTTGACACGGGGTTCGGCTTTTCATTCAATCTATACCTTCCCATATGGGCTGATTGTTGCCCGAGGGTGTGATTGGTCTCGCCCAATCCCTTTCTAGCAATTGAAGGGTGATTTTGTGTCCAGACGTGGTCCCTCATCGCGTGGGAGCGAATCACCCTTAATGAATCCGCATGCTTGGTCGGATCTGCGTCTTGCGGTGGGATGCTGAAAGCGACAAATTCAAGTGGTCGTTCGTTATTATTCCTGTCGGGTGATGCAGCCTTAATGCTACCAACGGAATTCTGGGCTAAATCGATAATTACTATCCAAATTCTACCACTGGACGACGACGGGGAAAAGTACCTTCATGCATTCTCAAGTTTGAAGTATTTGTGAGTCCTAGGCGAGGTGAAATACCCCGCTTGCCCCTTATTACTGTCGGCCCACTTGGGCTTCCGATATCCGTGATCCGGTGTAGATTGATGGTTATCGCTTTATGGCCCTAGTGAAAGATAAGCGAACTCAGGGAGATGACGCGATGCAATCCCAATATTCTACACGAGGGTGCAAGGTTGTAATCATGGACTCTTGTTGAAAAATTCAATTTCTGCATTGAGTGGTTCCCGCAACCTTATTTGATGAATAATCAGTAAAGTGGTGGGGGCGGCTGATACCATGGGCACCCGGATGCCCATTTATCCTTGGGCCATTGAGAGGCGAAGACGGCGTTTGAGCCGTCCTTCCGAAGGCAGGCGGGACACCAACAGGTCCATTCATAACAGCGGGGCTGTTTTGTAAGAGGGTTGTGCGGGCTCCTCGATTGAGATTGGCGGGAGTATGGATTCCCAGGTCGAAAGGGTCTGGGGCAGCAGGCGGGCGGGTGGTGGCGGATGCCATCGCCGCCGCCATGGGGCTTTCTTTTTCTTAGGATGTGGCTAACCGTGGCGTCTTGGCGAGCAGAAACTTTTGAAAGGCGCCTCCGTACTTGTCCGGGGCTTACAAACCATTCTGTTCCCTCCTCCGCAGCGGAATGCGACGAAGGACTTAGGGTGTATCCGACGACTCTCGGGCAGTATAATTGACTTACCGGACAAACGGCTGTCAGTCTCATCCTCGAATGATTGGTAAGTTGCGAATGAGGATGGTCAATAGCACATCGCAGCCAAATATATCCGAGAGGTGTCGGGTCTTATATTGATGCGGGGTGACAAGTTCCCCCGCTGCGGGGCTACGAAGAGGAAGGCTTGTCTTTTAGGGGACCCACTAACTTTGTCAAGAAAAGTATATTTTGTCAAGCCAGTCAGGGCACTAAATAGTAATTTAGAGCAGAAAAAAAGGAAAGAAATGAAAAAGGTGTTGTGTAAGATTTCCAAAGGTAATAATATGGGAACAAACGGCCTAAATAATATGCCGATTGACCGTCCCTGTTCGGATCCGGTGAGAAGTGTCACTTTAATTCCGCTGGAAAATACGATGGCAATGAGCCGTCAAGTTATATCGCCACGAATGTGAGAAATGGAATTATGAAAGAAAAGGGACGGAAATTCTAATCCAACAGGTTATGCGAGTGTGAAATAACTCTTCCTTTTCTCCACATTAAATTACACCTTCTGGTTGTTTTTTTTCCCTCTCATTGGTGAGCAGCTTGGACCAAGTGTCTTTATATCCAACCACCTTCGGAATTTAAGTCCATGTAGAAGGGTTTTTTGCCCCGCTGATCTGCAGTTAATGATTACTGAACAAGATGAAAATAATCATTTTCGGTTGAACGGCTAACGAAGCGGGATGCTTACAACATCGTGAAATGAGTATCCCGCTGGTGCTTTACAAATCAACAATTATATGTTATATAAGTTAGATTTCTGTCCCAATCCATACTCGAGGTTCTGCCCAAAACAATCCAGCATCGTGCTTCCACCTCTTTGAAGGTATCGTCCAACTCCCAAAATTTCTTATCACAATGGTATGCCCTAAGGTGGCACAGCTTCTCTTGCTTCTGCTGGCTCTGTCGTTTCGGCCAGCTCAGGCTTCAATCACCGCAAAAAATGGCCTTTCTTACCGTCATACTGTGCCTCGAAGAACGATTGCTGGTGTTGAAGTTGTCGATACCCCAATCGTGCGCGATGCCCACGACTACGCTCTCAAGCACAGCAGTGACTTTGCCTACAAGCATGTCATGCGGAGTTGGCTGTTTGGTGCCCTTATTATCGAACACAACGAGACCCTTCGCAACACCGTCGACTTAGAGGTGCATGCTGTGGCTGCTCTTCTACACGACTTGGGCTGGGACCAAACTCCCGGCTCGCCATTTGTAAGCCATGATAAGAGATTCGAGGTGGACGGTGCAATTGCCGCCAGGGAATTCATCCGGAACAACAAACATGGTAAAAGGTGGGATGAACGAAGAGTACAGCTCGTCTGGGACGCCATTGCTCTTCATACCCAACCTAGCATCTCCAACTACAAAGAACTGGAGGTTGGAACTACAGGCAACGGAATTACCTCCGATTTCCAGGGCCCTGTTCTCGGCACCACCAAGAAAGAGTATTCTGCCGTACTCTCCGAGTTTCCCAGCGACGGCATGAGGGACGGTCTGAACAATACTCTCATTTGGTTTTGTCAGTCGAAGCCAGCTACGACATATGGTGGGTTAATATCACATGAAACCAGAGAAGACATACTGATAAACTTGCAGACACGTGGATGCAGCCTTGGGGAGACAGCTATGTTTCAAGCTACAACTCTAAGGGAAACAGGTTTTTCGATGTCGCGTTCTTGAATTTTCCTTAAAGGCATTATGCAGCCTTCAGGGACGGTACTTGGATTAACCAGGGTGATGTAGGAGGAAACATAACATCCTGACCTACGCCAAGGGCCAATTCGATAGCATACTTTCCGTAGTCGATCCTGCAATCCCAGCGTATGGAGTACGTACACATAGCAACGTGATTCTCCCCAATACGGACTAAACGTGGCTGAGATACAGCGTGTGGCTGGTGTAGGTTTGGTCCCAAGTAACGGTAGGCCTCTGTCTTGAAACTGACTCGGGGGTGGACTAGCACTGGGCGTATCGTCTGTCGGGAGTTCTGGGGTTCTGTAGTCAGGTTCAAACTCGTCATCGATGTACAAGGGACTATTATTCGCGTGGCGAGGATCGTAATCAGGTGTATACAGGCAGGTCAAAAAGGAATGTCTGGGAGGCAAATGCTTTGTGGCAGCCGACAGTGGCGAGAGAGAGAGTAATAAATTAGATTTATCACCGCAGATGAAGGGGCTCTCGTACCTGCTGGTTGCTTTTCACCTTCTATTCGCCTCTTTCTTGTGTCCGATGCTTCGTCGGAGGCATCCGCGTCTTCTGTTTGCCGAATACCAGGGAGAATCTTAGTTGCCAATTCATCTCCATTGATGAATGACTACTCCTCCAAGACTCGCTTGGAAGCAGGCAGGGTGGCAATAAGATTCTGCGGAGCGCTCATGACATCGATCATAGGAACGTGTGACGACAGGTTTGAGAGACGGCTGTTGAGGGATTGGAACAACTAGAAATTCCCCGCCCGTACTCTGTCTAAAAGAGCGCCTGGCTGAGGATCGTCTTGTGCGCGGACTTGCCCCTCGAGAACAACGACGGTCTTGAACATTAGCCACAGACTGTAGCCACGGTGGTGGGAAATGGCCCCTTGTCCTAGGGAGGGGGCGAAAGCGGGATCCACGATTCGGTCCACCAGGAGGCTTGTTTCTAGCACTGGGGCGAACTGATAGAAATCGCCCATCAAAAGAACCACGGGCGTCCGCCAAATGGTTTATCTGGGCAGTCGTGGATGACTCCTTGCTCGTCAGGAAATCCTTGGCGGACGGATGAATGAGACAGATATAGTCATCCCGGATCGTAAGAAACGAGGCACACATATCTACCACAGATCGGAGATCACCGGAGACATTTCGAGGCAAACCAGGGAGCACCCCCAGCTCACACAAGCGGAGCGGCCGGTAAGCGACTGTTGTCGCCGAGATCACACTGCTTACACCGATACCGTGATTTCCGTATGCGGCTGTTGCCGCTGTCTGCATTGTGAGCAGAAATTTCATTTCTGTCTTGCATTTTAGATCAGCTACTAGTAATTTGGTACACGTGTACTTTATGTGGTGGTTTGGGATGCCCTCATTTATGTTGTGGCCCTACGGCAGGTTCTGTCTCAGGTTGGATTTTAGACCAGAATTGGTTCACGTCTACTGTCCGTTGCCATTGCCGCCTCCCGTCGTTGTTATAGCAGTAGGCTAAGCTAGACAAGGTCCCCGTGCCACCCGTTCCATTCTCTTTACCTCCATGGACTCAATTACAATATGTATATGCAATCTGTTTGTGTGGCATTTTCGTTGCGGGATTTTTTTTTTCGCCAACCTATTACAGTAACGGCCGCGAAATGTGTCCGCCAGTTCAATGTTAAATGCGATTTTCCGCACGGACCACCTTTCCTTATGCTAAGAAGAAGTACGTAGAAGGGAGCAGAATTGGTTCTTACCCTACATATGGTCCGTGCGGGGAATCAAATTCAACATGCAAACAGCGGACACTTTTCACGGCCGTTACTGTACCGCCTATTCACTTTGCGCAGTGGCTATATAGGGCAATTTCTTGATCTTTGCTTGTTGCGTTTCATTACGCACATTACCGCCATGTGATTAATCGACATGCTATTGTTGGCCCATGGACCTTGTCGACCGTTCTCGCCAACGCCGGATATATCGTTGGCAACTGCATCTGTCTGCGCCCTGGTGCGGAGGATGTCATCACAAGAGCCGGTTTCCTATCACTCATCAACTTGGCTCCCCCGTTCTTGGGTCATCATCTCAGTTTCCTCGCCGATCTCTTTGGACTATCCTTGGCGACATATCGACATATTCACAGTTCATTTGGTCTCATGTCGGTAGCCCTGATGCTTGTGCACGCTCTTTTAGTGGTCACTAAGCAAGGGCCATTCTCAGTTAATAACCTCGGAAGCAAGCTCACTGTGACCATACTATGCCTTGCATCATCTGCTCTTCTATCGCCGCAAAATTTTAGTCCTGCCCTTTAATAAACGACAAGTGTTCTCGGCGAACTCCAGAATAAGAGCACTTCTCTCGTCGACTCGATAAACTCAACTCAGCAGTCACCCACGAGGGGTAGAAAAGTCTGCTGGCAAAGCCCTTACATGGCTCGGCCTTTGGCTCGGCCGCGGGGTGCGACCGTCGCAGCGGCTTTGTATGGCGCCCACACCGCTACAGGCGATCCACCAACTAGAGCCATGTATCTACCTGCTCTATAGTCAGCTTAGCACGTCTTTTTGGGCCTTTTGAGCACAACAACAACAACCACCACTTTACTCGGTTGCTACGTTGAGTCTGGTGATTTAATCCTATATTTGTACGCAAGAAGTCAGTGTCGCTAGTGGTACTAATCTTCGTAGCATATTCAGTAATTGGATATTAAATGATCAATCCCTTCAAAGGTCGTCGGAAACTTACCTTTAGAACGCATTATAGGGTCTTAATAATGCCCAGGTGGTCATTAAGGCTCTAAGACATAAGACTCTAAATAACGACGAAATATCAAAATTGATATACTCCTTAGGCTTAGCTAAAAGTCGACTATTAGTAGAGGACTCGCTATGGGTAGGATACTTAGTTATAACACCCCCAATAGCGGGTTTCCTACATTTCTATCTTTACATCCCTTCTAATTTTCTATACTTTATGTCGATGTCTTTATAGGTCTCCATTCATTATAACCATAGTGCCTTAGCGTCATTATGTCTATGTTTATTCTCATCTTAGTAGTTGTAATTCTGCGATTCCTCGCTTTTTTCTAAAGCAAGAAACTACTCTCGACTGATGTCTGCATGGTTGCATTCTTTTTGTCCTGGAATTCACTGTTATCGAGGTACCGTCTAATAACTCGTTATGATCGAAAAGCTCCAGCTTGCGGTCTCGCTGAGAGAGAAGAATCTTCCTATATATTAAGACTGTGAAATAAACTATTCTAGGGTCAATCGAGCAAGACACCTATCGAGAAATCGTACTAAATTTCGTACATAAGTCGTCTTACTTAGCTCGGGAGCTGGGACTATCGCCTTAGGAGATCCTTTAATAGGCTTATCATCCTAAATAAATGCTTTTATGCAAATATCTTCATTCAGGTATTATACGTTAATTATGTCTTCTGCCTGAAATGGGTCATGCTAATTAATCTCTGCCCCTGAATTCGAAGTGCTAGAAGGATCTACAGGCATCTCCTCCTCCAGGCTACAAATGCCATTCTCTACGTAATCGCCATTAGTCTCATCCAATAGGAATAACGCCTCCTCTTTTCTCATATTAGATGGGTTAGACTTATTAATAGTATCTAGTGCTAATCCATTTCGCGTATCGGTTAGGTTAGATTCATCGATAGTATCAAGCGCTAATCCGAGTTAATGACTTTCCGTAGGAGAACTGCTTATGGGTGATGTTTGGCTAACCTCTGCTGTGTCCTCTCTGACGGTGATTTGATTAGAATTTGGCAGTTCTGACTGCTGTTGCTATGCATTTCGCATTAAACGCCTTTATTATCTTGGATATGCTTGGGGCTCACGTAGATAGTTTTGGAACTAGTAGTTCGTTAGTAGTTGTATATTTAATGTATGCGATAATGCGTACTAGAAGATTAAAATCCGGAATTGTTTTACTATTAGGGATATGGCCTCTAATACTAAAATCACTAGCTATAAGGTCAAAAAAGAATAATGCAGTAAGTATCTTAGCCTTTTGCCCCAATTCTTTAACCTTCCTTAATCCACTCTAGCCACTCTTTCTAACCTTCGTTTTCTCTTTCTGTGTATATTAGCGCATATCTTCTGGAATACCTAAGCTAAGAACTTGCTGAAAATAGACTGGGAGCATTAAAATACTGTCGCCTAGTAGCTTTATTATCACATTATGGCTGAGCTTCCTGATACCCTAACATCCATTTTTAACCTTTAATAAAACTGGACCTTTGATAAAACTGGGATTCTGGTAAAGCTGGACGTTTGGCAAAACTGAACATTTGACCAAAACTGGACATTTGACCAAAACTGGACATATGACTAAAACTGGACATTTGACCAAAACTGGGATGTTTGACTAAAACAGGGATGTTTGACTAAAACAGGGATGTTTGACTAAAATAGGGATGTTTGACTAAAACAGGGATGTTTGACTAAGACAGGGATGTTTGACTAAAACTGGAGCCTTCAACTCTCGAGCTTGATTATCGGACCCCCAGGCCTGAAAGCCGCAGCGCAAGCCCAGCCAGCCAGAGCCAACAGCGCAGCCGTGGCTCATCGCTGCCTTTGCTCTAGTTAAGCAACTGGGACAAAGTCTGGCATATGACGAATTCCCGCCGACATGCATTCACTACTCGATCGAATGGAAGTTACTTTTGAACAAAGGAGGAAGACTAACGAAGCTTATGTACATACAATCCAGAACTCGAGCAAGATCTTGTGCTGGCGCCTGGTGCGCTCTGGAACAGGTCTTTGAAGCAAAAGGTCGAGGGCCGCCTCTAGAAGAAACCAGCGACTAAATGCTACGAACCCGAGGAGACGAACGTCGTCGTATCTGTCTCGGACCGAGCTGAACAGAATTTATCGAAATCTTACCCCGAATTCAATATAAACTGGGAGGAAGTAGAGAAGCAGCTGCGAGCTTGGAACCCTTTGTTCCGCGGAGAGAGGAAACTACAGATTGAAGTAGCGTTCATCTCCAAGGCCACAATCCAGTCGGCCGTAATGAAAACCCGATCAAGCGCCAGACGAAGAAGAGGAGCCACAGGACGGCGACACGCCGAACTGCAAGCCGAGCAAGAAGAAGCCGAGGCTGCTGGTCGACCGAATCATTGGCGCAGAGTTTATGCTATTATGCAATGTGATGGACCCCCTTGCTCAGGAGCACAGTGCTATCGGGATTCAGAGCGAGGAAATGTGCATATCAGCCTGGATGGCAAGGTTATGCAAGAGCTTGTCACATATTCCGAGGAAGGCAACAAGTTTGAGGACCAGAAGGATGTGCCACAGTTCATACGTGATTTAATCTATAAAGAGGACCGCCTTAGGGTGCAACGGAAGGAGGACAGCAGGAAACGAAAGCGGCAAGACTCGTCGCCGAACTATCCAATCCAGATCACCAATATCTTACTTGGACTCTCCAATCAAGCCTCGGCTGCAGCTGCGGGGTTGCCACCCGATGGTCCCGATGTGGATGATTGGAATATTCCCGAGCCACGAGATGATGCGATAAAGCGGTATAAAATATGGCATACTGCTCGGGTTAGCAGTGAAACTTGGAAGGGAAGCTTTCAGAAGGTAGCTGCAATTACATTTCAGCAAGGCCTCGATCTCAAGCACATGCATGAGCAACCAAGTGTTGATCTGTTCGTCATGTTCGAGAAAGAAGGCATTTTGCCAGGAATTGCGAAATCATGGGCTCAAGATGTCAAGAAGTGGGTAGATACACTCAAAAGGGTCAATGTACAGTAGCAGGCGCCCTTATATTCTTTCCTAATACGTATTATTGCATATTTTATGTGGTGTTTAGTCATGAGGTTCTTCCACAAACAACCCGGCATGTCGAAAACGACCCTCTCGGGTGCACGCCAGGCAGCAAGGCCAAAATTGCAAGGCCAAACCCACTCCCCCCAGCGCCACCTAATAATACACTTTCCTTCCTTTCACACAGTCACGTGAGGGGCTGAAGTAGGCTGTGTTGGCATGTCGGTGCCTCACGCATTCGCCACCAAGATCACACCCTCTTGACATTAATCGATTTCCAGATCCTAGCTGAATGGCTGCCATAATGGCAGGAGATGGAGGAGACCAGCGGCGCGACGTCAGTCATAACCAATTCCACGACCAGAACAAGTTTGGTTTGGACTCCATACACCGTGACTGTGCCTTCGCATCATGCCCTGAAAGTGTTCTCCCTTTTCCAGATTACAAAGCGAGTTTTTGGACTGCTCTAGTGATGTTCCGGGTGTTAATCTCCTCCTTCTCCTTGGACCACGAGAAGCGAATTCTCGCAACGTCGACGAGTTCAGCGTCCTTCAGCATGTCAACTAGTGGCAGCAAACGCAGCAACCGCTACTCGAACAGTAATACTGCCTCCATTCGCCAAGAGACCAAGTATCGCTGCTACTCGAGGTCATCCGTAGCCACGACATCGCACCCGGATGTGGACATCAAATTGCCCCCATCTTTGCCGCCCCTAACAAAAACGATCCTCATGACAATGTGTGAGCTCAGTCCTGAGGAGGATCCCCTTCTGGTTTGATCTGCCACTTTCTTTGAAGCCGGTCTTCAAACATTCTTCGCCGGTCTTCGTACAGCCCGATATGCAGGTGTATACTCGCGCTATAGGGTCAGGCCTGTCAATGAACAGTCGGTCGTCACCGGCATCGAAGTCAGCAGACGTGATAACCCCCAGGGCTTCAGTGCTCCCGCCCGAGGCGCTGTGCCTGGCTGGCATGAACCCCGTTGTCGTAGCCCTCCGGCCTGTGGCATAGAGCTCGTGGTCGTTGCTCGAGCGCTTCGTTGACAAGCCAGGCACAACCTTGGCCAAAAGAGGGCGCAAGGTGGGCAAGCTCGCGCAAAGGATACCGCATGTGAGTTCAAGAACAGTCCACCATGCCGCATCAGTGTTGCCCCACGGTAGATCTTCTGTCACGGCAGCGTCTCGGAGCGTAGGAGCTCGGATGACTGATATGGTACATGTGCTAGATGTTTTCAGAATTGTTAGTTTCAGACGCTTTCTTGCTGCTGTACTAAACACGATACTCACAAGAACCCAAGACTGAAAATTGTGGCCAACAGAATCTTTTGTTTTAGGCGCAAGTTTAAAGAGAGTATAACCGGCAAAGGGATCAAGAAGATAATAAAATCAGTAATGATGTGCACAATAGTTACCGAGTACCAGGCAGGGACAGTGTCAAGACATTTGTCGGCCATGCTAGGATTGATGAATGACAGCGGAACACAAGCCAACCCAAGGATGATGTCATGGACGATAGCCCATAAAATAACAAAGATTAGAAAGAACAAGCAGACTCTTCTAATGGTGACCCCTGGGAATATGCGGCGATAATGAAGAAGAAAGGAGCACTTTAGGATATTCATCGCAAGAGAATAAGTCAGAATGACAATATAGAGGGCCTGCTAAGCGCATAAGGATCTTATTTGAAAGAAGGTACCCTGTCTGGCGAACCTGCATCTGTGCCAGGACCTGATCTGGCTCGAGAGTCCACACATGGCGACCAAGACCAAATTTTACCTCTTTATTACAGATCAGCATTGTAAGAATCAGGAGGAAGACCTAACGTTACCAAAGAGAGTTCCGATAACAGCGCAAATGGCGAGGACCTGACAACATCCATTAGTCATGTGCACATATTCTATGGATACCAAACAGATACCTGTACTATTACAATGGTTAAGTCATCCAGGCCAGGAGTTTTGAGTAACACAAGGCGGGTGTAGAGTCGTAGAGATACAACCAAAGTGGAGACCGTGACGCACGTGATGCAAACACTTAAGACAAGGGTTGACCGTGACCCGGCAGGCTTCATTGTCAGATTTGCCATCGGATTCTCCAGTTGCATTTGTGTGGGCGCGTTGGGCAGCGAGATTAAATTATATGTTGCTCCACCCCCGAGGAGATCCGGGTGGCATGAATTCCACGGCGGCCGTCTAGCGAGTCAACCTAACATCCGCACATGCAGCATGCTGCTTATTTACCACACTCGAGTCATTCAAAATGAGTTACCATTTCACCGGGCCGGTTGGCAGCCCTTGTACGAGCCGGCTGGCGATGAACAGCCACCATTGTGCGGGGAACCTTTTAAAGTTTGTCCCGCAAGTGCCAGGCGCGCCCCAAATTGTATCTGTGCCGCACATGAATTTCCACTCCATGAAAGGTTCTTCAGTGGCTGACATCGTCTGTATCTTGCAGGAGGCCGTTGCCGAGCCTATTCCACATTCCCACTCTGAGGTAGTATGGCAGTCTCCCTAATGGGATATGGGAGACTCGCTTTATGGACTACACTCATCTTGTTGAGCTGCATCACATGGAAAATTGATGCCAGCCTAGATCAGGTAGAGGATTCGCCAGTGGGTTGTCTTCATGGCCCCACGATTATTTTATACCTCATATATTGGAGAGTCCACTGTCCACGGCATCTGCCAGCTTTCTCATATTATCCCGAGTGGCTTAAAGGGTCAGAACCTTATTGTTACTTCTATGATGATAAGGGCATCTCTGTATGTAAAGGCCGCTGAGAGCCCTCTGTTAGGTGTCACGGGCCAGATGAGATCAACTCAAGAGGTAATGCCACTGTATTGCGAGAATACTACGATGGAGAGGAAAGAGAGAAAGCGGGCAGGCGCGTAGACGCGTAGACGCGTTGATAGTGTTAGATTGGATCATGTACATGACATCGGACCGGGTGGTCACATGACCAACGGCCGAGCATTCGTCGACTGTTGCCGGAATAGGAAGGCGGTCAGAGCCGTCTATTAGACCCGGTGAAGTCCTAGCCAGGAGACCTCCTGGCCTACACACATTCAAGTCATCTGAGTGCCACGCTAGCTTTCCGACAGGTATAGCTACTATTAGCATGCGATAAAATTTGGGAAGCCCTGTTCAAAAGCTCTGAGGAATCGGTAAATTCCGACATTGGTATAGCTGCCATAGCATGTGATAAAACTTGGGAATCCCTGTTCCAAAGCTCTTAGGAATCGGCAAATTCCGAATATTGTCTTCGGCAGTTCTAGTTGATAGACTGGATACCAATACTAGTGAGCGCCTCTAAACCGGTCCCCCCGCGGTCGCTCCGCTCCCTCTGGGGGGTCTCACTGACTCGCAAAAGGTGCCCTTGATTCGCGAAAATCGACAGATAGCTCGAAATAGGTGGTAGATCCACTAATTATTTACCTAATGCTCGGGAATAAAAACTACCCAGGGTTAGGGTTAGTGTCAGGAAAAAGTGACTTCACAGTTCTAACAAATTGGCACTAGTCAGATGTACTAGAATTTTGCGAATCAAGGCACCTTTTGCGAGTCAGTGACCCCCCATAGGGAGCGGAGCGACCGCGGGGGGACCGGTTTAGCCCACCAGTATCGATTACTGCGCAATACATGACGATAATTCTCACTATAGCATGTGAAAGTTGGGAAGATCAAACGTCTATACAAAGGGCGTCCCTCTCATAATAACAGTATATCACGATTGGGCAGATTGTGATAATATAATGCTAAGGCAAACAATTTCCTATAAAAATCGTGCTATTCTATTGTCTGGACCCCCAGAGAGAATCAAGCTAGTAGTAACTTACTAATAGCACAATTCCTTTACTATTTAAATAGTACTTAGGATGAGGGGGTTTGGCTATGACTGCGATGGCGATCGAGAGGGACAGGACTGCGAGGACGTTCTTAGAGAGCATTTTGAATTGCAGGCTAGTTTTGAGACTTACAATTGCTTATTAATTAGCATATAATAAGTCGCAGAAGTGACTGATCGCGATGGATTGATTGAGTTGTGTGATGGGTGAAATATCTACCAAGTCCCCGCGTGCCACCCTCCCAACCCTCCCAACCCTGACCCCGTGACCATAGATACTGTCTCACGCTGCCACACATGCCTTTTGGAGTCACGAGAACCATCACCTACCCTCCTCTCGGGACAGGCGTGTCCTTGCTCGAATCGTGGTGGCCGAAAGATTGAACAGAATTCAAGTTCCTGTCCGTGTACTTGAAGGCCTGGAACCCCAGTCGACTCAGACGATTTATAATCGGGGCTTTGAGGTAGGGAACGCTGGCCGAAGCAAGAAGACAGCAGTCCTCCAGCCGGCACCATAGCTGCATTTTGATGATATCGCGGGTCGGGTCGTGTGTGGTCGTCGTGGGCGCTGCTGCGCCAACGATCTTGACAATGACAACGGCCGTGGCGCAGAGACCGAGGGCCATCAAGACCGAGATGAGGATCCGCTCCAGCGTGGGTCGATTCAGGTTCCAAACGACGAACATGGGCATGGTGGCGAACAGGAAATCGCTGGCTATGACCAGTCCTAAACACCCCACAGGCAGAATCAGCGCTGACCTCCTTCCACCCATGATCGGCCTTCTCTCTCTTTTGGTGAGTGATACTTACCGCCGAAGACAAACGTGTTTATCTTCGATTGCTGCATTGTCCAACAGTGCGCATCCGGAACGGCGGGATCCCAGTTGGCTCGTATGGGAATACAGTGAACGAGGCGAATGACATTTGCACTGATCGCGACGACAAACTGGAAGGCGATGGAGACCACAAGTATGACCCTCCAAAGCAGGGAGACGGGAAGTTGGAGCAGCAGGTATGCTACCGAGGCCCGGCTGAGGGAAGCAACCCACGGGCCCAGAATCTGGCCAAAGAAGAGCAGGTGGGATATGTTGATGTTTGCGTCCCCTTCTAGGTAATACGCCTGACGGCCTAGCCCTTCTGTTATAGCGGCAATCAGTAAAGCAAAAGCGGCGAGTTCGAATACCTTCGAACCCCAGTCATTCCCGCGTTACTCTCTGCTCGATAGGGATGCAATAGAGATATACCCACAAAGGCTACCGAAATGGCATAATCCGAAAAATTGAGCTTGTACGTTGGACGCACGCGCGTGTAGATTCGAGTAAGATACAATAAGAAGGCCAGTCCGAGCACAACCCCAAGAATACCAAGAACTACTGGGGCGGTGCTCGTGTCACCATCTGGCGGAGAAGTGGACTGGGCCATGACTGCCAGTGCGAGCGAGAAGGGCGCGATGATCGCGATCGGAAATTAGGGTGGTTGATCAATATGAGGGGCAATGACTGGATTTGAGGAAATGGATGTTGCTTCTGCTGTGGCTGCTTTGCTATTGATGCCGCTGCTGTTGTTGCTCATATCGAGGCACGCGGGAGCGAGTCGTGTTGCTTTTTTTTTTTTGGGCATAGCCCGAGCCCGGTTATGATGACGATATGGTGACGGAAGGCACTGACGAGCTAAGGAGGTTAAGGGCCACCACCAGCAAGCCCTCTGCCTGAAATGCTAGTTGAGAGATGGGTCAGCTACTCGAATACAGCAATGACAGCCAGGTTCGAGCCCGGACAAGCACCAAGACCTCTGTCTGCTGCTGAAGTCTTCCTATGGCTTGGAATCGTTATTTACATAGGTCTTCATAAGGAAATTGCAGTCAGGGACCACTGGAAGACCTCAGAAGAAGACTCAATATAGCCAAAGCATCCTATCGTTAAATTCATGACTTTTGACCGATTTCAACTCCTCTATCGCCGCCTCCGACCATACGATACGACCGCCCCGATTGATGCAGATGACGGCATCGCGAAGAACTTTAAGAAGGTTAATGAGTGGTCTCAGCTGATACAGCAGGCGTCTACAAAGCTCTTCCAACCGGGCACACATATCGCTATAGATAAGGGCATCATCGGCTTCACAGAGATATCGGTCCGGCGACACATTTACGCCTACAATACAGCATAAAAGAGTCTCAAGAGGGAAAAAATCTAGCTGCCTCGGCTACATCACACTGCAAGCAGCCCGAACTTGTCATCATCGGCCGCCCAATTTGTACCCGGCAGGCTTGCTGGTACTTCTATCACAACCAAATTTAGGTGCTAATCAATGTATCTATCATTCTAGGCCGTCTAGTGGTCCAAAACCGGGAAAACTGTGGGCCGACTCATGCGGGCTGCCTTAGCAGATGCAAAGGGATGATAGAAACCCCCATGTTCATCTGAAATTGGCGCCGATTTTCCAATCACCTCGTCATTAAACATAAAGCCGAACCTTCTGCATCGAAATCATAAGGAACTATAGGCTACCGAGACTTCGTGTGAGCGTGTCTGAGAGAGCCAACTCCCAAATGCTCTTGGATCGGCGCACAGACATGTAATTCTGAAGGGGATGTCTGACAGACAAGTCCGGACCCTGCACGTCCGACGTGGATCTTCTGTTAACATGTGAGAACCATAGAAACCATGCTAGGATGAGCCCTGCAGGGTTATGCCCTGAGCCTGGCGGAACACATGTGATGAGAAATGCGCTGCTCCTCCTACTCTTCTACTATCCCTTGACTGTTGTAAGACTACACTTGAGTCATAAGCAGGGGGGTCTAGCCAACTAGAGTACAGCAAATTAAAGGTACATTCAGCCCCACCTATTTTATAGGTGATAGAAGTCCCAACAATCTCCTGCTCTACAACCAAGCGTTTCAAAGAGCTGGAGATCAACTGGCCAATTGTAGAGAAACAACTACATGCATGGGGCCATCCTCTCCGCATTGGTGGAGAGCGACACGTCCGCCCCCGCACCACTGGACGGGGGGCTACTGGTGCTCAGCTTGCAGATCGGGAGATCCGGCTTGATGCAGAGCAGGCAACCCTGGATGGACCTGCATCTTGGAGGCATGTTTACCGGGTTATGAAGTGTCCAGGACCTCCGTGCGATCGTGGACCATATTGCTGGCAAGATTCCGGAACAAAAAGCATTACAAACTCTTGGGCCATCACTTGAGAAGCCTCGTCAGGCTCGTACAGGGAGGTGGCAAACTAGATACACATGTCCCGCAAGACACTCGCATGCAGTTATATGCCGGGGAATAACAGCACATGGACCGTAAGCGCAGGCCATCCAGCGCCCATGATATTAATAATTATATTCCAGCTTATCCTGGCCAGACCATGACAGATGGCCCAATGAGATCTACCCCAGACTTGTCAGACGGGTCATCATCACGGTCGTCCTCAATCAGCGTACCTGGACTGCGAGATGACGCATCCAGGCATACTGTAGGTGGCTCAAAAGTTAGCGAACTTGGTTACATTAAGACTACTTCTTTACCATTCATTACTAGACCGTGACCTACATTGCTCACTACGACGTCCTGATCCACTAGATCATACACCTCACGCCTCGGGTTAGACCCGACCGTCGCACTTTTGTATGTGCGCTGCCAAAACTGTGAGTGCGATGTCAGGAAAGAGTAGCGCATATCTCCACACGGAACTTCCCTTCTATCAACAAGCGAGTAATTTAGTCAAAGCGGCCCATTCAGTGTGTGCGCCACTAACGTATGTTAGGAATGAGTAGCGCGCATTTCCACACGGAACTTCCCTTCTATTCACAAGCGAGTAATATAGTCAGAGCGTCCATTCAGTGTGTGCGCCACTAAACGGTTAGACGTATGTTAGGAATGAGTAGCGCGCATTTCCACACGAAACGTTCTCGACACGTTCGCCTAACATCGCTTTCCCTACTACATGTTCGAACACCAGGGCTCCATGGAGTCACGTGAGAAACAGGGGGTTGTCGAGACAGACCCGGAGAAGGCTCGCCGAGCCTCCGGCCGGCTAGCCTGGATTAGGAAGAAAAGGAAAGCTAGACCTTCTGGACCTCAAGGGGCGGGAGCTACAGTGAGCAGATACACAATACACACATGTTCAAGGTCATCAATTAGTCATACGAGCTATCCAACAGTAGTAGTCTAACTGACGCGCGGCCCATAAGACTATTGTAATTGGACGAAGTTTCCAGTCCGTAACCTATGCCTAAATGTGACCAGGTCGCCGAGGCTAATAAACGAGACGATAGTGTTCATACTCACCGCCGTTGATGCTCAATCCTTGCAGAGCATCATTCGATGCACGTAGTAGGGAAGAGCATGGAAAGGCAAAGCATCTGTTGCCTTGTGTCGTCGGCATCGCTGGAGTCATCGCTTAGGCAAGTACGCTAATGCGAATGCGAGGACTGGTCTTTTTGGAGCAACTCCTTTGAATGACTATATAAGCTTGCCCATAGTCTACCCAAAGTAATTTCAGATGCACCAACTCATCTCACCATCTCTCTCTACACAACACCAACAATTTCTTATCCACTAACACCGGATCTAATCCTTGTCAGTATTCTGAAGCATCACTTACGAGCAGACTTAGTGCTAATTTCGCAATCAGACCCAAAACTCGAAATGGTTTCCTTTCATTCCTTCGTCGTGGCCATCGTCGCTCTGGCTGCGACATCCGTCCAAGCCCTCAACTGCAAGCAGATCGGCCTCGTCTATGAGGGTTTCGTGGGCATGGGCCAGAACTGCGAGCGAACCTGCGCTGACCGGGCCTACTATGCCCGCAATGCTATGCAGAAGCAAGGCGATCATTGCATTGCAAGCGGCGGCTTGAGCGACGTGCTGGGCGTTCAGGTCACCATGCAGCGGCAGTGCACCAACCCGACCTGCCCGAGCCTTGTCGAGTGCCAGTGCAAGTTCGGCCTTAAAGTTTGGAGAGCCTACAAGGCAGACCAGGGATCCACATCATGCAACAACTTGCAGATTGCCAAGAGATTGGCTGCGAACACTCCATTTGCCCCGGTTGGATGGTCGAACACCAATGGCGATGTTCACTGCAGCTCGTAAGGCTTGAAAGTTGGCGTGACCTGACCAGGTGGCGGTTTTGTGATGGCCGGAGTGATCCGCCTATCGACGCTTTGGATTGCTCACTTTGGTTGAAGGCAAAGGATCAAGTTAAAACCCATCCGTCGCCTTGATATTGTTTCTCGTCTTTGTCCTTCCCCCTATGGGAGCTTTGACGCTTACGTTCGTTGTAAAGTGGACTCAGACTTGTGTCTGCTTTGCCCTGATTCAAATAACATTATATTATGTCTTACATATGACGTGCACGATGGATGCATCTTGTTGATTATGAACTTTGGCCTTGTCATGGCCCAGGTTGAGACCGGGCGGTCACGATCAGGACCCCACTCTTATCGATCACCAATGATCCCAGGCCGATCGATCGCCACTGATCCGGATGGATCACTACTGATCGCGATACCACAAACCCGGGCTAAGACATCGCCTCCTGGGCATCAGAAAACGACCTTAACTTATTAAACATCCCAGACATCCCGACAAATCCACATGGGAATACCATCCTTGCTTTTACGAATATGCCTCTTGCTGAAGCTATCATTAAGGATCACCTTGCTATAAGCTCCGATCACTTTACACTCAACTTAACCCTCCCAGATATAAAGCCTGCCCCAATATAACTGGGCAGGATTCGCGTAACAACAGATAACGAGCTCAGGCGATTCTCTAAAATCATAGAACTTGGAGTCACAGGAATCCCTGTTGCTGCTTCTACCACATGGGGGCTTGCCGAGCTTGCTTCTGCGCTCGTGAGCCTCCTAACATCGGCAGCGAATGCAGCTGGCCGACCTATATGCAGGGTTGGAAATCGATCGACCAATCGATTTGATCGATTCGATTAATCGATTCGATTTCGATTTCGATCGATCGATCAGAGCTGCCAGTCGATCGATATCGATCGATTATAAGTCTTGATCGATCGATTTGATCGTCGATCGAGTGGACCATATATAAATCGGTGAGGTGCAGGGTAGGCTGCCCTGGATTCTGCCTCTGTGTGGATCGCAACACATCGCGTGTCCCACAAAGCACCCCGGCAGGCGCGATTGGTGGAGAGACGCTGCTGTTGAGTGCTTTCTAAGGAGGAAGGCGCCCCACCACCTTCCTTTTTAGGATTCCGCAGCTTCGTTGCCTCGTCACGTGAGGCTCTGTCTGATCGATTTGATCGATCGATATCGATCGACTAAGAGGGCCGCTCGATCGATATCGATCAATCAGATGCGTTGATCGATATAAATCGATCGATCAGGGCTCAGAATCGATCTATACGATCGATTTCCAAGCCTGCCTATATGGAAGGGGGCACACACCGCTCCCTAGTAGACTGAAGAGTGTGCTAGTGCCGCAGCTAGATATTGCACTATAAGAAGACTCTACCCTCTCGGTTTCAACTAAGAAGTCTAACTCGCTATACGAGATTTCCATCGCGTAGTCCGCCGAGCTAAAAGGCGTCGTCATGCGTGCCACGGAAAACACACGAGGATAGTGTGTTCAAGCAATGGGTGAAAAGTAGGAGAGCGAGAGCAACGGTGACAAGCAGCGAACTTGAGCGCTATTTGCGGCTGGAACTACAAGAAACTGAGGATCCAATCGAGTGGTGGATGGCTCACCAAGGACCATTCCCGGTGCTCAGCCAGCTGGCTCTTGATATACTTACTATCCCGGCGATGGCAACTGATTGTGAGAGGTCTTTCAGCCTTGCTAAGTTGACGTTGACGTCGCAGAGACTTTCGATGAGTGCGGAAACATTGGAGAGACTGCAGTGCCTTAAGAACTGGATTAGGCATGGTGCCGTGAAGCTTGGCGCTACTGCACCTGGGAGAGATGGGTTACATTGGGACATTGAGAGTAGTATGGAGAGCACAGATGTTGGGATTTGAAATATTTGATCAAATATTCCAAACAACAAATCTGGCTTTGCATGCCATCAAATATTTCAAATATGACTCTGGATTTGATTTGTTTGATTGGAGGGCAGCGCTGCTAGAGTGTCGGCTGGAGAATGTTAGATATGCAGTGGGTATCTCTCATGGGCCGAATAGCCGCAAAAGGAACGAACACACAGCTAGTGGCCAACCTGCAACCGACCCCTGACCACTACGCTTACGGAAGGATTACGGAAGCTGTGTGTACGAAGCTAGCGACCAGCTTGAGACCAGTCCGGCTATAGAGTTGTTGCAGGAAGAGGGGTTGGTAATATTAAGAAAACTACCATCATTGACATCCTTACCTTCTTGATCGTTGCTTCTATGCTGCGTTCCTCACTCTTCTCACCAGCTCATTAGAGTATCTTAAACATATAATAGGGTAAATTAAGTAGATGATAGAGCATAAATAAATAATTTTACTAAAGTCTTTCTAACAATGGGTTTACATTTGGCTGAATTGTAACTAATTACAGTACGTCTTATATTGGTACTGTGTATCTGTGTCGCAGTCACCCTAATAGCAGCCTGAGTAGTTCAGTTTTTCAAGTCTTTTTGCCCCTTGGTATTGGTTTTTTGCCCATGTGGTTTTCCCAATGCCATTACGCAAATGCGGAGGGGTCGTTTCGAACAAGGAAGACCCTCAAGTGTGCACGGACAAACTTCAAGCGGGTGCACGGGCTAACATTGGTGTAATTTCTCTTACTGCGGGGGTAATGCAATACAACAGAATACACTAAGAAAAAGGACGGCAGGAGGTTGGTGTGCAGTGATATTTGTTAAAAGAGGTAACATTTCCGTCCGTACACGTCAGCAGGGTCTGTCTCCCATTTACTATAATCTTGTTTATTAAATAGGGGACCTGGCGCGCCACAGCAAGTTAGTTTACCCCTATTTATCTCTGGACGCATAGTCGCTCTCGGACGCATAGTCGCGTTGCGATTTGTCAGGGGCCATGAATTACGTGTATTCCTATGCAGGCAACGCTGCTGTCGTTTAGCTTGTCGCAGTCTACGCTATTGGACAGTGAGAACAGCTGTTTTGGCACCAAACGCAACGCTTATCCCGGCAGCGTTAAAGCGACCGAAGCGCCGACAGATGACTAGCTTCAAATTTCTCAGTCGAAGGTCATTTCATTACACACCAAATTACAAGTGGTTGACTTGCTGAACTGTCGTCCACGACGAAAACGTTTCCAACAGTCTTTCTATCCATACTCCATATTCCATACAGGCCCGTATGGATTATGGATTATGGAATGCGCTCCGTATGGAAGCTTATTCCATACGTATGGAATACAAAAAATGACGTCATTCATTGGGTATTACTTTTCAGTCTTGAAAAGAATCAGGTGTTGAGCCCCGCCACCTTTCCATACTATCACCTTCCTCCTCGTTCTCCCCCTCTTCGACCAAGTCGACCGGAATTCCCTGGGTGATGCCGCTCTTAATCCAGCTCTTCATGCACTCTCCTCTCTCAATTGTACGACTTCCCAGCCGACATCGATCCCATGATATTGTGCGTCGTGCGCCAGAAAAGACGCGCTCTGGCTCGGCCGACATAGCGGGTATTGAGAGGATATCGACGGCCATTTTGGATAGACGGGGGTATCGTTGTTGCTGCTCCTCTCTAAGCCACCAAGCAAGCGGGGAACAGTCGATGGCGACAGGAGTTTCCGCGGTGAAGGACTTGTATTCGTCGAGATCACTCATCGCTGGGCTAACGACATCGAGCTCTCGAGCAAGCAGGTCATACTCGTCGAGTGGCTGTAGGCTATCTCGTAGCTCAGGCGTTGTGGTGGTAATCGGTAACCCCTGGTAGTAATCGTCCCAATACTTCTTCACGCCATCAAGGACTGGTTTGTGCCACGATTTGGGCCAGTTCTTCTTAACATGGGCCATACGCCGCGACGGATGAAGTATCATGGCTGCGCCATAGGCAGGGCTCTCATCTTTAAGCTGGTAATACTTGTCAAATATAGCCCATGAGGCTGCAATGCAACTTCGGAGGGAACAGGCTTTCTATCCATATTCCATACTCCATATAGGCCCGTATGGAATATGGAATATGGAATGCACCTCGTATGGAAGCATATTCCATACGTATGGAATACAAAAAATGACGTCATCTCTCACACTGCCACTATCGTAAAGAATCAGGTTTGGGAGCTCTGCAATTCAGTAATTTTACAGTGGTTTGCCTGCTGTCGGCTGTAGACAGAGCTGAGATTGAAGTATGAAATGGCATAAACGATAGGCTTAGGATCACCCTGAAACAGACTGTAATAGCGGGGATAATATTTTCCGGAATAATCCATTATTCCATACGTATGGAATACGGACGGCCCGTATGGAATATGGAGTATGGAGTATGGAACATTCCATACTCCATCACTTATTCCATACGAGTATGGATAGAAAGCCTGATATGACCCTGTGACCTGCAATTGCTACAGGTTTCAGTAGTCTGAAGGACCGATCAAGTGGCTGTACAGAGTACAGTCCTTCTGGATGCAATGGCGTTAGACTTAATATGGCATTAGCCCTGCCTGCTTAAAGAAGCGTCTAATGTGCTATTTATGTAAATTTAATCTAGAATATGGGGATATCTGTCCTCTTGATGCGTCACTAGTTCTACTATTTCCCGCGGGGCCGAGCCTATTATCAAAAAAAGTAGCACACTAGTATAATGGAGCAGTTATGGCTATAATTGCGGTGTGACGGGAGCGTCTGGAGTGCTGGACCCAGGGTGGGGTCGATGCGTAACTAGGGCGCACGGGCAGGCCACAGGGACTATCAACGCGTCGACGCGTCTACGCGCCTGCCCGCTTTCTCTTTCCTCTTCACCGTAGTATTCTCGCAATACAGTGGCATTACCTCTTGAGTTGATCTCATATGGCCCGTGACATGCGGGATATTTTAGGAGTCTATGCCTTTCGGTACGAAAGGTCTTCTTAAGCTCTGGGATTCCACCCCCCAAAATTTGGCCCCCCCTTGCAAAATTACCGCATTAAGCGATTACCCGATTCGGAAGCACAACTAGTCCGGATTAACCCCATCCGAATGCTCCTATAGGTGCAAATCTTCTCTTTTTCATTTGCTAATACGCACATATAAATATGAACTCTCATTCGCTCTCTAAGATTTTCTTATTAAAAAGCACGTAAAATACACATAAAATGCACGTAGGCCCTCTTCTTAACGTACAACAACCCACTAGTATAAAACAGGCTCTTATTACAAGCTTCGTATCGAAAGGCTACTTAGCGCAAGGGAGCCGCCAACTTGCCCACTACTCCCAGCTTCTAACTTCTAACTTCTAACTTCTAACTTCCAACTTCCAACTTCCAACTTCCAACTTCCAACTTCCAACTTCTAACTTCCAACCTCCCCCGGCGGACGTGCGCCTTCCCCTGTATAATTATGGGAATTGATAGAGGGGCATGATGTTTGCCTTCCGTTAGGAAGGTCTTTGCCTTGAGGAACGAAGAGACGAAAGGTCTTATGCCTTGAGGAATGAAGAGACGAAAGGTCTTATGCCATTGCCCCCGAAATTCAGAGCTTCGCTCTAATTAGTATAGCCGTTCGCGCCTTCTAATTCGCCTAAAATCAGCTTTTTCTACCCCTTTGCTTATACTAATATTAATCCTCTATGTATTAGAGACGTAGTATGCATAATAGTGTTATATAGGCAGCCACCTTAAGGGAAGATGTCTTATAATAATACTAGAATTATTAGAATAGCGTTATAGGTCTATTGTAAGTTCAGTAGGTCTAGTATCTTAGCTTAGCCTCTTTAGATTTAGAGATAAGGAGGGAGAATAAATAAAAAGGAGGATATAATATATCTACAGATTAGTTACAGATATTAGGATTATTACTAATCAATCATTCTTAGTTCTACATACCTTAAGGAATGAAAGGTCTTATACTATTATACCCGAACTTAAGAGCTTTACTTTAATTACTGCTCTGCCCGCTATACGTATATAGCTGCTTTATTAGATCTTAGGAGGGAATAGTTTAGGCTTAACCTCATCCTTTCATTCTCTTTAATTCTCTTCAAACTAACTTATAGTATGCTTCTCTTATTATTATATTTACTTAAGTATATCCTCTACCCATCTAGCCAGCTCTAGGCTTTTTCTATAGTCTCCCGGCTTAGTAGTTCGAGCTAAGCCTCTGCAGCTACCATATTAGTAGGGATTTTATTCTTAACAAAGTCCTGCTCACACACTTTCAATACTAGTATAATGCCGTCGAGCGATATACAGTACAATAGCTAAACATATAGGCTATATGGGTCGCACTGGCTTAGCACTATCTTACTATCAATACTCATCGTCCTGGTTCTGCGCAGTTCTAGCGCTACCCAGCTTAATATTCTCCCTTGGACCTTATAGTCAGTGCATGCAAAAGCTAGCGTATATAGCAGGCCCTTCCGCGTGACGTCATACTACTGCCACAGCCGCTTCTACTAGCATTCTACCTTAACGCTCATCAGCGCTAGTAGGATCGTCCCGGGCGGCATGCTGATAAAGTGGAAATCCCAAGTCGTCTCCGCTATCAGCAGGATCCCCGCCAGAGGCCCGAAGTGGAGTATGGTATTAGCCAAGACCTAGTAGCCCGGAAATGCCTTGTCTATAATAACGTCCAAGGCCATATAGCTAGCCCTATTAACGAGCTTCAAGCCCTGATGCATGTTATTATTAATGACAATAGGCATGCCCAGTATAAACATAAAGACAGCTAGCACTAGGATAGCGCTATTATCACTATAGTTAAGGATTATAAGTGCCTCCTCCTCCGTCAGCTGGCTATCCTTCTACTTATATTCTAATATAAAGATACACAGTGTTGCTTTATGTTACTATTAGAAGGCTAGGGTGGCTTCTATATTTAGATTCTACTGGTTTCTATTAAGTAGTATTATTACTATAATGCCTATCTCCTATAGAATTTGCCTCCCTTCTTAGTAATACTAGGTATTAAGTAGGTTAACATCTGACTGGTTCTGGATTCTAAGCTGGATCTATATTAACAGCCTTCGCAGCCCCAGGTCGCTAGCAGCGCAGACCTATTTATCTAGTATAATAATAGTAGTGAACTTCCTCTACAGGGAATGTGCTTTATTATACTAGTGCTTCTAATCCACCTTAAACGAATCCTGCTCTAGCTATAAGATAGCCAAGCTAAGGAGCAGGATCGACCTTTCCTACACAGGATAGAACTAGTGAAAATCGCCGCAGAAGAGGACTATAGGAATACCTCCAAAATCCTCTAGAGACCCTTAAAGCCTGCAGAGCTGCTCGTTCACTATATAGAGAGTGCACGCTCTAAATATACTAACCTCATTAATAATTAGCAAATGCTTTTCCTACTAATCCATTCACGCTAGGCCGTTAATATAGCGATCGGATAAGTTAGAGGTGCTTATCCTATTAATGCCCTTATCTCTACTAGCGCTTATACATAATGCATCCTTAGAGAAGTTGCATGCTGAGTGGATCGTAATGCTATTAATACGAGTAGCCGCGGTCCCCGAAGTAGCCATGACCAGTAGGCGATTTGAGATCTCCTTAGTAGTAAAGAGCTCGATGAGTGCCTCGATGACCCACGACTTCCCTGTCCCGCCTTCGCCGCCGATAAACTGGCACAGCTGGGGAGCAGGTTGGCCGTGTGTGCCCTTGCTACTGTATACGAGGTCGAGCTGCTAGCAGACAAGTAAGAAGGCGACCGACTGCTTTCTGTTAAGCGTGAAGCGCTCCGCCAGCTGCCTCCCCGCCGCTAGGAAGGATGTAGACGATCCGAACCGGATGCTAACCGTCGCGCTGTTATCTTATATGCTCTCTTTAGTATCAGTAGCGGTCAGCTGGACGTCTTGCTCCTCAAACCCGCTCAGTACGGCGTCCACGGCTGCGTTACGGCCAGCCGTGTTTCTATCAGTCAGACCCTGAATGCCCTGGATCATCCTCTCCGTCTCTCTTAAAGCGCTTTTCTACTGCGATTTAATAGACTTTAGCAGCCTCTGTGCTGGAATTTCAGATCTAGTGAACTGACCTCCTAGTAGGGTCACTGTTCTTACTCCTTGTTCAGATACTATCCGGGTATGTAGCTCAGACGTCGAACCTAGAGCAGCGTACTAGAATCAGCAGAGCTACTATATTATTACTAAGAGCTCCTTCGAGCTAGCCATAATCTGGTTTAATCCGCCAGCACTCCTTAAGACATTAATCAGTCGTATAGCGTTCCCGATGTTATTATAACAGTATGCGGCTTGCATTTCTTTATCTCTATTACTAATACTATTACTACTACTGTCTCCTGGCCCTATAATACTAACCGTATGTCTATTATCTCTAGAGTATATAGCCTACTGTTTAGTATTATACTTTATATCTTCTGCTAATCGTTTAAGCAGTTAGATATTATTAAGTATAAACAAGAGCCTCTAGCTCAGCACTACCTTCTGCCTTATCTATATATCATTAATATTACCTAATAACTCGGATAGGAAGCAGTCCTATAGTATAAACAGACTCAAGTGCTATATAGCAGCTCTAGGATAGAAAAGTTAGCTAAGAAGGAAGAATAAGGCAGCTTAGTCTAGGAGAGGAGGGAGGATAGAATAATATATACTATACGAACTTCTTATAGTATGGCCTAGCATTATCATCCTCAGAAAAGTCCATACTCAGGTATCTGTCTAAGCAAACCATAGAGTGCTTACCCGGCTAGCACAGCCCCTATATCCATTTATCTGCAAATAGTGCAGCGTCTAGGAAAGGTATCTTACCCTATGCAGCAGCAGATGCTCCTACATTAGCCCTACGCTTCAGTATTACAAGCAACATATAGTCATATAAGCACAGGTCGCAGAGTATCTTCCTACGATAAGGGTATGCCTTAAAGTATAATATTCTCTAGCCCGCCTGCTCTATGAGCATGGCTTCGTTTATTAGTTCACTATCTAAGGCTTCCTCACTGCTCATATAGCATAGGTGCTGCTATTATTAAAAAATGTGCTAGTATAGTATAGATACATTCGCGAACATCTACGCAGCATTGCTAGAGAACTCGGTCTAGTATCTAAGTAGATATGCAATAACCTCAACCTATGATAATAGCCACTCTATAAAGACCTAATTAGCCACCTTTATTAAGAACTGTCTTATCTTATTCTGCCTGCCCTCATTCCTACTAGCTACACTCCCCAGATCTGCCACTATATAATCCTGTCTATACTCACTATTTAACGCATATAATATCTCATTTATAGCCACTACCCGCTTCTATACTAGATCTTTAACCTTAGTTACATAATTCGTTAAATAGTAGACGAGCGCTATAGTCTTACACTATATTATAATGAATAAGATGTTATAGTTATACTATAGCCTTACTATAATCGCCTTATTCTATCTGTTCACTATGTTATATATACGTCGGATCCGCAGCACTCCGTCCAGGTCGAATGCTATCTTTTTAACCAACTTCCACAGGGCCTTAAAGCAGCATAGGTCTCCTATTTTTCCTCTGCGCTTTCTTAGCGAGTACTTTACATACATCAGGCTATGTATATAGATCTGCATAGCTCTAGCGCAGAAGTTAGCCTCTTTATTAAAGGACGCAGCGAACTATTAACTATCCTACATTAGCTATAATATATCTAACATAACCGATCTCTCCACTCAAACAGCATAGAAAGCCTCTTAGTCTAGATCCTGCATATTCGTATTACGACATCTATTAGCTTATAAGCTATATTTTAATAGTAATAACATACCTCAGAGAAGATACTATTAATATACTCAGTAATATAATTATAATATAAAGCTCCTTCCTCGCTTTATATATTAGCTAGAACTAAACTTAATTATATATTCTCTTATAACCATAGCAACCCGTAAACATAGAGCGTACTACGCTCATTAGTTTTAACAGCTCCGAAATACTAGCTAATGCGGCTAAAGACTGACTCTTCTCCTACTTTAACATAGTACTTAAAGAATAGTAAGATTTCTCTATAGAAGAAGATAGCCGAACTTACTAAGTTAGAGATAGCTAGTCGCGCTTACTTATAAGCTATATCTAGGCTTCTTAAGAACGCCTCAGCCCCTTCTAAATCATAGGTACAGTATGCAGCCAGCCATAGCTTAATGGGGCTAGTAATATCATTTAGATTAAGCATAAACTAAATAGCCGGAGTGCTATACTGGATAATAAGGGACTTAATCTTATGCCGCAGGCTAAGGCAATGCTCCCTCAATATCAGCTAGCAGAAGCTATATAACGAGAGGCTTTTAAGCAGCTCTTTAATGCCCTCATCAGCAGTCTGGCCTAAGAGCTTAAGCTCCCGCTAAGCTAACTCCAGCCTCTCCCTATTTAGGGACCGTATAATGCATTCTACTGCGAGAAACTCCCTCCTTAATACGCTTAGTATGCTCACTTAGCGATTCCTTGACCTCACGCTTAGGTTAAAGATGAAGAAGGCGAAGATGTAGTGGGTTGCAAAGCGGCCGCCGTAGCGTCTTAGTACTACTTCTACTTATACTATAAGGCTTATGTTTCGTAATGCCAGGAGACCCCTCGCAGATGCGTTAGCGCCCTCGTCGATGCTTTCCTCTGCTAGCCTAGGCCTGCCTATGCTAAATAGGAACAGGCTCGGAAATGTCTTTACGAAGAACTAGGGGTTAGATAAGTTAGTAAAGTCCTCGCCCTAGGATATAGAAATGTATAGCTCTATACTGAGGCTTTGCTATATAGATACTAACCCTACCTATCTCCCCATCCTTCTCTACTCTCTAATAATAACTTGCCCTACTTCTTATTCTCCGTCCTCCCCAACAGCTTCCTAAGCAAATTATAGCCTGTCTGTATCTATAACATCCGGCTAGGCATCGAACGCAAACATTCCGGATAAACTGACCTTATGGATAACCGCCTCTATACTTTCAAGCTAAGTGCCTCAATAGTCTCCATTCACTCCGTCGCTGCCTCTATCACTGCTTCTATAGCTAGATAGTGCTTTATTGCCCCGGCTCGCTTCCTAGTGGCGATACTCAGCTTCTCCTTATTATTTACGCCTAAGTATGGCTATGACTTTGTCGATATCTATAGCGTCCTTATTGTCTATCCCGCGCTTGGCAGGCGGTATGATCTGCGCTATGCGCACCTTTTCCTAAGCAGACGGTTTGCTGCGCTCTATATGCTAAAGGATCTGTAACGGCATATCGTAAGGCGGAGCTCCCTAGCTATCTATCTCTGCTTTATCGATCTTAATGTCCTAATAGTGAGGGTTATTTCTTTATAACTAAGCCAGTGCTCTCTTAACAATCCGGCACTATATAAACAGAAGTCTTAAGAGATTGCTTAGCTCTGGCTTTTACACACTATATTATAATATATATATCCTATCCATAACCTTAATAAGAGGATAAGGCAGAACTTTAGTAACTAGCTCTTATATATTATTTAGAAATACTATAATATATCTTTTAATATATTTTAAGTAAGTAATACCCTAGCACTGCCTATTTATAATACTATACTTTATAATAAAGCTATAGCATGAGTTTAGATTAATAAGTTTCTCTTCTACTAGAGTCAGACCTTTTAATTCCTCTAAGAATATATACTCACACCCTAGGCAAACGTATAGCCAGGCAGCAGTTAATAGATAACCCCTCACTAAGCACTTTACGCATTCCGGGCAGGCCAGAACATCACAGCTGACAGAGAAGCATTCACAATAGGAAAAGGGTAAGGAAGGACTGTCATTATTCTCCATAGACCTAGACAGCTACTAGTCTTATTATACACCTTCTAACTCTCCTTTTCCACACTTCTAGTAGCATACTATGCATATCCATACTAGTAATATCTCAGTATTATAAAAAGCCTTATAGAATGACTGTACTATAAACACCTTCCTCTTATACAGGATAGGCGCGCACTATTCCCTATTATAAGATAGCTATTACTTCTTAGCGAATTCTTCATCTAAGTAACATAATATACTAGTAAGATCATCTCTCCTTTTCTATTCTATTCTTTCCTTACGAACGCCTAAGCAAACCTATTTTACTAGCAGCCCTTCTCTAGCGACCTGGTTCATCCTCCTCCTTCGCTAGCATGCATTCGAGGTTAATATTATCTCTAACTCTAGAACGGGTATTGACTTTAATAAGACCTCTCCTACTAGGGGAGACATCGCTAGGGCAATGTCTCTCCAAGCCTGCTATTCTTACGCTCCTCCTAGCCGCGCAGGTCGCCATACGCTCCCTCCCCTTCTAGGTCTGCGCCGCCTAGACCCGAACGGTACTAGAGGAGTATCAGCTAGCTCGTAATGCAGCCTCACTCTCCCCAGGCCGAGTACCCCTTGGCCACTACCTATACGCAATGTCTCCTCTACATGCGCATTCTCTTGCTCATTCTATACCTCCTTAGGCCGTATAGTCCGCAGGGCGACTTCCCTAGTAGCAAAGGCTTAAGTTCAGGTCTTTAGCCTTCCGCAGTAACGCTTAGGATAGCTCCCCACTCCCCCTTCAGTTAATGCTTTACCGCCATTCTGCATACTACTACCGCAAGGCTCTATTAGTGCCTCCCCCCCTTAGGTTTATTAAGTTAGTCTAGGGCTTAGGTAAACCAGCTCGCTAGTTTTAAGAAACCCTATAGTTAACTTTAGCTAGATTGGCTAAAGCGTAGGCCTGGTTTAGTCATTGCCGCTATTATATTTTCTAGTACGTCCTCTATCGCGCTCTTCACCAGTCCTCATTATTAAACGACTCCGCCTAAGCTTAGTATAGTAAATAAGACTGGCTATAATATGCCATTTATGTCCGTTAGACCACTCTTCATAATGATTACTCAATCCTACTACTACTCCTTCTCCTTCATCCTTACCTATCCTCCGTACTTCCTCTAGCAAAATACGCTAAAACATTAAGGCTAAGGTAATAACCACTGTATAAGGTTCCTATTGCCTCTTATCATCCTTAGCTACATTGCCTAATCTAATATAACGCCTCTAGTCTGCATTATTATCTACGCTATAGACACTAACCCTATAGGGCTCTATAAGTATAAGAAACCCGGTCTCTTAGTCTGGATTATATTCTATTATTACATACTCTACTCTTTTAATTTCAATCATTTTAATAAAGCAAGAAAGGACCCCTTACTTACTATAACCTTATAATTATCTAAACCTAATGCTCTCTATTTATGTCTTATTATCTTATTATAAATATTTATACTATGGTTTACTCTATCCTCCTCTATTAGCATTTAGACCTCTATTTCTTCTTATTCTTATATTTTCCTTAACCTACTTACTTTCTGAACTAAGACACACACTATTACATCTATCTTCTAGACCCCGCCTTCTTCTATCTGCTCTCTCTAGGGATTCTATCTATCTGCACTTATATATATAGGATATATCCACTACTTACTTACCATCCTTAAGCATTTCCAGGCTGCTCTTAAGACAGTTTCTACTACTATTAAAACTGCAAATGCGTCTAAGCATAAGCTAGTATCCAATAGTAAATGCCTATCAGATAAAAGCTCGGCTCGCCTAAGTAATGCTATATCTAATAAACTAACAGGTCATATATTAGATTAAACCAGAAGGAAGGCCTTCTAGCTATTCACACAGGCTATTTAAGCCAGCAATCTACGAGTCCGGGCTTTTAGTCAGAGGTTAGTATTATCTATATCTCCTAAAAAGCAATTTCTTTAATATAACAGGCCTAGATACTTAATTCATATTATATATAAAAAACTGGCCCTTCTTCACTTACTAAATAGAAAAATCAAAAGCTTTTATTCTAATAATCCAGATCTATTAGAAAATTATAATAATTAAGCCTTCTTCTATCCTCACTTAATTTCCATTTCCCTCTAGCTCTATTACTAAATAAATATCCCCCCTTATTTTACCCTTCTTCTTAATAACTAACCATAACTTAACTTTACTTTAACTACTACCCGCTATACTAATATCATTAGTCATCCTCGTCTTTTCTTATCTTCTTCTCCCCTAACCTTTAACTAACGCCGACTCTTATCTTCTCCTCATACCTATTAACATTTAACCTACGTCTCTTAATAACTGATAAGTCAGATACATAAATAACCAGCCAGTATCTTCTATAATGGCTACGTCCATTACCTCGACCTATAGACCGGCGCACTCTCATAAGCCGCTAGCAAGCCAGAGGAGCGCCAGCGGCGATATATCCATAACATTCTTCGTCCAACCTGGCTGCCCTTCGAGATTTGCCTCTTCAGACCAGCATCGTATTAAGGGCCTGAATGCAGAGACCATCACGAGGGTCATCCTCCCCACCCCTCCATAGCTCACAGCTCTGGATTACTCACCCCTATATACTGATCCTACTAATCCGTCTCTCTCTATCTTCTTTAGCCTTAACTTATCCTTATATAATCAGCAGGTTATTCCTAAAGACTGGCTTAACTAGTGGTTTTTAATGGCTAGTTATATCTACCTATTCGTACTAACTTAGGACGTTAAGCATTAAGATAGCTTAGAAGAGTCTGTAGATAGCAGTCTCCTTACATATATTATCCCTGCCTTTATAGTGCGTGATCAAGGCTATTAGCCGTATATTATATTCATTATGTCCTCTTTCTATTACTCTTTCGATTTTCACTAACCTCTTTGCCTATAGAATATTACCTCAGAGCCTATTTATAACCAATCAGTTTCCTCTTTTATCCCCAATTATCAGTTTTACTAGCCCTATTATAAGTCCAGGCCCTGCCCTCCTACGTAAGGAATCTATGCCCGCCCTAGACGATGTCTAACTCAAGTGCTGCGGCTTCATCTAGCTAACCACATTTCTCGCCCTTAGAAATCCTAATAAGACGCCATACAGAGGCTTCCACCCCTTCCAGATCTTTATTATCTTCCCCATCCGCACGAATCCTTAGGCCTCGCTTTACAAGAAGATAGCCAAGAGGCAAGACACCTAGTTCCAAAGCAATGCTTTACTAACCTATACTAGCAAGGTGGCCAGCCTACTTAATCATCATCTCATAGTGCAGCCACTGACCCTCAAGCAGGACTATGTCTTTATCATCATTCCTGATTCCTGGACCTTTCTTAATAAAGGAGTTTCTAGGTCTGGCTTACTAACGCTACAGCCAGGTGCTACGGCCTTAGCGATCCATTCATCATCTTCTGGCTATACGCCGTTCGAGGATATTAAGGCCAAATTCACTACGCGCAGGCCTACTGCCCCGCTGACTCCTCTTCCTACTGCATCCCCGACTCTAGCTTCGACTTTAGACGAATCGATACTATCTATTACCTCTATACTATCTACATAGTACCCCTACTTCCCCGCCTCGCCAACGCCGATGCCAAAGCGACCAGCTTTAGGCGTTAATTATGCATTGCTTATAAAGAGGCTACGCTAGTCGCTAATATCCCTAATCATCATCCCTTCCTTAGCACATCCTTCTGCCAGAAGCTCGAGCTTACAAGAGATTATTAACAAGCCCAGAATATACCACAGTAGGAATCAGGCCCCCGTCACATCCTTTATAAAATATATCGCACTTATAACTCATCTGACTGCATATACACACATCCTTAATACCATTATAGCTTCTATATCAGAGTCCTCTAACTATCTAAGCTAAAGTTACTACCCTCTTAAGAACAAGTATTTAGAAAAAGTATCTAAAGTTTAATAAATAGAAAGTCTAATTAGTATATTATTATTATTTACTATCAATCAGAGTGTATATATAAATGAGAAATTATTTTAACTTTATGCATTTTATATCTAAGTAGTATAATTAAGCTCTAGTGCCTTTATTAACCCTACTACTCCTTATCCTTAGTACTTATATATAATTTATTATAAACCTTAAAGCCTACTTATTAGTACTCTTCTTATAGTACCTTTAGATATAGTGAAATAGTTATTTTAATAATAATTAAGTCTATTTATATTAAATTATCTTAACTATATATTATTTAAAATATAAGACATTTTAGAGTAGGACCTAAGCTATATTATATACTAATTAATAAAGCAGCGCCTTCTAATATAACTTACTATAAACTATATTATAATACTTAAGATTCGAACTTAGAATATATTAATAGAAGCGATAAAGGAAATCAGAATAAGTGTCACAGGCCAGATGAGATTAACTCAAGAGGTAATGCCACTATATTACGAGGATACTACGATAAAAAGGAAAGAGAAAGCGGGCAGGCGCGTAGACGCGTAGACGCGTTAATAGTCCGTATAGCCTGCTCCGTACGTCCTAGTTACATATTGACCCCACCCTAGGTCCAGCACTCCAGACGCTCCCATCACATCACCCCCCTCTTCAAGGCGCTCAAAACGGCCGCGTGAGCGCAAGTTGTCAAATTCTCACGATCGCCAGATGACGAAGACTCTTCGTTTCCGTCATGCTTTCTTAGGCCCCCGGCCCAGTTTGATCGGTTGATTATCGTCAGGGTGCTCCGGTACGTCCGTATCCGCAGCAGCCGCGTCGACCCAGGCCTATAATCGCTTCAGTAGCCCAGGTGCCTCCGAATATTCCTTATAGAACTCCTTTAGTCGCATCGGTGCGTTCTTAAAGTTTTCAGCAAGGTACTATTCATCGTCAGGGTCATATCCGACCCAGTCTACCCTATACTGGAGCTATTTATCGCGCTTATTATACCACGACTCCTTAACCTTATGAACCTCGTACTCTTTAGTACTATTAATAACTTTAGGTAGTAGTAAGTCCTCATCCTGCCCTGGCATAGGATTATCAGAATAATGCCATAACCGATCTGCGTATAGAGTTAGGTTTATATGCTATAAGGAGGGTAAGTCTAGGCAGTATGAATGCCCGACTTGTTCTATAATAGTCTATAGCCCTCTCTTCCTCCAGTCTAACGCCTGGCTAGGTCTTATACTCATAAGTCCGCGCATATCAACCCAGACTTTATCCCCAACCGTAAAATCCGGTTCCTAGCGCTTCTTGTTAGCTTAGCGGATCTGCCGTTCCTACGCCTAGTGGAGATTCTGCCTAGCAACTTTAATAGAGTCCGCAATCCGCTTAGCATACTGCTAGGCATCCTCCCTTAACAAACGTTCAGCTTTTATTTTACAGCCCTTAAGGTCAGTTCTCTTATTCCAGTCGAATTAGGATCGGAGTAAGTGGCCGAGTAACAGTCTTACCAGTTCCATACCCAGTGACTCATAGTAGAGATTCATCTGCGCATAGTCCATCGACAGTAGTAGTTCACTCCAGTCGTCTTAGTAATGGTTGATAAACGGTCGTAGTCAGTAGTTCAAGTACTGGTTATAGATCTCAGTATTCCTATCTATCTGGGGGTGCTCTACTATGCTCAGTTTCTGCTTCACCCCGATAAGCTTGCATAGCTCATCCATAAAGGCGGCGATAAACTGTAGTCCTCGGTCTGACGTCACCGTCTCCAGCACCCCAAAAACACAGTAGACGTAGTAGTAGTATATATACGCAACGTCCTTCGCTATCACCATCTGGTAGCAAGGTATAGAAAAAGCGATCTTACTAAGCTGATCAATAACTACCCATACGCAGTCATATCCGTTCTTATCCTTAGGCATGTAATAAAAGTCTGTTATAACATACTGCCAAATCCGGTGTAGGACTTCCAATGGGTGTAGCAATCCGGGGGTCTTATCTCTATTAGCGTAAGCTCTTCTATACGGCTTACAATTTGCCCGGAACCGATCGACGTCAGCCGATAAGCCTGGCCACCAGAACCTCTTAGCAACCAATCTGACGGTTTTGTTACGTCCCGGGTGGGCTACATTGAGCTTGCAGTGGTTCTCCTTAATGACCAGCGTTCGGAGAACACCTTCATCCGGAATAAAAATGCGCTAGTTCCAGCAAACCACACCTTCGTCCATCGTCCAACCATCGGCCTTCTTCTCTGCATTCTCTCGGTAGGGCTGTGATTAAGGAGAGGCCCTATTAGCCCGGAGGACGGCGTCAAGCAGCTGCCATCCCTCCGGCGCCCGGATAGCCTCTCTCCCGGAGCTGACCGAGGACTCGACAGCTTCAGCCCTAATCAATGCCACCTCTGGTCCTTCCCCAGAATCAGGCTCGGTACAGGGGCCGGCCATGACCTCATAGTTAATAGAACTAATCACCAGGTCCCGACTCAGCAGTACCCTATTCCACGCGGCTTCTCATCGCGCCTTCTGCGTAGCCAGTTCGGACGACTTCCAAAACAGAGCATCCGCTACAACGTTCTCTCGCCCCGGACGGTAGGTGATCTTGAAGTCATAAGGTGCCAGGTCGTCCGCCCACTGCGCTTATCTGCTATTAAGGCGTTGTTTCGTCGAGAAGTACTCGAGGGCTTTGTGGTTAGTAATAACTAGGAATTGCCATTAGAGCCCCAAGAGCTCGGCGTTCCATTCCTTTAAGGCCAGCACCACCGCGAGCATCTCCTGGTCGTGAATCGGGTAACGCATCTCCGCGTCGTTTATCGTCTTAGAGAAGAAAGCTACGGGGTGCCAGTCCCCGTCTTCGCTCTTCTGGGTTAGTACTGCAGCCACCACACCTCCTGACGCGTCGGTCTCGACGATCGTATCACAGAGAGGGTCGTACCAGGCCCGGCATGGGGCCGACGAAATCGCCAACTTCATAGCCTTTATCGCAGTCATCTCCTCTTCAGTCCACCTCCATGGGATCCCCTTCTTCGTCAATAGTATAAGCAGTCGCGCTATCTAACTGTAAAACTCGACGAACTTTCAGTAGAAATTACAAAACCCAAGGAAGGCCTGTACTCCCTATACGTTTATTAGTTCTTCTTAGTCTATAATGGCTTTTATCTTTTTCGGGTCTATCCGGATCCCGTTTATCGTAATTATAAAGCCCAGGAACTCCGTCTCTATAATATAGAATTCTGACTTATCGATGTCTGCCTGTAACCCTGCTACGACTAGTCGTTCTAAGACTGCATTAACGTGCGCTTCGTAGTCCTTAACGTTTTCTAAGTAAATGAGAATATCATCAATATATGCCATGTAGCAGATGTCTAGGAGATCCATCAGGACGTGGTTAATATAAGCTTAGAAGTGCGAAGGGCCGTTAGTCAGACCAAACAGTACTACTTTATACTTATAGGTACTATACTAAGTCTTAAAGGCTGTGAGATCCTCGGAATCTGGGGACATCCGCATCCGATAGAAGGCCTGTCAAATATCAAGTTTCGTAAATACTTTTACCTTTACCAGCCTCGACTGGGTTTCTTCTATCAGAGGTAGTGCATAATGTTCCTTCGCTATTAACTCGTTAAGCTTCCTGTAGTCCACATAGAAACGCCATCCGCCGTTCTTCTTTTTTGCAAACAGGACTGGTGATGCATATGGCGCGTCACCTGCCAGTACAATAAATCCTTTCTACAGGTACTCCTCGATATAGTTCCTCATCACCTCTAGCTATTCGAGGCTCAACTTATATATTGGCGGGACCTTCTGACTATTGGGGATTGGCTCTTTCAATTCTAGCTTCATGTCAACGCCTGGCCGGTAGGGTAGCAAGGCGTCAGACTCAGCCTTAGAGAAGGCATATCGCAGGTATAAGTGCTATCGAGGCAACTTCGACTCTACCTTCTCCCTCAATTCGGGCGTATCTTTACGAAGGTTCTCCCCTCCGACTTCTCTCCGTTCTAGTCATTCTTCGATAATCTTGTCGATCTCCTGGAGGGTGACTTCACCGATCCATTCGGTGTCCTCCTGCTTGACCACCCTCTCCTGCTACCTGCTAGTACTAACGATACTGATTTCGATTATAACTCCCTCAGTATCAATCATTAGTCGCCATAGCAGGTCGGCTTGGATCATTGCTAGCTCGGTATTGAAGTCCTTCATCAGGAGAGAGGGCGCCGTATCCCTCAATGCCCTGTCCATCTTAGCTATGTTCTCTTTAGCATTATCTGACCATTGCCTCCTTAGCGGGCGATCTCCCCTCCTAAGGATCCGATCCTCGCGGGCCTTCTTTCGTTCTGCGCTCAGTTGGTTGCGTCGTTCCATATCGGCCTAGTCCGCTGGCCTTGAATGGCGAGGGCCCTTTAACGAAGACATCGGTATTACAATATCGCTACTAGGGTAATCCTTCGGCCTGTCGTCAGGCCATCGTAAGCGGCGATGTTTGGCAGAGATTTCTACGTCGTGCTTCTCGAACCACTTCCTCCTAATGATCAGCTCCTGATGCATCCTGAGTTCTAACATCGGACAATTTGGCTGTTGTCTGCCATCTATATCCAGCGTTGCCACTATGATGTGGGTAATCCGTTGTTGTCTGCCCTTATATCCCTTAATAGCGAGTCCCTGCCCCGGGATTAGGATTCGATGGCTCTGCAGTTGTTAGTGCATCCTTAGGGCTAGATCCTTATTTACAAAGACATAACCATCCGCTCCGGTATTACATAGACCTTTAACTTTAATTGCCAACCCTAAACTTACTATCATATAGGGACAGTAGAGCTTCTCCCCGCCGAGTAGTTCATCCATATTAATCAAGCCCTCATCAAAGATCAGTAACTGCAATTCAGGTCCTAGAGAGGAGACTTCCCCTAGGACTCGTCTTTTTCCGACTCGGAGGACGACTCATCTGATTCATCCGGGATCGCAATAGTAATCGTCCGCCCTGCCTTCTTAGCCTTAGTACGAACTTCGTTCACTTCGCCCCCCTCCGGACACTCCTAGTAAGTATGGCCGACTTTCTTGCACTTAAAGCACTTCCCTTCTTCAGCTAGCTTGCAGACCTCTGGGTCCTTAAAAGTCCATTTACTATTAATCTTAGTCTTCGAGTACTTAGGTGTTGAAGTTGCCGACTTCTTAGTGTCCTTCTTCCCAGTAGCAGCACTATCGCTCTTGCTAGTCTATAACTTACTAGTCCTCTTACTATCCTTCTTCGTTAAGGTCTTTGCATAGGCCTCTTCCATTACTACGATATCACCAAGCGCTGCCGCAAAGGTGTCAAAGCTTACCTCTTTAGCAAAGCGCTGCGTAGCTATAGTACGTTTCATCTCCACTAGCACTTTATCATAGAGCTCTTCCTTCCAATCCCTTTTAGGGATCTTAGCGTCGTTCGCTGTAGCCAAGAACTTGACGTAGAAGCTACGCCAGCTACCATTAGTATAGTATCTCAAGGCCTTGAACTCCTCTCGCGCCTTGATCTTCTTGTTCTTGTCCTAGAAGAGGGTCGTCAGGGCTTAGAAGACATCTTCAGCGGTCTTAAAGGCATCTTCCTCCGCATTCTCGGGCATGCGGGGGCGTAAATAGGCAGCCGCAATACCCTTACAACGACCGAAAATATAATATACCTTGTCCTCCTCTTCAGGGTAGTCTCGTAGGCCGTCGCGTCGCAGCTTGCGTCTGGCCTTGATAAGCCAGTCTTCGAAGTCCGGTTCCTTGCCATCATCGAGCTCGGGTGGGTCACTCTCCCGCTTCCGGCGCAGCTTAGTCTCGGCCGTTATCTCGCTCCCGAGAGGCGTGTCTTCGCGGAGAGGGACAGTATGCTATGCCGCTTTCAACCGTACCAGTTCCTTATTGATCCATGCTACCTCAGCGTGGGCCATCGCTTCGGCCTCAATTGCCTCATTATGCTCTTTAATGAGTCGCTCGGTCATCTCGACGTGCTTATTATGTAGCTCGATAAGCTCGTCTCGCTGCCCTCTGATTGCCAATTGCTCAGCAGAATTGCGAATTATCAAGGCTCGCACCTCAGGGTATTTCTAGACCATCGATTCGATATTGTCAGCATCGATCGGGAGGTTCCTGAATCTCCCGTCCTAGTCTTTTACGTAGACTATAAATCGGCCATTGTCCGTGATCTCGCAGGTTCGAGCGTTCAAATCTTCTTCGATAGAATCTGCTGCGAGTCGTGCGAAAGGTCTGATAGATATCCCTTCGTCGTCTTCTGTATTAGTAGTCCCTTCGCTGTCCTCGTCTACGGACTCAGCGAGGTACTGCTGGACCTGTTGATAAAGGGCGCTCTCTTGGCGTGCCTTATCGATGCCCTCTTTGTCAGCGCTCTACGCGCCCAGCTCAGAGCTCCTGGTCATGTCGACTGCTGATTGGTTCCAGTTAACGGTGGTTTGCTGTTCGTACCTACGTCTTGCTGTAAGTAGGAGGATCTATAGTCGGATCCGATGCGACGATTAACCCCGCACTAACGCGCGTTAGAGTTAATCAAGATGTAGATGGAAAGAATTAAAGATCGTAGTATAATGTCACAGGCTAGGTAAGATCAACTCAAGAGGTAATGCCACTGTATTGCGAGAATACTACGATGAAGAGGAAAGAGAAAGCGGGCAGGCGCGTAGACGCGTACACGTGTTGATAGTCCCTGTAGCCTGCCCCGTGCGTCCTAGTTACGTATCGACCCCACCCTGGGTCCAGCACTCCAGACGCTCCCGTCACAAAGGGAATGCAGGGTCTGTTATATTATAGGGTATTATAAGTAAGAGTATTAAGAGGAGGACTAGCTAAACTATAAGGCAGAGTGTATACTGTAGCTAATGTTAATATTTAATATAAGGCCTTTTCTAGATGAGGCGGATGCTGACTCTAATACTAAAGTGATATATAGCGCTATCTTTAATATCGCAGGACTTGGCAAGCTACTACAGTTTAAGGAGATTAGTTAAGAGGAGGTTGTAAGACGTTTATTAATAGGAGCAGTTAGAATAGAAGAGCTAGAAGTTAAGATAAAGTAAAATGAGTTTAGAAAGCGAGCGTAGGTTTATATATAGATTGTTTTAAAGAAATTATAAACTTCTTATAAAGTTTTTAATAAAGTAGGACCCTTATACTAATAAGAGTAATAGTAAGTGACCTATTACTTTATTAGTAGGGAGGTTCCTAATAGGGCCACTCAGTTATATATTATACTTACTACTGTAAATGCGTGTAATAGATTAGTATAACGGAGTTCCTAGGGGCTATTGTATATTAGTAGGCCGCTTAGGAATAGGTAATGAGAAGACTGTAACTATACTATAGCACTCTAGTAAGAAAGAATAAGAGATATTCTAATAATACTAGAAGACTCTAGCTAACTAAAGGCATTGCTAGATTATTATAGATTATGCTGAATGTTATAAGCAGAAAGCAGAGGATCTACTTATTAAGATGGCCACTAGCCTGACTCCTTCTTAAGACACTAACCACACTACTAATTCAATGTCCTCCTATTATTATAATACTAAGTCTTAAGCAGTGCAGCCCTAGACTAAGGGCCGCTTACCACATTCGCAGGAAACATATAAGACCAGTCCCTATGTCACGGGCCAGGTGAGATCAACTCAAGAGGTAATGCTACTGTATTGTGAGAATACTATGATGAAGAGGAAAGAGAAAGCGGGCAGGCGCGTAGATGCGTACACGCGTTGATAGTTCCTGTAGCCTGCCCCGTGCGTCCTAGTTATGTATCGACCCCACCCTGGGTCCAGTACTCTAGACGCTCCCGTTACATCACCCCCCTCTTCAAGGCGCTTAAAACGGCCGCGTGAGCACAAGTTGTCAAATTCTCACGATCGCCAGATGACGAAGACTCTTCGTTTCTGTCGTGCTTTCTTGGGCCCCCGGCCCAGTTTGATCGGTTGATTATCGTTAGGGTGCTCTGGTATGTCTGTATCCGTAGTAGCTGCGTCGACCTAGGCCTGTAATCGCTTCGGTGGCCCAGGTGCCTCTGAATATTCCTTATGGAACTCCTTTAGTCGCATCGGTGCGTTCTTGAAGTTTTCAGTAGGGTACTATTTATCGTCGGGGTCGTGTCCGACCCAGTCTACCCTATACTGGAGCTGTTTGTCGCGCTTATTGTATTGCGACTCCTTGACCTTGTGAACCTCGTACTCTTTAGCGCTGTTAATGACTTCAGGTAGTGATGGGTCTTCATCCTGCTCTGGCATAGGATTGTTAGGATAATGCTGTAACCGATCTGCGTGTAGAGTTGGGTTTATGTACTACGAGGAGAGTAAGTCTAGGCGGTATGAATGCCCGACTTATTTTATAATAGTCCATGGCCCTCTCTTCCTCTAGTCTAATGCCTGGCTGGGTCTTGTATTCGTAAGTCTGCGTATGTTGACCCAGACTTTGTCCCTAACCGTAAAATCCGGTTCCTGGCGCTTCTTGTTAGCTTGGCGGATCTGCCGTTCTTGCGCCTGGTGGAGATTCTGCCTAGTAACTTTAATGGAGTCTGCAATCCGCTTGGCATACTGCTGGGCATCCTCTCTCGATAAACGTTCAGCTTTTGTTTTGCAGCCCTTAAGGTCGGTTCTCTTATCCTAGTCGAGTTGGGATCGGGGCAAGTGGCCGAGTAATAGTCTTACTGGTTCTATACCTAGTGACTCGTGGTAGAGATTCATTTGCGCATAGTCTATTGACGGTAGTAGTTCACTTTAGTCGTCTTGGTAATGGTTGATAAACGGTTGTAGTCGGTGGTTTAAGTACTGGTTGTAGATCTTAGTGTTCCTGTCTGTCTGGGGGTGCTCTGCTATGCTTAGTTTCTGCTTTACCCCGATAAGCTTGCATAGCTTATTCATGAAGGCGGCGATAAACTGTAGTCTTCGGTCTGACGTTACTGTCTCCGGAACCTTAAAAATACGGTAGATGTAGTAGTAGTATATATATGCGACGTCCTTCGCTATTACCGTCTGGTAGTAAGGTATAGAAAAAGCGATCTTACTAAGCTGATTAATAACTACCTATACGCAGTCGTATCCGTTCTTATTTTTAGGCATGTAATGGAAGTCTGTTGTAATATGCTGCTATATCTGGTGTGGGACTTCCAATGGGTGTAGCAATCCGGGGGTCTTATCTCTATTAGCGTGAGCTCTTCTACACGGCTTATAATTTGCCCGGAACCGATCGACGTCAGCTGATAAGCCCGGCTACTAGAACCTCTTAGTAATTAATCTGATGGTTTTGTTGCGTCCCGGGTGGGCTATATTGAGCTTGCAGGTGTTCTCCGAACGATGATCGTAGTATAATGTCACGGGCCAGGTGAGATCAACTCAAGAGGTAATGCCACTGTATTGCGAGAATACTACGATGAAGAGGAAAGAGAAAGCGGGCAGGCGCGTAGATGCGTACACGCGTTGATAGTCCCTGTAGCCTGCTCCGTGCGTCCTAGTTACGTATCGACCCCACTCTGGGTCCAGCACTCCAGACGCTCCCGTCACACCCTACTAAGAAAGATGCGCGGGTCAGCTAACTAGTACGGCTAGTAGCTCCTTCAATCTTTCTAATAGTAGATACTCCAGCCTCTTCGCTATTCTAAGAGCGAAAGAAGTCATTATATAAGGTCCTAAAGGCAATAGATAAACATTAGGAGCAGAGGGTGAGAGATTTAGTAGGCTATATATAGAGTGAGCTAAGACTGTGCGAGCTTAAGCTAGAGACTGTCTATAGCTTCTATAATAAGATATATAATGAAAACACTATAGAGCTGACACACTGCATTATCTGCTATAAGTAGAAAGCATTTATTAATATCTCTGACTAGAAGTGGATAGTATTCGAGCCGTTATATTAGCAGGCGGAAACGCGCCTTATGCATTAGGATTAGGAATATTTTGTATATAGATAATGCTTCCCCTGTAAAGGGCCAGACGGGTTCCCTATCTGCTAAGACTGTAGTTATGCCTTAGAGGCGGCTAAGCTCCTGTGTGCTTACTAAGTTAATAACCTCGGCCTTAGATGTATCCATAGATATCCGGCGGCACTGCGAGACTTGACTCTAATGGAAGAACGGCTTATTAACTTATATATACCTTGTGGTTAGATTACTAAGTTCTAGATTGATATTAAGAAGGCTACTAATAGCTGATATTATAAGTATAAGAAGGGCTATATTACTGTATTCTCTAATGATATAGAGAACTTAGTGTTTGTAAAGTCCTTATATATAAAATATATAACTGATAAGGAAATATCTCCTTTAGCTCTTATCAGATAAGACTATAAATAACATATTCAAAATCTCCTGATTTTTAGCTTTATAATGGTATATATTATGCCTCAGAAAGCCTACCTTCCTTATACTATAACTACAAAGGATATCTATAATAAGAACCTTTAATAAGGTTAGAGTTCAAGCATCAGACATACGTCCAACAGTCCTAAAACTCGGGACACGTCTTACCCGGTTTTACTATGACAAATTGTCCAAATCCCCTGTTAGATTGGACATGTGACTGGACAGCAATCTCTCTATAAAGCTGGGGCTTTTCTCTAGCCAGTCCAGAATGATTATCATCATCAATACATGCATTTCTCAACCAATCACATCAAACCGACTACCTTTCTAATCGTCTTTTCCTGCTCTTTCTGAATCTTCAATCCCTTTTCTGATTGGTCAATTCCTTGACTCACAATCGCCGAGTTCCACTAATAACCTTCCACTCCTTCCACTCCTTCCACTGCTATAGCCTTTACAGGTTATGAGCCCGGGTTTCGCACCTGGGTATATCTTCTGATTGGTCATTCTGACTATCAGAAATAACCTATTTTATAGGTTCTGACTTTTCTAAGTCTATAAAGCTCTTCTAAGTCTTTTAGACTTTAAGAACTTCTTTCTCTTAAAGACTCTATGAGTTTCTGACTTTATAATGGGGTCTGGGGAAAAATCCTTTTCTATACCTAAACTAAAAGGTAGTGAAAACTACATTGTTTGGTCTCTTAGAACAGAGGCATACTTAACTAAGCAAAAGCTAGTTAAAGGAATAGTTGAAGAAGACTATGCTAAAAGTGCAGATGCACTAGCAGAAATTCGACTCCTATTGGAGGATGGACCTCTCTTGCAAGTTAAGCAGGTAACCTCTGCTAAACAAGCCTGGGATTCCTTAAAGAACCTCTATAACTCTTCTGGTTTTACTAGTGACTTTCTCATACTAAGAGAGTTATTAGAAGGAAGCTATTTGAGTCTTCCAATGGAAGGATATCTCAATAAGTTGAAAGAGCTTACTGATGAGTTGGCTGCTAGAGAAATCTCTCTTCCAGAGCCTTTTGTTATTGCCTTTCTACTTCATAACCTTGGAGAAGAGTATAGTAACTACACTACCTCTATCATCCAAGCCTTAAGAAGCAATTCTAAGGCATATAATCTTGAATCTCTTTCCTCTTCCTTATTGGATGAGTCTAGAAGACTTGAGACTTCTAAAGAGGTAATTAGCTTTACTAAGTCTAAGAAACCTTGGAAGAAGAATAAGAGAGCCTTAAAATGCTCTCACTGTAAGCTCTCTGGGCATACAGATAAGGATTGTTACTTTCTACATCCTAATAAAGCCCCTAAAGGCTTTACCAACTTCAGAATCTCTAAGTCTACTTCTAAAAGGGTTACCTTACCTAATAAGAAGAGAGAAGAAAGAGAAGAGAAACAGGAACAACTCCTAGTCTCTCTAGCCAATAAGAAGGCTATTTCTAAAGTTGCAGAAGTCTCAGAATCTGATTCTGAGTCTGAAGACCTAATGGATCTTGAAATCCCTCCTACTATTGCTCAAGCTTTAGATAAGGTTGATTGGGTAAATAACCCTAATAATAACTATAAACATAACTATAATAACCTATCTTTAGGACCAATAATAAGAGAGATACCTCGAATTCTTGAAATTTCAAGAAGATATAAGAAGGTAAATCCCTCTCTTCAACTTATAAGAGATATAATTGACTTTATATATGATACAGGTGCTACTAAGCATATTGTATGTAATCGAAGCTTATTTATAAGCTATTATACTATAAATAAAACTGTTTCTTGGGGCCAAGCATCTTCACTAGTTGTTAAAGGCTGTGGTGATATAAAATTCCACTTTTCAAATAATAATAAAACCTATATATTAAGAAACTGTTACTATATTCCTGAATTAGGAGTCAACTTAATAAGTCATTCATCCTTTCAAAAGGATATATCTACATTTATTAACTATAATAATGTATATCTCTTTAAAAAGACTGAGCTAATAGCTAAAGGTCTTAAAAAAAATGGTTTATATATCTTTTCTTTAAAGATAATAACTAATAAGGAAATATATTATACTACTCTTCCTTTAAATAATATCTCTTTAACTAGAGAAAATAAAACTATAGCTAAGACTATAGTTATAGATATATATAAATGGCATCTAAGGTTAGCCCATTTAAACCTTAAGACTTTAAGAAGATATCTTCTAAGGCTATATAAAGGAAAATACCCTGAAGATAATATTCAGTTCCAAATACCTCAAGACCAAATAACTCAAATAATTCAGTGTGAAAACTGTATAAGAGCTAAGGCAACTAATAAGATAAAAAGAGTTATAAATAAGACTCAATATAACTTCCTAGATAAGGTAGTTACAGATATATGTGGTCCTATAACACCTATATCATATTATAAACATAGATATATTATAACTTTCCTTGATAAAGGCACTAAGTTTCTTAAAACCTATGCTATAAGAAATAAAAGTGAAGCTTTAGAGAAATTCAAAGAATTCAAAGCTGAAGTTGAAAATAATAAGGAAAAGATAACTATAAAAGAAGTTTTTTCTGATAATGCTAAGGAATATAGGCATAGCCTAGCCCCTTACTGTAAAAAGAAGGGAATATATTATAACTTTTCTCCTCCTTATACTAAAGAACCTAATGGTTCTGCTGAAAGAATAAATAGGACTATTCTGAATAATATAAGAGTGATAATTTTCACTTCTAATATACCTAAGTTTCTTTGGTCTGAAGCTTTAGAAGCTATAGAATATATATAACAGAACTCCTCATTCTTCTATAGGGTTCTTATGTCCTTTAGAACTTAAGGATAATAAACTTCTTACTTTAGAAGAAATAGATTCTATAAAGACTTTTGGATCTATTATATACTATAAAAATAAGCTTCCTAGTAATAAACTAGATACTAAAGCTTATAAAGGCGTTATAATAGGCTACTCAGATAATAGCTATAAAATCTGGGACTATAAAAAACGCAAGATAATAATTTCTAGAGATGTTATCATCCATGAAAATACCTTCTTTAATAATCATTCCACTATAAATAAAGAAGAAGTAAATAATAACTCTATAACAGAGAATAATATAGATAACTCTTTAACAGAGTCTGAGCTTGATATAACAACTAAGTTAGTTGTTAATATTCCTAAGAAACCTATAGAATATTATAAAGACTTTCAGGAATTCCCTTCTATATATAATATAACTGAAAGTTATATAGAACCTTCTAACTATAATAAGGCTATAGAAGGTATAGATAAAGATAAGTGGATACCTTCTATGAAGATAGAAGTAAAAGAATTACTAGCTCAGAAGGTTTGGTCTATAACAGACCTTCCTAATAATAGAACCCTTATAAAAGGCCGCTGGGTTTATAAGATAAAAACAAACTCTGATAACTCTATTATAAAATATAAGTCTAGATGGGTAGTTCAAGGTTATAACCAAATACATGGCCTTGACTATACAGAGACTTTTGCAACTACTACAAGACCTGAGACTATAAAGCTATTATTAATAATAGCAGTTGCAAATAACTATAAAATAATACAATATGACGTTAAAAACGCCTTTGTTCACTCTGAAATAGATGAGGATATATATACTATACCTCCTCTAGGATTTAAAGACTATATCCTAGAGTCTTTAAGAACTACTATAACTAAAGAGTTATATAAAGAATATAAAGAAAATAAAAGAGACTTAGTTTTGAAACTAAATAAAGCTCTATATGGTTTAAAACAAAGTCCTAGACTTTGGTATAACTTTCTCTCTATGCATTTAAATAAGCTAGGCTTTAAACCTATGCCTTATGATGAAGGGGTATTTATAAATAACCTTTATAAAATAGCTATAATATGCCACGTGGACGATCAGATTTTCATTGGTCCAAATGAAGCTGATATATATAAAGTTATAAATCTCTTATCTGAAGATATTAAAATGCAGTCTTTAGGAGAGATAAAAGAATTCTTAGGAATGAATATAACTATAGACCGAGAGAATAAAGGCCTATATATAAACCAAATAAAATATATAAATTCTAAAATAATAGAATATAATAAACAAGACATAGGAACCTCTGAAGTTCCTTCTATAGCTGGAAACAAGCTGCAAAAAGCAACTATAACTCCTTCTAATAAAGATATATTACAATATCAAAGAGAAGTTGGTTCTCTCTTATATCCCTCTATAAAGACTAGACCTGATATAGCTTATGCTGTTAATAATGTCTCAAGGTTTATGTCTAAACCTGATAACTCTCACTTTAAAGCTCTAGACTTAATCTGGAAGTATTTAAATAACTATAAAGACTTGGGTTTATACTATAACTGCAATATACAACCTAACTCATTACATAATATAATAAGAGGCTATTCAGACGCTGATTGGGCCTCTGATATAACTGATAGAAAGTCTATAAGTGGATATAGCTTCTTCTTATATAATAACCTCATAAGTTGGAATACAACTAAGCAGAAAAGTGTTGCTTTAAGCACTTGTGAAGCTGAATATATGGCTTTAAAAGAAACAGCTAAAGAGAGTCTATCTCTTAATAGTCTCTATAAATACATAAATGAGAATTTATCTCTTTCTTATAATAGATCTATACCTCCTATTTTAACAGATAATGAGGCAGCTAAACAACTAGCTGAAAACTCTTCTTATTATAAAAGATCAAAGCATATAGATATATCTTATCACTTTATAAGAGATGAGATAAAAGAAGAGAAAATAACCTTATATTTTATAAGAAGTAAGGATAATATAGCAGACTTCTTTACTAAAGGTCTAAACCCTACAGACTTTAAAAGACTAAGAGCATTTCTAAGTCTATATAACTATAAAGCTGCTAAAAATAACTGAGAGTTTTTAACCCTATATAAGGTTTTCTCTTAAATTCCTAAATAAAGGAAAAATATAAGAAATTTTTTTTCTCTCTTAAAAGAGAGTTTTTTATACATAAGTCCTTAAGTGGTAAATATATTATAAGGAAATATATTTAAGAGGGGCTGTAAAGTCCTTATATATAAAATATATAACTGATAAGGAAATATCTCCTTTAGCTCTTATCAGATAAGACTATAAATAACATATTCAAAATCTCCTGATTTTTAGCTTTATAATGGTATATATTATGCCTCAGAAAGCCTACCTTCCTTATACTATAACTACAAAGGATATCTATAATAAGAACCTTTAATAAGGTTAGAGTTCAAGCATCAGACATACGTCCAACAGTCCTAAAACTCGGGACACGTCTTACCCGGTTTTACTATGACAAATTGTCCAAATCCCCTGTTAGATTGGACATGTGACTGGACAGCAATCTCTCTATAAAGCTGGGGCTTTTCTCTAGCCAGTCCAGAATGATTATCATCATCAATACATGCATTTCTCAACCAATCACATCAAACCGACTACCTTTCTAATCGTCTTTTCCTGCTCTTTCTGAATCTTCAATCCCTTTTCTGATTGGTCAATTCCTTGACTCACAATCGCCGAGTTCCACTAATAACCTTCCACTCCTTCCACTCCTTCCACTGCTATAGCCTTTACAGTGTTGAAAGTGCTCTCGTACCCTATAATAAACGAGCTAGAAAGGATCTATATATGCTTTATAATACTATAGAAGCCAGTGCTTACTGATATTACTTAGATAATATTAGTGCGCCCCTAGTGGCTAAAAGGCGCGCTTACTTAGTTAAAGCAGTATAATCTGTTATTCCGAGATATTTATATTAGTAAGGAGAACCTCCGGAGTTAGGGGGACTGGTGTTCTAGTACTAAGGTGCTGCAAGCTATATTTAATAGCATAGTCCTATACGAGCTGAGCGCGGAGGACTAAATCTGGACTGGATACTATATATCGGCCGTTGAGCGTGGTTGTATAGAGCAGCCTATTCATATGGTTAAAGAGGTGCTAGCTATACTAGAAGACTGCGAAGATGATGCTATATAATAAGAGAATGAAAGTAACGTAAGACTAGGCGGCCTGCAGGGGCGCTATCTCTAGAGAGAGGAGCTGGATCTTTAGTATATAGAGGAAGAGCTAATTAAGATGGTTTTAATAGGGATGTTAGGGCTTGATGAGACGGCGGACTATAGGCTTAAAGAATGGCTTTAGTAGGTCTAGGCCAGTCTAGACTAGACAGATAGCAGCTATTAGAGTAAGAAGCGCTAGTAGAGCGAGGGTAGAATTGGATACTTTACTAGCACTACGGAACCCTTTATTATTAACTAGTGGGAGGAGGAGTATGTTAATAGTAATAACTCCGATTTCTTTCCTAAGACTTCCCCTGCCTCTTCCTATAGGGCCGAGGAGGCCCTAAGTTGGCGGAGGATGCCAGTATCGGATTTACGGGTGTTTATAGTAACTACGGCCAGGACCGTAACTTTACCTTATGGAGTTAGACGAGATTAGTGCTCTAGTGATATAGTATGTACCCGCTGAGCTAGGAGATCAGACAGAATTAACTAGTAGTAGGCGGCCTTTTTGTAATGCACCTAGCCTTTCCCTTCCTTATATATAACATGCTGGTCTGCTTGGAGAACTGGCGGATTAGCTATATTTATATGCAGAAGCGGTCCTTCGCTCGGGTAGAGTAGATCCTCTGTGTGCTGACTGCTAGCGAGATTAAGGCTGCGGAGGAAGAATACTGCTAGACTAGGATGACTATGAATGAGGACGTCTCCTTCCTGCTTTGAGAGCTTAGTGCCTTTAGGTATGGCTAGTATATATTAAATGAAGAGAGACTTAGTTACTATTATAAGATCAACTCCCTTAGCTTACTACTAGGGATGAAGATAATTTAGTTTATATTAAATCTAAATGACTTAACTAATGAAGTAAATATAAAGCTAATTGCTTACTGGGCTATGAGCGGAGAGCTGGCTAGGCAGTTAGTAGACCAGTTCTGTAAGTATATCGGTTGGGTATAGTATATAGTGCGAGATCCTATGAGCTTCGCTAAGTTTTTTGACCGTAAGATCTGTCTCTTCTTCTAATACTGCGTATACGTAGGGGGGCTATTAATATTCAGTAAGGTCTTTGGCTATTATAGCTGCGTTAAGACGAACGAAAGAGGGGCGGAGCACTTATACGAATTCTTATAGCTTAATACTAACATAGAAATGCCTACTGTCTTAAATAATATATAAGATAATAGAGTATATATAGAGTAAGTATATTAATACTTTAATACTCTAGTAAGTAAGGTAAGTATATTACCTAGCTAGATATAGTAAAGAGGGAAGAGCTGCTTACTTAGGTACGGTAGTGTTATAATGAACGAAGGGCGAAACGATACTACTAGTAGGATAGCGTCTTTTATAATATAAGCGATATAGTGAATGATGCTAATAAGCTGGCTGATGTATTTAAGAGCGAGGCGAACTGGGTGGCGTATCGTTACTAGATGCACAGCTGCGGCGTAATATGTGTTAAGTATAGCTTTAAGGAAAAGGACCGGATAAGAAAGCAGTACCCGTATTATTTCCAAGCTCTATAAGCATTGTAAGAACAGACTGAATTCATACTGAGCGGCCTGCTGTACGTTAAACGCAATTATAGCCAGATTAGCCAGTTTAATAAGGCTCTAGCAGTTGCCTTATGGCATAACTATGACATTCGACTGCTCGTTATAGTTACGTTAAGCCTAGCTATAAGCTATTATACTACGAATTACGCTATGAAGCTAGATACGCTGTTATAGAAACGGGCGGCGCTTATAAAGATGGTGTGGGAAAGGATGTTAGCAGACGTTAGGGCTGAAGGCTAAGTAGTGCATAATGATGAAGCCCTGAGGGCTATGCAGGTAAATAATAAGGCTAGGCAATTCCTGGCCTGAATGGCAAACCAGATCTTTACTAGTAGGGAGCTATCCGCTGTAGAAGTATGTAGCAGGCTCCTCAGTCATCCTAACCACTACTCTAGCGTGGAGAGATGGCAGAGCATTCACCTTAATATGCTATATTGGGCGGTCTTTAGGAGGTGGCGGGGTCTATAAGACGCAGCCAGACCGAAGGCTTGTCTGTGAGCGGCTCTGGAGATGATTAATATAGCGCAGTCTGGTGTGCATCTTTTACTACTAGAGGCATACGCTGGGCATAGGGCTCTATTAGAGGACCTCTGCTTTTATAATTATATTAGTGTGATTTAAATGCATTAGGTTAGGAAGCGGATAAATGTAGATAAGCTGTAGTATTTCCCCTTTGACTAAGACCTTATTAATGGAGAGAGATGGATCTAAGAGCTCCTGAAGGCAGGGGCGTAGTATGTCCTAGTGCTTACCGGCCCTCTTAACTATGACCTGGATAAGCTAGACCCAGGATATTACTAATAGTAAGAGAGGTGAAGAGAGAGAGAAGGCTCGTTAGAGAGCTAATAGTATACAGAACCGCGGTAGTCCTCTTAGCACTCTTTATACTTTAGTAACGCTTTATGCACTTAGATGAGCTCTATGGCTACCGCTATGTATCTAGCGAGTACCCTTTAGTTAAAGACGTATAGTAAAAGCTATTAGAAGCTATACTAGACTGGGTAAAAGGGGTAGTTAATAATATTAAGCTTTTATATAAGAGCGCTGAAGATACTAAGAAAGATGTAGTATTATGGGCTAGCTGTAGCGAAAGTGATAAAGAGAAAGAGCACGAGCTGGCGGAGGAAGGAATAGCCTCTAGCACTTCGTAGTAACTGCAGAACACGGACTTAAGGTATACATTCTATAATGCAGTATATAACCTGCATGGTGATTAAGGGGTTACTAAAGACTTCCCCGTATTAGTAAGGCTGCTACAAGCGCTCGAAAGAGCTAGCTTCTCTGACTCTGAACTGGACCCGTGGCGCGCAGATACACAGTCTGAATATTAAGCGATAGTAAAAATAATAATAAAGCCTGAGATTGGCATAGTACGGGCGGCCTAGCTGTAGCTCTATAGAGCCAGAGTGCTAGCTATTGAAAGGGATGATAAAGTCGGTGAAGATAAGAACGGTGATAAGGCTGGTTTCAGTCTTAGTAATGATCAGTATTTATTCCTACCTATCCTAGCGCCTAACCTAACCCCCGCTCTAGCTCATACTTGGGTAGATATAGTACCTAGTAGTAGCTTCCTCTTGGTTAGGAATATAATAGGCAAGCAGCGAACGCTAAACTGCATGCAGAAGATTGCCCTCAGCCTTATCTATAAGGCGATGGACAGAGCGGAGGAAGTGTTAGATATAGCTACTAATAGTAACGAAAGACACACAGTATGGGAGCAGCCACCTTAACATCTCTAATATATAGGCAGTAGTAGTAGCACTAGGAAGTCTTAGCTTATCGGGACTCTAAAAGAGGTATTCGTAGTAAAAGGGTCGTCGAAATGTATTATTATAATAGCTACGTCCGGGACGGCAGCAGCAGGGATCGGCAGTAATACTATCCACTCCGCGCTGGGGCTAGCCTTTAAGGATCAAGACAGAGTAGTAATAGAAAGCCTACTATCTGCGAACCTGGACAGGAGCTAGTAGCGTTAGAGAAGGCGTGATGTGCTTATGGTTAACGAGGTAAGCATGTTAGGACTTAAGACGCTCTACGAAGTAGACTATAAGCTGCAGGCGTTCTGCGGCTTTTTAGATAGGCCATTCGGCAGGATACTGGTGGTAGTCTTTATAAGTAACTTCCTCTAGTTCGGGCCAGTACTGCAGAAGGGCCTGCTGAGCTGGGTCGACCCTAGCGATAATAGTAAGGGGCTATAGAACCTCTTAGATCGTACGACATAATATTGATAGCAGTAGATCTAGGCTAAGACGACATAGGAGCTGTTTACTAATATAGTAATCCTAGAGGAGCAGAAGAGGGCCGAGGGCGATGAGGAACTGATAGGGCTTTTAGAATGCATCCGGACAGGCCGACAGACGGCGGCCGACCTGGACAAGCTCAACTCATAATACATCCTTAACGAGAAGCTCGACTTCACAGGAGGCCGGCGCGCCATTATCCCGCTCAACCGACACAGGTGGGACCTCACGCTCTGTGCCGCCCTGGCCTTCGGCGAGGAGCACGGCAAGAAGGTGTCCCTATTCATGTCCGATCACCAGTGGAAAACCCGCGTGCTTAGCGAGGAAGAGATAGAGGCTATAGTGCTGCTTGGAGATAATGCGCAGCTCCTCATCCCAGGCATCTTTCCGTACGTCGAGGGCATGCCCATTATCATCAACCAGAACAAGTACCTAGGGCTAAAAGTAGTCAATGGAGCAGAGTTCACGGCCGCCAGCGTTATTACAGACGGAGAGGTAGAAGAACGGGTAATCTACGACTGGCTGTCCGTCTTCCTCAGGCTGCTAAGCGGGATCCTTCTCTAATCGCAGGATACGGAGGGGCTTGCGTTCTTGCACATACCTTCGCATACTTTCATGCTAAGGATAGAGACTATATAGCTTAATAAAGAAAAGCATAGTAAATATATCTGTCTATGACTTATAGTTAAGCAGGAGTTTAAAATAGGGCTGATGCGTATAGGGCTGCTATGCATGCCAGGCTTTGTACTTACTAACTATAAAGCATAAAGCAAGACCTTAGAGAAGGTTCTGCTTAGGCTCTATAGGAGAAAAGGGATGAAAGGATACCTGAGTATAGAGAAGTGCAGTATGCTTAGCTTATACGTGCAATTATCATAGTATAAGCGGTTATAGGACATATGGCTTATATAGCTAATTCTAAAGGAGTACTTTAAATAGGCGCGGATATATCCAGAGCTTATAGAAGGGGTTAATCGATTAAAAGAGCTAGTAAGACAGACGGTTAAGCGGTTTAAGGTTAGGCATAGGAAGTAAGGTTAGGAGGCAATCTCCGTTTCGTTCATAGTAAAAACGGAGAGCGGAGCCAATCAGAAGCCATTTTATTAGCCAATCAGAAGGCAGATAACTTTGCAACCAATCAGAGGCCAGGGACGGGGGTGTGAAGGGTCAGGCGCGAATAAGACAGGAGAGGCAAACCGGTCGCGGTTTACGCAAAGGAGCCTTAAGGAATAAAGCTGGTATAGCTTATTGTGACGGGAGCGTCTGGAGTGCTGGACCTAGGGTGGGGTCGATATGTAACTAGGACGCATGGGGCAGGCTACACGGACTATTAACGCGTCCACGCGTCTACGCGCCTGCCCGCTTTCTCTTTCCTCTTCATCGTAGTATCCTCGTAATATAGTGGCATTACCTCTTGAGTTGATCTCATCTAGCCCGTAACATTATACTACGATCTTTTATTCTTTTTACTTACATCTTGATTAACTCTAACGCGCGTTAGTACGAGGTTAATCATTGCGTCAGATCCGACTATAGATCCGCCTACCTATAGCAAGACGTAGGTACGAACAGCAAACCACCGTTGACTGGAACCAATCAGCAGTTAACATGACCAGGAGCTCTGAGTTGGGCGCGTGGAGCGCTGATAAAGAGGGCATCGATAAGGCATGCTAAGAGAGCGCCTTTTATCAGCAGGTCTAGCAGTACCTCGCTGAGTCCGTAGACGAGGACAGCGAAGGGACTACTAATACAGAAGACGACGAAGGGATATCTATCAGACCTTTCGCACGACTCGCAGCAGATTCTATCGAAGAAGATTTGAACGCTCGAACCTGCGAGATCACGGACAACGGCCGATTCACAGTCTACGTGAAAGACCAGGACGGGAGATTCAGGAACCTCCCGATCGATGCCGACAATATCGAATCGATAGTCCAGAAATACCCTGAGGTGCGAGCCTCGATAATTCGCAATTTTGCCGAGCAATTAGCAATCAGAGGGCAGCGAGACGAGCTTATCGAGCTGCACAATAAGCATATCAAAACGACCGAGCGACTCATTAAAGAGCACAATAAGGCAATTAAGGCCAAAGCGATGGCCTACGCCGAGGTAGCACGGATCAATAAGGAACTGGCACGATTGAAAGCGGCACAGCATACCGCCCCTCTCCGCGAAGACACGCCTCTCGGGAGCGAGACAACGGCCGAGACCAAGCTGCGCCGGAAGCGGAAGAGTGACCCACCCGAGCTCGATGATGGCAAGGAACCGGACTTCGAAGACTGGCTCATCAAGGCCAGACGCAAGCTGCGACGCGACGGCCCACGAGACTACCCTGAAGAGGAGGACAAGGTATATTATATTTTCAGGCGTTGCAAGGGTATCGCGGCTGCCTATTTACGCCCCCGCATGCCCGAGAACGCAGAGGAAGACGCCTTCGAGACCGCTGAAGATGTCTTCCAAGCCCTGACGACCCTCTTCTAGGACAAGAACAAGAAGATCAAGGCGCGAGAGGAGTTCAAGGCCTTGAGATACTATACCAATAGTAGCTAGCGTAGCTTCTACGTCAAGTTCTTAGCTACAGCGAACGACGCTAAGATCCCCAAAAGGGATTGGAAGGAAGAGCTCTATAACAAAGTGCCAGTAGAGATGAAACGTACTATAGCTACGCAGCGCTTTGCCGAAGAGGTAAGCTTCGACACCTTTACGGCAGCGCTTAGCGACATCGCGGTAGTAGAAGAGGCCTATGCGAAGACCTTAACGAAGAAGGACAGCAAGAGGACTAGCAAGTTACAGACCAGCAAGAGCGATAGTACTACCACTAGGAAGAAGGACACTAAGAAGTCAGCAACTTCAACACCCAAGTACTCAAAGACTAAGATTGACAGCAAATGGACTTTCAAGGACCCAGAGGTCCGCAAGCTAGCCAAAGAAGGGAAGTGCTTCAAGTGCAAGAAAGTCGGCCATACCCACCAGGAGTGTCCGGAGGGGGGCGAAGTGAACGAAGTTCGTACTAAGGCTAAGAAGGCAGGGCGGACGATTACTATTGCGATCCCTGATGAATCAGATGAGTCGTCCTCCGAGTCAGAAAAAGACGAGTCCTAGGGGAAGTCTCCTCTCTAGGACCTGAATTACAATCACTGATCTTTAACGAGGGCTCGATCAACATGGATGAACTACTCGGCGGGGAGAAGCTCTACCGTCCCTATACGATAGTAAGTTCAGGGTTAGCAATTAAAGTTAAAGGTCTATATAATACCGGAGCGGATGGTTATGTCTTTATAAATAAGGATCTAGCCCTAAGGATGCACCAATAACTGCAGAGCCGTCGAATCCTAATCCCAGGGCGGGGACTCGCCGTTAAGGGATATAAGGGCGGACGACAACGGATTACCCACATCACAGTAGCAACGCTGGATATAGATAGCAGACAACAGCCAAATTGTCCGATGTTAGAACTCAGGATGCATCAGGAGCTGATCATTAGGAGGAAGTGGTTCGAGAAGCACGACATAGAAATCTCTACCAAACATCGCCGCCTACGATAGCCTAATGACAGGCCGAAGGATTACCCTAGTAGCGATATTGTAATACCGATGTCTTCATTGAAGGGCCCTCGCTGTTCAAGGCCAGCGGACCAGGCCGACATAGAACGACGCAACTAACTGAGCGCAGAACGAAAGAAGGCCCGCGAGGATCGGATCCTTAGGAGGGGAGATCGCCCGCCAAGGAGGCAATGGTCGGATGACGCTAAAGAGAACATGGCTAAGATAGACAGGGCATTGAGGGATACGGCGCCCTCTCTCCTAATGAGGGACTTCAATACCGAGCTAGCGATAATCCAAGCCGACCTACTACGGCGACTAATGATTGATACTAAGGGAGTCATAATCGAAATCAGTATTGTTAGTGCTAGCAGGTGGCAGGAGAGGGTGGTCAAGCAGGAGGACACCGAATGGATCAGTGAAGTCACCCTCCAGGAGATTGATAAGATTATCGAAAAACGACTAGAACGGAGAGAAGCCGGAGGGGAGAACCTTCGTAAAGATACGCCCGAATTAAGGGAGAAGGTAAAGTCGAAGTTGCCTCGACAGCACTTACACCTGCGACATGCCTTCTCTAAGGCTGAGTCTAACGCCTTACCACCCCACCGGCCAGGCGTTGACATAAAGCTAGAATTAAAAGAGCCAATCCCCAACAGTCAGAAGGTCCCGCCAATGTACAAGTTAAGCCTCGAACAGCTAGAGGTAATGAGGAACTATATCGAGGAGCACCTGCAGAAAGGATTTATCGTACCGGCAGGTGACGCGCCATACGCATCGCCAGTCCTATTTACAAAAAAGAAGAACGGCGGATGGCGTTTCTATATAGACTACAGGAAGCTCAACGAGTTAACAGCGAAAGAACATTATACACCACCCCTAATAGAAGAAACCCAGTCGAGGCTAGCAAAGGCAAAAGTATTTACAAAACTCGACATCCGACAGGCCTTCTATCGGATGCGGATGTCCCCAGATTCCGAGGATCTCACAGCCTTCAAGACTCAGTATAGTACCTACAAGTATAAGGTGGTACCGTTTGGTCTGACCAACGGCCCTTCGCACTTCCAAGCTTACATCAACCACATCCTGATAGATCTCCTAGACGTCTGCTGCACAGCATACATCGACGACATTCTCATTTACTCAGAAAACGTCAAGGACCACGAAGCGCACGTTAATGCAGTCTTAGAACGACTAGTCGCAGCAGGGTTGCAGGCAGACATCGACAAGTCAGAATTCTATATTACAGAGACGGAGTTCCTAGGCTTTATAATTACAACAAACGGGATCCGGATGGACCCGAAAAAGATGAAGGCCATTATAGACTAAGAAGAACCAACAAACGTACGGAGAGTACAGGCCTTCCTTAGGTTTTGCAACTTCTACCGAAAGTTCGTCGAGTTTTACAGTCAGATAGCGCGACCGCTTACACTATTAACGAAGAAGGGGATCCCATAGAGGTGGACTGAAGAGGAGACAACCGCAATGAAGGCTATGAAGTTGGCGATTTCGTCGGCTCCGTGCCGGGCCTAGTACGACCCTCTCCGTAATACGATCGTCAAGACCGACGCATCAGGAGGTGTGGTGGCTGCAGTACTAACCCAGAAGAGCGATAACGGAGACTAGCACCCCGTAGCTTTCTTCTCCAAGACGATGAACGACGCGGAGATGCGTTACCCGATTCACGACCAGGAGATGCTCGCGGTGGTATTGGCCTTGAAGGAATGGAACGCCGAGCTCTTGGGGCTCCAACGGCAATTCTTGGTTATTACTGACCACAAAGCCCTTAAGTACTTCTCGACTAAACAACGCCTCAATGGCAGGCAAGCGCGGTAGGCGGACGACCTGGCACCTTATGACTTCAAGATCACCTACCGTCCGGGGCGAGAGAACGTTATAGCGAACGCTCTGTCTCGGAAGTCGTCCGAACTGGCTACGCAGAAGGCGCGACGAGAAGCCGCGTAGAACAGGGTACTGCTGAGCCGGGACCTAGTGATTAGTTCTATTGACTATGAGGTCATGGCCGGCCCCTGTACCGAGCCCGATTCCGGGGAAGGACCAGAGGTAGCATTGATCGGGGCCGAAACTGTCGAGTCCTCGATCAGCTCCAGAAGAGAGGCTATCCGGGCGCCGGAGGGATGGCAGCTGCTTGACGCCGTCCTCCGGGCTAATAGGGCCTCTCCCCAATCACAGCCCTACCGAGAGAACGCAGAGAAGAAGGCCGATAGTTGGACGATGGACGAAGGCGTGGTTTGCCGGAACCAGCGCATTTTTGTTCCAGACGAAGGTGTTCTCCGAACAATGGTCATCAAGGAGAACCACTGCAAGCTCAATATAGCCCACCCGGGACGTAACAAAACCGTCAGATTGGTTACTAAGAGGTTCTAGTAGCCGGGCTTATCGGCTAACGTCGATCGGTTCCGGGCAAATTATAAGCCGTGTAGAAGAGCTCACACTAATAGAGATAAGACCCCCGGATTGCTACACCCATTAGAAGTCCCACACCGGATATAGCAGCATATTACAACAGACTTCTATTATATACCTAAGGATAAGAACGGATATGACTGCGTGTAAGTAATTATTAATCGGCTTAGTAAGATCGCTTTTTCTATACCTTACTACCAGATAGTAATAGCGAAGGACGTCGCATATATATACTACCACTACGTCTACCGTGTTTTTAGGGTTCCGGAGACAGTAACGTCAGACCGAGGACCACAGTTTATCGCCGCCTTCATGGATGAGCTATGCAAGCTTATCAGGGTGAAGCAGAAACTGAGCACAGCAGAGCACCCCCAGACAGACAAGAACACTAAGATCTACAACCAGTACTTAAACCACCGACTACGACCGTTTATCAACCATTACCAAGACGACTAGAGTGAACTACTACCGTCGATAGACTATGCGCAAATGAATCTCTACCACGAGTCACTAGGTATAGAACCGGTGAGACTATTACTCAGCCACTTACCCCGATCCCAACTCGACTAGGATAAGAGAACCGACCTTAAGGGCTGCAAAACAAAAGCTAAACGTTTATCGAAAGAGGATGCCCAGCAGTATGCCAAGCGGATTGCGGACTCCATCAAAGTTACTAGGCAGAATCTCCACCAGGCGCAGGAACGGCAGATCCGCCAAGCTAACAAGAAGCGCTGGGAACCGGATTTTACGGTTAGGGACAAAGTCTGGGTCAACATACGCGGACTTACGAGTACAAAACCCAGCCAGACATTAGACTAGAGGAAGAGAGGGCCATGGACTATTATAGAACAAGTCAGGCATTCATACCGCCTAGACTTACCCTCCTCGTAGCACATAAACCCAACTCTACACGCAGATCGGTTACAGCATTATCCTAACAATCCTATGCCAGGGCAGGATAAGGACCCATCACTACCTAAAGTCATCAACAGCGCCAAAGAGTACGAGGTTCACAAAGTCAAGGAGTCGCAGTACAATAAGCGCAACAAACAGCTCCAGTATAGGGTAGACTGGGTCGGACATGACCCCGACGATAAATAGTACCCTACTAAAAACTTTAAGAACGCACCAATGCGACTAAAGGAGTTCCATAAGGAATATTCGGAGGCACCTGGGCCACCGAAGCGATTACAGGCCTGGGTCGACGCGGCTACTACGGATACGGACGTACCGGAGCACCCTGACGATAATCAACCGATCAAACTGGGCCGGGGGCCCAAGAAAGCACGACGGAAACGAAGAGTCTTCATCATCTGGCGATCGTGAGAATTTAACAACTTGCGCTCACGCGGCCGTTTTAAGCGCCTTGAAGAGGGGGGTGATGTGACGGAAGCGTCTAGAGTGCTAGACCCAGGGTGGGGTCAATACGTAACTAGGACGCACGGGGCAGGCTATAGGGACTATCAACGCGTGTACGCGTCTACGCGCCTGCCCGCTTTCTCTTTCCTCTTCATCATAGTATTCTCGCAATACAGTGGCATTACCTCTTGAGTTGATCTCACCTGGCCCGTAACACCCTTAGCCCCTCCCTTTTCTTATATACTTTACATAATATAAGCTTTATAAAGAGTCCTAGGTCCGGGCTACAAAGGCCACTACCTAATGAGCGATTTTATAAAATGACTTACAGTATGCTCTAGTATATCTGCGTCTAATATTTCAGATTCCTATAGAATAAGTCCACAATCGCTATAACATGAGGTTTCAGAGTATTAAAGAATGGCATCAGTAGTAAGTATTCAGTGGCTATTATTAGTAACCCACATGCACATAAGGCCAGACTGGCATGCCAGAGGCATATCGCCTTACTATACTCTATAATAGTATTTATCACTATATTCTATAACGGTTTGTTCTCGGTTTTCTCCTTATCTAAATGGTCTCCTGCCCTAACAATACGAAGAGGGATATTATAAGACTCATCGAACTTAATGCTTATATAATAACAGAGGAAATCGAACTAAACAGGTATTATTATCATTTTGACATTATAACTGTTCACAATTAGAGGTAGAATATAAAAACACGTCTTATGCTAAGATGACGTAGTAAGAAGTATTTGAGGAGATGAGGCAACGTCTCCCCCTATGATCCCTGCTTAAGGATTAGGTGATGAGAGTTAGCTTTAGTTATATTACATTTTAGGCTTTTGCTTAAGCCTCTACATTAGAGGTCCGTGCTAAGGATTGTGATTGATTATAATGATGTGCTTAGGACTGGGTAGACATATATATCTTGCATATAGGTAAAATTGCTATGACCTTATTAGTGGATTGCATAGATGAGAGCAAGTTGTAAATACATGGCCATTCTCTCTGAGCATATGACCCTCTCTGCCTGTAAGCGTCCTAATATAGAGCACTCCTTTTCCTATTCTTAACGGGAGGCCTTCCTAGCAAGCCGGTGTGGCGGCTGCTCCCCAGTTTTTCTGAATATGAGGGTCTGGTGCAAGATTGACCAAAAGTTTCTGATTGGTCCAAAATTTTGTATGGGCAGCCGCAAAACGTGCAACAACTGGATGACGGCCTCAAAAAAGTGGGACCATACTTTGGCAGCTGGCATTACCTCCGGTTTGCTTACTTTGGATTTCGTACATTATGCTGCTTGATGTCTTGCTTTATTGCGCAATAAGTCCTAAGTCTACTCCCTAATGGCTATAAGATGATATAATTCCTATCGTCTGTGCTTACTGTAGTAATGTAAGGCGGGGATTCGCGGAGCCCTCGGCGAGGGCCCGCGGAGCGCCTTATTAACCGTTGTGCGGCACAATTCAGTGACGCAGTCTACTGGAATTGCTTGATCTTTTGCCCTAACGGTCGATTGGTCTTTGTGCAGCTAGGGCATGCCGCCCCTAGCCTTACACTTCCCGGCCTGCGGACACACAGCCTTCGGCTGAGGCTACCCCATGCACCCCATCGCCGCTCCAATGTGCATGGGGTGACGTAGTATTTTAGCCTCCGTATGTTGTCACGATGTGTATTTAGGTAGCAGGGCGTGTATATGGCGTATGACTGCTATAGCAATATCCTTCTAGCTACTTTAGCATAAAGGGTGTACAGGGACTCAGAGCGGGGACTTGACACAATCAAGAACATACACACACCCAATCAGATGCCTCACACGAGAAAAGCTCGTGACATATGTATCAGCAATCTGTTTTATAATATGATTCTAGCGTCTGCCATTACCTCCCTGACCATAGCCTGATTAATAAGTGAGCAATAACTCAGCAGCACCTAGATGTAACTAGAAGGTTCGACACTTGGAGTTGGGAAGAATAAATATCTTCAATCCCCTACAACCCTCAGAGAGCAAAGACAGGAAAAATTATATGAGAGGATAGCATATTGAATGTTATATACCCGCTCTGAGACATGAAGGGCAATATGCTTGGGCGCGTTGCGGTCAGCAGAGTAAGAAGCAATTCTTTTGGTTTTGTGTCTTCCAAATGGGTCTGTCTGATGGGTTCGCATGCATTCGAGTTCATGTGACCTGCTAAAGTTTAGCTCTGAAAAAAGTGGACTATACGGAGTACAGAGGGATGCATCTGCGTAAAAAAGCGGAGCAGCGAGCCGGCCGCTAACCCTCTCGGAAATGAACGTTGCCGTGAATATAGACTACATATCACAGTCTATTCATGACCTCGACTTGGAGAATGACGAGCACTTCAAGACGCGTCTCAGATCTTGGTGTGGATTGTTCGTCTCAATCCATCAAGGCAGTATTTATTTCCTTCATCAAACAGCTCGCGAGTTTCTCCTTGCAGATTTGGCATCGCCCACAACTGTTTCGTCAGTGCTGCACTGGCATCACTCCATCACTACCCAAGATGCACACGCCGTTCTTGCGGAGCTCTGTGTACTCTATCTAAACTTCTTTAACTCTAACCTTAGTCTACTGACAGATGCGAATGGGGAAGCCGGCTATACTTTCGATAGACGTGCCTTCTTAGATTACTCGGCCCAAACTTGGGGCGCTCACTTCCGCGAGGCTGGTATCATCGATGACGCCGCTATTATACCTTTTGCTCTGAGAATTTGTGATCCGGATTCAAACAGCTACTCGGCATGGTTTATCATGTATTGGAAGACTACGGGTATGAGGACTACAAAGTATTTTACGAATCTTATGGTAGCGTCGTACTATGGCCATCGTGCCGTTGTCAAACTGCTGCTCGACCAACGCGCCGAGATCGAGGCGAAAGATACCGGCTATGGTCGGACGGCGCTTTTGTGGGCCGCCGAGAGCGGGCACGAGGCCGTCGTCGGGCTGCTGCTCGAACAGGGCGCTGACGTCGAGGCGAAGGATAACGATGGTTGGACGGCGCTTTTGTGGGCCGCTGCGCGCAGGCACGAAGCTGTCGTCAGGCTGCTGCTCGAGCAGGGCGCCGACGTCGAGGCAAAAGATACCAGCTATGGTCGGACGCCGCTTTTGCGGGCCGCCGAGGACGGGCACGAAGCTGTCGTCAGGCAGCTGCTTGAGCAGGGCGCCGACGTCGAGGCGAAGGATGGCTTTGGTCGGACGCCGCTTTCGCGGGCCGCTGCGAGCGGGCACGAGGCCGTCGTCAGGCTACTACTCGAGCAGGACGCCGACGTCGAGGCGAAAGATACCAGCTATGATTGGACGCCGCTTTTGTGGGCCGCCGAGAGCGGGCACGAGGCCGTCATGAGGCTGCTCCAACGAAAGTCTTGATAACTACGAAGCCATATCCTTTCAGAAAATGGTACCTGCATGGTCTTCGACTTAGGAGCAAAAAAGGATGCTATAGTTGGGGGTGGCTGCTGGACATACGCTGATCTCGCTAGGTCGATGGGCAAGGAGGGACTGGCAACTTGGCTGGAGAGTGTAGCAAACGATCCTTAGAGTCATGCGTTCGGCTTTTTACAAGCAAGGATATATACTTCAACTGCCAGCATGCAGGCTTAAAGCATTGATAGATCTCATGTAGCGTGGAAATAAAGGAAGCGTCCTTTGTGAAAATATAATTGTCAGATCTTCAGCAGCATGATGCTCCCTGCGCCGGGCCAAGCTTGCTCACCGCAGCCCGAGTGAAACCTCAGCTGCGCCTTCACTGGTCAACCCAAAGCAACATTCCCAAGCCACAGCTTGCAGCTCCACAGTCCGGCCTAAACAGGCTGGCGATCAATTCAATTCCATCAACTTCGCCTTCGCGTGGCGTTGCGTTGACAGCTTACTTAGCATTTGGCCCGTGGAGGCGACTGATACACTGGCGCCCGGGCGCCATTTTAAAATTGGCGCCTGGGCGCTTTTTCTGACTAATCATCTTAAAACCGCGCCTCCCCACTGGCACGTGTATAGGACGCGCCATGAGGCCTAGCAGATTGAGTCGCGAAGCAACTAAATGACGATGGGGCAGACATCATTTGTCCATAATGTCCTCCCGCCAGAAGGCGAATATGAATCACGAGAGTCCCTATTCAAAGCAATTAATGCTTGGGCGAAGCCTCGAGGATATGCATTTACAACGGGAAAGTCTTCTAAGACACCCAACGGCCGGGTTAAAGTCGTATACGCATGCGATCAGAACAGACTACCGCCGAGCAATTCGATTGCACGAGTACGCCGCACCTCAAGTCGAAAAACAGGGTGCAAGTTCTCAGTACTTACTAAGCAATCATTAGATGGACGTACCTGGATCCTCAGCTATCGACCAGATAAAGAATGCGCCAAGCACAATCACCTACCAAGCGAAGACCCATCTGCTCACCCAGCGCATCGCCGACTTGAAGAGCGAGATGCAGCAACTGTTTCAAACCTTGCGATATCTGGAATTACTCCACAAGATATTAGGACTTATCTCCATAACCACTCGGATACCCTTGCAACTCAGCAAGACATCTATAATCAGATTGCGGTAATAAGGAGAGATTTGCGTAAAGGTCAGAGCAGCATTCAAGCACTAGTTGATCAATTGCATGAAGAGGGTTTCTGGTGCTGAGTCCGATTGGACTCAGACAATCGGCTGATAGCCATATTCTTCGCCCACCCAGACTCAGTTGCATACCTGCAATGCAACCCGGATGTCTTATTATTAGATTGCACCTATAAGACGAATAAGCATGAGATGCCACTCCTTGACATAGTCGGAGTCGATTCCTGTCAGCAGTCCTTCTGTATAGTATTTGCCTTCCTCTTAGGCAAGTCAGAAGAAGACTACTTATAGGTACTGTAATATCTTAGATCACTATATTAGCATGATCTTCCTTCTGTTGTCTTGACTGACCGATGTCTGGCTGCAATGAATGCTGCTGCAGTTTGGTTCTCTAATTCCAAAGCGCTGCTTTACTTATAGCATGTTAATAAGGCGGTTCTTCAGCGCTGCTAGCCGTTCTTTACTCCGAAGGGCGACTAAGCAATAGACCAGGTAGAAGATAAGGCGTAGTAGGAATTCTATGTATTCTGGCACTCGATTGTGGCCTTATTAAACGAAAAGATATTCGAAGAGCGTTTAGCCGAGTTTGAGCTTAAGTACGGCGAGAAATATCACGAGTCAGTTGGGTATATCAAGATGTACTGGCTCGGGCCGCATAAAGAGATGATTGTCAAAGCATGGGTGGATGAGCACTTACACTTCAGCAACATGGCCACCTCGAGGCAGGTGGCTTGCGGTATCTGGCGCGGGATGGAAACTAATGTACGCAGTTCAGGGCTAAAGGCATCCATTCGCTAATGAAGTCGCATATCAAGACATCTACATTCGACCTGTTTGACGTTTGGCAGGCAATGAAGCACACTATTGCAAACCAACTCAAAGAGCTGAAATATATACGAGTCTCTTAATAACTACAGACCCCTCTTGATGTCTCTAGAGTACTGTTCGAGGCAGTACGAGGCTGGGTTTTACACCATGCTTTGCGCAAGGTGTAAGAATAACGGCAGTTGCTCCAGAGGCCAGACAGAGCTCTCTGTAGCCAGACTTTCATATCCTCATATAGGCTTCCATGCTCCCACACCTTGAAGAGACTAGAGGAAGAGAGGCAAAGCCTTTTGCTCAAGCATTTCTATCCCTATTAGCATTTGAATCGAGATATAACTTAGCCATAACCCGTATTAGAACCAAGACGAGTCGCAAATTAACTCACTGTGAGACACAGTCAACCAGCGACAAGCACCAGGCGCGAACCTTCTGGATTTGAGGCGGTTAAACCTACTAAGAGAGCTCCTAGCAAATGCAGCAAATGCCATGCAATTGGCCATATTATGACCTCAAGGGACTGTCCGCTGAAGTTCAAGGAGTTTCCCACAGGTGTAGCGCAAGTGTCAAGTCCTGTCCCGCAGTTAGACGAAGCTCCAGAAATGGCTATAGTTCCTCCTTCAACTGGTTCAGCGGAGAGCGCTTCAGTGACACAGCATGCAATTTTGCCCGATACAATAATGGAAGTTCCTGCGGAAGCCAGTCAGCTCTCTCCCGTTGCTGCACCTACGCCACTTATCCGCTCTCCTCCTATAATGGCTCCACCTATTGCTTCTCGCCTCTCTATCATGCCGGAATGCACAGCTCAGATCTCACTAAGATCTGCCAGCGAAGAGCCTGTGGCTAGGGAGGCGCCTCTTTTGCGTAATTCCCCTTTGCAATCATCCCCACATTACGATTCCCCAGAGGCTATATATGGAAGATATATCGCCGCCAGAAACGCATGGTACACAGCGCAGCCCCCTGGCAGCATTAAGACTAACCAGCAGTACCGCAGGGCGATGGGGCTTCCACTCAGATATAATAAACAGAGTTATAAGTGGTGCCTGGACTACAAACAGATGTCCAAGCGCTATATCACCACAACAGGGTTAAGAGAATGGACAAAAGAGGAGATGATATCATATCTGGACTGGAGTAAAGCGGAGGATGAGCGCGTTAAAGCCGAGGTCGCCAAAGAAATGGGTGGTAATCCTCTAGCAAATAAGAGGAAAGGCTTGAAAGAGATCTGGAAGAGCGTAGAAAGAGATAGTAAGGAACAGCAAGCCTTACACTCTACCGCTGACATGGCAGAACGGTGCATCATAGTGAAAATATGAGCAGTGTTTTATTTTTATTTTCATATTTTTTATTTTTTACTCTTTATATTATTTTTAATTATTATTATTATTACTACATTTAAGTCTTTAATTATTAATTATTCTTTCTTTCTTTATTTATTTATACACAAAGACTTCGATTAGTAGTTAGTATGTAGAAAGAAGGTGCTTTATTATGATGGGGAGGCGCGGTTTTGAGATGATTAGTCAGAAAAAGCGCCCAGGCGCCAATTTTAAAATGGCGCCCGGGCGCCAGTGTATCAGTCGCCGCCCGTGGAGTTGATCCACCGCATCTCCAAATTGAATTGATGGCGTTGAATTGAAGTGGTTGAACCGCATACGCGTGTCGAGATCCCCAACTCGTACTGTGACATAGGCGGCACTGACAGCAAGTCGAAAGCTGTTAGTGACAACCGAGGGTAATCTTTCTGTCTCTCCTACTAATATTGGATGGGATCCTTAATAAGGGGCTCGTTCTCTGCGTCAGGACTCGAGAGCCAGTGGTCATATTCGTCATGATCTGCATTTAGTGACCTTCTAAGGAAGAGCATCCGCCTGGCAGCTCGCTTAGAAATCGAAAAAAGTCGGGAACTTGTTCCATAGAAAGAGTTTCTAATCATCTAGCAAAGAACCCAAGTTCGTAAACGGCGTGTTAGTTGAGTTGCTGTCCGAAGTTCGCCAGCGCTTAGTAGGTACGTTGATTTCCATTTTGATCGTAGGAAGTGGATGCAATATTTTGGGTAAAGGTTGCTTCGAGGCGCGACTCGGGAAGCGAGACGCGTTTGAGTGCCTTAAGTACTGCATACATTGCCGCATGTACAAATATTATGGGTCGAGGAAGTACTAGTGACTAAGCGGATTGGAAGCGACTCTCGAGCACAGCCAATGCTACCCTGGACCGCCACCCATCTTAACCGTTTCAACCGGTGGTCAACGTTGAAGCCATCGCGATGGAATTGAGGCTTTCAATTTCGAGGCGAGATTGAATTGATTGAATTGACGCACGGGCCTTCCACTTCAACAATATTGAAATGGTTGAGGTGGAGGTGGAATTGATCGCCAGCCTGGGCCTAAAAGACATTATAGAAACCCGGTTTTACCTGTATTATATATTTATCTAGATATCCCTCACAAACACAGTCATAAGGTCCACATTAATGACCGCAAGGGACAGTTAGAGAAAACTTGACTTAGAGGCTTGGTATGTACATAGCTTGAAGGATAGAAGACTTGGAAGCTGGAGGGTTGGAAGGACCGGCTGATTTGGACTGACCACTAGCTAGGGTAACGCAGTTTATTATCTAAAGCGTGTATTCGCCATCTTATTGGACAGTTCAATAGCAGGGAAGTAGAATCATTCCTTAGGGTAAGTGCTATAATTAATATTTAGATTTTATATTTTAGCAATCTGCCGTCCCGTGTGTACTACTATTATGTTTCTATTCCTTTGCCATTGCTAATCCCTATTTACGCTTTGCTTGAAGTCTAGGATCGGTAGATAATTTTGCTTCATTACCGTCTCTCCAATGCTATGATCATTATTTCGGATATGGATCAATGAAACGAGGGAAAGGCGCTGTGGAACTTGCGGAAAGACTGGTCATAATGCAAGGACCTGTCAGGCTATAATGGAGACTTCTGAAGATGAGTATAGCAATTAGTTTTAATTGATTTAAGGTGTTGTTGTGTTTTTATTGAAGTTTTAATTTTGAGGGGTATGGAAAAGTGCGCCGCATGCATATCATATATGTTAAACTTAACTATTTAAATTAAATATAAATATTTAAATTAAATACTATTAATAACTAAGCTATAAATAAAAAAGATATCTAAGGTAAATAACACTTTTTAAACTTCTTAACTAGATCTAATATTAAATAAATAATATAAAAAATAAATAATATTAATCCACAGACCTTTCGGCAATATAAGAAGTTCGAAACTGCCGTCTGAAGGGGTCTTTCTTTCATATTTCATAGCCATACCAGCAAATAGCTACTTTGCCAGCTTGTAGGATGACAAGAATGTCCAGCCAACATCAATTCACTCATTTCATAACCGGTCAAGGGCACGCAGCACCGTCACTTCTCCGTAGATACTTCAATCGGATTGTCGAAAAGGCAGAGAGGGCGTGGCAAAGGAGCAAGAGAAAGTCAATGAAGCCTTCTATAATTAACGACAAGCTGTCAGAAGAGGACTAGGACATGGTTGATGTTTTTATTAAGGTCTTGCGGCCGTTTGATGAGATCTCCGTTCGTCTACAAGGCAACCGAAGACTAGTGAGGATGATCATGTTAACACCGGCTCCTTTTGAGAGTATTTTCCCTCCTTTGAGTACTCTTAGCGCATTTAGAGGAGCTCAAGCAGAATCATGACCTCCTTGATGGCTTGGGAGAGGACAGCGCTGATATGGTTGCTACCCATATCAACCTTGCGTGGATGAAGCTTAACGAGTATTACAATAAGCTCTGGCCTGTTGCGTATATCGGTGCTGTAGTCCTTCACCCTTGCTTTGGGTGACCGGCGCTTCAATACCACTGGGAAGGACACGCAGTGGGAAGAAGATTACTCGACGAGACTCAAGATGTGGAAGGAGGAGTATGCTACTCGGGTGGTTCCTGGCTTAGCGATGCTGTCAACAGCGAGCAGCCAAAGGGCGCTCTCTGGATATGGCGCGTTCCTGGCACAGTCGCTCGGCAAACGCAAAAGGGCGCATCCAAAGGGTCAAAGTCAAGTTTCCAATCCTCCGGGCGAGGCCCATACTCCAAGGACACAAAGTATGGCCATCCCCATGCCCTTCTTCTTCCAAGAAAAACAATCGCCTCCTCGACACCTTTACTCAGAGCGGGCGCTTCCAATCTCCCATACGCTTCCAAGTTCACTCTCGCTTCCCTCAAGTCTTGGAGCCACGCTCGCACCACAGCTCCTAGGTCACGCCGAACAGGATCATTCGGATTGCCCCAGTAACTCCCGAGTTGAAACAATGCTAATCGCAATGGCGTACAACTGCCCCCGGCCATTTGAACAACCTCGTCTGGCGAGGCCTCATTCAATACCCACTTCGTCAGTATCCGCGTGGATTCCATCCAGTTAGACTCACCACAATGTGTCCCTACAATATACATATAGGCAAAGGAATACGCCGGGTCCACCTCCGGCAACTGTTTCCGGAAACTTGCCGGTGAAACCAAGTCATCATGGGTTAGTATGTCCAAGAGCACACCTGGGTCAGTCAAGTCCCACCTGCGTATCTTGAATCCGGAAACAGATGCGATTTGGTCAAAACTCGGGAGATTCGTCTCTCGGATAATCTCCAAAATCCCGGGAATACTCCAGATTGTTCTCTCCAAGGAGTACCCGCCGCTGTCACCGCCGTCGTCCGAGAACAGAGCCGCTACTTCGTCATTGAAGCGACCTTCGTGGGCAAGAAACCGGGTGAAACTCAGAATTTCTGTATGGCTTATTCCGCATTTGTTACGGTACCACAAGTCCACCTTCGCATAGTCTCCGCGTTGATAGTGCTTTTCAAGCTTTGCTAGATACTTCTCACAGTTCCGACCCATGAGAAACGCCTGGCAGCAGAGGTTGACAATGCGGCCCAAGCAGCGAAGTCGGCGATGGCGACGTTGTTTCGAGTTCATCCATAGGAAGAGCTCCTTGAGCATGAATTCAACAGCGGTATCATTTGACGAGGCATTATCCAGCATGAAGTATCCTATCTGATCTCCGCCAATATCATATTCTTTTAGCAATTCAAGAACAACTGCTCCAAGATTCTCACCAGTGTGTTCGCCGTACACACGTCGTATACCCAAAACGGTAGTTCGTCGCTTGCCAGTAGTGTCAATCCACATGGCGATGACACCTAGAACAGCGTAAGGGTTTGGCGAAGTCCAGAGATCAAAGGAGATGGAGATTCTACTCCGCGAGCGCTGGAGGTCCTCTCTGAGCCGTTGCTTCTTCGACAGAAAGGTGTCCATAACCCAACTTCGAATAGTTTTCGCTGCCTTTGGGAGGTGGTTGAGAAGTGCCGGATTCAAAAAGAAGAGTAGTTCTCGGAAGTACTGATTTTCCAATTAAAAGAAAGCAATATAGCAGTACACAATCCAACGAATTAGAAGCTCTTTGAACTTCTCAATTAAGTCTTTCTAGAAGAAGGTATTAGTAGTAGCCGCGCTCTTCTGCTGCTCTAGTACAGACTTCCGTGTCGAACTATGTTTCTTGATGCCACTCTGGGGATCAATCTGGTGCTTCTGTTCGAGATGATATCTTACCTCAGATGTGCTGTAACAAATAGCTCTTGCTTATACTTTCCGACTGCACACTCGTGACAGTAGTACACCTCTTTCTTATCACTGTCTCGGATGTATTGAAGACCATACTTCCAAACATGTGATGAGCCTGGACGAGCTGCCTTCTTTGTGGTCCTGGCCTAGCACGCGGCGCTATATTTGGGAACCTGCACTCCGCAAGCCCAAGAGACCTCACCGCGATCCTCTCACATCACCAGAACATCTAGCGAACCTCGACATCCATCTGGGGGAGCGGGAGCTACCTCTGCCGCTGGGGGATGATTTAAAAGACACATATAAATTCCGTCGAGCTGTCGAGACCCTTATAGTATTTGATATCTCTGAGGATAAGCCTATCACCTACCATATGGTTGCGCAGTAGATCAGAAGGATCGCCGAACCAATCAATCAACCCATTAATCAACCCAATCGCGAGCCATATGGCTCGATCTAAGGCAGTACACTACTGTAACTGAGCGAAGATTCTTGTCCGAGGTTCTTCTGAAATTAGAAAATCAGGGCAGTGGGATTAGCCCGAGGCCCTGGTTGTGACCCCACTGCAGCCTTTCCACTGTCAAGGAGATCTTGCGGCTGGCTTGCCCAAATGAGATGGCATCCTGAGTCAAAAGGTGGGGCAGCTGTCCCTGTTGTGGATAAGCTTCAAAGCCGCTGGCTTACGATCGGGCCATTTGTCTGCCCGGCTGATCCGCCCGTGGTGCGAGACTCGCCCAATGGACTTTGAGACATGATCCAGTGGCTTCAAGAAGGGAAGCCAACTTCACAACTCAAATCTTCTCCAAAATCCATGTTCCTTGAACTAAGCCCACCTTGGACTTATACGGAAACTATGAGTACCATTCTTCGATATCACTTGAGAATCATGGGAGAGCAAGGAGTCGGGAAAACATCCCTGGAATTGCGCTTCAAGGTCAATAACTTCAGTGGCGTAAGTCCATGACCCAGGGTTCCTTCGGCGGACCTAGCCCCTGTAAAAACAAAAGATGAAGATAGATTAAAACCCCGTCACAGCAACCACCTGTTCAAGGCTTATTTCTAACTGCTTGGGCATGCTTAGGAAGTCGTCGATCCAGTGCCGTGTATGGAAGGCTACTACAAGCACACTGTTGTTGCCAGACTGCCATATCTCCTTGGAATCGAAAAGCTTGCAACAACGGCAGACTATCCGAAAAAATTCGTGGAGCATGAAATTCGAAACTCAGATGGCTTTCTCCTCGTCTATAGCGTGGCATCGCGCTCATCCTTTGACCGCATCCAAGAATACCACCGGATGATACATCGCTTTAAGGAAGCGGATGCTAGCCACTCATTTTCGAACAATGGCGTTATAACAAAGATCCCGATCGTATTGATTGGGAATCAGTGGGACAGAATACATGATCGCGCGGTATCGAAAGAAGAAGGACTGGCTCTGGCGCAAGAACTCGGCTGCTCTGCCCTGGAGGTATCAGCCAAGAGTGGCTTCAATGTCGAAAAAGCTTTTCATGATCTTGTCAGAATTTTGGATTCTCGGCAAACGGAGCGCGCGGCCGCGTTGTGCGGATCTGGGGATTGTGACACCAGAAGGCGAAGTAGGAAAGTGGGAGATAACAGGCCAGAGGACGGTGAATTCGGATGCACCGTTGCCTAAAGGCTTGAAACTTGAGTGAAATGCTTGAGGAAGCGTACATCATGACCCCGCGCTGGTGAGATGACGCCCATTTCTAAGGTGCCCAAGGAGCGTACAATCACGTTTCCTAACTTATCAAGCTGAGCCTTGCAATACTTTGGCTGCTGCCTAAATCCCTGCCATCAGGCATACTAATGAGTCAAAAGACCGACCTGCCACTGACGACGGATAGATATGGGTGGCTTCTCGTCATCAAATTTTAGTAAGGACGGCATTCCGAAGATGCCCAGCGACAGACTCGGTGCAACCTCCCGCGTTATATAATTCGGCTGATGCTCGTCTCCAGACCGTTCACATATGCATCATATTGTGCCTCTCTTCCGTGTAAACATGGATAGGTGTCAGCCGTTTCTTGCAGCTTAGTAGTCGCGCTAGCACCCGCAATCTGCCGTTAGCGTAGAATTGAATAACATGGCTTTCTAGGCCGAGGGAGCAGATCCGTTGACGGGCAAGCGGTGGCGCATCATATGGATTTGGAGAGCTAACGAGTATCCGCCTGGAGGTACAGTTGGTGTGGTGCAAGGCGCTCCTGGAACATTGGGCCCCATCACCAGCCTTTGGTGTTCGACCGTTTCGTGTTCGCAGATTCTTCGCGTAATATTCATTCCGATCGTCATCAATCTTCCTTTATCGATCCGTTTCGGAGCAGCAGCTGTAATACCGCATCATGCCCCCTTTCTGCAGCCCACGACAATGGTGTCCGACCATCAGAGTCCTTAGAGTCGGGGTCGACTCTACCCGTAGCGAGCAGTAGTTGCACCGTACCCTTACGCCCTTGTTCTGCTGCCCACGATAGTGGTGTCCGACCATCAGAGTCCTTAGAGTCGGGGTCGACTCTATCCGTGGCGAACAGTAGTTGCACTATACCCTTGTGCCCTTCTACTGCCGCCTCTAACAGTGGTGTCCCACCATGAGAGTCCTTAGAATCTGGGTCGACTCCATCCGTAGCGAGGAGCAGTTGCACCACTGCCCTGTGCCCCCCGCGAGCCGCGCATGATAGTGGTGTTCGACCATTAGAGTCCTTAGAATCTGGGTCGACTCTATCCGTAGCGAGCAGCAGTTGCGCTATAGCTTTATATCCTTCAGACGCCGCATGCTGCAGTGGCGTCCAACCGTCATCATCCTTAGAATCAGAGTCGACTCTTGCCGTGGCGAGTAGTAGCCGCACCACTTCCTCATAGCCATTGGCTGCGGCCTGAGAGAGTGGTGTCCGATGGTAGACATCCTTAGAATCTGGGTCGACTCCATCCGTAGCGAGGAGCAGTTGCACCACCGCTCTGTGCCCTCTGAAAGCCGCCCAAGATAGTGGTGTCCCACCATGAGAGTCCTTAGAATCTGGTTTGACTCTATCCGTAGCGAGCAGCAGTTGCGCTATAGCTTTATGTCCTTCAGACGCCGCATGCTGCAGTGGCGTCCAACCGTCATCATCCTTAGAATCAGAGTCGACTCCATCCGTAGCGAGGAGCAGCTGTACTATAGCCTTATGCCCTCGTCGTGTTGCCTCTGATAACGGTGTCCGACCGCTGCCATCCTTAAAATCTGGGTTGACCCTACCTGTGGCTAGTAGTAGTTGCACTACAGCCTTGTGCCCGTAATGTGCTGCCCGGAATAGTGGTGTGTTATGGTAGAGGTCCTTGGAATCTGGGTTGACTCCATCCGTAGCGAGGAGTAGCCGCACCACTTCCTCATAGCCATTGGCTGCGGCCTGAGAGAGTGGTGTCCGATGGTAGACATCCTTAGAATCTGGGTCGACTCCATCCGTAGCGAGGAGCACCTGGACTACCGCTTCTTTCCGTTTTGTCGCCGCCCACAACAGTGGGGTCCAACCATCATCGTCTTTCTCGTTAACATCAGCTCCTTCATCCAGTAGTTTTTGCGCTGTCCCCTCTTTCCCATGTTTTGCAGCCCATAGCAATGCCGAACTCCCGGAATGTCGAATACTATGTCGATAGAGATAGGGATTCAAGAGGATGTAGAGGAGGCAGTTCGTCTGAGCAAATGCGTTGATATCTGCTGCTGATCCGAGGCAATCTGCAACAGATAGCAATAAGTCGGGTCCCAAATCCAGGAGTAGCATTGCTGAGCGAACCAAAGTTGTATATGTACGGTACAATACGGTGCGTCTATATCGAGAGACAAATTAGCATTTAGGTATTCACTATAATTTGTTATAAGTAACCCATACTTTTTGTGGTTACTCGATCGATCAATACTCAAGCAGACGCAGGATACCCCCTCCAAAGTGGAGGAAAAACTGAAATTCCAGAGGTAAGGGGAAATGGAAGCCGCCATGATCTGGACAAGACCACTTTTGGCTGCTGGGGTTTAAAAAAAAGAAAAAAAAAGAAAAGAGGGGCGACGCCCCACTGCGCCCTCAGCTAGCTCAGACCATTTCCAAAATGAGTCTAGCGCCTGTTAAATCCGACCACGTGATTTAGACAGACTCATCAAGCAAATGGTCCGAGCTCGCTGAGGCAAAGATCTCCAATCAACCTCCTGGCGGCCAATACATGGGCGCCCGGGCGCCCAAATAATATTGCGCCATCCAAGCTTGTGGCTACGCGGGACGGGCTGTGGGACGCTTTGTTATGTAACTGGGTGGTTGCTTTCAACGCTAGGCGAAAAAGGCTATCGGCATTAAGATGCTAGTGATATTAAACTTAGACCAAGTCTGCTTTATCCGTTGGATTGTGGTATCGCGTGCGAGTCATGGGATGCCAACTACTGGATGGAAAATCGTGAACGAGCTTTTACTTGCTAATGAAGTTCAGGCCGAGTCAGAAATAGAATAAATAGTATTTATCGTCAAATAGTCTTTATGTCCTATCAGGCTAGCCTAATATCTGAACTCGTCAAGCTTGTTTGTTTAATTTAGTCGAGTACCGGACTTGGATCGTACCCTGAGAACGATGGGGAAGGGCGCGGTGGATCTCAGTCCAAGAACAGCCAGCCCGTCTCATCGTGCGCACAGTATTTTCCTCCTCCGTTGTCCACTTTTGACCGGATGATCTCGTCCCTGAAAGCGTGGCCTTAGGCGGCTCTCTGCCCTCAGAGTGCGAAACGGATCTGTCAGTCTGCGCCCGACTTGGACCAGGGGCCCATTCAAACTTCAATTGAAATGTTGTTTTACCACCCTCGGTGATGCGTTTCAATGAAACGTCCTGCAGAGGCCATTCTTCGAATCTGGCGAGAAGGGTGGGGACTTCGGAGGAAACTGGCGCTGCCTGCGATCGTGATGGACCTTCGGTGTCGCATACCGATGTTCGGCACTCTTCCGGTGAATCTATGGTGCGTCTTGTGCGTCTTGTGCGTCTTGTCAATCGTCTTTGGCGAGAGCTCCAAGCATTGGCAGGAGCACTGCGAGTCGAGGCGTGAGGAGATCGGGATACCCTTCGACGCTTGCAACAATGCTGTTATTCACCTTCGGAATCGCCTCCAGAATCATATCCCTGAACACCTGGCGGCGAAGGACAATAGTCCTCGTCACGCACGCGCTCTCGAACATCGAGGTCATCCTCACTTCCGGAGCCTTCGGTATCTACACCACTATCCTTATCTTGCACCGTTTGATGTGCATGGGAGGATCTGCGACGAGAACGGCGCCGGGACCGCAACTCCTGGGGGGGAGACACCCGGGATGCAAATGGCGATCCGGATTCAGCCTCCGAGGACTCGGACTCTGACTCAGCATCGCTGAATCCGCGGCTGATGTGGTCGATGTCTTGCTCTTGCGGTTCGGGTGACATCCATACTGCGCGGGATGAAGTGTTGTCTCCAGGGATGGCATCATCGCGCGAGGTGCCCGCACACACTTCGCTATCGTGCAGCAGCCTGTGAGCCATCTCCTCGGGGGCGGCAGCATTGGGACTGTCTGTGCACACTGAAGGGGATATGGGAGTACTCTGTACCCCATGACAGGAACCTGCCTCAGAGGGAGCATCGATCATCATGATGCCCGGCTCGCTGGTGGCTCCGGTGGCTTCGGTGACCAGGTGTTGTTCGTCTAACACACTCAGGCATGGATGGCTCCCAGGGCTAGTAGTCGAGACGTCAAAGCTGGCATTTGTACAAGCCGTCGTGTCTCCAGCGGGCGTGTGATTCGTCTGCAACGGAGGTTGCTGATCAGGATCAGCGAAGCGGTCCATGTGTGATTCGTGTGTCCAGATTGAGACGCCCTCCACTTGAACCGGAGATGCCCCTGACGTAGTATCCGTACCGATGGCGACCTCCGACTCTGTCGGACTGTGTTTGGTGCCCGTGCTATCTATGAACGGGTTTGTCAGAATATCTACCAGAAAGAATCGCAGGGTAAAGAACGTACCTAAACGGTCTGCGATGCTGGTCTTCGTAGGTGTTGTACAGCACGATTGGGAGTCGTCCTCCTCATCTTCTGTATCAGTGTCGTCGTCGTCAGAAATGCAGATGGCGGTATCCGTGGATTCTCCAGAAGTCGAGAGCGCCTCTTCGTAGCGCAGAGATGCATTGACGGCTTGAGCGCTAAGGGGACTGAAGATTTGTAGCAACTTCGGCTGCCCAGTATCAGAGGTTGTCGATGCCATGTTGGAATTGCCGAGTAGTTGGAAGTCGAGGGATAAGGGGCTTACTCTGGTAGTACGACGAAGCGGAACATGAACGGGCATTGCCCGGCTTATATGCTCCAACCTGAACCGCACAAGCCCCATGGCCTGTAGTAGCCCAGCCTCGTTGCTTCCTGCTTGTCGATGAGTAGCTGGGGGATCTTCTCGTGACCTCGCGCCACTGCCGCCTGTAATGCATTTCCGTAGCGCCCAGAGGAGCTGGGGGATCTTCTCGTGACCTCGTGCCAATGCCGCCTGTAATGCATTTCTGTAGCGCCCACCTCGCGCGTTGACGTCCGCATTGTTATCGAGGAGTACCGGTAGCTGAACGATCTTCTCGTGGCCTCCTACCGATGCCGCCTGTAACGCATTTCCGTAGCGCCCACCCCTCGCGTTAACGTCCGCATTCTTGTCTATGAGTAGCTGGGCGATCTTCTTATGGCCTCGTGCCAATGCCGCATGCAGAGCGCTTCCATAATGTCCAGCAAGCATTATATGGCATTCAATATCAAACGCCAAAGTGAACATATGGAACCCAGGGTGGCCGCCTCGACCCCGACCCATGTCTCAATTCAGCGGTCCCTTGTGCTTCTGACGACCATGACTTTGTGCCTCCGGCACCCTCGCTGTCCACCCACTGGTCTCGGGCCGTCCTCGTCGCCCGGTGAAGCCCCCGGCTCACGCAGTCATCACTGATACCCTCATCCCGCATGAACTCATACGTCATTCTCGCCATGTCCACACATAACTTGTCATCGACGCTCCAGAGCGTGCCCACCACGTGACGAAACCCCGCCAGCTGGCAGGCATTGGCAAGATGGATGCTCTCGTCAACAGGAGACGCAAACCGCAGGCGGTCTGCCCAGAAGAGCCTTGAGGAACGAAGTTAGAGACGAAAATCGGTCGACATACCTTAAGCAAATTTTATCATTTTTAGCTGATATGAATTTAGTTGAAGCAAGATCGGCAGCTCGGCAGTTATAGCGTCGTTGCAGGCTTGACTGTAGGTGGGGTGTGATTGGTATGTCGAGATTATGAAACATATCTCCGGCTCTCTATAAAACCTTATAAAAACCTTAATAGCAACCCGGGGTGGAGTCATATTACTAGCACTCACTCTCCTAAAAGCTTATGATTAGAAGTATTGTAGTTAATTCATTTAATTGCAAGATATAGTATCTATAGCCCTCTCCCTTATCTTGAATATGGCGACGTGCTCGGTTCGGTTCTAATTTTCTTGTGACAATATCCCCGAAGGTCTGAATTTTACTTACGAGATTTCAAAGAGTCTTATCAGGCCCCTATCCCATGCTCGGCAAGATGATTCATACGCCTATCGTTTTCAATGTGCAGTGCTGCCTTTTTTGAAAGAACACGAACCGGTTTGCTGCGCAGCGTCTAATCCGTTTTGCGGAATTTGCGGATCACCTATCGCAACCGTTCTGCAGACGCCAATGTCCTTTCTTCACAAAGAGGGCGATCCCTACGTTGGGGTTCTTATCAGCGGCGTGTGTAGGAAAGGCGAATGCGAAAGCCAGACGCGACAAGCCATCCAGGAGGAGATGTTCGAAGTTGGGGCAGGGGCCGAGGCTCGGGTGGGAGCCGTAGTTTGCGCAGTGTGCGGAAAGATGGAAGGGATCAGGAAGTGCGGGCGGTGCAAAGCTGTGGCATACTGTGGCAAAGAATACCAGAAGGCAGATTGGAAGACACACAGGGGAGCGTGTGTATCTTAGGACGAAGAAAGTGACTAAGTAGGGGGAGTCACTTTAGAAGAGTCGCCTTACAAGATCGAGAGTCATGGCTAGGTATAGGACAGTAAGGTGAAAGGGAGAAATAAATTCAAATATAGAGGCGCCTGACACTATAGTAGTAACCACTGTCTACTCTCGGTCAGTATATTTCCTAGGGGGGTGCCGGCTGCGATGCGGCCGTGTTCCACTATCAAGACTGGGGGAAGGGGCTAATGTGATCGATGATTCCTTAGCATCAGCTATATTAGCTATAGTCAAAGGAGATGGGGGATTGGGTGAGGCTTTTGCGCTGTCCGCTGTGTGCGGCAGATGGAGGCGGCCTCTTGTCACTTCTTGCGAAGTTGGATTCCCGTAGGATGGCTCCGCAACATCGCTGGCGCCCTCGGAGACGCGCTGTCTCTTTGAAGGGGTGGATGGGGTGGCCCGGCCCTCCTAGCGAGCGGACCGCTTTGAAGGCGGAGTAGCGGTCGGAGTCGGCGTGGGCGGGGGAGCTTGGGCAGGCCTTGGCATGTAGGCTAAGTCAAGGACACGGAGGGCCAGTTGATTGGTGTTAGTAGTGCGACTAGCTACCTTGGCGGTAATGCTTAGGAGAGCTCTAGGTGATGGTGTTCTGACTTTTTGCTACCGCTTTGTATTTTCAAAGAAACAAGCTACGGAAAACGGGACCGGAGATGCTTTTGAGGCGTCGTATACGGATGTTTCAACGGTGAAGCGGCGAGGTTCAGAAGGGTTACTGGTGTTGTCACTGGGTGATGGCACGGATCCGATGATGGTCACTATTGGGCACCACTGCCCTGGTAAGTAGTGGCGATACTCGTCGAAGTCAGAGATATCACTAGGGTGTCTAGGAAGGTCAGGCCGTGTGAGACTGAGTGTGAGTCGTGACGTACTTCGACAAACTGAGGGCCTGGACGCTGATCTCTAGCGTGCCGCCCGCGGACTGGGCGGCGGAGAAGCGGCCGTCGGCATAGAAGAAGGTGTTAGGGGCGTAGAGCTCCCGCTCTTCTTGCGTTAGATAGGCATGAATGCGGGTGCGGATGGGGTTTATGTCGATGTGAGAACTATAGAAGCCGTCCTTATTGAAGATATTAACTTCAGTCTGGATTTCTACGTAGTTAGGTGCGTTTTCCCGACCCGGGTCGTCTGTAACGCTGTCAACAAAGTCTCATAAGTGGATAGTATTCGAGAAGGTTGCCTGCCGAGACATGATGAATAGAGGTTGAAGGTGAAGTAAGTTGCGGAAAAGCGCAGGAAGTCGGGGGGGGGGGGTTAGTATAGGCGGCTTATATAGAGGAGTAATTCCAAATTCTTAATACACCACCTTCGTCGAGCCTTCAGGGGCTGTGACGGATGTGGTGTTAGAGGAAGAAACCTTGATATATACGCAAAGCGATTGGCGAAGAACAGAACGCGGCTGACATTGTAAAGTCACTACGGTTTCAAGGCAAGACGGCGCCTGTCTCTGCATCTCAGGATGGAATGGTTTCTGAGCTTATACTGGAGCAAAGGATCAGGGGAGACCTGGGGTGAGACGCAGAGAACGGATTCTCGGACTAGGCAGGAGCAAGGCCCGGGGTCGGGTGGTAGGAGGTCATGGAGAAGGTGACAGGATTATTTATTTGGGGCCCTGCGTCGTATTTTATGCAGCGTGACAGAAATAATGACATAGAAGAGCTAGTAAAGGCGATTCGTTATGGAGAAGGAGAGTCTAGTCGAGCAGTTCTGTCGATGGGATGCGCGCAATCGCGAGAACGTGGCGCTTGCTGGCTTAGGAATCCGTACATCGGCGGACATCTTCGAGGCTGCACAGCGGCAGTTCCAGGAGGCTAGGACAGAGAGAAACCCGGTGCGGCAGGGGACGGTCGACGCTTCGGCGCTATCGGGTCTGGGTATCCGGACGTCGGCGGTCATTTTAGAGGCGACGCAAAGAGAGTACGAACAATCGAGGGAGGAGAAGAGCTCCCGCCGGCAGCGGACTCGGAGGCCGACGGTGGCGTCGTCGGGGCGGGTCGCCGGTGAGACCGAGGAACCGGCAGAGCACCGTGCTCCTGCCCCCAGGCCAAGCCGTCAGCAGGGACGCAAGAGAGCGGGTCCTGGCAGGACCGACCAACCAGCGCCGAAGCGTACCAGAACTGTACGCCGTCGGGAGAGGAGCGAGACAGAGCAGGCGCAAGATCTCGCCAACGTCATGCGGGCACTGGAAGAAGAGTTCGCTGAGAAGGAGCGACTGTCTAGCCAACAAGAATGGTGTGAGCCCGTGCCGCACGAGAGGAAGGTGAAGACGGTGCAGGACTTCTACAAGGCGTTCCATGACGTGAGGACGTTGCCGATCCTCACTTGTATGCTCTGTTACTGCAAGTATGGCAGGGCCGAGCTGGAGGATGTGGGGTGGGACCAGTGGACAGCAAGTCCCATCGAGAAGCGTGACAACTCTCCATTCAAGTGCCTCCGGTGCTTCCCAGCAGGGAAGAAGATTCCTGGGTGCGCGGACTGTTTGAGGCACCTTGAGAGAGGTGTGTTGTCTCCGGCAGCGCAGCTACACACGCGGCTAGGATGCGAGCACATGTTTCCTGACGAGCTGAAGGGTCTCACCCCGGTCGAGGAGAAGCTGATTGCGCTGAACTCGTGCTACGGCTTCATCACTAAGTATAGCATGCCAGAAGGACACAGGCAGAGCGTAAGGTACCCGAAGCATATCAAGGGGCACATCACGGTATTCCCCAACAATGTGCAGGAACTCGCAACAAACGTCCTTCCGCATCCGCTGCTGAAAGTTCTGGATGAGATCCACGTGTCCTGGCAGGGCGCAGAGAAACCAGCGCCGAGGAATCTTTCAGCATTGCTGTCGGTGCGGCGTCGGGTGGTGGAGAAGGCGCTTGTGTGGTTGAAGAGACATAATCCCCTGTATGCCGATATCGATATTGACAGGGAGGAATTAAGTAGCTGGGAAGCCCCGCCGCACGGCGTGCCTCCTTAAGTGTATGAGCGGTTGGAGCGGAACGAGCCCTCGGCTTGGGAGAAGGCACGAACAGGGCAGGTCGTCCCACCGACAGACCGCGGCCTGGAGGACGAGGGAAGTGTGGATATCCGAGAAGTCCTGGAGACGCTGGGCCAGGGGCACGATTTAGAGGTCAGCGGCAACGTGATGGTGGAGCCAGGCGATGCAGATGACGAGGATGGGGCCGGCGACGAGGAGCTCGACGGCGTCGCCGCCCCAGTTCACGAAATCAGCGCTTCCGGGATGTTCGCCGTCGATGGACGACCGGACGTCGCGGACGCGGAGAAGTTGCGATATGTCCGTGACGCTTTGGGTTAGTAAGGTTCCCGCGACGAAACGGGGCCCAGTATGTTGGCAGGATCGGCCGAGGTACGGCATGGATACGCGTCCGAACCTTACGTTCTTATGTCAAGGGGTGATGACTTTGCCGATTCTTTTGAACCACGATTCTTTGCAAAGACATTTCCGACGCTATTCCCGGTCGGTAGCGGGGGTCTAAGGCAGGCGGAGGAGAGCACCGAAGAGGCGGCCACGGGGGTGGACGGAGGCGAAGTGGAGGCCCGGGCGCGGAGTCTCGTCTCGTCCCGGAACATGACGCTGGAGACGTGGGCCAAAGTGTTACTCCAGCGCCACGGCGGCCGGTTCGCAACACATCACATCTTCGCATTTCTCGTCTTCAACATAGGAGTGAGGTCGAGAAATCGTCGAGCCAGCATGCTGAGCGTGATAAGGAAGAACTTCCCGGATGTGGAACGCATTGTACACTCGCTAAGCCCGGAGAGGCTGGAGGCGGCCAAGGTCGACTTGGAGGCGACCGGGAAGACGGCCGACGAGGTCGTCAACCAGTTATTGAAAAGCCTGTCGCTGTACGGCTTTCGCCAGCCGATGTCGAGGGAGAGTCGTTTGAGCATGCGGCGAAAGATCAAGTCCGAGATCATTCGGGATGGCATCCTGGCCATCTGGTTCACGCTGAGCCCGAATGATATCATAAACCCGGTTAAGCTGAGGCTTGCTGCATATCGGACGAGGGATCCGGACGAAGCCGAGGCCTTCCTGACGAGCCTTGACCTGGCATACAAGCGGATACGGCTGGCGATCTCGGATCCCCTCAGCTCGGCAATCTTTTTCCACCGTGAAGTGTCCATGTTCTTCGAACACTACGTCAAGACGGGAGAGGACTCGGTGTTTGGGCGCATCAGCAGGTACTTTGGGGCCATCGAGACCAACGAGCGCGGGTCGCTCCACGTCCATGGACTCCTCTGGCTTCATGGAAACATGCATCTGAGTTCAATCCTGGAAGATGTCGAAGGGGAGGATCAGGCTGTATATCGGGAGAGGGTCATCTAGTACGTAGATAGTGTCTTCACGGAGGTTTGTTCGCCATAAATCTGCCGTACAGGACAATATTGTTTAACGACGTTGTAGGACCTCGATCAAGAGTCTTTCTCGACCACTCAGGCGGAGAGGTCTGTGACGTCGGACATATCGTCGCTGCTGGGGAACAGCCAGCAGTTCGCGGCCGCATTTAATGACGAAGCTAACTTCTGTGCCGGCGCTACCCAGATCCACACCCACAGCCCTACGTGCGTGAAATACTCCATTCAGGGATAAGGGAAGCATCGGAATCCGTGCCGATTCAAGGCGCTGTGGAGATTAGCGGAGAGGACGGGGTTTACGAACGATGGAGTGTTACAGATCCGGCGGACTCACAGCATGGTAAATCGATGGAATAAGTCCATAGCGGTAGGACTTCGACATAACTACGATATTTCATTCATTGCGACGCAGTGTAAAACCATGGCTATCGTGTTTTACGTAATAAATTACGCTACTAAGGTCGAGGATCCGGTATGGAAACGGGTGGCCGCGGCAGCAGATCTGCTCCCCGTCTTGAACGAGTCGGCCACTGAGAGGCAGTCGAACGAGGTTGACCGAGGCTAAAACAAAACGCGGCAATTCTTAATGAGGGTTGCAAACCGGATCTTCACGGAGCGGGCGTTGTCGCAGGTCGAAGTCGTTGCTCACCTGTTGGGCTATCTAACGGAGTTTGCAAGTAACCACGCCTGGGCGTTCCTGAATGTATCATCACTCTACTGGCATGTCTTCCGACGCTGGCGCCACCTGCGACGCGAGAGCAGCATGGAGATGGCGGACGATCCGGTCGAGGAGGCGGTGCTCCTGGAAGAGGCCGGAGAAAGGATCTCGTTCGTGCAGGCATACCCGCACCGCGGCAGGCTCCTACAGGGGCTGTCACTGTATGACTATATGTCGATAGTTAAGTTGAAGCGAAAGGGCAAAGGCGCAGGCGCTTGGGGGGAGGTACAATTCGACAGGTCCTGGCCCCTGTTGCAGACGTGGGTGCAGGCGCTGCGAAAACCCAGCGACCATGCTGTCGTCTGTTTCGATGGTTACCTGAGTACGGACTTTAGCGACGAAGGCGAGGTCTACTATAAGAGGTACGCAGTAAACACGCGAATAGCTTGACACGTCTTTCCGAAGGCTGACGGTGCTCTGGTAGGGCGGCAGTCTAGCATCTCGCAATATTCGTCCTGTGGGAGTCGTTCTTGTACGAGAGGTCGGGGGATATTAACGCCATCTGGGAAAGACGAAAGCAGACTCTGCCGCGGCGGATATCATTCGTCGCAAACAACATCCAACTACTCCACCGGTCGGCCGAGGACGCGAAGCGCGATGCCAGGCAGTGGGCCGCCCAGTCCGGGGATGGAGAACCCGGCGCTGACGCAATCGGACCAGAGTGGGATATGGGAGGCGGTCACGAGGGACCTGAGGCAGTATACCGCTCGGACAACGTCGGTACTGTAACGCGATTGCTAGATGTATTGAGGCAAGCGATAATAAAAAAAGAGATCATAGCCGGGTCCACTGAGATCACGACAATCGTATAACAGCTGAGTCGGTTCTAGTAGTCGGCTCTGCGTTCCACAAACGAACTGCGCGGCACGATTGTTTCTGAGGGAGGGCCGAAGACATTGAGCACTCTAGAAGGGTCGTCTCTGGGGCCCTTGCTAGGGCAGGAGCGGGTTAGGTCTATTAAGTCGCAGCAAACGAGCGCCTCTAGAGAGAAAGAGAAGATGATTCAGGGAATACAGAGCCAGCCTGATAATAACACAACCGACCACAGCTCAGCTGTGTACAGCGTACTAAATGGCTTCGGGGAGCACGACGTCCATCTTACGGCTGCAGATTCGGAGGCCTCGGGCCTGTGCGTGGGCCTATCTGCGAGCATCCAGTTTGGCCCGTCAACGTCGTTCTCTGAGATAGGGAGGCAGCTGGCCTAGTCGTCTACGCTTAACCGAGAACAGAGCATCGCCCTCCAGCTGATATGTCGCTAACTGGACCGCGTTTACCGCGACGAGAGCGGAACCTCTCAGCTCTGCCAATTTATCGGAGGTGAAGGCGGCACTGGAAAGTCGCGCGTCATCGCCACCATCGCCGAGCTGTTCGCAAGCAAGGGAATATCGCATCGTCTGCTGGTAACGGCGACCTCGGGAACTGCTGCCGCGAACATTAACGGAATCACTATCCATTCCGCCTGCGGATTCTCGAAAGATACAGCTCTGCGGGGAGGTCGGGGCGCGGATATCGACGGGTTCGCGGGGCCTAGCTCGGCAAGTCTCCGAGTCGACGGGAGAAGCACAGCGGAGTGGCAGGAGAAATGGCTGCTGATCGTCGATGAGGTAAGCATGCTCGGCGCGCGGACTCTGTACATCGTGAACGAACAGCTCCGCAAGCTTCGGGGGCGTGCTCATGACTTTGGCGGGATTCCCATCGTCCTCTTCTGCGGGGACTTCTACTAATTCCGCCCCGTACAGGAGAGGTCAATCCTCCTCCTAAGTGTAGCCATTCTGTGGGACGAAGAAAAGTCGTTCAAGGCGGAGCAGAGGTACTAGTACGATACGGCGCACGCCCTATGGAATAAGTTCACTACGGTTGTTATGCTATACGAGCAAGTCCGTGCTGCGGGAGATCCATAACTTCAGCAGGTATTGAAGCGGATTAGACAAGGCGTGCAAGACCAGTCTGATGTAGATTTCCTGAACCGCGCGTGCTATAAGGAGGGCAGACGGATCCCATGGGAGTCGGGTATCACTGTGGTGACGCTGTTGAATAGAAACCGCTGGAACCTGAATGTCGAAGCGACACTCGCCTTCTAGAGGCAACGGCAGGGCCCGGTCCGAATTTTCATTTCCGAACACAAGTGGAAAGCTGGCCAGCCGACAGAGGAAGCCATTATGATGCTGAGCCACGGGGACGACAGTGACATACCAGTGCCAGCCGTCTTCATCTTCGTTCTAGGCATGCCTGTCGTCATAAATAAGAACACCCACTAAGGCCTGAAGCTGGTCAACGGAGCCGGGTACACCGCCATGGACGTCATCCTTGACAAGGCGCATCCGGGCCACCGGATCAACGCAGAAATCATACTGCACTTCGGCCCGCCGGCAGGGATCGTGCTATCATCGGAGACGACGAGGGATTTTCACTTCGTAGGCATGCCGGCCGGTACCCTCCTCCTAACGCCCATCAGCACCAAGATAGACTGTCAAAGGAAGCGTCCGTGGCAGAAGCACAGCGTCAGCCGGCGGGGGTTACCATGCGCAGCGGCTTTCGCCTGCACAGATTACAAGGTGCAAAGCAAGACATTAGACCGAGTGGCGCTTGAAATTCGGGGGACGAGGACGACGAAGATCGACGGCGAGGCGGTTCCGACGCAATGCGACCCTTACAGCTTGTATGTGCAGCTATCGCGGTGTCGGACACTGGATGGCATCATGCTCCTATCCAAGGCAAGAGAGAGGGACTTTGTGGGCAATCGAGTGCCCGACGACATGGTCGCTGCTGAGGAGAGGCTGGAAAAGCAGAGCGAAGTCACTATTAGGGAAGCGGATCGTTGGGATTGGGGGGTTATGAATTGAGGTCGAGGGAGAAGAGGAAGAAGAGACGTCAACACGCAGGCCGTATTAAAAGTGACGTTTTAGATTCCGACGCGGGGCTCGCGTGTACGGTCGCACATTACCACATGGGTGACAAAACCATGTACGAAGATGACTGGAGCTATTTCGCACATAGGCTTTCGGCGTTTTTATATGGGGCTATAGTATTGATATGATAGCGCACTGTTTTTAATGTAGCAGAGCTGATACTATACCTAGCGGTGCTGATGCCATTCTATTGGCGCCGAAGCTCCGATAATGGCGGTTCAGAGGGGGCGGGATATTGTAGCTGGAGGCCTTGGAAGGAGGTATGAACTCCGACCTCTACTATGATCTTGAACCCCTGGTCTGCGTCTCGTATAATGCCGAGGCCCCGTAAGGACTTGGAGCGCGTCAAGGACTGGATCCTCGAGCAGCGGCGAGAAGGGCTATCCATTGACACTATATGTGCCTATCTCCGCGACGATGGGCACGTACTTGACGTCAGAACCCTGAAAAGGAGGTTAGCGGAATGGGGTGCTTAGGAGTACTCTCCCCTTCACTTAAAGATTGATACTAACACCTTCGTCGATCTGATCAAAGGCTACTTCTACCGATACGGATATAGCGACACTTCCATCGTCCGTGATCTCAAGCGACGCGGCATCGAGATCTCCGAGCGGACTGTATAGGAGTATCGTCTGAAGCATGGTATGAAGCGGCGCTTCTGAGATCTGGCTGAACGACAGGAGGCTATTTAAAAAGCAAGAGAGTTCCTCTTCCAAGACGACTGTCAGTCTTTAAGCATCAGAGGATTTGGCAGGGCGTATCTATACTATTACGTCCGCATCCGTGCTGGCGTCCTTGTCGGCCAGAATACCTTATACTGCGAGTACTAAACGAACCTAGAGTGGAAGAAGCGGGCCGAATAAAGACGCCTTGCTGATTGGAAGCACTGGAAGAACTTCTAGGTTCCTGGGCCTAACTTCATGTGGTCTCTCGATGGGTATGAGAAGCTTAAGAACTTTGGCTTCTCTATTTACGCCTGTATCGATACGTACTCGAGAGCTATTATCTGGATATATGTCGGTAGGGGGAATATGACTGCGTTGAGTTCACTTAAATAGTTTCTACGGACTGTGTTGTACTCAGGGTTCCGCCCCCTTTTCACCCGCTCGGATTATGGTATCGAGACTCCTCTTTAGGCCAGAGCCCAGGCGATTCTCGCTGACCTTAATCAGATAGAGTTTCGGTATACCACCGAGGATAACGACTAATGAGTCCATAGGCAGGGAGCGAGACTGAGCTCCTATCATATCTAGGGCCTAAGCACATCGAACCAACGGATCGAGTCTTAGTAGGAAAAGCTACTCAAAGGTGTCAGTCAGCGCTGGATCGCGTTCTCACACGAGCTGATTGATAGCGGCCTCTTCCAACCAAACCGTCTTGCTCACCAGATCGCGGTGTATGCTCTTTATGGACCTATGATCCGTCAGGAGGTTGCGGACTTTACGGAGATGTGGAACGGCCATTGCATCTGGCCACAGAAGAATAGGGAGCATTTCGTCGCTGGGATCCCGATGGATCTATATAATATAAGCGAAGTGGAGAACTGGGCAGTCCATCTAGGGCCTGCGGCTCGTGATGGGCTTGCCCAGATGATGGCTGCTGTTGATTCTATCGATATAGACGATCTTCTTAACCCAATAATAACGGACTGGTGTGATTAACAGCTCCGGGATCTTCAGTTCGATAGTCAACTAGATGGGGAGCTTGATCATAAGCGGCCATACCTCGCGATCTACTTACGGCTTAGAGATAAGATTCAGGTTTACCTTGACTGCGGGGCAAGTCCGGTACTAAGCATCCTAGAGAGTCCAGTTAGAGGGCAAGAGAGATTCGTACGTAAAAAAATACTCCATTGCACTCAAAATCTAGCTAACGATGCTTTAGCTTCAACTCCTCGAGCAGAACTACCTTAAGCCTATTAGCAATAGCCTCTCCGGAACTAAGCTACCTAGCGATATTATTAATAGTGTGGATGAGCTGATGGGGGACCTGGGTCAACTTGAGCTAGAGTAACTATTATTTCCTCGCCTATTTACGAGGATGCCGACTACTTGGCCTCCTCGTATCAACTCCTCGGGTTCTAGCAGCGGGACTATGGGCAGTGAAGGCAGGGCCAGCCGAGAGCTCCTTATCCTCTACCTCTACTGAGAGTGCTGAGCTTATAGAGTCTCGAGCTCGTTTCTGACCCGCGCGGGTCTTGTCCACATCGCTAGTAATAACCTCGATCTGGTCTTCTGCGCTAGCTCTCGAAGGAGGTAGAACTGGGCTCAGAGAGGGGCTTAAGGAAGGCGAGTTGAACTCGCTCCCGATTAACAAGGCTGGCTGTACCTTCACCTCGGTCTTGACTAGCTCTTTCTTAATTCCCTTCTCCTTTTTGAACGGCTTTACGGCTGACCTCGGTGTCTTGATATGACGAGGGACCGGGACTTGTGGTCGAGGAGGCAATGGCTTATAGAAAACAAGGAAAAGGAGATATCTGCCCTCTGTTTTACTGAAACGAAAAGGGCAGTCCTCGCCGAAAAGCTCTGCGACTGTCTGGTCTCTTCCAGTCGAGGTCGCTCAGCTCCGTGATACCCTCTTTAATATGGGCGTTCTGAACGAGTCTCTTGTCGAATTGAAGAACAGAAGAGAGGGCAGGCTTGTCCTTGAACTGAGGGAAGAAGATGTTGTCGAACCAGAAGTGGACAGGTAAAGACGGTTCCTCGTTGACGAAGGGGCGCAAAGCGACCTTCAGCAGCTCTCTAGCCAAAGACCACTGGGGCTCCTCGTCTTCGTCTAGTATTTCCCATGGGTCAGGCCTCGCAAGGAAGACGGTGAGGCGCATCGGGATCTTCCGTCTGCTCTTGTTTTGGCTCTGTTTAGCCACAGCCTCACTAAGTTGCGACGAGCTCGCCTTCATGCCCCTCGCGATCCGACTCTGGGTAAGTTTGGCATCTCGATACACGGCGGAGGGCCGCGATGCTGTGAGGATACGGCCAGGGCCGTCTCCAGAGCCGGTGAAGATTGTCTGTGAGGGCGTGGAACGATCAGAGGCTGTTAGGTGGATAGACTGTATAGCGGAGGAGGTGGAAGCTGTCTTAACGTCTTGAAACGGGACTGGCGAACTGTCGAGGATGGGGATACTCGTGGGCTAACGTCTCCCGCAATATGGACACAGATTCGACCCTGGGTAGCTATTGCGGATGAAATCGTGGCTCCGTTGGTACGATTTAGGGGCCACGGTCTTCGGAACATCGGGACATGTCTGCGATAGGACGTGATCGGGCATATCTACGTATAAGACAAGGTCAGTCGCACAATCTCATGATGGATAGACCCAAGCTTACTTAGGGAATGGATGGGATAGCCTATAATAGCTACGGGTTGGCGATGGGCTGGGTATTGAAGCTGGTGTGGATGTGCGAGTGGAAGAATTGTGACGCGTCACTAGGAATTATCACGACATATTCCCTGGTGGACATGCTATCTAAATGAAGAGATACCTTCCGAATAGTGTGCAGTACTGTAGTCTTGTAAGGGTCCATAATATTACTAAGTATTTCCACATGGTTGAGGCTTCCCAAAAGGGTTATGTCACCCATGTGGTAATGTGCGACCGTACGCGTGGTGTGGAATGACACGAAACCGACGCGGGACCACGCTCAAATTCACGTGACCTAGAAGTCAAGGGTGAAAAGGCGGGGGCATAGAACCTTTCGTCTCTTCGTTCGTTCCTCACTTCGTTCCTCAAGGCACAGCCCCTTCATCCAGAATCTGGCCAGTCCCGGCTGCCGAGAGGTAGGCGAGGAATGGCGGCCGTGAGGTAAGGTTGGTCTCCAGGAGACTGGCCACCGTGAATGGCTCCCGATCCCAGTCATCGAGGAGCAGCTGGCTCTGTAGCGGTTCTGTGAGATGCGTGCTGCTATGGCCGGCAAAGTGGAATATCCTGCAGGCCTCCAAAGCCGATGAGACGTCGACCTTATGCGGTCGAGGCCGGTCGTGTGCTAATCCCATCGACTTGCAAATAGCTACGACTGCATCAACCTCGTCACTCGCATGTTTGAGCGATGCATGTTTTGGCGTGTTCTGCATGGCAACGACAACGGCATTCCGGGACTCTCCGGCTGCCGGCGGTGCTTGCTGTGGCCGTCGCCGGCTATGTATGATCGCCTTGACGGACGAGGCGTAGGATGAGACGACCCGATCGACGGCCGACTCGCCGGTGCGCCTCAAATGGTGTCCCGCTGCATGGAGTGGAAATCGGGTCAGGGCGCCGGTGGGAACCCACCACACGTGCGGCCACTGGCCATCCGAAGGAGTCCCAGTAAAGCCTAAAGCATTAAGAACGGGACAGACGATGGCATCCCAGAGCCATCCAAGCGTGTCGAGAGTTTCAAGTTCCTGGACATGGTCGTTGAAGGTGTCTCGGGAGAGGTGCGGCAGCTCCAACAGTCGGATGCCGGACTGCTCAATGAGTAAGGCATCACAGCGATATAAGCTCACATTCAGGACAATAATCGGGCCGGGCCGTGCAGCCTCCAGAATATCGGCTTCCGACGCGGAGAGCAGGAATCGCTCAAAATCGGCCTTAGAACGGATTGTCTCAAGGAGACTGGCAAGCTGGGGCCCAGCATCGCGGCGCTGATGGCCTTCCGTCTCTGCGGCCGCAGTGGGGCGCTCGGCTGTAGCGAGGGAGTCCGCCGGCGGCGCGTCTAGTCGATTTCGCAGGTCGATAAAGGAACATGCCAGGTCGGGATGCTCGCGTTCGAGGGCGGCAAGACTGGGAGGGAGATTGCGCAATCTGTTACGAAGAGGATATTACTGTTGTCTTCCTTGCCTGTTGGAATGGTTCCTCGCCCACTCTTGTCGGCCATACACTATGCTATACCTGTGCGCATGGTCTTGGTATATATAGGACTGGCTCTGCATTGCTTCTTCCTGAGCAACCGGTCAAGTGTCCATACTGCGTCAGAGAAGTAATCCATGCTGTCCAGGCAGCCTCTGAGGTCGTGGTTTTGGACGAGCCCGAGGTTGTGGCTGTTTTGAAGGTGCTTCTCACACAAAGGGGACAGCAGCAAGTCAAAGCTAGGCTGATGGACTTGAACGAAATATGGATGGAACTTCAAGAGTTAGGAGAGACTCAGCAGAGGGTGGCAGTGCAGATGTTTGAGAACAAGTATGGGATCTAGCACCCCAGGTGCCTATGAAATGATATTTGATGCCACAATGTCTGTATCTTGCCTTCATGCTTGCAACTTGCTCGCCCTTGATGAGCTTGAAGGTAGCGTGTTCCTTGGGGTTCCAGGCCAGACAAAAAATCTCATTGTCTTGCAAGCGGATGCGAGACATGTTTTACAGGCGTTCCTACGCTGTCAACTTTGACACGTTAGCAAGGATGTCTCTGACCATAAGCTTCGTTAGTCTTCCTCCTTTGTTCAAAAGTAACTTCCATTCGATCGAGTAGTGACTGCATGTCGGCGGGAATTCGCCATATGCCAGATCTTTGTCCCAGTTGCTGAACTGGACATTTGACTAAAACTGGAGCCTTCAAATCTCGAGCTTGATTATCGGACTCCCAGGTTTGAGAGCCGCAGCAGTTTTAGTCAAAGATCCCTGTTTTAGTCAAAGATCCCTGTTTTAGTCAAACATCCTGGTTTTAGTCAACCCTGTTTTAGTCAAACATCCCTGTTTTAGTCAAAGATCCCGGTTTTAGTCAAACATCCCGGTTTTAGTCAAAGATCCTGGTTTTAGTCAAAGATCCTGGTTTTAGTCAAAGATCCCGGTTTTAGTCAAATATCCAGTTTTGGTCAAATGTCCAGTTTTATCAAAGGTCAGAAATGGATGTTGGGGTATCAGGAAGCTCAGCCATAATGTGGTGATAAAGTTACTAGGCGACGGTATTTTGATGCTGTCAGAAAGAGTGGCCAGAGCGGATTAAGGAAGGTTAAAGAATTAGGGCAAAAGGTCAAGATACTCACTGCATTGTTCTTTTTTGACCCTATAGCCGGTGATTTCAGTGTCGGAGGCCATATCCCTAATAGTGAAACAATTCCGGATTTTAATCTTCTGGTATGCGTTATCACACATGTTAACATGCAACTACTGACGAACTACTAGTTCCAAACCATCTACTGTACGTGGGCCCCAAGCATATCCAAGACGACAGAGGCGTTCAACGCGAAACGCACGGCGACAGCAGTCAGAACTGCCAAATTCCAATCAAATCACCGTCAGAGAGGACACAGCAGAGGTTGGCCAAACATCACCCACAGGCAGTTCTCCTACGGAAAGTTATCGACTCGGATCAGCGCTCGACACTATCGACGAATCTAACCGCGAAATGGATCAGCACCAGACACCATCGACGAGTCTAACCCACCCAATATGAGAAAAGAGGAGGCATTATTCCTATTGGATGAGACCAATGGCGAGTATGCAGAGAATGGCATTTGTAGCCTGGAGGAGGAGATGCCTGTATATCCCTCCGGCACTTCGAATTCAGGGGCAGAGATTGATCAGCATGACCCATTTCAGGCAGAAGACACAATTAACGTGCAATACCTGAATGAGCTAGATGTATTACAATATTTGAGAAACTCCGCTACATTCAGTGCGCTCTACGGCTAGCGATATAGAAGTCGGGGTCATTTCATTGTGGAAGGTGGAAACCCGCGGGCATGAAGTAAGTGACGCTTTTGGGACTGCTTAATGCTGTTAACGGTATGGCATCCTAAGAGATGTAACGGCTGTGCTAGACCGCTATACCAAGGGGCAAAAGATTGGTTAATGATCACTGTGCTGGCAATCATCTGGGCACATTTCCCGCACTATAAGGCCTCTATCGCTGTTCGGTGAACCAAGCCGTAACAAAAAGGGCTGGCTATAGTAATAGTAGTATGCCTGGAATGAATAAGCGTCTGCTAATTATAAGTAGGGAAGGCTTCCTTTCTGGATTGGTTAACTGAACCTATTTTTATATTGGTATTCCCAATTCTTATTTATGTTATGCCTAACTTTCTCATATTGAGACGTAAAATAACTGGTCGACTATTGTTATCTGCCATAGCGATAGCATAGTAGGCTGCGCAATAATAAATACAACCCAACATGTAATTGAGCGTAGAAGGTACTTTGCATTGCTTTATGTATCAAGTTAGGTATGAACCACTTCTGTCCTTAGGTCCACTTCTGTCCAGTCCACTTCTGTCCTTTAGTCCACTTCTGCTCAGTCCACTACTTCTGTTCAGTCCAAGTCTGTTCCGTCACGCTAAACAATGATTACACATTGTCAGAACGGCCTAGTCTCGTCGGTGCGACGTGGACCGCCATCACCGCGAGAGGGATTATCTCGCAGATTATCAGTTCTCTTTCGCGCTACCTCGCAAGATCTTTCTTGCGAGGCCGACCGTGCTCGCAGGAGTTCGTCCACATGCATACTCTCGGTACCCAGAACAGCCGAGCAACACAATGTCGCCCCTCCTAGTGTACCGTACTAATCAAGGTGCCTTGCCGTTCTCTGTGTGGGTTCAAGAGTGCCGTTCCTTCTCATTCGATTTCGCCGTGACTATTTACGCTTCCTGTAGCTTATTCGGCGCGTCTTGGTGTCCTCACAAGAGAACAGTCTTGCTCATGAACCCAATCGCGTAACTACAGATAGGCTGTGAAGTTAAGGACCACAGCCAGCTCTACGCACAGGAACTATGATCTTAAGTATGAAGGCAAAAGAATATTTTATTATCCAGACTGACGTTGAGATCTATTCACTCTACTCTGGTGCTGCCTTGATGGTAACACTGACTGGGGCGGGAGTTTGAATCGGTCCGTTATAGCCCTCGTCGTCGCTGTCGTCGGCACGCGGCAAGGCGGAAAGGTCCTCAATGTGCAAAGCATCCTTGAGCTGCTTAACTGTGGGAACGGTTATAATGGAGTTGTTTCCCAATAGAGGTATGTTGCTATATAGCTCCTTCTTGGTAATAAAACCGAGGTTGTCGATCAGTGGATTGTGGCTATTGAGTATCTTGAATATAGCCTTAGGGCTTAGGAGACATTTGAGTACCTCGGACTCATCAAGAGACGTCAGGTCATTGATGTCGTTCTCTTTCGTAGCAAAGTTGTCGATTTCGATGTACCCACTAACGGCGGTTTGACTCAGGTGCTTGGCCATGAGCACGGAGGAGATTTGGAACTGGGTGCCCTGCCCTTTGACGACTTCCGCCTGTTGTTACTGGTTCTGCTGTCGGAGAAGTTTCTTTGCCTCCTTAGCCATCTCGTTCCCCTCGCTTTCATGGAACTTCTTGATTGAAGCTATCTCGGTTGGCTGCATGATAGACCCCAACAAGAAGAGGTTGGTGATAGGATACACATCCTTACTCGGATCGGCCGTACTTTGTTTCATGAGACGCACGTAATATCCCATTGACCTTTCGTAGATGAAACGAATGGAGTTGAGGGATTTGGGCTGTTTTTTGGCTGCGAAGATAGCCGAGCCGTGGTACCGGATCAGGCTTTCGGCGTCTAAGTCCCGCTGGTGCCACCCATGCCAATATGGAAGCATTTTCTCACGAACATGGCCTAGAAGCTTGACGTGCTTCTCATCTTCAGTTTCCCCCTTTGCGAAATTTTCCTCGTTGTTGAGCCATTTCTGGATCCCCAATTCAGTTTCCAGTATCAATGCACCAGCCACAAGTTGAACAGCCCCCTTCCAGCTATCAGTACCCCACAGATCCCTCAGGGATTTGAGACAATTCCTGGAATTATCTGAGAGGTTCTTGCTCTTTGTATTGGGGTAGCTCGTAAAGTAGAAGATCATGTTGCAATCGGTAGCTTTTCCCAGCTGCAGGCAGATCAGAGCTATCAATTGGATCGCATTCCTAGTGTCCGAGTTCAGCTGGTAGTTGCTGTCAATCCATATGTCGAAATGTCGCTCCTTGAGGATGTTGAAAGCACCCGGGATCCCGCATAGTTTCAGACAGTCTGCCTGCCGTATAATTTGGAGCAGAGCGTCGACTGAAGCTATAGACTCATACTGCGGTGCATCATCATCTTGAGTGACGATCCGTATACTGGATTGGTGGGCAATGCCCTGAGGTTGCATCTCTTTGCCCTTGTCGTGCGGTGCTTTAGAAGTGAAGTCGGGAAGAGAAACACGGGCGTTCGGTGTCGGGTCTTGGCCGGACTCTTTGGTGGGGACCTGGTAGGTTGGGATGGAGGGGAGGCGTGAGGGTACCAATAACTTCATCCTGGCCTCAGGTCAGCGCTTTCAATTCAAGTATATCAATTCAAATCAAGTTAAGTAGGCCTAGCCGACCCACTCCCTGCTAAGACCAGGCTTTAGATTAACCCATCCCCGTCCACCCTTCATTTGAATTCCAGGCAGCCATCCCTGGATGAGCCACTGGCATGCACCGCAAGCTAATCTTCGCCATGTCAGCGTGGAACGGTGATCTCGGACAATGTGTCCTCTAACGATAACTGTCTCCAACATTTCTACAGAATTCTCGACACAGAAATGACACCGGCGGACGTACGTGCTAAACGCATGCGCTGCTATGGACATATCTTGAACTTGGTAGCTCGTGCGTTCCTCTACGGGGAAGATTTCGAGGCTTTCGAGGCCGAGTCGCAGGTTTTCAACCTTCTCGGCCGCCACGAGGAAGACCTACGGCACTGGAGAAAGAAAGGGCCAGTGGGAAAGCTTCATAATGTTGTCAAGTTCATCAGATCGTCCCCTCAGAGATGCGAGCTCTTTAAGAGGATCGCACGTGAGAACGACGAAGCACAAGGCTTTCTCGTAGCGGGCGAGTCCACGGCGGAGCTAGAGGTTGTCCTGAATAATGACACGAGATGGAATTCCACCTACCTCATGGTCTCTCGAGCGCTTGTCAAGCAGGGAGATATCAGGGCCTTCTTAGTACATCCGGATGTGGAGGGATGGCTACCCCAAGGTGATGTCTTGAAAGGTGATGACTGGAGGCTTTTGGCGGAAGTCAAGCATATCCTTGAGCTGTTCTATCTGCAGACCATGAGAGCGCAAGGGTGGGGTAGTGAGGGAGGCCATGGACGCCTTTAGGAGGTGATGACGGGCATGGAATATTTGCTAGAACATTTGGAGGATTGGAAGCTGTTCTATCACGCTGCCCCGGACGAGACGGCGGAAAACAGTGCCAACTCGCAGGTGAAACTGCCTCGAGGGCGACCAGACCGAAATCGCCAGCTCCATGTCCTCCCCGGTCACTGGCCGGGTTTGTTTTCTTTCCGGGAACATTCACATCGCTGAGTCATACTTCAGTCCTCGCTGATTCAGCAGCAGGGAGAGCGGTCCAGCATGCTGTTGACAATATTCAGGGTTGAAAGCCACTCCACTCAATCCACTGGCTGCTCGAGTGGAGTGGGTAGATCATAATCCACTGAATATCTCAGTGTAGTGGATCCACTGGAAGCCATCGTGGATTGGGTGGATTGAGTGGATTGGCAAGTACCTCTATTCTTGATGCCATGATGGTGAAGCCATTCCCGAAGCCCTTGCCCACGTACGTCCCTTATTCCAACTTCCAAGTGAGGCTTATCTCCAACTGGCTTCCATCTCGTCTTGAACGCCCACCACCTGATTGAGCCACTTCGTTGCCCATCCTTGAAGCTGTTGATCTGACATCTGAGCCAATTCGAGGTCGACTTTTTCTTCGTCTACCGAGATAAAGAAGGGATCTAATTCATGAATAATACCCGCCCTCAGCCATGACCGCAATACCTGGCACATCTCGATGATCTGGGCTTCAAGTTGGTGGCGCAGAGGGTTCACTATCTGACCTGCTGCTGAGAAAAGACGTTCACACTCTGCAGACATTGGTTGTATCGTGAGAAAATCAAGCGCCATTCGCGATAGGTTTGGATACTTGAATCGCTTCTCGTGCCAGTAAGCGAGAGGATCGTTGATGGAGCCATCGCCACTTTCGCAGTGCGTAATCCGATGGAGATATTCGTCTTCGCCTGGCGTGAGGCCATCGCGACCTGCTTCTGGCGCTGTGTAGCGGTTTCGTTTAAGGTATTCCTGGAACGGATTGTCCGAAGTCTTCCGCTGCTTGGGAACTGGCTCAACGGCTGATGGCTCCTCTCCAGGCAATGCAGCCTCCCGATATTCAAAACGCCAGACATCATGAACCATGGTTTTTTGCCTCATCAATCCACTCAGGGCGGTCAGACCAGTTGCGTTCAAACCATTTCCATCGGTATGCCGGATGGAGCGCCAGACCAGTGTAGTAGATAGGCGTCTCGCTCAATATCTCGTAGTACTCATTCAGCTTGGCTGGCAGGATATTTGGCAAACCATGCTAGAGCTGGTGGCGAGGTGAGTATTGCCGAGGATCTCCCGCAAAGCCCTGAACGCACAAGATTTAGACGGGGTTAGGTGCAGGAAAGAAGAGTGGGTCCGTCTGGTACTGTCAGTCCCTGACCGCCTGGTCGTGGACTGGGCCGTGACAGCTTCCTTGAGTAGCGGTTAGGAAGATATGTTGAAATGTGCATGCTGTATTGATTAAAGAAGAAGAAAACTAGCGCTAACCAGGGGAAGCTACTGACAAGAAGACCATCCACATCCCAGACACCAATGGATCGGAATAGCCATTGATCCGTGACAACGGATCTCAACAAGATATGCCAAGCTGTTTCACCCAGCACCCATATAAGCCAGGATGTGGCGGGCGAAAGCGGGATGGTTGTGGGGCGCGTTTGGCGTCGCAAACATGACCTCTGCTCGTGACACGTCCACACTCTCTATCCCATGCGCGAAGGTTGCAGCCCCTTGACAGCACGTTTGCACGACATCCCACGCAATCACCGCCGCGATACATTCTCTAGAGGCTATCTCGTGGCCCCTTTGTGAGATTGGGTGGTTTCGTGACCGCCTAGTCAACATTTGGCCTTTGTTAAATCACCATGGTTCCAGTACACCGTGCCTGAAATATGTGCACTGTCTCTAAGACACGCTAGTCCATAAGTGGCCAAAGAAATCAAAACAGGAGGGACCGGTCCGGCAAGCGGCCCGCCAAAGGAAGCCTGGAGGAACTGTGCTGGCGTGATGAAGCTGGTGAAGAAGGGTATTAGTAAGATGGCGGATTTAAAGTATTACGATGACCTAGGTGGAGACCGGGCGGTCACCCGTAGCGGAACCCCGGGCCCCACTTTTAACAGGAAATGTCAAAGCTGTTGCATATGACTTTAGCGGATCAGAGCACCACTCTAACGGATTACCAGTAATTCATAGGGATTATTAGCAATTCCTATGCTAACCCTGTTGAATTGGACCATGCTAGAACACCTAGGCGCAGGGTGGTTACGTGAGACTAAGTGGTCTTTCAGGACTGAATCGGGGAGGGCTCGCCGAGCCCTCGCTAGGCTAGACTGTATTAAGAAGCCAGGAATAGCTATACCTCCCTGACCTTAAGGGGCGGGAGCTTAAGGAGAAGTTACATAATACATACATACGTTATAGGGCCATTATTGTGGTTACCTATACTATTTAATAAACCCCTCTAATTCAGTTAAGAACTATTGTGTTGGGCAGGGGAATAAGAGGGATACTACTACCTGAAGTGACGGATGCTATAGGGTAGGCAGGATGCGTAATAGAGTGAGGATGGATAAGACTTATAAAATAAAATAAGAAGGTTATGTTTTTAGTTAATACTAGCAATCTAATCATATAACTATGCCCTCCTTTTTCTTACTATAGTTCTCTTGCTTCGGATTGGCTTAGGAGTGCTTTATGACTTCTTCTTACGTATCGGAGTAGGGGAAGTAAGATTAAGTTAGTCATCTAAAATTTACTCAGTATCTGAACCACTATCCGTACGATCGCTCTCTGAATCGCCAGTTAGCTTAAGGAAGAGGTTTAGAAGGGATAAGACATACCCGAACTTGGAATTGGAAGCACTGGATTAACGTTAATTATAGTTAGAGTCAGGGAATTAGCTTTCTTTTGTAGAGACTGCTTTTGACTACGGATTGGTGTAAAGGCTACAGCAGTGGAAGGAGTGGAAGGAGTGGAAGGTTATTGGTAGAACTCGGCGATTGTGGGTCAAGGAATTGACCAATCAGGAAAGGGATTGAAGATTCAGAAAGAGCAGGAAAAGACGATTAGAAAGGTAGTCAGTTTGAAGTGATTGGTTGAGAAATGCATGTATTGATGATAATAATCCATCTGGACTGGCTAGAGAAAAGCCCCAGCTTTATAGAGAGATTGCTGTCCAGTCACATGTCCAATCTAACAGGGGATTTGGACAATTTGTCATAGTAAAACCGGGTAAGACATGTCCCGAGTTTTAGGACTGTTGGACATATGTCTGATGCTTGAACTCTAACCTTATTAAAGGTTCTTATTATAGATGTCTTTTGTAGTTATAATATAAGGAAGATAGGCTTTCTGAGGCATAATATATACCGTTATAAAGCTAAAAATCAGGAGATTATGAATATGTTATTTATAGTCTTATCTAGTAAGAGCTAAAGGAGATATTTCCTTATCAGTTATATATTTTATATATAAGGACTTTACAATTGGAGACGAGAATGGGTTTCTGCTCGTAATGCCCCTAGGGCCAGCTGGTCGTGGCGGCGTAGGCAGCTTATTAATAGGATTCGATGATGTGGGTATGGATGTATTATGTGTAGACAGGGCACTCTGCTGAACGAATTCCCAATCGTTAGGGAGAATTACTAAGATCCTAACGGTAGAATCAACGACTTAAGGGCCTTGGATAAGCTCGCGGTTAAGGACCCCTAAGACGCGGCTACTGTATATAATCCATGACCCTTTAAGAAAGGGGTTTACGGCTTATTATATCTACCTAAGTAGAGAACTCTATAGTTATTATTCTATAGGGAAGAGGAGGAGGATGTAGTATATATGTATGCCTTTATGAAGAGGGCGGTCGTTTTCTAGTACTAAGTAAGAACCTAGCTTTATGAATACTAAAGTCTTACTTAGTAGCTTTAGCTAGATATCTTCCTTAATATAGAAAGTGTCTAGATTAATAGGACTAGTAAGGGATATATATACTAAAGAGCTTAGCTAGGGAGCACCTTTATTATTATTACTAAGGAGTTAAGGGATAATATTATAGGATTATAAGTATTAATAACTAATATAAATACAACATAAGAGAACATACAGAGTCAAGCCACTATTATGCGATAGTGCTAGCACAACCTGCATAGATTGAGTTTCTTCTATCTCCTATCTGTCTAAACTTACGCTATAGAAGGTAAGTTTATTTAGAAGAAGTCAGGCGACTATAGTAAACCATTTCCCCTCCCAGTCCTCCTCTAAGGTTACTATTTTTACTCTAGGGTTAAACATAGAGAGTAGTAAAGGAAGGCCTGAGATCTCATTATCTTCAGGACTAAGAAGGCGCGGATAAAGGTCGAGAATGAATGCAGGCTGGATAAAGGGCAGGAAGGTCCCAGCCTTAAAGTTCCCTGCATTCGTATAGTATGAGCTAGCTAGGAGGATTTCGCACTAGGCTAGGTCAGAGTGGTAGGTAATAGTAAGATCCGTACCGATCGCTCCCTGCCCACGCTTATTTAGCAGCGGAGGTATTAGGTAAATTACAGAGGCTAAGGGAGAAGCCATGTTAGTTATAATAGAATTATGCACAGTACTGTAAGTGAAATGAGTTCAGGAGAGCTAAGTGCAAAGGAGAGAGAATGTTGGATCTTTAGTAGTAGGAAACGTTGGCTTGCTATCTAGATAAATCCTACTTTTAGTATTGCTTTAACCCTGATGTTAATATAGTATATTATTACTGTATTTTATTTTAGAAGAAAGAAATAATAGTTAATGCTTAAGGCATTAGAGATTAATAGTTTAGCTAGATGTGAATAGTATTATGGCTGAAATGGCGTTATAGCTGAAAAGGAAAAAGCAAATAATTCCTCGTATCCTAATAGTAGCTCCGCCTTCTAACAGCAACTACTATAGATAACAGCGATTGCTATAGATAGCATCGATTACTATAGATAGTAGCGATTGCTATAGATAGCAGCGATTGCTATAGATAGCAGCGATTGCTATAAATCGTGACTGGTAGTGCTTTTAGTAGTGATTAGAGCCCGTAACCTTAGTTAAGATAGGTGCGGAAAAGGGCTTCGTGCTGTGGGTCTCTTATTACATTCCTCTAGACCTCCTTATGTATCTCTCCTATCTAGAGAAAGAGTCAGTTTTAGAGAACCTATAGAGTTATCGACATAGAACCTACTAACATAACTTATCATTATACAACAATATATTTAAAGAGGATTATCGCTAAGTGCTTTAACATAGCTAAACCACATAATGATCCTTCTTTCCTACCCAGTCTACTACAGACATAACTGTCTAGTCAGTAGTAGCAGACGAGGATAGGACCGCAAAGTGACGAGAGTCAGGCCATACGGGAAGCAGCTCGGTAGCGGCTAGAAAAGCAAAGGCGATGCGAGCAGGAGGCGAGAAGATATTAGCAGCAGATGATAAGACGGCTGCAGGAAGAAGAGCGCCACCGCCAACGAGCGGAGGAATGTGCTAAGATAATTCGATAGCAAGAAGAAGAACGCCGTCATCAAGAAGAGGAGAGGCTGCGATAGTAGGAACTAGAAAGAGAACGCGACCTACAAGCTGAAGAGAAAAGATAGTGGCTAGAGAGATACTGTCAGCGTTAAGAGGAGGAGGCTCGACGTCAAGAGGAGCTGGCGACGCATACGACCAAGTGCTGTTAATGAGGTAGGGAGGCGAGACAGGAGCTAGATTTACTAAACTCAGAGTATGAATCCTTCTTAGGGCAACTGAGGTCTCTTAAGCGCGCGAAGTCTGATAATAACCAGGAGACGTCATTAGCTAAGGCAAGATGGACCTTCTGGTACTATCCTGGCCTAACAGAAAGCTCCTCCTGACCTGATGTCTATAGAGATGATTATACAGTAAAAGGAAGCGCTAGGCAGGCTGATGCAAGCAATAGAGCAGTGCTTCTAAGAGAAGCAAGCGGCTTCGAATCGCTGTAATTAGTGCAACGCTATGCCTGCATAGCGTAAGATCAACATAGTCCAGTTCTTTCTAAAAGCCTTCTACAATAAAAGCAGTATAGAGATAGTAGTATGCTCAGTTTGCTATCTATAGAAGAAGCCACAGGACCTAGACTATATTAACTAGAAAAGGGCGTTACCTAATGAGATTCGTTTAGTAATGACTAACTTACTAGTGTGTAAGAGATGCTTCCTAGAAGGAGATAGCAAGACCGTAGTACTAATATGCTTTTTCTATTAAGCGGCTTTTAACTAAGGCAAGGTCCTAGATGTATGTATGGAGAGTACGATGCTTATTAGCTACGAGCATTAGTATCTAGAGGAGCTAAAAGACCTCACCCCTCTCGAGGAGAAGCTGATCTCTCTCAATACAGCATACGGGTTCATTACTAAGTTTAATATCTAATATGGCTAACTGACCGGTCTAACATATTAGAAGCACGTCTTAAGGCATATTATAGTATTCCCTAATGATATGGAGTCTTTAGCTGCTACGATCCTGCCACACCTACTTATATCGACATTAGAGTAAGTACATATAATTTAGACTGGCTTAGAGCAGCCAACGCCTTAAGATATTAGCAAACTGCTTAGCGTTCGACTCAGTGCTCTTCGCATAGCATTATAGTAGCTGTAAGCAAACAACCCTCTTTATATTAATATTATAATTAACGAAGAGGAGATAGAAAGTTAGGCCTTTAAAGACAGCAGTAATGTACTAACATAAGCTTACTAACGCATAGTAAGGGAAGAAGAGACTGCAGAAGAGCTTATACGGATAGTATAGATCATGCTTCTAATAGATTAAGGGCAGGACCCTCCTAGTTAAGCGTTAATAGTTAAGGATATTATAATAGAGCTAGTAGAAAGATCTAGATGTATACCTAGATAATCTAAGCCTATGCTGCATAGCATATAATAACCCCCTAGCTTAGAGGAGGCAATAGCAGAGGAAACGTCAGAGCGGGTATTTAAGCTACGCTCCTCGGCGATGTTCCTAATCGACGAGCAGGCTGCCTTCGCAGAGCAGGATAAGCTAGAGTTCATCAGTCTGGCCCTGCAGGCAGAGCGCCAGTTTGACGATAGCTATGAAGGTAGTGCAGGCGAGGCCCCGTCGATGTAGGTTCATGGTTCCTTAGGTCGTCCGTTTATCCGGGTATTACATGGCCGCGAGTTCGCTAACGGCTTTTCCCTAGACTATTTCCTAAAAACCTTCCCTACTTGCTTCCCTTATGGCCGCGGCGGACTACGAGTAGCGGACCGGAACGAGGCGGAAGACCCAGCGAATCCCCTACTATAAGATATGACCTTAGAGTCTTAGGCTAAAGTCGTTCTGCAGCGGCACGGCGGGCATTGCGCCCAATACCCTGCCTTTTCCTTCCTTATCTTCAACATGATAGTAAGGTCTTAGAACTGGTGGATTGCCTAGGGCTGCCTAAAGCGATCGGCTTTTCGATATGTTAAGAGAATATACTAGAGGTTAATACTTAAGCGCTTGCATTAAGTATAAAAGGAGATATTCAAGATGGGAAAGACTATAGACAGGGATGTTATCATACTTATAAAAGAACTCTCGCTCTACAGTAGCCAACATCCTTTATTAAACAAAAGCCGCCTATCTATATAGAAGAAGATCTGGTCTATAATAATAGCATTCGGCCTTATAGCTATCTGGTTTACTTTAAATCCTAATGATATTAATAACCCGATAAAGCTAAAGCTTATAGCGCATAGGGGACAGGATGATAAGGCCGCTAGAGCGTTGCTTCGTACTCTACGCATATCGCTGTAAGTAATAACCCTCTCGGTCTACGACCCTCTTAGCTTAACGCTCTTCTTCTTCCGCAAGATCTCTCTTTTTTTCGAGCATTATATTTATATTAGATAACCGTCTATTTACAAGAATATAAGCTATTACTATGCGACCATTAAGACTAATGACCGCAGGGCTCTCTACTTATATGGCCTACTATAGTTAGATAGTAACCTAGCCCTATCGGATCTCGTTCATAATATAGCCGATCCTAATAAAGGAGAATACTAGTCGAAGGTTAAGACCTTCATAGATAATATATTTACTGCGACCCTAAACGAAGCCCTGGCGAAGGAGGCGGTAGAATGCGGTAAGAAGACTACTATACTTAAGCCTAAGCTAATGCATAATGCCAAGTGGTTATCAGAGAGGTTTAAGCATAAGGCCAACTTTATTACGTCTTACTACTAGGTCTATTACTATACTGCTATATATATTAAGTATTCTATTAAAGAAGTTTTAAAGGCAGGCCTAGGAAAGTATAAAATATAACTATGCTATTTTCAGGCTCCTTAGAGACTCATACCAGAGACTGGCTTTATAAATAACAGCCTGCTCAAAGTAAAGAGAGACTATTATATAGTTAATCAGTATAACCAGAGTATGGCTATAGGGCTATAGCATAACTATAATATATTAATAATTCTTATACAGAAAAAAGGACTAGTGCTTATATATTATATCTATAACTACGCTATAAAACTTAACGCTTTTATATAGAAGCGGCTCGCCTTTGCTACAGAGCTATTAGATCTAGCCTAATAATAGCAAGGGGAACCAGGCAATCCAGGTACTATATCAGTATCAGCAGTAAGAGATAAGACCAAATCGTTCTTACTATGCATCACAAACCGCATTTTTATAAGCAGAGAGCTCTCATAACCCGAAGTACTTAGCTATTTACTTAGCTTTAAGACTGACTTTATAAATATTCCTGCTTAGACCTAGGTGCATCTTAATTCCTTATATTAGGCCTGTGCTAAACAGTGGCCGGGTCTGCGGGAAGCTCTTTTAGTGTTTAGTTAAAAGCTATAACTAGATAATATCTATTTCTAAGCAGACGGCTTTAAGTTACCTTACTTGGAGGCTTATAAACACCGCAGCCTGATCCTCTAAGACCTCTACTTCTATGACTATATATCCTTTATAGTCTTAAAGAAGGAACGGTCTTACTAGAGAGGCATAATACCGATTCCTTTTCTACAAATAGTAACAGTCTGTAAAGGCTAGGTTCAATGCCTCCGAACTCCTAATAAAACAGCAGTGCCTATCTTCAATAGTTATCTTACGAATGAGTTCAACAAATAAGATAAAAACTTTATAAAGAAGTAAGTATTAAAGCCCTATAATATGAAGGGAAGTGCTTATAGAGTATTAATAGGAACGCAGTCTTGTATCTTATCCTATTTATTCCTTAGGAAAGGTTTCAAGGCGAGCCAGCGGATAATATACCTAGACTTTAGCGAAGGTTATAGGAAAGGCTAAGCGACTGAGTTCGCTCTTACGTCCGTAATATCGCTTTATTATGCGTTTCTGCAGAAAACGCTCAGGCTGACCGTAAGCTTCAGGGTCTAGACCAGGACTTTGAAGAGATTATAGATTCGCATGCCTTTAGCGATCAAATTAGGGAGGAGGGCGGCGCTAGGGCGGATGAAGAGAACATTAACTCATAAGAGTATTATAATGCCTTTCTGGGCGTCCTATCCGCAGTCCGGAGGAGCGAAATCAAGGATATGCCTGTGAGTTCAGCGCTGAGATGCTTATATGAAGAGGCAAGAGTAATCGGTCTAGAAGGGGATGACAACACGACTGCCTAGCGCGGCCGACAGTTCTACACGATGCTACAAGACATTCAAGATTCACCTTTCCGCAGCACGGGGCTCCTCAGCCAGGAGGAAATCGATGCAATATTAAAGCTCTAAAAGAAAGAAGACACCAGTGTCATAGCAAATATCCAAGGCAGGGAAGGTAACGCGTCCTCCGCGCATGCCGATAGTCCTTATAGAAGGCCGGATGTCCTACGGCGGCCTGCTCAGACAGAAGAAATACTAGCAAACAGAGTTAGCCCGGGAGGCCAGATGCGTCTCGAAGTCAGCCCTTATACATCATATGTCGACGTCGCTCTAGGTCTGGCGAGGCAGTAGACCTTGAATAAGCTACAGTCAATAGCATTACTACTACCGGCAGTATTCCTCGACGAGCGCGGCACTCGGCTCTAGGAAGGGGAGGGCAAGCAGTACTTCTAATACGTCGGCAGTGAAGGGGGCACGGGAAAATCTCGCGTTATACACACTATCAAGGACATATTCCGGTTAAAAGGCGGCCTTCATACGCTGCTCCTGACAGGTATTAGCAGAAATGCGGCTGCACTTATCGGTAGAGTGACCCTCCATTCGGCATGCAACATTAGATTCGAAGATAAGACAGAGATTACAAGGAATATATCAGAAGAAGAGAAGCTACATTAGAAGAGCAAGACTATATTAATTGTTAACAAGATCAGCTAGGTGGGCGGCCTTACGCTAGCATCTGTAGACAGCCGCTTAAGGCTATATAGAGACGATGTGCATCGCCCTTTTGGTAGGATCCCAATCGTTATCTTCTTTAGTGACTTCTTCTAGTTCGAACCGGTCAGACAGACCAGTCTCCTCTTACCAGAGCCTAGAGAACGCAGCAGACAGAGACCGGAGAGCTTAGCAAAGCATATTATAGTATATAAACTGTTCATCCAGTTTATAACCATCGTCATACTTTGCGAACAGGTCCGCACTGCTGGGTGTGCAAGGTTGCGTGGCTTCCTCCAGCGCCTGCGTAATGGGCAGCAGACGGAGCTGGACTTCTAACGGCTATGTCATTGCTTATATAACTAAGCATCCTAGCCCTCTTTTACTAATAGGCTGCAGGCAATCACACCTCTGAATTAAGAGAGGTAGGACCTGAATATAGTAGCCATCGTACAGTGGGCTCGCGCCTAGGGCAAGCATATCTCGATCTTCATAGTAAAGCACGACATTAAAGCAGGAAAGCGGTTGCGTATAGAAGAGCTATGCGATATGCTCCGCTATAGAGATGACTTATAACTCCTAACCCCTGGGTTGTTCTTCTATGTGTAAGGGATGCTGGTAGTAATGACCCAGAACCAGCTTACTGGGTTAAAGCTGGTTAATGGGGCGCCTTTTAAGGCAGTTAACATCTTTCCTGACCTTACCTGCAGCATTATTGCCTTTGCTAGTAACATGACGCTCTACCTAGGCCCTCCGGCAGCCGTTCTTCTCCAGTCAGACGATATCGCAGACCTCGCAATGCCCGGACTTCTGAAAGGTACGCTCCTTATTAAGAGCAAAACGGTAATTATCCCTAATTCTATGCGAGGGAAGAATCCTAGCTCGAAAAGCAAACCAGGCTTTCAGTTAGTCACTTATAGAACAGGACCCCTATGCACCCCCGCCTTCGCTATGACAGACCAGAAAAGCCAAGGTAAGCAGTTCTCAGAGGTCCTTCTTAACCTTAAAGGCGTTCATAGTAGTAGTATAGCGACAAGACCTAGCTTTATGAGCCTATACATGCAGCTCTCGAGGGCAGAGAGGTAGGAGGGGCTGTATCTCTTCCGGAGACTAGTACGAAGCGATTTTATCGAACTGAAGAATGTGTTAGATAGACAAATGAGGGACGCCGTTTACAAGCTGGAGAGGCTCGGGGACGAGACAAGGCAGCGCTTCGAGCATGACTATAGATATGAGAGCTGGTTTCAGGATTGGGATGCAATAACAGAGTCTACCTCAGTAACCGAAGTCGACGAGGAAGACGACACTTCTTTCTAGTGCGATTCTGAGGATTCTGAGGCCAAGTCATAGCATGCACCTTAGCAGTTACATTCATAAGCTGTAAGACAGCAATATCCCAGGCCCGTCTCCTTCTCTCGCACCCACCAAAAAGCAACCGTGTAAGCCGACGCTGACAGTGAAAAGTGATAGTAAAAATACATAAATGACACTATAAAATCGACGAAGACTTGGCAAAAAATGGTCCGTGCTTTCTGTGTGTCTGGCAAAAGGTCAGCCTGAGGAACCTTCCGGAACTTTACTTCGTAGTTCCTCCAGGCATTTGTTGACCAAAAACTTTCATTTCAGTTTTCAGTGCAAGCTGAACAAATTCACAACCGATTGCCAATTGCAGAGTTGGAAATCGATCGTACAGATCGATTCCGAGCCCTGATCGATCGATTTATATCGATCGTCACCTTCAATCGATCGATATCGATCGATCACTAATTGAAATCGATCGATCGACGTCGATCAGCGATCAAATCGATCAATGCTGGTCTTCGTTGTTACTATCTACGGTGATCCTACCCACTAATTGCAGAACTTGCCTCCAATTATCCCCTTCAAGGAGACTAAAAGGAAGAGTCGGCTGATAAATACCGGCTTTGCTCCAGGAACGAAGGCACTGAGCCATGGCCACAATATGCCGTCGTAGGCGGGACCTGAGTGGTGTTACCATCCTCCCGCAACTGCTGAAGTCTCTCTCCGTTTCTGCAGAAGATGATGCGATAGTAAGAAAGTCAACAGCCATATAAGACAGCCGAGGAAAACGCACAACGCCGACGTCCCTCCACCAACCAATTGGGTCAGTTTTGTATGCGATGTTGTCAACCGGTGGCTCTGATAGATACTGATCAAGCTCGTCCTGTGGTGGCATCGCCGCTGACTGCTGTTGTCGTTGGCTTTGTCGCTCTTGAGAGTCAGGAGTAGTCAATGACCGACTAAAAGCCAGTCGACGTTCAATATAGTCCAAGGCACTAGTAGTCCCAGCTGCTGAAGCGTCATTAGAATCTGCCTCATGAGCCTTGTTCTTGTACTTCTCTTCCCAGATGGTCGCTAAGCTTCCCTCATACGTCCTCTTCCATTCCGAGGTCTGACGAGACGGGAGTTGGTTCCAAAGCCGTTCTAGAGTTCGCCATTTCTTGCAGGGGTGGAATACAACTGCCGCTATGTAGGCAGTAGAGGTCAGCTTACCATAGTAGTCGTTCAGCTTCTTCCATCCGAGCTTGATGTAAACCTTTAAAAGCCTCCGGGTCTTTGCATCCATATCATCGAACAGTTGAACCTCTTCCATGATCTGGTCGTCATTCTCTTCAATTATCACTCCTTGAACGGCCAGCTCGAGGTGGTCAAGGAGCATCTCCACCACTTGGAAGTACTCGTCGAACCCCCCTGAAGTTGAGCGTTTACCAGCAATACCCTCGCCCTGCAGTTGCCTTGAGGCGATCTTGAATGGTTGAAGGATCTTCTGAACTGCAGCAACAACCTTCCATTCCTCAAGGGAAAGTTTTTCTTTCAATATTGCTGGTTTGTCTTTTTCTTTGCCGCCTTGACTAACCCATCGTTCCTCGATCATACAAAGCATCCTGTTCAAGGCTGCTCGTTTCAGCAGAGCGCGCGACGCCATTGCCTCGTCAGATTGCCAGCGAGTACAGACGTTTTGAACCCACGTAAGAACAGGTTCAGTAGGGGCGGTTTGCCGTTGAGCTTCATAAAAGTCCTCGAGAAGTTGACTGTTCGTTCGAAGAGCGATGCCAATATTGTGTAGCTTGCCAAACGGCCCAAACTTGCGGTACTTGTCCACTTCCTCGGCGTTAATAATCTCAGGGACTGGATACTGGTGCTGACTCTCCTCGGGGACTGTTTCAAGCTCGAAGACTTCATCCATGCTCGGCTCACTGAAGTCATCGTCCGTCGCCAGCTCATTGATAGCCTCGGACAACTGTCGCTGCTCGTCTTCTTCAGTCATAAAGTCCTTATCGCCCCAGTGAGCAAGCAGCTCGTTGAAATTATCCCTTTTGCTGCCGTACATCATGGCTCTGACTGTCAGATTCAGAAAATGAGGGGCGCAGCGAATGCGACGCTCATCCCCGTCGAAATCGAACTCAGTGCCAAGTCCTTCCATAGCCGTATCATTATTCGCAGCGTTGTCAAGCGTGTAGTACCCGATCCTGAAGCCGAATAAGAGTTAACATAGTCAGTTTGGCAGGGAAGATTTTTGGCCATGGGTTTTGTACCTGTCTTGAAGACCAAATACGCATATTGTATCTGCAACTTCATCTGCAAGCGCTGCTCCGGTATGGCGTTTCCTGAGACCTGGCAAAGCCAAAAGTATTCTCCATTGTTTCCAATCTTGGTCGATAAAGTGGGCGTTGATACCAAGGAATGATGTGTTTTGTCGGGAAGTCCAGCCATCAAAGGTAAAGTGAATCATACTTCTCGCTCTTTGAAGCAGCTCGTGAAGCGGGCCAAGAGCGCGATTGTACTCGTTTATTAGCAGATTCACGAGCGTCTTGCCGCTCGGTATCTGCCCTTCCTGAAGAGACGGGTTGTTATAGAGAAGCAGTCGTCTGAAGCGCTCAGAGTTTACGAGATTGAATGGGAGGTTATGGTATGTAAGCCAGTCGAGCAGGAGTAGTTGATTCATCTTCGGATCGAACAGCGTATGCAGATTGCCGAGAAGGCTTTGATCCCGAGGGTTCGTTAGATCGGCGCGAAGCATATCAAGTAGATTCCGTTCTGTACCTCCACTTCCGGCAATGGGGCCTGCACATTGCGAAGGTGGCTGACAAGTTAGCGGGCATAATCGAACGACGTGGACATGGGACACGGAGGGATGACACAAACCACGACCTTGTGCTCCTTTCTTAGATGTCGGACAATGCCTCCGCCAGTTGAAGCGATGTAGACATAATCTGTAGTCTTCGGCCTGTTCCGGAGGAAACATCTCTCGCAGATCCATACGATCTTGTGGGGCCGTGACCTGTTGTCCTTCATTCTGAATCCAAGCTGCCACCACCATGTCCGCTCTCGAGAAGGGTCGTGACCTATCGTGAAACCGGGGAACCGCCTGAATTTATCAGTCGTCCAAGCCTCATAATCTGGAAATCTGATGGGTGCATATTTCGTTGAGGCTGAACTAGTTGGCGGCTCGGAAGGCGGCGGCGTGGAGGAGGCGGTCTCTATGTCCTCATCAAACGAGTCCATAGTGATGGGAAGAGTCCGCAAATAGTGTAGGGGAGGTCAAATCGAATGCTGCGAGGCTGATAAGGTCGAACCTGTATATGCTCTACGCGGACAAGCCAAGACCCGAGATAATTCCTGGTTGCGACGCGTACAGAGTCCATTGAACCAGGCATTGGCGGAATTGCAAATAGCACGAGACAGAGAGGACAGCTCATACGTTGGGTCATTTCTTGCTGCCACGCGTCGCGTGTAGCTGCCTGGGGCCCCTGACGACTTGCCAGGATAGACGCGTCCGGCGACAGATTCGTCGCGTATCATACTATGAGCTGCCATGCGCAACCTACCCGGGACACCTCCGAAGTACGTGGTGATCGACGATCAAATCGATCGATTGGAGGTTTGATCGATACGATATCGATCGATTGACAGGTTGGATCGATCGATCGATATCGAAATCGAATCGATTAATCGAATCGATCAAATCGATCAGTCGATCGATTTCCAACCCTGGCCAATTGTTTGGAAGCCAACCACACGATGACAAACCCGAACCACGCCGACTCTCCCGATTCCTTAATCCAGCCAAATAAGGGGAAGGAGTACTGGGAAAGCATTGACTCTAATGTCAACGGTATGCTGGGCGGTGTCTTGGCCGTGATGCCATCCGTGTCCCGCATCGACCTACAGGGTTCGCGAACGTTCCTAGCAAGACTAGGCATAGGCATCAAGGATGGTCGGCAGAGGATCCCCAGAGCGCTCGAAGGGGGAGCAGGGTGAGTTATTATGAAAATGAAATCTTTCAACCATTGCGGTAAAGAGCGAGCTCAGCGACAACTAATGGCGGGCGGCACAGGATAGGTCGGGTCACTGAAGGGCTTCTTCTCAAAGTAGCGGACCAAGTAGATATTATCGAGCCCGTAGTCAAGTTCACAACCGCTCTGCGTGGTAAACATGGCGTAGGAGATATTTTCAACGTTGGCCTAGAAGGGTGGCAGCCTACCCCAGGGGTTTCATACGACCTGATCTGGACCCAATGGTGTGTCGGGCATCTGGATGACAAGTCGTTGGTGCAGTATCTCGAAAAATGCAAAACTGTTTTGAACTCAGATGGGGGGATCATTGTTATTAAGGAAAATTTAAGCACATGGGGCCTCGATAAGTTCGATGAGCTTGATGGTAGTGTTACGAGGTAAGTTAGCTTGGGGTACAGCACTACCGCGAGCAACTTCAAAGGGGCTAATCATATCATAGGGAAGATGAAAAGTTTCGGCATCTTTTCCAGCAAGCTGGTTTACAACTTGTCAAGACAGACATCCAGCGGGGTTTTCCTGTGGTCAGAAATCGGCAACTATTGCCTCTGAGGATGTATGCTTTGAGGTCAGAGCCGGGCTTCACAATTTAGTCACACACATCATATATTCTCTTGCCCTGGAAAATTTGGTCTAGTTCGTATGGATTCAAAGGGCAACGGAATAGTTAGAATGGTGGTCTCATCGTCTCCCTTTTCGGCGATTCTCCAAGCACTCGTGTCTAGAAACGCATTTAATCCTTGTTTTCGTATTAATGTCGGAACAACGGATTGTTGGCACTATATTCGGCGTCGGATACAGATATCAAACTTGTCATGCTTTCGGACTGGAAGAATTGTGTCAAGGAGCGTGTCCCTTGCTGTAATAGATTGAAACGCTTGAAAACTCGGGTATCAAAGACCTCAACCTCGCTGGAGGCGCCGAGATGGCGCTGAATCGACAGGCAGCAACTCTTCATTACAAGCGTGGGCATGCTAGCAGCACCGATTGGGTTGATTCACTCTTAACACAGATGACGGCTATGGCCAAGCGAGCTTCAGGTCTATGAGCTAAATACACCCCACAGGAAGATGATCTTCTCATTAACCCTACTTTCTCCATGTAGCATTCTTTCTGAAGTTACCGCCCTGGTTTTTTACCTAGCTTCTTCTGAAACCGAATGGTAGCTGAGGAACGATCCGATGATAACCTCTTTCTGGCATGGGGACCTGAGCTATATGGCTAGCCGTTCCTCGCCGCAAATAACTTATGGTTCCCTGATTCTCTGTCCGTTTTTTCTCTTAACTAGCTACATGTGATACAAGTCTGCAACACCCATAACCCCAGAGGGCATTCTTCCGAGATCAGTATTGACATAGCTTATCCTCGGTTGAGCCAAGCATCAGCAAGAGTATCACTTGCCGCGGCCCTAAGAGACGGCTCAAACTTCAACATGCTTTCGATCAGTTTACCCACACTCACAATGTCCTCCCTCGTGAATTCGGCGTGTTTATCGTCGTCGAAGTAGACCTCTGCCAGCCATTCCTGAAGTGTATAGCTGTGGTCTTCGTCAGACAGATCCTTTTGCATTGCCATGGCCGAGGCGGTAGGACTCGCCGTAAGTGTCATCGCCATCATCGACCTATTCGCCAAAGTCGCGACACTGTGCCGCTAATACTCCACCGCCGGGGCAACGTCCTGCCCAGGCTCGCTTATCTAGAAGCGGCATCTTTGACTCTGGTGTCAGAGGCCAGCACGCCATTTGTCATTCGGACGACCAGTGTAGGCCAAGTTTTTGCATCATCTCCCGTCAATCAGCTCTTGTCCATATTTTTGACCGAACAACAGCTTCACGCTTTCTCTGTGGTCTGCCTGGATCATACCCAAGCGCCTGAATTAGCAACGCATCCACAGCGCTCCATGCCCCACATCAAAGGCGTGGAGAGGCGGGCTAATTTACGACTGGCAACTGCCATGCTACTGGCGGCCGCTATGCTCATTATCGAATAGCTGTGGAGGCAATACCAATTACAGATGTAGAGGAAGTCGATAAGTAACTAGTGCTCCTTCTTTGGCACACCCTCCTTGAACCCGTCTTGCGGATGGCCAGGGTAAACTACCCCGCCCGGCGTGATCTGCCACCAGCCGTGCACACAAAGTCAAATCGTGCCAGCCTGTTCTTACCTCTCTCCTCACCTGCTTTGCCTTGCACTTTCCACTTCCAACACGGCAGAGCCCTGCGATTGACCTGGCGCAGCTGCACATCCCATTACTCAGCAATCCTATTGGCCTCACAAGCTGCGCCTAGCTACAGGGATCCTTTTCAGCTGCTAAGGCCTCCCCGCACGCAAATCCCGCAAAGATATCGCTGTCCCACGATGTCGGTAATGGACAATCCATCGGCGTCCCGGCTCATGGATCGGAGGAGAATCCATATCGCTGATACCGTCATATCGCACAACAAGGCCAGCGTGCCCTCTTCTCAGTGAAGATGGCGCGTCGCTGGTTTGAGAAAGTTGAATCTAAGGTCAGAAAGCGACGGCCGGCCGCTCCCTGCCAATCTGCCTTGGCTCCTTCACCACCGACACCTTCACCAACACCGTCTCGGCCTGCATCCCAGCCAACCACTCGACCGACATCTCAGCCAACGCCTTCTCCACCTACCTCGACGGATTCCGACACCCCGCCGCTACTAACTCTATAAGAGCGGCTTTAGAACTAGGCTTACGATGAGCTTAAAGTAAGCGAGCCTAAAGTGGTCGAAGCGTATGAAAAGATCCTATTAGCTGAACTTTATTAAAACGACTCGACCTCTGTTACTTCTTAACTAACGGAAAACGAGATAGGAAGGACTCGGGAGATAAGATGCTATCAAATGCAGCAGTTAGTTCAGGAAGGACTAGACCGGACGCAGAAGGCAGCGTCCATCAAGCGAGGCATCGACGAAGGCTTGCAAGCAGTGCAAGCAGTGAGGGGAATAGTAGATAAGGCGGTACATGCCGCTCCCGAAGCCGCCGTCGCCTGGGTCGGCGTCTGCCTTAGACTAGAGGTATATGTGATTAACTTTCCTAACTGAAGAGAGAACGGTGGATGATCCCCCTGCTAACAGTTGATAGATCCTTTCGAACCCTGTTACCGAGGCATGCGACAATCGTAAAGGCATTGCCTACGTCCTGTCGAGAATGGAGTGGTACTAGAACTTAGTGTTGCTACTTCTTGATGAAAATAAGGCCAAGCAATCTTCCGCAGGACTGCGACTCTAACTAGAGAAGCACGTCATGCAGCTCTATGAGAAACTTCTATTATATCAGATGAAGAGCGTCTGCCTTTACTATCATAAGTGGGCTGCCATCATCAGAAGGGATATTCTCAAAATCGATGACTGGGCTAGCCAGCTTAGCAAGATCCAGAAAGCTGAGGCTGCTATGCAAAGAGACATGGAACAATATAATACTAAAGAGAGTAAGATATAACTTCAGAAACTTACCGATGCTACAAGCACTATAGAGATAAATCTCTAAAACATCCATTCAGCCATCCAGGACCAAACATAGCAGCAGGAGAGGAGACACTAAGATAATAGGGACAAGCAGTGCCTGAAAGACCTGCGCAAGACTAACCCTCGCGATAATAAGACGCACATCTAAGATACAAAGGGCGGCTTGCTTAAGGACTCTTACCGCTAGATCCTTAATAATAACGACTTCCAGCGTTAGCATAACGATTCGCAGAGCCAGCTGCTCTGGATCAAAGGCGACCCTGGCAAGGGTAAGACGATGCTACTATATGGCATCATCGATGAGCTAGAGAAAGAACCTGACAATCGCCTGTCCTATTTCTTCTGCCAGGCCACCGAGACATGACTAAGTAACGCAACGGCCGTACTGCGCGGTCTGATCTATCTTCTCATCATCCAACAGCCGTCGCTTATCTCACATATTCAGAAGAAGCATGACCATGCGGGTAAGCAGCTTTTTAAGGACGGCAATGCCTAAGAAGCCTTATCCAAGATCCTTGCGGCCATGCTCAATGACCTGAGCTTAGATGGTGCGATCCTGATTATTGATGCCCTCGACGAATGCAAAACGAATCGACATCAGCTTCTCGACTTAATTGCTACGCCTTCTTACGTTAAGTGGATCGTGTCTAGTCGCAACTAGCAGGACATTGAGGAGAAACTAGATAATATAAAGTAGAAAGTCAGGCTGTACTTTGAGTTAAATAAGGACTTAATCTCTAAAGCTATTAATACGTACATTGGATATAAGGTGGATGGATTGGCATGCTATAAGAAATACGATAAGGAAACAAGGGACGCTGTTAAGAACCACTTAACCTCTAATGCCGACGGAACGTTTCTGTGAGTGGCCCTGGTCTGCCAAGAGCTCCAAAGCACCGATATTTGGGACGTACTTGACGTCATCGAAAAGATACCTTCTGGCTTGGAAGCTCTGTACGATCGAATGATACGGCATATCCAAAACCTGGGGCGTCGGAACCCCGAAATGTGTTGACACGTTCTATCGACAGTTGCCGTGGCCTATCGCCCACTTCGCCTGGAGGAATTGGGCCGGCTCTCAGGTTTACCGTCTAGTATTCAGAGATCAACTGACCATGTTTCGAAGATCACAAGCATGTGCGGTTCCTTCCTGACAATCAGAGACAACGTCGTCTATATCATTCATCAGTCTGCCAAGGACTTTTTATTCTCAAGCCCATTTCTCTTTCCTTCTGGCATTACGCACCAGCACCATGCCCTCTTCTCGAGGTCGCTAAGGGCTCTGTCAGAAACCCTTCGACGCGATATTTATAACCTAAACGTCCTAGGATTTCCCATCGATTAGGTCTCGCCGCCCGATCCTGACCCATTGGCTTCGATACGATATTCCTGCGTCTTCTGGGTAGACCATCTTAATAACTCAGAATCCTGGGTGAAGATAAGTGATAAGGACCTACAGAACGCGGGGATCGTCTATAACTTGCTTCAAAAGAAGTATCTATATTGGTTAGAATCTCTCAGTCTGTTACACAGCATGTCAGAAGGGGTTATAGCAATGCAGAAGCTCGAAACTTTAGTAGTAAGTTATTATAAATTTATATATAAACTAGAAACAGTCTAATATATTAGTAGAAAACTAAAGAATTATAATAACTAATGGAACTACTTTAAGACGCGCACTACTTTATTCTTTCTTATATACAGGCTATTGAGATTGCTCTATTATAGGTATATGTATCAGCACTCGTATTTAGTCCTACCCGCAGCCTAATTAGAGAGCTCTTCGAAAAAGAAGAGCCGAACTGGATTACGCTTAAGCCGAGCGTGGAATCAGACTGGAATGCATGCCTGCAGACGCTCGAGGGCTATGACGGTTCGGTGACCTCAGTGGCCTTCTCGGCTGATAGCCATCGGCTCGCGTCAGGCTCAAGTGATAAGACGGTTAAGGTCTGGGATTCAGTAACAGGCACGTGCATACAGACACTCGAGGGCCATAACGGTTCAGTAACCTCAGTAGCCTTCTCAGCGGATAGCCAGTGGCTCGCATCAGGCTCTAATAATAAGACGGTTAAGGTCTGGGATTTAGCAATAGGCACGTGCATGCAGACTCTCGAAGGCCATGACGGTTCGGTAACCTCAGTGGCCTTCTCAGCGGATGGCCAGCGGCTCGCGTTAGGCTCGGTCGATAAGACGGTCAAGGTCTGGGATGCGGCAACAGGCGCGTGCATGCAGACGCTCGAGGGCCATGACGGTTTGGTGTGGTCAGTAGCCTTCTCAGCGGATGGCCAGCGGCTCGCGTCGGGCTCAAGCAATAAGACAGTCAAGGTCTGGGATTCAGCAACAGGCGCGTGCGTACAGACGCTCGAAGGTCACGACGGTTCGGTGACCTCAGTGGCCTTCTTAGCGGATAGCCAGCGGCTCGCATCGGGCTTAGGGGATAAGACAGTCAAGGTCTGGGATGCAGCAATAGGCGCATACATGCAGACGATCGAGGGCCATGACGGTTTAGTGTGGTCAGTGGCCTTCTTAGCGGATAGCCAGTAGCTCGCGTCAGGCTTAAGCAATACGATAGTTAAGGTCTGGGATGTGGTAATAGGCGCGTGCATGCAGACACTCGAGGGCCATGACCGTTAGGTAACGTCAGTGGCCTTCTCAGCGGATGGCCAGTGGCTCGCATCAGGCTTAAGCGATAAGACAGTCAAGGTCTGGGATGCAGTAATGGGCACGTACATGCAGACGCTCGAGGGCCATAACGGTTCAGTGACCTCAGTGGCCTTCTCAGCGGATAGCCAGCGGCTCGCGTCGGGCTCTGGGGATAAGACGGTCAAGGTCTGGGATGCGGTAATGGGCGCGTGCGTGCAGACGCTCGAGATTGACCGGATGATTACCCACCTTTCATTTGACCTGATAATAAACTCTCTCTTCTCTACTGACATTAGACTTCTGAACCTGGATCTCCTGGCTATACCGCCTGCTATCAATAATCGGCTAACTGACGCAACCTTACGGAGTGCTCGCCACTCTGGCTGGGGTATAAGCACTGACGGCGTATGGATTATAAGAGATGGAAAGGGGATGCTTTGGCTACCTCCAGAGTATCGAGTGACGAAATCGGCTGTGGTGGGATCAACGATCGCTATCGGCTGCCGCTCAGGCCGTGTACTGGTGACGAAGTTCTCTTAGAGCGGAGGCAGGTATAACTATCTCTTTGGTTACAAGCAGCCCTTTCCGGTTCTCGGTAGCGATTTACGTAGTTGGTTATGTTTGATTTCATATCGCGAAGCTGCTATAGCTTTGGAAGCAGGAAGCACGGCTAGCGATTATTTCCTACTCTAGCCAGCCAGCCCTGTATTCACTGAGCTTCGAGTGTGCTATAGGAAAACGCCAGTGTTATTTCTTTCCCTTTAATTTCCTTTTCACTTTAGTCTCGGAGGGTCGTAGGGGCTGAGCAAATTTATATTGGAAGGTACTCTGGCGTTCTTGCCTTGTAGACCAAACTAGAACTGTCTAGCGTCGGGGATCATGTGATCTTTTGTTTCTTTTACATTGGAAACATCAGGCATTCTGTGGATGGAGTTTTCGTTTGGTTAATGCTTTATTTTACGTTGAGACAGAGGCTGACGGCGAGCGGAGAGCGGTAGGTCCCAACTCGACCCCGTCAGCCGGATTCCGCTGATGACCAAAGCGCGCCGGATGTTACGGGCCGGCTCGGCATCGATTGTACCCACATTACCCGATGGCCCGATCTCCAAGAAAGACAAGATATTGGTCTTTGAAGAAGTCGACAGCTGGGCCCATCCGCATACGGGTACCTGCACCAGACCTTCCTCAAGCATCCCTGTTGTAGTCAAACATCCCAGTTGTAGTCAAACATCCCAGTTTTGGTCAAACATCCCTGTTTTAGTCTGGTCCACTGCTAGTCACGGCGGATCCTGGTTGTGGAAAGTCGGTGTTGGCCAAGTACCTGATCGACCATGGCCTGCCACGATCGACAACCATCTGCTACTTCTTCTTCAAAGACCAAGACCAGAACACCGTCCGGCAAGCTCTTTGCGCACTGCTTCACCAGTTCTTCTCTCAGAAGCCGTCTCTGATCGAACATGCCTTGCCACTATTCCACAGGGATGGGCAAGGATTGATCAACTCTACAGAATCGCTGTGGAAGATTCTACGGAACGCTATAAAAGACCCCCAAGCAGGACCCGTAATCATGGTCCTTGATGCCCTGGACGAATGTGCCGAATCGGAGTTTGCGGACTTGATGCGGAATGTGAGGAGCCAATCCTACGGCGGCCAGTTGGGCCATGGCAAGTTGAAGTATCTTCTAACGTGCCGCCCGTACGAGCAGATCATGTCCGAGTTCCACGGCCTATTGGACGCTTTTCCAAATATCCGTATACCAGGAGAGGAAGAGTCGGAAGCCATCAGTAAGGAGGTGAATCGCGTCATTACGCATCGGGTCAATCAGCTGTCGGAGAAGAAGAGCCTCTCACGCGATATAAAGAGCCACCTAGAGAAAAAACTACAGGAGACCACCCACCGTACTCATCTCTGGGTCTACCTTGTGTTCGACTACTTGGAGAAAGGAAACTTTAAAAAGACACAAAAGGGAGTCGAGTCAACCATTGCAATACTTCCGAGGAGTGTCAATGAGGCATATGAGCAAATCCTTAACAAGTCTAAGGATGAGGAACGCCCGATGGTTCGGAAGGCCTTGTGTATTATCTTGGCAGCAAGTCGGCCGCTAACACTCTCGGAAATGAACGTTGCCGTGAATATATACGACACATCACGGTCTTTTCACGACCTCGACCTGGAGAAAGAAATGGACTTCAAGTCAAGTCTCAGATCTTGGTGTGGATTGTTCGTCTCAATCCATCATGGCAAGATTTATTTCCTTCATCAAACTGCTTGCGAATTTCTCCTCGCAGATTTGGCATCGCCTACAACTGTTCCGTCGGAGTTACCCTGGCATCACTCCATCACTACTCGCGACGCACACGCCGTTCTTGCGGAGCTCTCCGTGCGCTATCTGAACTTCTTTAACTCCGACGTTAGCCTTCTGACAGATGCGAATGTGGAAGCCGGCCACTCCGTCGATAGCCACGCCTTCTTAGATTACCTAAACTCATTTCACTTACAATACTGCGCATGATTCTATTACGATCAATATGGATTCTTCTTCCTCGACCTCTATCATTTACCCGATACCTCCGCTGCCGAATAAGCGTGGGCAAGGAGCGATCGGTGCGGATCTCACTATCACCTACCACTCTGACCTAGCCCAGTGCGAAATCCTCCTAGCTGGCTCACGCTATACGAATGCAGGGAACTTTAAGGCTGGGGCCTTCCTGCCCTTTATCCAGCCTGCGTTCATTCTCGACCTTTATCCGCGTCTCCTCAGTCCTGAAGATGACGAGATCTCGGGCCTTCCTTTGCTACTCTCTATGTTCAACGCCGGAGTAAGAACAGTGACCTTGGAGGAGGACTGGGAGGGGAAATGGTTTGCTATAGTCGCCTGGCTTTGTCTAAATAAACTTACCTTCTATGGCGTAAGTTTAGATAGATGGGAGACAGAAGAAACTCAATTTGTGCAGGTTGTGCTGGCACTGCCGCGCGATGGCGGCCTGACTCTATATGTCTTCTCACATCCTACTCGTATAGGTCATTAATGCCTACAATCCCATAGTATTGTCCCTCGACTCCTCGGTAATAGTGATGAAGGTGCCCCCTGGCTAAGCTCTTTAGTACATGTATCCCTTGCCGGTCCTGTCGATCTAGACACTTTCTATATTAAGGAGGATGTCTGGCCAGAGCCGCTAAGCAAGACTTCAGTATTTATAAAGCTAGGTTCTTACTTAGTACTAGAGAATGACCGCCCTCCTCATAAAGGCGTATATATATATTACGTCCTCCTCCTCTTCCCTATAGAGTAATAACTACAGAGTTCCCCGCTTGGGTGGATGTGATAAGCTGTGAACCCCTTTCCCAAAGGGTCATGGGTTGTATGCAGCAGTCGCGTCTTGGGGGTCCTTAACCGCGATCTTATCCAAGGCCCGCAAGTTGTCGATTCCACCGTCCGGATCTTAGTAATTCTCCCTGACGATTGGGAATTCGTTCGGCAGAGTGCCCTGTCTACACATAATACATCCATGCCCACATCGTCGAATCCTGTTAATGAATTGCCTACGCCGCCACGACCGGCTGGCTCTGGGGGCGTTACGAGCAGAAGTGGCACTCGGATGACTTCGCCGTAGATCTGTCTGTATTGTGTATTCCTCAGCTAGGCTATCACGGCGTTGATCTGGGGTTATAGGGTTCCCTGACCGCCTTCCTATTCGGGCTGTGCCCGGCAAAGGGTCGAAGACCCCTGGTTGTCACCACATGACCACCCGATCAAATGCTCTGTACATAATCCAATCTAACACTACACGTCAATCGTAGCCATACAGGACCTTGTAGGTTGTTTCTATATATGATGCATATCCATTTCTTTCCCATTAGATTGTGCTCTCAGTAAGATCTGGATGCAGTGAAAGGCGAAATGAGTGTTGCTGATTTTCCTGTCGTTGACTTGAATGTTTACAGTGTCCATATTATAAATACAAGATTAGTTGCCATCGCAACCGCCAGCTGTAGTTGAAATGACAATCCTACGGTCGAACTCGCTGAGTTATCTATCGACCCGTCAGGGTCTATCGGCTCCTCAGGCTGGCAGCTAAAGACTTTCGGAATATTGGAACCGAGTCTTGCCTTGAAAGCACTGCAGTCGAACCGGTCAGAGCCGTCAATGTGATAGTAATCTTTAACGTCTAAGGAGCTAGTAATTGTAGCGTTCCGTTCGAAGAAAGAATCGCTGATATAGTGTAAGTTGATGACGCCTGCTGTACTACTCACTGCTGAGAACTCACAAAAAGTCGTTTGGTATGATTCCATGTAGCGTTAAATCGTACATGTCCTCTGGCCAGTACCAGATTTTTGAACCATCATCGTCGTACTCTTTGATGTGAACAGATGGGGCGTAGATAGTCAAACTCGTATTGCTCCAATGCTCGGCCTCAGCAGGTAGCCCAAGAGTGGGAACACCGGAGCCCGAAATATCAACCGTGGAGACATTGTCAAAGGGAATAATAAGTTTCTCCACCGAAACCCCTAGATATTTGTCGTACCACGTCCCACATCTTGTCTCAAATCCCAAAATCATTTTCATATCTCAAAATCTGCCCCATATCCCCAAATCAGTCTCTAGATCCTCGCCGGCAAGCATGGGGGATCTACTGCATGATGTCAATGTCGCCAGAGGCGGCCATTTTGAGCGCGTTATTTCGTTCACTCCTGCTTTGCTCGCTTAACCGTTAAGTTACTATATAAGGCAACCTCTGGAGATATTTTCCGCTTTGATGCCCTGAGGGAAATATTATTAAGGCACTAGGACTTAATAGCTGTCCCCAACCTCTCCTATTATCAGTTACTTTGCCTGCCTATACAAATATCTATAATAGAAACTGCGTCATTACTAGGTGAGCTAGTTCTCAATCTGTCAACCAGGTGCTCATAGCCTCGCAGTTTCTAAAGCTAACTTTTCTCTTCCTATTCTCTATCATCCGGTATATCTACGCATCTCTAGGCCATCTCCTGAAGCTCCTTAAAACTGATAGTATCCTTAAACGAGCGATCCTCATAAACTTTCAACACTCGTAGAAATCGCAGAGCAAAGTAGCTAATATTCGCAGGTTTATTAAAGCCAGTACTAACCACTTCTACTATAAACGGGTGCTTAAATAGCTCTACTGGCTACAGCCTCCGTATAGGCTCTAATAAGACATCGAACTCAGGAATAGACTTGGCGAATGGTGTTCGTATAAAGTATTTATAGCGGTTAAAGTATATTATATTTTCTTTTAAAATACTATATCTATTAATCGTATTAATTATGCAAAATCTTAGCTTAGCATTAAAGCAGCATACCTTATCCTTATTATTAATACACTCAATATAGAATGATGTTTACTATAGGCTACTAATACTAAGCTTATGCTTATCTCCTACATTACAATATCCCCTAATAATAACGAAGTCTATAGTATTACTAAGGCCTAGGATATAATCTTTCTTAAGCTTAATAAATGGCCTGCTTCTATTAAATAAGAAGTAAGTATCATTATAACCTTTAAGCGCGAATCCTTCCTATCGTTATATAATAGCTTAAGCGAATATCTCACTAAGTCATTCTACTATATCAAAAGATAAGAAATTAATTACTTTGCGAGACCCGATGTCAGTCCGGCCCGGAATGCAGCAGACCAGAGATTGAAGCCATCGTCACCGTTCATCATAAGTCTCTAAGCTGCAGATAATGTCGTCTAGTAATAGAATATCGTAGAACATGATTATGAGATGCTCGCTCGATTTAACGGGTGAATCTTAAGCAGCTCTAAGAAACCGTCCTAATCGTTTCATATATTTGCGAATTTTGTAGAAAGGCTCGATTCTCCTGTCGTCATTCCATACCAGCAGCTCGCCCTCCAAGATGCACCGCTTCTTGATCTTACAGCCTGCTGTATAAAGCTCAAGGCTGTCCCGCAGTGCCCGATGAATTCCTATGCAGTCGCTAGTTAAGTCTCTCCCGCTCTTAGAAAAAATCTTGATGTCGGCTCCGGATTTGCTTAGGTCGATATGGATTTGACAGTATTCTCCATCATACTTCCTCTCCACGCTCATCCGTCTCGGCCCAGCCAATTCGATGAGATCTGCGTTGCAGAAAATGTAGAGGATCGGTGAGAGCGGCGAGCCTTGTACTGTCCCGGTCGAGATTCTAGGAATCCCAGACCATGACACGGTCCCTGGATCAATGATGGGTTTAGTGTGTCGAGTTTCGCGCTGTCAAGAAGGCCCAACCGTGGAGGCGGTCGACGACATCCTCGATAGACTCCATAACTCCAAGTTTGGATCTGGAGGGTGGTTGAAAAACCAGTAAGCCCGATTCCGATATTCTCATCACAGTGACTGATCATACGACTACAGTTACGCAGACAAGCTAATTATTTTATAATAACTAGAAAAATGCCTAATCAGATACTTTATCCCAATAGATCTTAGCTGCAAAGGTAGCAAGGCTTTAAAAGGTAGTCGCGATCCAAGATCTAAGTCTGCAATCATAAATTGAGAGTGACATGCTCCCAACTTTATAGTACATAGTGCGGAATATAAGGTCTCCCTCTATCCCCGTTAGGTTCTGTCCCATCATGTTCCCATCACATCGTCTCCCATTTCCATCCCGTCCCGTCCAGTCCCGTTTCGTCCCCATCCCCCCTGTAGCCGTTGAGGCTATTGCCAGCCGGGCACTGGCAAGACACAATGCTCGCCGTGATTATTCGCATAGCCGAGGTTTTGCACACGCAATGGACGAAACCAGCAACTTGAATTCGACGACGACAAATGGGTCCGATACCAGGTCATCAGATTCGCACATCGTAGGCGTAATTGCTGCGGCTGCGGTCGTAGTGGCTCTTCTGGCCCTACTGGCCCTACTAGCCATTGTCCCATCAGAGTTTTCCCCCGGTTCTTTGTGCCTCTACACTGACGACCCAGATGCATGCGCAATCGGAGAAGACAACACCCAGGAGCACAGGTGGATATTGAGAGTCGAGAAGACGCCCCGAACGGCACATCTTGTCTCCAAACTCTCAACTCTACAAGTCCAGCCCAAAACTACAAATTTTCCCAGGCATCCAAATCGCAGTCGTCCTTGCCTTCGCACAAGTCCAACTCGTCAGAAGTCTTGTACGTTCTTGAATTTTTTTCTTTTAACTAATACCAACTATTGAAATTGTTTCAGTGTGATCTGTCTCGAAGTCTTCGGGGATTTGGATAGCGTTCGACGATTGAAATGCGAACATGTCTTTCACAGACAGTGCATCGACCCTTGGTTTCAAAGGCGGCATTTCAATTGTCCATTATGTAAGTCGGTATGTATTACACAGCTGGAACGGAGCCCGACAGTTTAGCGGGCTGAAGTTAACCAGAGGCGTAACTCTGAGGTTGCGGGTTCCCGGCTCCAAACTGTTGATAGGCTACTTAGGCCTGTTAGTGTACTGGCACCAGTTTGAATTCAGACATGTAAGATACAGCTGTATAGCACCTGTACGACCTTCTGAACCCTAGCGCGTTGAATATATCATCTACAGCTGATTTCGGCATTTAGTCGTGGAAAGAGTGACTCCTGGGAATTTGGATAGAGGGATTTATGTGGATGCATCAGAAATGTTAGGGTTGTGCTAAAAGCCTAAGGGCAGTGGAGAGGTGGATCTCATGTATGCTCTATAATTTGAAGTCGGTGTTTCGGCACAGTTCTCGAATTACAACGCGGTGTTATCCACCATTTACATCCGACAATGCCAAGAGTCCAGTTCACAACATGTCGCTTCCAACCTTCACCCGCACGCCACTACGCTAGCATCCGACGCCCGCTGGCAGTCCCAAGCGATCGCGTCCTCACCTCCAGGTCGCTGTGGCGCTCAGTCCACCATGAGGTGAACTGTCATCTTGAATCTCTACTCGACAAGACATCGGTCAAAGTGGTCCGTAGCGCTCTTGCGAAGCTACCAAGCGGATCGGATGCGTACGACCATGCGTACGAGACGGCAATGGAGCGAATCGAAAATCAGGTACTAGGCCACCGAGGCTTTGCTAAGCATATTCTGTCATGGATTACCTGCGCAAAGAGGCCGCTTACTATTGTAGAGCTTCGGCGTTCTCTAGCTGTAGAAGTTGGCATAACAGAGCTTGATGAAGACGGGTTGCTAGAGGCGTGTACTGGGTCAGTCATGATCGACGAATAAGGCGATACTATCCAACTAGTCCACTACACGACGCAGTAATACTTCGATAAAAACCGAGAAAAATGGTTTCTGAATGCAGAAACTGACATCATAACCACTTACGTTATGCCCGATGAATTCCGATGCGGTCGCTGGTTGAGTCCCTACCACTCTTGGAGAAAATCTTAATGCCGGCCCCGGATTTGTTTAGGTCGATGTGGATTTGGTAGTATTCTCCATTGTACTTCCTCTCTACGCTCATCCGTCTCGGCCCAGCTAATTAGCAGTAATGCTTAATGCTCCTTGCTTTTTTATAGGTCGTACACACAGTCATTATCCTAGCCTGCGGCTCGAGTTCCCTACTGGCGACTTCCTTCAGCCTATTGTAAGCATTTACGGCTAGCTGGATGGGCATGTGCTGGATAGTCAGGCTATTTAGGAACCCCATAGTAGCTGGGATTGAATTTTGAAAGTAAAGGAGGTCAAGTAGGAGAAAATGAAATCTGCTCATTACCAGCATTTCTAGAACGCAGGCCGGGCTATAATTCTTTAAGATAATGCGAATCATCCATTTGGTCTCAGAGCTCTGCAAGACTCTAAATACTTTCGAAAGTAAGTCATTTATACAGATTGATCAGCCATGCTTTATTATGATTCTTTCTCATAAGCTAGCGGATAAGAATGATAATAAGGCTGCAATCTGATCGAGGATATCATTAAGTTCTTCTAGAGTTATCTCTCAGCCGGCTCTGGATTCGCTATCTATTATAGCTATTACACGCTCGACAGAGGATACAAAGTCTAAACTACTACTAGTTTTCTATCTCTAAAGATCCCTTATTCAGTATGATCTAAGACACTATGCTCATTATATAATCCCTTCTAGTTGTCATTCTTGCAGGCTGAATACCCTGTCTGGTCTGCGTTCAGGAAAGAAATATAATAAAAATGCAATGGCTTCTAGACCTCAACGTAGAATGATTGTATTGTGTTTGTTGAACTAGGCAAGGATGGTAAGTGTGTTACGTTCCTAGATCTTATCGATGCTTGATGACCTCCTGGAGTTCCTCTTGAGTCTCTAGAGGAGATCGCAAAGCAATCTGAAGGGAAATGGCATATTGAAAATATGGCAATGAGAGGAGTGAATACAGGCTGCCAGGACCTATACTGATAACTGATGGAGATATATTTGGACTGTAAGAAAACCGGAAATAACCCCTAGTAACTCTCCAAGTCCGCCGAGCTAGCTTGACTATTCCTTTGGCAGCTTTAAACTACCTATGGATAAGATATAGTTAAGCTCTTAAAGAATTACGAACGAGTTTATCTTAATCAAATATCATCTTATAGTATCTGACTTTCCATAATATTCAAATCCAGAAGAGGTATATAGCATAATCCGCTGAGGTGTATGGGCTTCTGGAGAATGGTTACGCTTGGATGTGCGGAGGTTATTGGATATGTTTCGGATACTGGTTGGCAGTTAATCGAAGTTGGGAGGAAATCCGGCTTGTTCTGAATGTTTCCTATATACTTTCTGCCAACTCGCCGTGGGGGAGAGCCTAGTTCAAATAGAATAGAGATGCTATTAAGTAGTAGGCTACTTTATCGGCGTATAAGTCCTCGCTGTCCTTCTAGCTCAGATCCTAACGGCGGAGTTCGCCCACATCCACAGCAGCGTCGCCAGTATGACTAGAAAGTAGCCCTACTACTGCTTTTCGGAGCATCTTAGCTTTAGGCCATGAAAGTACAAGGACCCCCTGTCCTTCTCCCTATAGTAAGGCGTTAAATAAGTAACTGTATAACTTAAGCTGGACATCCTATTCGCCGTGGGAGTTGCTCTTGCCTGTGCCATATGCGCACATCGGTTATATTCAGATGTAGCCGAGGCAAGAAGCTGACCTTTTGAGAAAGTCAAATATACGGGGCCCTTCCACTTGGATGAGCTGCGTTCTGAATCTAAGTTGCGAATCCTAAGTACATGCTCGTTATACTCGGTATTTGCTAATACTGATATTCCTCTAATCATATTACTCTATCAATCACCTACAAGGGAATTTAGAGAAGCGGGAATAGATATGGGATCTGCGCAAAGGGCTGCGACTCTTCATGAGCTTGCATCTTTGATCTCAAGCATCAATCTCTCTAGGCCAACTCGCGTCGCAATCGACGGACGGACCGCATCTTCCGAGATTTCAGAACGAAGATATTGAGTTAAATTCCTTTCACTCCGTCGTTGATCAGCCCAGAGAGACAAAATCCATTCGGACTTGGCTCCATATAGGTTGAAATGCTCGGACAGAGAAGGTGTTGGCAGCAGAGAGTGCAGCGATTTTGTGGATTAAACAACCTTGCCTAGACCTTCTTGGATTCGAAGTTCCCGTTGGCATATTGTCGAAATAGCCACAACCTAGTGAACCGGCAAATAAAAGGTCCTGGGACTTGCCGCAGAGGATCGGAAAACGCAAGGACTATTTGATTAAGCAGCCACAAAGCGAGACCGTAGACACAGCCCACAAAGTTAAGACAGAAAATAGTCCTTCAATCCTTCCTGTGAGCATCATGCCAATGACAATGAGTAGGAAGCTAAGCTCCTAAGGCTTTAAGAATCTCGCTGTTGCCTTGCACTGGGTTCCTATGTGGCCGTATGTTTGGCAATTGAAGCATTGCCTCAGTCGACACGACCTGTCATACAGCTCGCACTGAAAGACTTCGCCGTGCCAGATCAGACCCTCGTCAATGATCTTGTTGGCGTCTTGGGGTCTTGTAAACTCAACGATGATCGAGGAAGTAGCCTTTGCCGCAGATTTCCTCGTGAGCCAGCCTATGTATTTTATCTCGGCGCTCGGGATGAACGGTCTGTTTTCCTGAAGAATGCTGTCTCTGGTGTCCTCAAGTTGGCTCACATCCATCGAGCTAGTACGGATGCCGTGTACAAGAACTCCGTATGTTAGAATGCGCACTGCTGCTCCATTGCCGAGCCGGTGCTCCCAGTCCTCAGCGAACTGTCGGAGTACCTCCATGTCAGAGGTCGTAGCCGTCTTGATGCTAAGGTCACCGCTTTTGAGTTGGTTAGTTGACACCGTCTTGATGTTCTCTATATGCTCGTTTCCGCTTTGTTCTATAGCACGGTCTACGTGTGCTTTCAGGATACGGGGGTTCATCGCCCGTAGGCTGGCTATGGTGAGTGGGTTCCGAATGTTCAGGCTACAGCCAGTGGAGCTATTCAAGCATCCGTTTATAGTAGGGGTGGTCGGTGCTGGATTCGATAAGCCCGCGAATGTTAGCTACTTTGCTCTGCGATTTCCACGAGTGTTAAAGGTTCATGAGGATCGCTCGTTCAGGGATACCATCAGCTTTGAGGAGCTGCAGGAGATGGCCCAGAGGTGCCTAGAAATACCGGATGATGGAGAACAGGAAGAGAAAAGTTAGCTTCGGAGACTGCGAGGCTACGAGCACCTGGTTAACAGATTGAGAACTAGCTCACCCAGCGACGACGCAGTTTCTGTCGCAGATATTTGTGTAAGCAGGCAAAGCAACTGATAACAGGAGAAGTTGGGGGCAGCTGTTAAGTCCTAGTGCTTTGATAATATTTCACTCGGGGTATTAAAGCAGAAAATATCTCCAGGGATTGCCTTGTATGGTAACTTAACTATTAAGCGAGCAAAGCAGGAGTAAACGAAAGAACGCACTCAAAATGGGCACCTCTGGCGACGTTGACGTCATATAGAGGTAGATCCTTCATGCTTGCTGGCGAGAATTTAGAGATTGATTTGGGATATGGGGCAGATTTTGAGATATGAAAATGACTTTGGGATTTGAGAGAAGATGTGGGACATGGGATAGGTTTGGGATGTGGGACGAGATTTGGGGTTGTCTGCGCGTAGTTTTAGGCACGTACTGACTGCTATAAGTAGCATCTTTGTTCGAAGGTAGAAGCAGCTGCAGAGATTCATTGTATATTGAGAACGTCAGGCCCATGGCCTTTCGTAACTCAAACAATAAATCTCGATGAGGAATGTCGACCAGCTCTCATGCTCCCCCGAATTCTAAATCTCCAACAGGGACGATCCCTCCTCGAGCTTGAGCTTCGCTGCTAAAAGTATTTAAGTCTAGCCATTCCCTTAACAACACCCTTCTCTTGCTCATAAATAAAATAAAATACTATAAGCCATGCCGAAAATTCCGAACTCACCTAAGGACTCCTCCAGCGCCTATCCCAAAGTACCCCAGAGACTAGGCGGGTGGCTACACCAGGGCCTACCTCAGTTGCCAGAAAGGAGAATTGCAGCTAATAAGGCGAGAATGCCCGCAGAACTGCTCGAAACATCCTTAATGGTCATGGCTCCATTCTATCCAAGCATCGCCATGCTCATGAGCTTTTCACCTAGTCACAGCTAGTCACAAACACATATCATACCTCTCTCCCCTTTCATCGCAGGTCACAACATTTCCTTCCGGACAATGTACAACACCTCCGGCCTCGTCACGAGCGTCCCGTCCCCATCCTCGATCGTCCCCTGCAGGAAATACTTGCGCCCCTCGACGTGGTTTGCCCACGCCCGGCACAGGTGCGCCTTGTTGATGGGGAAGAACATCGAGGTGACCTCGTCGAGGATGGTTGCCACAATGCCGCCATGGCACACGCCGGGGTATCCACCGACGGTTGGCCCGGGGGAGATGAGGAACTTGACTTTGGGGGCAATTATGGCTGGGCTTACAGGATCATGAGTGGGTCTCCTTTACGGAATCGTTCCGTAGGAGCACCTTGTTCCTGCATAAGGTCCGGAACGCTCGACTTCAACTACGCGATTACGTAGGGTTTGCTGCCGCTGTTGCTAGTCACTGAAAAGAGGACAGCAAGAGGGGCAAGGCTCTGGATCGGCGACGCATCCAAAATAGGGCCCGAGGAGGCAGCAGACTTCTCAATCGAATGTTAAGAAATTCCCGGCAGCACTTAGCTCAGTTTATATTTCGAAACATTAAAATGTCTCGCCCAATCATTTGGGTCCCTTCCCAGTTACCCTATAGTACTCTGGTAAGTCAATCCTTACACTTTCTAGGTAGTGTCCCATAGTTACTGCGTTGCTACTGAATCGTTCAATAGCGAGTCAAGTGGGTCCCCTATTTCCCAGTGCAGCCGCGACAGTAGTCAGGCCAGTGAGCGTGTATCCCGCTGTAGGCCTACGCTGCCAAAAAGTATACAAAGCCATGGAGTCCCAAGTTACTCAAACACCTTTCCTCACAAACCATATCATAAAAATACTAATTATATCTGCGGCGGAAATCATGGGCGTAAGCCACGTTGATGTAGACGAAGTGGTTAATTGGGACGGTGAGGAGTCTCCCCACCCCGACAGCGATATCCCAATGCTTGAATATAACAACCTCATGCCACCAGCCTTGATGAAGACCAGGATGTGGGCTTGTTGGGCCGCTCCAACCTTGACCCTTCTTCAACCGGTCAGGTAGCTTTGATATTGAAGGAAAGCTCGAGGGCCTTCAGCTGCTTAAGCTGTTTCTACCTTTCTACGCTTATGATGACCATGCTATTAGGGATGATCCCGATATCAAGCCAGTCTTATCAAAGTTATAGATTGCAGCAGACCTAAGACCATATTTCGTGATTATATTTTCTACATGCCAGAAGTAACCACTACTAACATCAGCTATTCGGATTTAGCTTTCTAATGATCGTCCTCATGATTAATACGTGTCGGGAGCACTGGGGATGGTACATATTGGTCATTTTTGGAATTACTTATTAGATTACAGAATCTCCTAACGTGGTCAAGCTCAAGCTCGGAAACGCACGGAAATCCTTCATCATCAAGATGGACATTCGTATTACTTTTTGTAATAAGCTTGTAGATCCTAGTCTGGATATAAGTTCACGTACCTTCAACTCTGGCTCTGTAGAAGGCAAGCTGATTATGCAGCAGTCCTTATGCGTCATATGGGCTGAAAGAAGAGCCTTAAGCCTTTTGAACTCCTCTTGGAGACGGTGTATCTCGACGGACAGCGCAGCATTTCTCAACTTCAGCCCTTGCAGTCGGGCCTCTACGGCCGGTTTTGTTAAGCCGCAACGAAGGAGATCGTCGAAACTCTGGTCGCAAGCCATCTGAATCGACGCGCGAGGCTGTTTGTCGTGATCTCTTCAATAGTACGAAAAGTCGCTGCGTTCGAAGCACTGCCGTCAAGGGTTAACAGAAGTTTGTTAAGAATTTATATCATGAAGTATTACCTAGGTCTGCTTTAGAGTCTACTGTACCTGTGGAAATAAGTATGTGGATAGGGAAGGGTGTCATTATGACATTGACGAGCCCTTATATAACGTCTTTTCCACCATAAATATACGATATCTACATACGGCTTGCAAGTATTGCGCCTGGTTGTCAAAGCGCGGGAAACTCAAGTCTCGGTAGTGTTATACTCCGAGTGCGATGCCTGGATCGCATCTTGCTTTGGTCCCCTAGGGGTTGGCCCCGCATCCTCGAGCGCTGGTGTGGTGCACCTAGTCCTGTCTGGTTCAATACGCTCGTGACCCGACGGTAGATACGCTCATGACCCCCCGTTACTACGCACTGACTTGGTAAATGGGGTTAGGCTGATAGCCAACGCCCCTCAGGTGACTAATCAGATTTGGGATCCACCCTCTATTGAACACTATCCCTGTGATCGAATTGACCGTACGGTATCCAACACCTTCCTATTGGCTATTTGTAATCTGGAGAATGTCATGATCTTGTCAGAGGCGTCACCATCTAGCACTTGTAATTGGTAGAGACCTACCCACCGGAGCCGCTAATTGTTGGAGACAAATTGCACGGGCCAAAAGCGGAAACATGTGATCGTGCTCCAGATCTCGCTCGGCCCTAGTCTGCTCGAAAAGGGTTGCACTGTTATCTCATTCTCTACTTAGGCGTCAATACGCTCGTTTTCTGACTTATCCCAGTCAAGATACGCCATCATTTCTTCTTTAGTCCATTCCCTAGAGCCTGTTAGTATCGTACAGCGCTTGGTCATCTGCTTCCAGCTACGGCAAAAGGGAATGAGCACTCCGCCAATGCGTAGTGCAATATTGGCTTATACTCTGAATGTGACAGATGGTGTATTTTGAATGCTCTTACACCTCAATAATGGTATAACCGATCTCAGAAAAGGCAATGATTATCGCTTCCTACAGCTTCATGTGATGAAAAGTCTGCAATCTCCACAAGCATAACGTAGCCCCATGTACTAGCAGCAGGTTCAGGCTACCGGTATGTGATCTGATTCCCTGTCGGGGTCCCTATGATGGAACAACACGATTTTCTCTTCGGAAAGTGTGCCTTGGCATTATGTTAACACAATCTGCCCTCAATCGGCGCATATATACATACTGCTACTCAAAACAATAACTTTTGTCACAGCAGAGGTTTGCCCTTTTGAATCAGAGTGACTTGATCATTGGGGAGGTAGGGTTTCCTGGAGAAGCTAATGAGGAGCGTATTGTGGAGCCAGTTGTAATGGCAATCCTGTTTCCAGGCAGCCCGGTGGTTGGGAACGAGTTTTCAACATCCAAGCCAAGATGCTGAACCAAATCTCAATGTTCAACTGGTTGCTGTGGTTAGTTCGGAAAGTGCCGTTGCAATGTCGTACGAGTTGATGGCTTGCTGACGAATTCGTGCATGCACCGGGCCCGTCAGGCGCATGTCGTTCAGCGGCAGCACTTGCGCCCGGCCGGGTTGGGTCAACCAGCCAGGAGGTGTGTGCTTAATGTGCCCTAGTAATCCCCTGAATGTCATGGCGCCGCGTGTGCCTGGCTACCTGGTCAGCTTTGGTGGCCAACATCCATCATGATATTTTGTCTCAGCCTCAACGCCAACTATTCAAACCTTCGGCAAACTCTGGCGCGACACAAGGTGGTGAACTCAGAGTCGCAGGAGCGCCAGCAGAACTCGACGTCATATCCAACCCAGATCGAGAGATCGCTATTTTCTCTTCAATGCCGAGATCCCGATTGCTTCGAATATGATCAAAGTTTTTTTTTTTTTTTTAGAAGACTACGTGACTACACTTATACGCACCTTCAATTGTGCCAATGTAGAAACCTGAAACCAGGCTTACTAGTTTCGGTCCAGTATCTCCCGTGTACCCCTTTTTGATCTGTTTTAACGCGCGGCACCGGTCGGATTATCAGCGAGCTAACGGCGGGGCGGGCCAAGGCGGAAGAGCGACTAAGGTTACACAGCCCGACTTGACGTTGCGGAAATGCACCGCAGAGGAGCTTCTCCCTCATCGATGGTTGTGTATGTTTACTAGCAGGCTACCACCAGCAGAAAGTTGCAGATCTTGTGTAGTTGGATCATCTTACCACGTCGATAATCCAATATCCTCGATCTCCACAGAGAGCAGTCGAGATGTCATCGTCGTAGAAATACCCCAGCAAAGGCAATGATTGTCACTTCCTCCTGCAGCTTGCATGCGATACCTTACGTATCAGCTAATTTCCGTGGTCGGCGCTTGCTTCGGAAGGTGCCGTTGTCAAGCCGTATGAGTGACAGCTTGCCAATCAAATCGTACATATGGAAAGTTCCGTGCACCCCGGCTTATGCTTGGGGCTGGCGTCTTCCCACAAAACAACCTTCCCGCAGGATAATCAACCTTATTATTGGTTAGAAAATCCTCCCAAGGGGATGCGGCTCAGCGCCCCGCTCAGGGTTACACTCGACGGTAGAAGGGGCATAAGTGGCAGAGGTGCTGAATCGGTCGTAGTTTGGCCCTGGAGGTCAAAGGCCGTGGGAGGCCGCAGCAGGCTTATCTCGCTACCCGTCCATATTTCTTCGGCGTTAGGACTTGAACAGCATCCCCGGTGTATCCTATCGCGAGGCATACATACAGTGGGATGCAATAAGTTTGAATCCAGCTGACGTACCTGAAGAAGTGGTCTAGCCTTTTTAGTCACTAATACGATGCTGTTTTAAGAGTGCTAAGCTAGTTTGTATTTATTTAAACCTGATGTTTGCTGTTGAGATGCGGCTACTGCGCTCAAGAACACGCGTCCCGCGAATGCCCTGTCAAGTCTGACAAGACGCCGCACGCCCTAGGTACCACCTAGTGTCACAGAGCAGTATGGCAATCAGCCAGGCGAACCCAACTACGAGAACTCAGGAGGAATCGATCGGACGAACCATCCGGGAGAGAGCACCATCCCTCGTACCTAGTCGCAGTCAGCAGAATCGGCAAGGAAGAAGCAGGTCACCGACAAAGAGAGGGCAAAAAAGAGCCAACCCTGGGAGCAACATAACTCCACTGAACGACGTGGAGAATGAGATCACAGTCAACACGGGTAGTCAACGGCCCCAAAGAATCATAACGCCATCTAGAAGGGCACTGGAAACCCTCGATGCAAACTCGGCACGACTACACAGCACCTACCAAGCGGACAATATGGACGTCGACAACCGTGAATGAGACGCATGAAATCACTCTCAATATTACAGTACAACGTCAGAAAATCAAGAGACATCATTATGGCTACCCTATTACAGGACCCAAAGGTGATGGAGTTCGACATCCTAGCCATCCAAGAACCATGGGCGAATTCATTCATGGACACCACACACCACCCAGCAAAAGACCGGTTTCATCCATGCTACCCCCAAGATGAAGGTGAAGGCCCAGCAAGGGTGTGCCTGTATATAAACAAGCGCCTCGATCATTCAAAGTGGCAACATGAATCGCACAATCGGGATCTTTGCACAGTAACGATAACCTTAGGACAAGGAGACGAGACAAGAGAGATCAAGGTACACAACATTTACAACCCCGACCAAACGGCGGAAAATAGGCGAAGCGTACTACCCGAACTACGAAAGGTACTCGACTCGGCTCGGCAAGCAGAGCAAATACTAATTGGAGACTTCAATCTACACCATGAGTTGTGGGGGGGCTCCCATATCTCTAGAACAGAGGCAGAGGCAGAGGATCTCGTCGAGATTATGGAAGACTATAACCTCACAAACACTCTGGCGCCCGGCACCATCACGTACGAAGAAGGCAGGAGGCAGACAACAATTGATCTCTGTCTGGTCACCCTCAGTCTGGTCGATCGGGTCATCAGGAGCGAGGTAGACCGCGGTCTCGACCACGATTCGAACCACTTACCGATCGTCATTTCCCTCGACGTTTCAGTTAAGCAGCTTAGTAGAGAGCCCGGCAGAAACTGGAAATCGATAGACGAGAAGAGATTCAGGTCCACCGTGCTAGGCAACCTGCCGCCACTGCGAAGACCAAGAACTCGAAGCGCGCTTGATCGATACGTGGAGGAGATAGTTGCAGCGTTAAAGAGTGCGATAGAGACAGCAGTACCCCAAAGGACGTGGTCACCTAAATCCAGACGGGGCTGGGATGAGGAGTGCAAGCGAGTGCTAGCAGAGACCAAACGCCTCAGGCGACTCCACAATCTCTACCACACGGAAGAAACATGGGAGGCATACCGAGCGGCCAGAAATCACAAAGGCAGGGTAATCAAGAAGGCACTGAGAAGAGCGCATCAAGAGAATGTTGAGAGAGCTTCAGAGTCACCAGAGACTCTCTGGAGAATGGCAAAATGGGCTAGAAACAGAACCACTCAGGCACCTGCAAGACGCTGGGTTTGTCACTTATCGATATCCCGGATATCCACCATACAGCGACGGGCTTCGCCATACGGCCTCGAAACAAAGTGATCCAACAAAGGATCTTAGCCAAGGAGCAGGAACTGTCTCAAGGCCACTAAGGTTGAACTACCTACAAGGTGGTTCGGCTACATCGTGCCGAACTGCCCGACCAAACTAGCCAACATGCTAGGCGAACCGGTCGACATCAGTGAGGTCATCCAGGACGAGGTGATCGCCCAAACAGGCCTCAAGCTAGAAACAGACACAGAGTTCCCGTGTTGCAGGATGGGATGCACTCGGCACGTTGTTGGGGGTGATCCCGCTTGAATTGAGCGATACAAGAATTTGTTCTCTGGAGGCACTTGCTCCCGTCGATGTCCGCGGTCAGCGGTCTCCTGCCGCCGCTTATGCGGGCCATAGCGCGTCGTGGACGCGTTGGGTCGCTCACTCAGTGGTGGACGGCTGTAGTGTATGGTACGCGTAGGACGATCGTCAAGACCTGTCCTCGGATTGGTGGGCAAGGGACGGGCCGCCCTGGACTCGTCCTTGCTACCAATCAACTGCGCATGTGCGTGCCGCATTTGAACGTTCTCTACGCTGACGAGAACAGGCTGCATCGTTCAGATTGGCCTTTTATCCTCTGGGCCATACGGACGGAACCTCCGCCTCTCAGGTTTTATAACGTGGCCCAACGTCTCGATAGGAAGGAGACTCGGAGGAGAGCATGCGGCGAATGCGAGCAGTCAAACCGTTCAGCCTCACGGCGCGGCTCAGCCAATCATTTGGAGACTACTTCATGGGACCGACACCCACCACCATGCTCAAACTCGAACTCATGCTCAACTCTCGTCCCCCCTAGGGACCGGTCTCCTGTCACACTGTAAGACCATGGTCTGTCGGCTACTAGTAGCAACCACTTGTCCCTCTTTTCTGTCACTTCTCTGTATGTTTCTGCCCGCCTGCAGCAATACTACAGGCCTTGTATTATGATGAGCTCGAGCATTCCCGGTTGCGGGATGTGAGATGGGGCAAGTGGCGTTCCCAAGACATCGATTGCACTCCAGGATGGCCGTCCACGCCCAGGGGGCGCAGCCAGCGACATAAGCATGGGAGATGGACCATGCTCCGATGGTAGCGGTGGATGTGGGTGTCAGAACAATAGCCACCGCACCCCTACCACTTTAGCCCACACGATGGAGATGATTCCCGCGTTGGCTAGGTTGGGGCGAACTTGAACGAAACTAAGAGGCGCGCTCAACTGTGTCAAGGAACGTCATATGGCGTGTATTGCTAAACTGCCTGGACGTGGAATCTCCAGAGCCTTATAACTACCCTTCCACCGTGACGCCTTGCCCATTCCCGGAGTGTGAGTGTTACCGTATAGCAATTTTACCCATCTCACCTTCGCATCTGTCAAGTTCAGGTTCTTCGTCGCCTCCTTCATCTTTTGATGCTCACACATGCGGTATGCCAAATTCAAGCCGACCGGTCAGACAAGCTGGCCTTGGCCCGGAAACGCGCCCTGCTGAATACCGCTGATGTAGCGTTGGGCCTCCACGGCAATGTAGTTCTGGATCAACACGCACTTGCATTTGGCGTGTTGTAGAAGGAGGATCTTGAAGTAGTGGCCCTCCTGGACAAGCTCGTTCCTATTGCCTGTCAAAACTCTATTCTCCCCCTCCAGTCTTTGCACTTCAGCCTGCAGCGACAATGCGCCTTCCATCTTCTTGATTCGAAACTTGTTAGATGCGATTCGATTTCGCAGTTGAATCCGCTGGAAGTGCTCGTCGTCGTGATTTGGGGACAGCCCAGGAGCACCCATGTTCTTCCCTTCGTTCTTGTCATTCTGGTTGCTTGTCTTGTTGTCATCGTGCCCATTGCTGTCATTGCTGCCCACGCCATTGTTGTCGTGATGGCTCTCGGGCTGTTCCGAGTCACGTCGCGGGCGTCGACTGGCTTCGCAATTTGGAACAGAGTCCATCTTCGTGAATTGAGGGGGCGAATGTTGGTCAGAATGCGGGTTGCGTCTTCGATACCCTGTTTCGGTCGGCGTGGTTCGAGGCCAGCCGTGAGAGGCCGGGGAGCCCGTCGGTGACAATGGCTCAGGAGCAGGGGGTGCAATGGGATTCACCCAGGTAGAATAGTCAAGCGGGTTGGAATTGTAGTCGTACTCGTTTACGTACGACACAGGTACAGCGTTGGGCTGTCCGGGCGGGACGTCTTGCTGAGCTGGGAAGGCAACGGCACTGACAAGACCAGGCTGATCAGCTAGGCACCACGGGCTCCACGGAAGACAAGGGAGACTAGGAGAAGCTTCGGAGGCGCCAGGAGTCGGCTCGCATAGCAAGACAGTGTTCTCGTCGAAGCATAGATCATCCATGTTCACCGAGGCGAACTGCGCCGGCATGGACGCTTCAGCCTCAGCTCCACTCCCGTCGGAGTTGGAGGCGAAGTGAGAAAACTCAGAGGACATTATCTTGGATCCTGCAGGGAAGCGGTTCTTGATCTCGAGTGAATATGGTTGGTTGGTTCTGTAGAGACTTTGTTGAGGTTCTGTAGAGATACTATGGAGTTTCTATAGAGGTTCTGAAGAAGGTCTATAAAGATCCTGTACAGGTTCTGTAAAAGTTATGTAGAAGTTCTGTAGAAGTTCTGTAGAGGTTCGGTGGTTATCAGGCGTTGAGGTGTCGGTAGCGTGTGATGTTTGGGGATCTTGTCGATGTGAGATTAAGTAAAGCTAATAAGTGTGATGGGAAGTGAAGTGCGAGGAGCAAGTGAAGATGATAGCTCTGGCTTTGGGGTGGGAGAAGGGCAGAGGTAAACACTCTATTTCCAAGGGTAGAGGGATGAAACAACCTGCCAGAGGGCAGAGGGGAGAAGGTGCGAATGAGGACATTGGCAGGACGCAACAGCAAACAGCATCACAGACAAGCATAACGCAGGCAAGCATGGCGTATGCGAGCAGCACGCAGAGGCGTCTTGCTGTGAGGGGCTAGTAGGGCTCGGTGGAAAAACCTGACGACGCTGATTGGCTTGAGGGAAACCTGCGCCTGTGATTGGCGGAAGGCTTCCGTCCTCTCTTTACTGGGCGGCTGGCGGCTGGCGGGCAGTTGGCCAGCGGCCACGGACCAAGATCCGACGCCAGGGAGAAGGGGGGCGACCTGCAGCATCTCAGCCATCACTGCACTGTACCTACTACGTACCTAGCATTACTCCGTAGTCTACATATGTAGGTAAGTACTGGTACGGATTAAAATTAGTGACTGATCCATCTGGGAATTAGTGACTGATCCATCTGGGTTGGCATGTCGCTGATAACAAGTCACGCAATGTTTCTCATCATGGGTGGGTGTTGAAGGGTATCCTTCCATGCGGTTCCTCTACTACTCCAGTATGAGTCTCTACGCAGTACTACGTTGTCTCTGCGAGTCCCATCGCTGCTTCTCCTCCCCCATCATCCATGGCTGATGCTCTTTTTATTTAGCTGCACTGTTTCATTTTATTCTCCCTTTCGGCCTCCGCTCGTCCTTGGCCCTGGCCTACCTCCTCCAGTGTAGTTGAGTAACTTGGTAAACTTAGTACCTCGCGTCGTATCATGTATGTACCTACTGTCCAGAGGGAAGGAGCCGAGGTTCCGGGCTAATCCATTGAGTTAGAAAGCTTGAAGGCTTAAAAGGCCTGAGGCTCTTGATTGCCCCAGACCCTGTGTCGCAGCGGGGGGTGGCGGCACGGACCACGCACCAACAGCTCGGTCGGCAGAGGATGAATTGGTCTCCTATACTCCGTAGGTAATAATGTGATCCAACGAGACCCCATACATTGCACTTTTCGATCTTGCATCTCAAGCTTCTCTAACCAGCTGGAGCAAGGGGCTAGTTGCTTAGGTACCGCCGCCACCATGGGCACCAGGGCATGGCAACCATGCACGCACCGCCATGGGGTTATGGACCCGAATCCATCTCCGCGTGGGGCAAGACGCCTTGGTGAAACTGGAACTGGGCGCAACCTTTTCATCCGGGCAATAGGCAATAGTTGACATTAGCACGTACCGTAGTCACCCTCGTCGAAAGGTGTCATGCTCGCTGTTCGATGAGGCCTGGGAGAGGCTATGGCCTGGAGTGAGCATGGCTTGTGTCCCAACGCCCATGCCCATAATGACGCGCTGTATCTCCTTTGCGAGGGTTGCTCGGCCGCACCTCGAGCAAGTGACTGTGAGTTTGTGGCTGTCATGGTGTGCTCGCAGCCTGACCATCGCAGGAGTCAGGACCAAGCCAATGCCCCAACAAATGCCAACGCCCGGCATTTCGTGCAAGCCACACTGCGCATATCTATCACAACCAACAGAGGAAATCAAGGAAATGAGGATGGGAATACTGTAACTATCCATCACACCACACTGGCAGACTGCCGGGCCGTCCCAGTCAACTCGCTAAGTGGACTTGCATGGGGGCCTCGGTGGGGGGTGCAAACTACCTAGACAAAGCAAGACTTTCGTAATTACTCTGTGCACCTCACCCAACCTCCCTCATGCGGCAGCCATACTCGTGCATCCAGAGAACTTGCCAGAAATCACATTGGGCCCTCTTTTTGATTCCTACGTCGTGGCAAACGAGACACCGACGCCTGCCCGGGGGGGTGCCCTTTCACTGTCTGGATCGGTACCATCGGCATGCGGCTTGTGGGGATGGCTTTGGGCTGAGGTTTGATGTCGCTTCGTAGACAGTACAACTGTTCGTTTCGCTTGAAGGGCCTTGTTGACAATCTGATCTCGGCCTCATCGGCAATTTCGTTGTCACATCAAGCTCTGTGCTAGCATTTTTAGGCTCAGACATTCTCAGGTCTTGCCACTCTTTGTTTTCTCCTCTAGAAACGCCGTTTTGGTTTTTGTAGTTTGGTCGCAGGTGGAATAGGAGCAAAATCAATCGTGATTCACGGAAGGGCTCCGCCGCCAGCTAGTGGCCCCTCTTTTCCCTCTTGCACCACACGACTCTTGCTAGAACTCGACGTTTTTTATTCATCATCTCGAACACCGTATCCTCGTGTAAGGCATTTCCTTGAAAGCAGACGTTATCCTTCCCTGCCCTTGATCACTCCAATGCTCCGACGCTCCATCACTCCAACTCTCCAACGCTTCAACACCCCAGGTCTGTCTGACAATGCAGACCACATCACCCTCCCTTTCAGCATCAAAGCTTCGTCGCGTAAAGCGAGAACGATCAGGAGAGCCAATACTCATCAGCAGTCGCAGTGCCTCGCCACGTCCCTTATCCAATAAATGCTCTCGCGATCGAGTCTTTGCCGCCTTGGAACATGGCCACTCCTTTCTTCCCCCTTCCCCCCCCTCTCTCCCTGGCGTCGGATCTTGGTCCGTGGCCGCTGGCGCCTCGTCTGTCACTGTCCCACTGCCCGCCAGCCGCCAGCCGCCCAGTAAAGAGAGGACGGAAGCCTTCCGCCAATCACAGGCGCAGGTTTCCCTCAAGCCAATCAGCGTCGTCAGGTTTTTCCACCGAGCCCTGCTAGCCAAAACCCTCTCCACTTCTATCATCCAGTATCCAGCATCCGACTGTCCGGCCCAACACACCTAGACACCCTCACATCTCGAATCACGCGAACAATTCGCACGATCAAGAACGGCCTTGAGGGTGAATTGGACGATGACGTTATCCGAGAACTTAAGGAGGGTCAGGACATGGTCCTCCAAATTGAAGAAGTTGAACAATCTCCAGGGGCGAAGCGTGAGTGGGAGACGGCGGTTGACTCAAACGACGGATCTCCCGGCACACAATTATCTGACGAGGCAGGCGGATATGTCCTGCGTCTCATCTTTTAATCCTCTTTTTTTCACTTTCTTTTCTTTTCTTGCCCTTTTTGCCCAAGAGATATGACTGCTTGAGGCAGATGAACACGAGGTCTAGACTGGGACATGTACATGTTATTCTAGCTCCCCCAGCTTGCCGCCAGGTTGGGCTCACGATCACACATACACGGATGGATTGTTTGCTTCGGGGCGTTTGACGACTCTTGTTGAAAAGATACCACAGCTCTCTGGAGCGCTTGTCGGGGGCGATGTTTTGCTTTCTTTCTTTTCAACCCTGCTGCTGCTGCTGCTTGGCCTCAATACCCAAGGGAACGAACCAACGCGTTAATATTTTAATTTTTTTTGGTGTTTATTTCCGCACTTGGTTATACCCTAGGATTATGAGAGGTACTTTGCGCAATGAATGACGGTCCTGTGGATGCTACTTTGCGAGTACGACGACAGCGTCCTGGTCGACGTGAAGCCGTTCTTGGGCGAGTTGGATATTCATGGGAAGGATTTTGAACGGAGGAATTGATGAAAGAATTTGGAGGCTTCCGGACGATGGACGGAAGATATTTTGGGAGATTCCTTGAGCCTTTTTTTTGTTTTGTTTCCCTCGTCCGATTTTCTATTCGGAGCTCGAGTTCCCTACTGGCGACTTCCTTCAGCTCATCGCAAGTATCCACGGCTGGCTGGATGGGCATATGCCGGATAGTCGGGCTACTTAGGAGTCCCACAGCAGCTGGGATTGAATTTTGAAAGTGAAGGAGGTCAGGCAGGAGAAAATGAAATCTACTTATTACTAGCGTCTCTAGAACGCGGGCCGGGCTGTAATTCTTTAATATAATGCGAATCATCCATTTAGTCCCAGAGCTCTGCAGGACTCGGAATATTTTCGAAAGTAAGTTATCTGCACGGATTGATCGGCCATGCTTTGTTATAACTCTTTCCCGTAGGCTAGCGGACGAGAATGATGATAGGGCTGCAATCTGATCGAGGACATCGTCGAGTTCTTCTAGAGTTACCTCTCGGCCGGCTCTGGATTCGCAGTCTATTATAGCCATCACACGCTCGACAGAGGACGCAAAGTCTAAACTACCACTAGTTTTCTATCTCTGAAGGTCCTTCATTCGGGATGATCCGAGACACTGTGCGCATTATATAATCCCTTCTAGTTATCGTTCTTGCAGGCCGAAGACCCTATCTGGTCTGCATTCAGGAAAGAGACATGACAAGAATGCAACGGCTTCTGGGCCTTACCGTGGAATGATATCATCGTGTTTATTAAACTAGGTAAGGGTAGTAAGCGTGTTACGTTCCTAGATCCTGTCAATGCTCGATGACCTCCTGGAGTTTCTCTTAAGTCTCTTGAGGAGATGCAAAGCAATCTGAAGGGAAATGGCATATTAAAAATATAGTAACGAGAGGAGTGAAGGGGCAAGCACCAATTCTCACAGTGTGTACGAATGTAGAGGGTATTAGGGAGCTTTGTGGATATCTGGCTTCCATTTAGGAGTCAGTCAGCATACTTATATAGCTAGTCTAGGCAGACTACTTATTAATGATTCGCAGGACCCTCGCCGGGGAACCCAGCCTGTTTGTGCTATTTATCCTGGCTACTAACAGTAGGCACTACGATGACTCATGACGCCGTGGAACGAGAGAGAACGCAGAGGAAGGGATGTTAGGCAATGGATGATTGAGGCTAGAACGGATCGAAAGCTCTGTTCATCAAGGTTAGCCACTCCCCAGTCCCAAGCGCATATAGTCGTGCAATCCAAACTTACTGTGTCGCGTGAGATCGAATAGCAGAGGGAGCTCACGCACTTGCCCTATGTTATATCACTAAGTCAGACAACTTGGTGCTGGGGTCCTCAGCTGAGCACTTTTATGAGGATGCCTCGGCATGATTTGTCTAACAAGACTGACCGGGCTGGGATTCTGCCTTACTTAACTCCCCGCGCTCTGATACTTCACCTTAGTCCCATTTACTTGAGAGAAAGAGCTAATCGATGGCCGGATTCTCCCCCTATGTGTGTTTGACCTGTTATCCGGAGCTAGTATCACTCGTAGTAACGACTATCGACGGAGTGGGTTCTTATGCTTAGTTAAATGAGATTAGGCCAGGTCCGCGCAAATTATCTACCGATCCCAGACTTCCAGCAAAGCATGAATAGGGATTAATAATAGCAAAGGAATAGAAGCACAGTAATGAACAGTACACACAGGACAGCGGATTGCTAAAACATAAAATCCAAATATTAATAATAGCACTTACCCTAAATAATAACACCACTTCCCTATTATTAACCTATCTAATAAGGTAGTGAACATAGACTTAGATAATAAACTTCATTACCCTGGCTAGTAGTCAGTCCCAATCAGCCAGTCTATCCAACCCTCCCTCTTCCAAGTCTCCAATCCTTCAAGTTACTAAGCCGCCGCTAATCCAGTCCTGCCCCGCACCCACTGCTAGAATGAATCCGTCCCTTAATAGGACTGTGTAGTGAGCTTCACCAGTCTATAATAAGTGGATCGGTGGATCAAAAAAATGCTAGATAACCGTCCTTTAGTTACATGTATTCCCTGCTTTCTAAATAGGCATCTCCCTGCTCTTAGTCAAATAGATGCTTTTATAGTAGTTAAAAAGAGGTCCTTACTTTTAGTCAAGAGATCCCTTCTCTTAGTCAAATCACCTTGTCTTTACAGAGTAGTCAAAAAAGAGATCTGTGCTTTTAGTCAAAAGACACCCTTGTCCAAACGAGACCCCTGCGCTGTGTCGCATTCATCAAAAATGATGAATGGATCTCTGAGGATAGTCAATACGGTCATGCATTACGGTAGAGACAATACGGTAACAGCAGTACAGTATGTACAGTAATGTTCATTATTGCCTTCCTCTTTCACTTATACTCTTTGAGAGTGTCACCGGACCCACATAGTATGAATAATAAGTTCTGAACACAGTGAACCTCAAAAGCGACTTGTATGACCTACGGAATAAAATTTTACCGATACCCGGAACAAAGCCTGGGGAGGCAACAATGTGAAATCTAGGTGCCATGTACCTTACAGTGTGGACGGCACTGTCTTGATCTATTATGTAAACTGTGGCGCTGCTATGTACCTTGCAGTACCTCAGAGGACTTATTCTTAAGGTCACTTTTGGATCTTTGATTACTCCACAGGCAAAATTGCCCAGTAAAGTCAGCCACTTCTGACCCCTCTAATAAAATTATGTATTTCTAGGTACCCGTAAGTACTGCTGGTCCGTGCGTCTTGCCTGAAAGAATGGGAAGAGAGATCCGGAGAGGAAAGCGATAGTGAACATGACTGTACATTCCCTTGTAGTGTCTTCTCCTTCGGATGTAGGGACAATCTTGAGATCGGTCTTGTAGACAGTCAAAGACCCAACATCCATTTTTGACCTTGGATAAAACTGGACATTTGACAAAACTGGGATTTTGGTAAAGCTGGACGTTTGGCAAAACTGGACATTTGACTAAAACTGGACATTTGACTAAAACTGGGATGTTTGACTAAAACTGGAGCTTTGACAAAACTGGATATTTGACTAAAACTGGAGCTTTGACTCAAACTGGGCTTTGACTAAATCGGACATTTAATGAGACTTGGCCGATACGTCGAAGATGAGGACATTTCCATCAAAGTATTGAATCTTCGGCGATCGGTGCTCGGTGAGAAGCACCCGGATACGATCAGGAGCATGGCGGATCTTGCGGCGACATACCATACGCAAGGTCGATACGTCGAAGATCTTTCAGGGACCCGAAAACAGCGACAGTCTAGGTTCCTTGGTTTAAACATATTGAAAGCCCGGTTCCTACAGAGTAAAGCTCTGAAAGTAGAAGCTGGATAACCTAGTACTACCGGTAATAAAGATCACAATGCGAAGTTCAAACCTGTGACTGCAGGAAACGTAAGAACTTTGACAAAGGAGACGCACCTATCAGGCTTTTATCGCATGTATCGCTCTCGGCATGTTGCAGGAGACTGCTCATGGCTGAAAAGGGAGTCTCACACGTTGGGCATTTAAAGTTGTACTCGCCATCATCGCATTCATAATGTCGGGATTGGTAACATTCTAAAGCCAGGTTAGTGATTCCCAACATAACTTGAATGTAGTAGGTATCGATGTCCCCTCTAAGACGTTTAGTGTTTATAATTATTTAGCACCTGCAGACGCACGAAGAAAATACCACAATATGCTTCGGATGCCCTAGAAAGTTCTCATCGTCCTCGGCAACGGTCCTAAACCTTGAAGCTGGCACCTGCTCATGGCTTGATAAAGACTGCAAGGCGCGTCGTGCAATCCATACACATGCTGTGCCGCGATACATTGTGTTGACTGAGCTGCTCCGATGACCAGACCTAGCAGGCTCTAAAATACTATATCTGCTAATTGTATTGGAGGAGAACGCTAGGGATTTTAAGAGGCGAGCAGGCCATGGCCAAGGTTTTAATATACACCACTAGATTAGGCAGATTAATTAAGTAGTATCCTTAAAACTCTACCTCTCATGGAAATCGTGCTTGCTGCGCTGGTACAGTGAAAATGACAGAAATATCCAGATCAAATCCATCTAAACGAGCAAGCCTTTCCCTTCATACGAACACTATCCCTGTCCAACTCATGCATCAAAACCTCCCGTTCATCACAGTTCGTATATTATTCTCTCGTATGAGTGACTACTCACTCACTCACTCACACTTAGCCATGTATCCTCTTAAACAGGGTTCACAACACGACTGTGCGTGGCAGAGGCTGTCGTCGCGGGCGTGGTTCCCGTAGGGCCTATGTGCCTCGTCTCAGGGTGCAGATCGTTCCCGTGAGAGCTAACGCGGCCGTACTGGGTGAAATGCAGGTTCATGCGGCTGTAGTCCCACTTGCGAGCGAGGAACAGGAAGGCGAAGGCGGTGCCGGCCACGAGCAAGAGGTCAAGGATGCCGAAGAAGATGAGGCTCTGGGTGACGCCGATGACGTTGCCGCCGTCCGAAACGGCGAAAGCGATCAGGTACAGGAACCAAAAGAAGTTAACCCAACCGGCGAGCATGGTGTGGTCGCGGTCGGCGGAGGAGCGGCTGGCCTACATGGTCTGGAAAGCGAGGAGGACGTAGGCAATGGTGCCGAAGGTGTAGAAGCCCTACTTATAGCGGGTGGCCGTGTAAGCGGAGCAAAGATATGAGATGATCCTATCACATTGTCAGCTAATCATTCCCATGTAAGTCGATTCATCACAGAGCTTCACTTACCAGATCCAAACCAGGAATATGTTGAAGAAGATGGTCGCCCAGTTCACGCCGCTGACAAGCCCAAGAGCAATAATAATGACGGGGAAGGCGACAACCCAGAAGATATACTTAGCGAAGAAGATCTGGTATGCAACGGCATCGCTGCGGCGGAGATGCGTCGGGATGACAGACCAGGCGAGTCCAGAGGCCATGGCGAAATAGGAAATCGCGCCGACCTCAGGGTGCTTCTCTGCATCACCGTGGCGTACTGCTGGCATGGTCTTGAGTTTGCTCTTAGAGAAGTGCATGACTTTTGTCTTCTTAGGGTCACCCCACATTGTGGGCCCAAGGCGGGCGAATGGCTTAATGGAGGTTCCAATACTCTGTACAAATTTAGAATTAGCATCCCTGCCTTCATCGACCCAGAACTACTTAAGGGGCCCTACCCCCAACCACCAAGATGTGCACTACTCAACTTCCTCTTTTCTGCGCTCGCCTCTCCCGATCCATTCCTATTTCTTAAAACATGGCAACCAATCCTGAGGCACCACCTCTAACACTGTCCTTCGGTTTCCGAGAGTCAGTATCAAATCCTCAAGTTCACAAATGGGCTCCAAAGAACGCAAAACTCCCGGCGTCGCTTCAGGCTCTGACGGAGGAGCTTCCCTTTCAGGGCCCATATGACGCTTTGTTTATCTGGATGATATCACCTACTGACCAGGAGTCGTGGGTGGTATATCTGGGTAACGAAGCACAGTACCAGAGGACTATGAATGAAATTTATCAAACTATCCAAGAACATCCCACCAGTCAGCCCCACGACATGCCAGAGAGGTATTGGCTATTCCAGATTATCGTCTCACCATCGATCGATGACGATGTCTTAAACACAACTGTCTTAAGCACAGAATTACCCCAGGCTCTTCCGACTGAATTACCGCAAGAATCTGAAAGCCAACTCATCCAACCCAAGGCAGCCTTTACGTGTTTCAATCGACTGCCTACAGAGCTCCAAGAGGCTATTTGGTTGTTCAGTTTGCCTACACAACAAATTACCCACATTAAGCACATGAAGGAACCTGGATTACGTATCCAACCTCCTCCACTACCAACTTCAATCCTTGCGTGCCAACAGTCCTATGAAGTCGCACTTCGTCACTACAAGCGTCTCCCGTGGCCCGACAGGGAGGGAGAGACCAAAACAGTTTTTTTTAATATAGAAACTGGTATCCTCCTACTTGACCATCTTGAGTATCCCACTGATATTGGCGATGCTGAATACGATGAGGAATGCTGCTGGTGCGAGTATGATGGATTCCATTCGCATTTGAATGATCGGTCCCATCCCTGGCACTCATTCCGCTTTATCGCAAATTTCCTGGGGTAATTATACAGAAGGCAAGCTAACAAGAGGACCTGATATTCGCTTGGATGTTAGACTTCAAACCAAAAGTTGATCGACACAGAACCTGCCTGCGGTGCCCTGTGTCTATGGTCTTGCTAGACGTGGCACAGCGGGCAAGAAAATATGGTGGAAGCTTTGGATTTGGGCATTCATTTTTTTCCTCCATTAGTCCAGGGTGGTCTTATTCAACATGACGGGTTGCTAGCTGGGTTTGGTGGCATCATCTGGCTATTTTGATGCAAGCGGGAATGGACTGGGGTCTTTAGAGACTAGGATTTCAACATCCTATAAGGATTTGGGGAGGTATATTGGGACAGGGAGGTTTTCTGGTGACCTTTTTTTTTTAAAGGAGAGGATCATCATCATCAATTATCATCAACTTCAACAGCAAGATGGACCCTTGGCATAACAGTTGTCCGTTACATTGAAACACGATTGACGTGGCGGTATTACATTTCCGATCCTTGAACTCTAATTTATCTCCATTATTTGTGCTTCAATCCCTGCGAAATTCAAGTCTTGTCCCTTGACAAATGACACCGTACCCTCTTGAGCTGCTGGCAACACCTCTACATCCATGCAACTAGTATAAACCTCCATTTGTCCGCCGGGAATAGCATCAGTTGATGCTATCGGCCAGTCCCAGACCCAATAAAGACTATACCAGCCGAGTATATCAAGAGGTAGTCGAATGTCAACTTGGCACCATAAGTCAGCGCCCGACGGATTGATTGCCGTTTTACTAAATGCTGCTTGACGCTCCATAGAAATGGCCCCGTTTTATCCCCGACACAATACAATACAATTTATTACGCCCGGCGGCACTAGAGCCGAAAGGGCACTAATTACTAATATACACGTTTATTACTCAAATTGTGTCATGGTCTCCTTCACCAAAAATGGCTACGTATGACATAGGGAGCCAGACCGCTAACCTTAAGCCCCTTTAGGCACTAAGGCTACGAAACTGAGCTGAGACTCTGGGGCTTGCCTGCCTGTGATGGTCGCCCCTCGTTGGCGTCAGCATATGGAAAGTTCCAGCATGGCGCCTTTCACCACCAGAACTTAGACCTTTCAACTTCCAACACCACACCCTTACAACCCGTCCAAAGCTCTTGACCCGATCACCCCCGACGGCGGGTTACACACGAGTCTGCTATAGCGTCATCCTCTCCTGACCGTCCCTTCCTCCACCGCCGCAATGTCGACGACCCCCTTCAGCGGGTTTGGCTTGCCTGGATCTAATAGAGGGCCATCAGGCGGAGGCCAACAGCAACCTCCCCAGAGAGCACCATATGGCGATCCTCGCCAGCAGCAGCCGCAAGGATACGGTGGCCAATACAATGATCCTCGAGCACAGCAAGGCAGGCCTCAGGGCGGTGGCTACGCCGACCAGTCTCGCTCGCCCGGTATGTCGCGACAGTCAGAGAAGCCCACTGGTGGTGGCAGACAAGTCCCCTTGCGGGTTGAAAAGGTCACCGACAAGTCGCTCCAGTCCAGACTCATCTATGGCAACCTGTGAGTACCCTCCGTCTTTGCGATCCCATTGAGGACACATCTAATATGGGAGCCTAAACTTTAAGTTGCGCCGTTTCGCCCGATGACTTCCCCCCCGACCGCGACGGTTCCGATCTCTACATTATGCTTCGAGGTGGTCAGCCCGCTGGCGAATATGTCGTCACCGCCAAACCAGTTCCCGGCTTCCCTCCAGGCGGTATTAGTTTGACCGATCCTCAGCGATCATGGGCCGGCATTACTATGAGAGACACGTTCACGGGTCAGATCTACGACCCATTCGCTACTGGAGGCAAGGCCTACCTTGGCTCGATTGATCTCGAGATCGGCTTCGCCTCACCAAACAAGAAGACCGAGGTTCCCTATGACGAGGATGAACTGTCTAAGATGTTCATTGACACATATCAGAACCAGGTCCTCTCTCCCAGCCAGCGCATATTGATGGATGTCCGAATCATCCCTCTTCTCATTGTTGTCAAGACAGTCGGTCTCGTTGACCTGGCCATGTCATCGGATGACTCTGGAAAACAAACTCACAGAGAACCCCACGCCCGTGGCATTCTAACCAGCCAGAGCCGAGTTCTCTTCCACCGCGATGGAAAGGGCGATTTCAACCTGAAGCCTTCCATGTCGAAGCCCAACTCCAACGCCATTCTCGCCCCCGACTTCAAGTTTGAGGATATGGGCATCGGTGGTCTCGGTGATGAATTCGCTACCATCTTCCGTCGAGCTTTCGCGTCTCGAGTATTCCCCCCAGGCCTGGTCGCCAAAATCGGCATTCCTCACGTCAAGGGAATGCTGCTGTACGGTCCTCCTGGAACTGGAAAAACGCTCATTGCCCGTCAAATTGGAAAGATGCTAAACGCCCGTCCTCCAAAGGTCATCAACGGCCCTGAAGTGCTCAACAAGTACGTTGGTCAGTCAGAAGAGAACATTCGAAAGCTGTTTGCAGATGCCGAAAAGGAGTACAAGGAGAAAGGAGATGAGAGTAGCTTGCACATCATCATCTTTGATGAGCTGGACGCCGTTTGCAAGCAGCGAGGTTCAGGGGCTGGCGGCGGCACCGGCGTCGGCGACAGTGTGGTGAACCAGCTGCTGTCCAAGCTTGATGGTGTTGACCAGCTCAACAATATTCTCCTCATCGGAATGACCAACCGAAAGGACATGATTGATGATGCTCTGTTGCGACCTGGTCGTCTCGAAGTTCACCTTGAAATCTCGCTGCCCGATGAGGAAGGTCGCCACGAGATTCTCAAAATCCACACATCCAAAATGCGCGAGAACGGACTCCTAGACCCTGATGTTGACGTGGCAGAGCTTGCTGGGCTCGCCAAGAATTTCTCGGGAGCTGAGCTGAATGGTCTGGTCAAGGCTGCGGCATCGTTTGCCTTTTCCCGCCATACCGAGGTTGGCCAGCTGGCCGCTGTCAAGCAAGACGTGGCCAACATGAGGATCAACCGCAGCGATTTCATGAATGCCTTGACTGAAGTCCGCCCGGCTTACGGTGTCTCCGAGGCCGAGCTTGAGGACGCTGTCCGTTTGGGTATCATCCCTTACGGCCCTCATATCAACCTGACCGTTCAGGAGATGATGCGCGTCGTTGGCATGATCAAGGAGGACCCTAACAAGTTCAGCACATCTGTCCTATTCCACGGACCCAGGGCATCAGGAAAGACAGCTCTGGCAGCGCACATTGCCATGCAGTCCGGGTTTCCGTTTGTCAAGATGGTGACGCCAGCAGATCTTGTGGGATACCGCGACGACTTCGCCAAGAAGGACTACGTACACAAGGCATTTGCGGACGCCTACAAATCGCCTGCCAGTATCCTGATCCTAGATGACTTTGAGCGCCTGATTGGTTGGAACCCGATTGGCCAGCGCTTCTCGAACGTCATGCTTGAAGCCCTGACAACTTTGTTGGTGTCGAAACCGCCCAAGGTAAGTCTCGTCGTCTCAAACACTACCATAGACAAGACTAACAGTATCACGCAGGGCCACCGCCTTTTGATCTTCGTCACTTCCTCCAAGGCCTCTGTGCTAAGGTTGCTCGAGATTGATATGGATTTCGCCAAGAGGGTGCCGGTACCTGCCGTGAACAGTTTGCAGGAGCTTGCCGTGGTATTGCAGGATTCCCGTATGTTCAACACAGCCGACGTGGGTCAGGCAATCCGCATTATCCAGGGGCGCACGGGCTCAGACCAAGTTGGCGTTGGCATCAAGACAATCCTCGACTGCATTTTCGAGGCACGGAGTGGAGGCAACCAGGAAGTACTGGAGACGTTTACGGACCTGCTTTGCGAGAAGATCCAGGAGTTCAGGGGTTAGAGTGACTGGTTACGGATAATGACTGGGTGGACGATAGGGAATAGACGTTTATCGTTATGTTTGAGTACCATGAGTTCTAGACTCATCTTTATAGAAGATGTTTGAACAGTCCACAGAACTTGGCCATGAACTACCATGTGTGATGTTGACAATATGGACGCGATATTTGATAATGCCCAACATTTTGGGATCCTTTCGATGCTGCAAATATGGCTCCTCCTCTCATGGATCAAGAAACTCGCCATGTGTAATGTTTACAAAACTTAGGTAAGGTAGACTCTGCATCTTAAAGGCGTGGCATGCCGTATTTAGAAAGAGGCGGGAAAATACATCAACTGCAGCCACCGAGAAGAGGTACAGCGACTGGATCAGTTCATTTGTTTGCGGTTGTACAACGTGCCAGATCTGCAGATGTGGTGACGTTTGTGGCTTATGATATCTCTGACCATGATGGAATTGATACCAGAAGAAAGCTTTCAGCAAGGAAAATCCAACGATTATACTTTAACTTTACGAATGTTACTTTCACGTAGAGACTGGCGTGTTTATTGGGATCTCGGGCCCCTAGCACTGGTAGGCAGTTATCCTTCAACACAGAACCTCCTGACAATATCCACCAACCTCCCTCTCCTACTTCTCGTATCAAAAACTTGTTCATGATCCAAGTCTTGAAACCATACAACATCCAGCCCATCACCCTTCCATATTCCATATTCCCAGTGACTAGGTTCCAATATCCAATCATCTGCGCCTGTCAAGTACGCCCCAATTGTTTTCGTGTCAATTACTATGTCGCTGCCAGCTAGCACAACACTCGCGCGATAGCCCTGTATATCTTCCTTCCACAAGACGTTATCAGCCCAGAAGAAGCGGCAGAATAGCGTGTACAAAACTCCCATGTCCTTAGAGCCGAAGTAAGAGAGGAGGTGTTCATTAGCCCGGGCTGGCTTCAGACAGATCTAAGTATTAAGGGGGTTAGTTTAGATTGCGAATAAGGATATAAGGAAGACTTTACAAAGTTGTATGCTAGATCAGGGAGATGTAGCAGGAAAGATACCGGATCAACAAACACAATCGGTCCAATCTTCTGCACAATCTATGATGTGTGAAGGAGATGCGCAGCAACTACGCTTCCGTACCTTCTAGGGCAGAAATTAGTACAGGACAATGACTCGATATAAATCAAGAGTAAGAGAGAGGGGCACCCACGAGTGTAATACCAGTATAATTCTGCTCCACCCATGTGCCGTTAATATACAGTTAATCTCCTCGCACATCTCATCTTTTAATAGTGCCGCAGCTATAATCCTGGAGCTTATAGGCATAATCTCTATGGCAATGATCCCCACCTGTCCATTTAACGGATCCTTAGCATCCGCGGCAATAAGCTCGCCCAAGAAATTGATATATGGGTAAAGTCCAACGCCGATGCCGTGGATGAGCAGGACGGGGAGGTTCGTTATAGACTTATGCGGCCGGTGCCAGTAGGTGAGGGTTTTCGCAGGGGAGCGATATGCGGAGAAGAGAGTGAGAGGACGCAAAGGAAAAATAGCGAGAAACGATGTAGGGTAGAAGTCGAAGGAGTGATAGTGCATATAGGCAGACACTATCGTATCGACGATAAACACACACTAGAGCATGGAGTTAGGAACTTGACTTTTACTACGGAGGGATAAGTCCCATGAGCATGTTGCCACTGAGGCGAACTGATAAGACTTGGGTTTGCGATGATCTCCAGACTCGCAGATTCAAGAGCGTCGTTCAATTCGCGGAGGCGTTGTTGCCTGCGATTATTGGCCAAATGATGAAATTCGGTAGCGGAGTTGGCCTCGTAGGAGATTTCGAAGATATCGTAGTGGAAGGCATCAGGGTCTTGAATGGGGGATGGATAGGTATTATACTAGTAGTAAAGCTTAGTGAATAAGTCCCCTCTCTTTATATCGAACTTCCAGGCCGGCTATGCTCAGGATGGGTCATCCATGCCGTATGGATTACGTATTATATTAATAAGATCTGCGCGAGGTTGAAAATAGCGAGTTTATAAATAGTAGGATAATGGAAAATAAAACCACTACTAGAGAGGATGAGAGGGAAATCTTTGCAAGAGAAAGTGGGCATCGGCCTAGCAACTTTTAGCTATAGCAGCGCATCGATCCACATTGCCTGGCTTAAATCAGGTTACCCCCCACCCACTACTGCCTTTTAACCAACGGGTGGGCGTTAAACCCGCCAGGGGGCAACCCATGACTTTAGACCCCTGTGCAAGTCAGTGTTACGAGCCACGTTTGTCTGTGGTGTCTGATTGGGTGTGTGTAAGTTCTTGCCTTAGTCAGATGACTAGAAAACCCCCTCGAGAAAAGAGGGGGCCGGGAGGCATCCCAGATCATGATCTTTTGGCTCCACCCTGTATTGAACGCTATCACCCTGATCGAATTGACCGTATCGGATCCAACAAGACGCACTTCAGGCTGAACGAAGCAAGAAGGGAGAATAATAGAAGAGGGCAGACAATGATCAATAAAAATCAGCAGTTTTGCTTTATTATCTACTATATTAACCCCTTAGTCACTTAAGATACACCCCGCGTATCTGACGTAATTAAGACCGTTATAGGGTACGTCATTACTCCTATAAAAAATATAAGGTTCCCACTCCATGTACTAATACACGATAAGCCAAATAACTATTCTACCTGGTTCCTCCATTACAGTACTGATGCTAAACCGGGCTTCGGCCCCGAACTGCGATTCTTCCGATTAGATCTCTAAAATACGATGTAATATTCTTATTGGGTATGACAAGGAATGCGCGGAATGAGTGATTGGTAGTCAGCTGGGGGAGAATTTCTTGAACAGATTACACGTGGGATCGGGATGGGCCTAGCTGATTGGGTCATGTAACTGCACTTTGTAACATAGCCTGCTTCATTCAATATCTCTAGAATGAGTTGAAGCTGAAAACATACAATTTTGATGCATACCAAGGAGTAACAGTTTGATATATATATCATACGCATGTATTTTTTAGGAAGCAGCAAGTGATGATGCAGACCAATGTCGAGACTAAATGACTGTTTTGTCCTGAGTGGTTAGTACACTGGATAAATCTGGTCAATTAAAGAATATATCACAACATATGCAACTTAAGAGGAAGGCACTACTCATGACAGCCCTTGGTAGGCGTCGATACATGGAATGGAGCAGCGACTAGGCTCCAAGTCAAATAGCACTAAGGAGCAAGGCCCACGTCACGGCTTGGCAAAATGCTCGCACCACCATCGGGGCTTTGGTTCCGATCGGAGATGCAGTCAAGCCACGCTAAGCCTTTTACTTTGCTGCGTCCATCCCACCACACCCTCCCAAACCTGGGAGTCACCAAGGAACATGTCCGTGCGCACAAGCGATGCTCCAGGAGCCCAGGCAGATTCGTCTGGGCGACTTCGCTGTCGTCTCAAGGTTGAAAAGAGGCCAGTATTGGGATGTCACCCAGGCTTCGCCCTCCGGCTTTGGCCACGAGGTTCGGGGAGGCCAAATGAAACCTGAGCAGGCGCATGGGCGGGCGAGTTCGTTCTTAGTGATCACTCTCGCCCCCCCGGTCGCGCTCAGATCATTTGACGCACGCCATGACACTTGAGGTTAGTGGGCACTGGGCACATCGATAGGCTGCCGTATACCCACGAGAGAATTTGGAGACACGACTGCCATTCCCGGTCTATACCCTTGCGAGTGTGATGCAAAACGCGACTCCATTTTGCCACCATTATGATGTCGTGGTTTCGATCTACGTTAGACAAGATCTGTGGATCGAAATTTCGCTGAACATCGAGTGATGGAATATCACCTAATTGCCCGCGGAGCGCCAGAACCCTCTTCTAGTTTAAAGAATTGTCCAGACCAAAACGGCATCGAGATAACTAGTCTCCTGTGCAACCATCATTTGAGACCTTATTGAGCGATCGAGTTACCCTGGGGCAGAGCAACCAAATGTGGTGGTATATCTGCAGGACTAAAGCACGATGATTAAAGGTCAATTCTCTCTTTGACCCGTCCACTGAATCGAACCATATCACGCAACGCCCCTGGTCGAACACCAGTTTCAAGCTCCAAATTCAATTTTACCACCTTGAAGCCTTGAGGCACTAGCCTTGGAACCAGCAGCGACACGGAGTCAACAACTCTCTGCTGCTGTTTGAGACCAAAACTGACTTTCACAAGGATACTACGCTCCCGAGGGTCACCGTCATAGTCCCATCTGAACAGGTTCTCCAAACGGCCCCGGCGGGTGACTTATCATCCAAAGTAATCTGGGATACTCGTCTGCTTAGGCTGTGATATAACGCTGCCAACGTCTGCAGTGAGGACTGGAAACGGTTGTGCTGGGATACGAGCCGACGGCACCGACACAACATTATTCGTCCCCAACGAGACGCCACATTTCACGATGATACCTATAATGTTTGAACCAGATCCAACTATCCATGTCGAGTACTTTGGGTCAAGCGCAAGCCGGAGGCCCTGCTCCTTCTCGTTGTGGGCGTGGCGTCCTGGGAAGGGCTCATACTAACAGACTTATGTGGCATGCAAAACTAAAACAGATGGATAATAAAACATATAGATAATCCATGAGGAAGGTTGGGTGCAAATAAAAGCATGGCTGAAAGCGCGGGCCTGCCATCAGTATAGGCATTATCCTGAAGGCCAAGGCGAGCTCCGTTGGCGAGGCGGATTCCGCAGGGAATCGAAGGTGTAAGACGGCTACCTCCTATTGCCAAGGATGTCACTAAATACTGCGGCATCCATCAAATAAGGACGACAGGAGGCGTGTTGTGTACCCCAGGGCACCGATAACCACCAAATGTTCGATCCATAGCACGGAATGGTGGTAGTCTGGACGAGTCGAATAGCCTTGTGAACACGTTGTGACGTCGTAGTTGCATGGGCAGGGTGATTTGACACACACATAAGAAGGATTGCAACCCTGATTGCTGGTGAGGTTCGTCTTGCTCGCTCTGGCCCTACCAATTTGACTAACTGGGCACTGGTACTGTACCCCAATCCTTAAATGTGGGAGCTTGGACTTGTACATCACAAGTCAATGCGACAATCTTCCGCGAGCAGAATCTGACGCGTTACGTACAGCAAGTGCTCTCTCGAGGAAATACCTCGCCGGAAGTCAACTCTTGAACGTAATTGGCTTCCATTCCGTCAGCAGACAGCTATGGTCTAACATTCATCCAGGGAGAGAGGAGGACCCTCATATTTGAAAACATTTTGAAGATACCATGCGAACTCTCTGCATTGCCACCACGCAGCCAAGGCAATTGATTTTCAACCAGCCTGATGCTCGTTCCAAGTTGCCTGCGGAACAGAGAGTGCTGCCTGTTCCAAGTTGCCTGTGGAACAGAGAGTGCTGCCTGTTCCAAGTTGCCGTCGCATCACTGATAGTTACGGAGTGCACCACGAGGAATTAGGCGGCCACTCAATACAGCACGTCGCCCCCACCAAATTAGGTGGGCTGGAATTACTTGATGGACCAAGACAACGCCTCTGGGGAGGTCGAATGGGTGCTGGGTCCCGTATTGAAGCCTCTCCTCGTTCTAGACCCGCCTATTCCGGGTTATCTACGTCAGTGCTGCCAGTACGTGTTCAACAAAATCTAGAACTACCACTGCAGAGTTCCCCATAGAACTCTCGTCCATTTTATGCGACCTTCTTCTTAAAAAGCCCGACCTCAATACTACAGCGATTATCTCTTCAAGGAGCCCTGAATTGGGTGTGTGTATGGTTTGGAATAGGAATACTTGCGGGTGCCACATTAATTCAGGCTCCCTTCGTTTCCAGTCTCCTCTTCTCTGGCTAGCTCACAGCATTTGACTTGCTCTCTTCGAACCGCGCATGACAGACATGCATACCATGCCCCGTCCGCAGCTCCTGCCCCTCACAGCTACGACCACCGGGAGTGCAACGACCTGCGCCCATCTTTCACAACGCCGCCGGCTCAGCACGCCTGCTGTATCCTGCTTAACTGCCGTTGGGAGGCTAGGACGGCTGCTTAATGGGAGCCTCCAACTGACCAATATATTGGGAACTGGGGCCTATGGCGTCGTCTATTCAGCTGTCGATATTAATACTAAAGTTCGCTATGCGGTTAAGTGCCTAAGCAAGCTTACTGTCGATGGAACTCCACTGGAACACAGCCAGGCCGCCTACCAACAGCGGGAAATTCGGCTCCACTACCTAGCTTCCGCACACCCTAATGTTATATCTATATTCAATATTGTGGACAACCCCGACTGCGTCTATCTCATTCTTGAGTACTGTCCTGAGGGCGACCTCTTCGTAAATATCACAGAGCGCGGCCAGTACGTTAGCAATGATGAGCTGTCTAAGAAAGTTTTCCTCCAAATCCTAGATGCTGTTGAATACTGTCACAGTCTTCAAATCTACCACCGGGACCTCAAGCCGGAAAACATCCTAGTTACAAACCATGGAGATACTGTCAAGCTATGTGACTTTGGACTCGCTACTTCAGATGCGCAATCTCACGACTTCGGGTGTGGATCGAGATTTTATATGAGTCCAGGTACGTTTTATAGTCCCTATCCCCTTCCCTTGGCCCTCTTACAATGACTAACCATTTCCTTCTATCCTTTATTAGAATCTCTAGAATCCGCTACAGGCCAGCAGTACTATATGTATGCACCCAGTGATGTCTGGAGCCTTGGGGTCATCCTCGTCAACTTGACATGCGGATACAACCCTTAGGGGCTAGCCTCCATCCAGGATTCAGCCTACCGGGAGTATGGCCGATCAAAGGGCTTTCTGAAGTCGATATTGCCGTTATCTGATGATTTAAACGACATATTGCGATGCACCTTTAAGCCCACTCCTGAACACAGGGTGACGCTACCCGAGCTCCGTACCAGGGTCATGGCTTGCTCCGGGTTCACTGTGCCAGCAGTGTCCGTGATCATCCCTCCGAAGGATGTATGTCTCGCATAGGGAGCCGAGGACTCGCTACGACGAGCAACGCTCCTACCGGGTATGTTTTGATTGATTCAATACGGGCTATGCTAACCACAGTGGCATAACAGAAGCACTAGGATTCGCTCCGTTACCGACGGCGCTTCGACCGCATCGATCATGGCAAGGTCCGATGGTGCCACATCCCCATCTCCATATCCGTTCGACGAGAATGGGGTCAGGGCACGTGAAGATGAAGAGGAGAATACTAAACCGGGCGACATGAAGGAGGGAACAGGCATAGACAAGGGTCTCAACACGGCAGCGGATGTCACTTCGCCGGAGGACCACGCCATCACTACCGACAATGAAGATACTCCAGCTGGCCGAACAACCCACCAGCCAGCCCAAAGACCAAACTCCAACAAAGTGCCAGTCGTCAAGCAGCCAGAAGCAAGTGGAATACCGGTACATCGCAACGAAAGTTATGGGGAACCGAAGCACAGATACCTCCCCCAAAGAGGGAGCGAAGGATACAAAGGTTAAATCATCTTAATAGCGTGATAGTCAATCACTAGCATTTCGCCATCGGACTTACAAGCTTCGTCATAAACTGCATGCACCAAAGCCTGGGCGCCGTGCGACGCCCAGAGCATCAATCTAGCCTCACTTGGTTTGGTCCTACAACTGATAATATAACGAATCAGGCCACTCTATGTCAGCCGGCATTTGCTGACAGATTAGGTAACTACTGGTCGGCAATGCAATGGTGATGGATGCTTAGGCATTTAGCGCGTCTTGCCCGCATCTTGTGCTTCTTCCGCTTCTTCTGCCCTCCACAATGTGTCGTCTTGCTAGAGGATATTGATGCCGCCGGTGCGGCACATTCTCGTGATGCTGGTGGTGAGAATCCCCCTGAAAGGGGAAAATCCGCGGGACACGAAGTCAGTGACGCTGTAGAGGCTGCTCAATGCTATTGACGGTGTGGCGTCCCAAGAGGGTCGATTGCTCATCAAGACAACGAACCATATCGAGAAATTAGATGGCGCGCTCATCCGACCCGGGCGTTATAATTGTTGGATCAACTGCAGCCCATCTTCATTGATGTCGAACTGCTCAGATGCGATCCCCTCAAGCCGGTCAAACGCCCATACCCTCATAAGAGATCCACAGAGAGCAAAACCTAAGACGAAACGACGAGTGTCTTAAGCAGCAAGCACTTCTCTCACATACCGCCCAAGGTCAAGCCATACTTTTGAAGCGATGTCAGCAAACAGATTACTCTTCAACTCTCCAGGTACAAGAATCTGTGCCCAGTGGCACCGAGAGTCTTTGCCATCTAGTCCTAACCAGGAAGGGGTGGGCCAAAGCCTACCCTCTGACGTTAGCAACGTATGCGTAGTGCGTGATCTCAACTCCCTTGGGTACGCCTGTAGTCCCAGAGCTGTAGCTGAGGCAGCTCGTTATTAAGCGTGGATCCACTGGCTCGACCTAATCGCACCTCTCCGCTTCTGCGGTAGCGATTCCCCCCGTAACAGGATCCATACCGTTTAAATGTAGGGTCTGACTCGTTAGGTTTTATGGTCACTGCTATGAATATAGTAAACGTCTAACGGTCACGCGATATTATAACTACTTCGACAGGTACTTAGTAGAGGAAGAAGAAATTACGCTATAAAGATACTTAGGCATTATAGTCTGGTTTAGGATATGGCCTGAATTCCCAGGAATATATTAAAGGTTATAATATCATTACTATAATATGCTAGTATGATTATGCTAGTATCTTCTGGGTTAAGACACCACATTCTAAGGATAATAGTAAGTCATTATCTATAGTACTATTAACCTCCTCAAGCCCTAGTCTCACTCTTCGAAGACATACCTCAGACTAAGAGTAATAATGCAAGTACGCCCGCTAAAAAGCAGCCGTAATAATAGTAACAGCGGGCAACAATAAACACAGCCGCCAGCACCTCAAGCACATCCTCAAAACCACCATCAGCATCATCAACCCTCCAGTATTAGCAGCGGCCTCACTAAGTCAGAAACCCATAGCAACAGACAGTTACAGAGAGTAGACTAGTCAGCTAGAGCAGGTCAAGCACACATTCTAGAAGATATTAAAGCTTAACAACCATCAGACACCTGTGCAGCATTGACCACAGGCTAGGTAACCTTAGTAGCCTAAGTACTAGCTCAGACAATGCATCAGCCGGCTGAGTTACTTAAGTAGATAACGCATCCTCATTCTCGAACTAGACATACTTCCAGATTTTAACCTCACAGCTACCGCGAAGGACACCTATACACATAGTCAATAGGAGGTTATAAGCAGCATTAGAGTAGTTATAAACACTGCTATTAAAGATAGTAGTAGCATCCTTACTAATAGCAGAAGAAATAAGTGCCTTACTACTAGGGTAGTCTTTAATAAAGTCAGGCACGTTATAGATAATACTAGTAATAGCAATAAGGGCCTTTCCATTCTTAGAGTCCGCTACGAAGTCGTCCTAGTAGATAACGGGGAGCTGCTCTAGGGGAGTACTTTAGTCAAGGGTGGCATACTTCTGGTCAAGCTTCTTCTGCATTTACTAGATATGACCCTTCTCGATCTCATTCTGGCAGAACTGCTTTAAGTTATAGGCAAGGCTAAGCTACTTCTAGATCTAGATAGACTACTTAGTAAGGTTATACTAATACTATTTAATAGCATTTCTATAGTCTGAAGGAAACTTATAGTAGAAGTTATAGTATCCCTTACTAAGAGTAATAAGAATAGTAATAAGGTAGTTATAGAGCGAGTTTCAGTCATCGAAGGGCTGGTCACTAAGCCAGTAAGCAAGAGAGTTAATATAGAAAGTGGCTTACTAGACGAAGCAGATTCAGAGGATACTAACATAGATAAAACCGCTAAGCTAGTCACTCTAACCGAAACCAGTGATAATAGTAAGCAGGACAAATGCTATGAAGATGACGCACTTGAGATAGTTGTAGTACTACTAGATAACAATAGGGTCCTCGTTAAGGTTAGTAATGTCAGTTCGGCCCTAGTGCTTAGGGTTCTACTTAAAGACCATCTATCTAATATAAGAGTAGAGAAGACCTTTGCGGACAGAATAGGGGTCCTTCTTAGTATTAGTATATCAGTAGTGAGTACGGTAGCCGTAGGACTACTAACGGATAGAGCCCTTAACAGCACTAGTACTAGCAGCAGCCAGGTAGATCTTAAGGGGAGTAGTGGCCTTATAGGAAGTGTGAGCCTAAAGACGATAGTAACCTATAAAATGGTCAGAAGGTCAGTATTAACAATCAGCAGAAGGAGAGTATATTTAAATAAGGTCTCACTAGTAGTGATTCTAAGGCTAGTATTAAAGTAGAAGATAATTACTTAGATAGCAGTATAGAGGCAGAGAGGGACCCAGTAAGCAGAGATAAGGCCGATAATAGGAATAATAATAATAAGAGTAGTATTAAGCTAGTTAATATGAAGGCAGATATTAGACTAAGTTATTATAGTATTAGCAATATAAAGCTTCTTAGGATTATACTTAGTATTGCTTCAGAGCGGCTTATAGTCAGTAATACTATCTGAGAAGGCCGCGGCCTCCTTACTAGCCACCTTGCTAGCTAAAGATAACAATACTATCTTAAATAACGATTAATAAGTATTAAGACCGCTCAGAGGAGAGTCATCTATAATAAGGAACTAGTAGAACTCTTCTCCTAATATAAAACCTATAAAGATAGTATCTTATAAGTAAAGTAGGAAGAAGCTAGGATATAGACAGGTTAGGAGAACTAGAGAGAAGGAAGTAAAGGGAAGTGATAGATTGATAAGTTGCTAGTTGCTTAGAGCAGCACTAAAAGGCGTTATATTAGATCCGAACCTAGGCGAGTGTATAAATAACCAGGTAAAGGAAGGAAGAAAAAAGACAGAGAGAGGAAAGGGAAGTTAAGAGTAAGGTAATGTAAGATGGATTAGCTATATATTAAGTATATGAATAGTGTGTATTACTCTAGTATTCTTATTTTTCCTTTTTTCCTTCTTATTTTCTCTTAAACCCACTCTTTATAAACTTACCTTTAGGAATAGGATAGATAGAACACATTTTACAAGAGTTAATAAGGAGGTACTTCTAAACTTTATTAGACCTGCGCTATACTAGGCCGCTAGGTCTTTCCCACTACTATAATAAAGGGATTAGAATTAAAGTATATAGCTAATAACTGAGTTATACGTATTATGCATAAGTGGAGGTTGCGTATTAAGGGTTATTAATAGACCTATCAGTCCTATATCTTAGTGGCATTACTATATAAGAACCTGTAACAGAGTGAGTTTCCTAATTAGTAACTTTTCTTAGACCTTTAAAAGCAGTGCTGTTTATAATTACCACTATATATAAGATCGTCCCTACGATTGCAACACTTCTAAGATAAGGCACTCAGTTCTGCAGTTACTACTACTAGTAATTGCTAGTAGATCTGTATAATTGACTCAATACCTTTCCCACTGTTCTAAACTTTTCTACACGCCCTGGGCCATTTACTACAGGGTGTGCTAGCACTGCCACCCCTCTGACCAGTTACTATTTACAAGTAAAGAGCATACACTAGCTAATATACCTTTACACTTAAGTTAAGTAAATAAATACCTATTACTACTTATACATAGGGCTCTAGTGACTTCTCAGTACTAGAGCTCTTGAGCTAGAGCTTGAGCTATCTTATACTATTGCTATTAGCGAATACAGGTATTAATAATCCTCCTCCTTATTACAGCATTCTATAACAACCCTCAATGCCTTTTTAGAATTACTTCCATTTTAACGCTAATTAAGCAGTATGCAATTACAGTCTAACCCCCCTAGCTTCAGCTCTTATCTCCTAGAAAGTATCCTAGCTTAATAATACTAACCAATCTAGCATATTCTAAAAGCCAGTCTTAATACTAAATTCCAAAATCTCAGCCCTACGTACAAACCCGCACTTATATACATCTCCCTAACCCAATCTCTAGATCGACTAATGCCTCGGCCCATTTCTCTTGCTTATAATATAACGCCATAGCCTAGAGCCACTATATCAAACGTCTCATAGCGTTCTTTAGCTACTATTTCGCATGCCACCCTAGGTTTTTCCCTAACAAAACGCGCTGATCAGATACGCTAAGTCTAGCTAGGTCAGGCGCTAACAATCTCCAGATTGACTGATGCCTTAGCCCATTTCTCTTGCTTATGATATAACGCCATAGCCTAGAGCCACTATTCAAACGTCTTACAGCATTCTTTAGTTACCATTTCGCGTGCCTCTCAAGGTTCTTCCCTAATAAAACGCGCTGATTGCACGCTCTAAGCCTAGCAGGGTTAGGCGCTAGCCCCTCCGTTCTTTTTCTTTTTTTAGGTCTTAAGCTAGCCAAGTTCGTCCCGCGGCATAATGGAACCCTCCTAGAGATATGGAGAAGGTCGACTTAGAGAGGAGTGAATTCCTATTACTATTATCCGCACAGCCCTCGGACTCTATAGCATATCTCGAGGAAACGATCGTACAGTATCCCCATCAACGCTTGGTTTGGGATGAACGTCGGGGGCGCGTATCTACTCTTTAAACGGGTGCTACATACGACTAACTGACTCAAGAAAAGGGATATAACTAGCTTAACCCGCCAGGTCCATGAGCTTAAGATGCAACTCTTATAACATGCAGATTATAATTGTACTCTGATCCAGAGGTATAGTACTGGTACTCTCAAAGCTCAGCAGTATATTAAAAGCACTAAAGAAGCTAAGAAAGTAAGGGGCTTGGTATTGCTGGGCCTTTAACCCTTGACAAGCACTTAGTGCAATACGATGGGAGGTACTGATATATATAATGACAAATAGGAGAACAGGATAATAGGAAAGATATATAATGAGTTTATTAATACTGCTATGCTTTGGGGTGCCAGATTTAAGGGTACTGGAGGATCTGGAATGAGTTAGACGTCAGTTAGTGCGCTCTAGGCATTTCCTTATAGTCTGAGTAAGCCTTATTAAGCAATCGGTTTTATATTAATATAATGATAAGAGGCTATCTCTGCTCTTATTATCGAATGTTAGCTCTACTCTAGTAGGAATTATATCTCTACGAGTAGCATCACCCTTTCTCTATTTATAAAGCCAAGCTCCCTATACTATAGACTATATTACTATTATCTATTTACTATCGATTATATTTATAAGAGTCATTACTCGCAATAAATAGGTTTTAAGTCCTAGCATCACCTACATTATTCAGTCCTTCTTTCTTAGCCTAACCTTATTATATAAGCATTTCTTACGAAATGCTCAGTCGCTTAGACGCCAGATCTGAGACGGCTTCTGTTTCTATCGGTCATCTCGTTCATCTCGGGCATACGAGGTCGGGTGCAGGGAATCGTTCGCTTTATAGCTTAATAAAGATTCCTATCTATATCTTAAGCTTATTTAATTAGCTCTATTAAGTAAATTAATAGATTTAAGTATATAAATATAATATCATCTTGCAATTTATAGGAGTTAGAAATATAGGTAGTAATACCACACTCTAACACTATAGGGCTAATTATAATTAATATACTTATATTAGTTAATAACTTTCTATCTGACTGTCGCCCCTACTAGTATTATCTCTTTATATATTAAGTCTTAATAGAACCCGCATTTTTCAGCGTAATGCGAGGTAAGTCGGCCGTTAATGGTTCCTAACAAATTAGGTTGGCCTATTTAATAGAAATAACCTTAAGACATGACTGATATAAAATCTTCTTTTAAGCATTATTGCCAATAGCTGAGGATAGGCTCCTCAGCTAAGGCTACTATCTGCGCATCGCTAATAGCACAATCATCTATCTAGAAGTATGCCTTTATACAGACATCTATATTCTTCCTACACCTAGTAGTACCCTTTAGTATATTCTATTCACTAGTTAACTCACTAGTCAACCTTCTGATCCGTATTCTCTACATACTCAAAATATAGCTCGTTCTTAAGACAGTATTCTACTATACTATCTATCTCCTATACAATGCCTACCTCCAGAGGGTCATGACTTATCCTATAACTGCGTCTCACAAAGATCGCCAGAAGCTGTTCTAGCACTACTATAGAAACATCCCAGATCCGGACCAGTACTTACAGAAATGGTTCCAAAATGCGCCACCTACGGAGATCAAGCGTAAAAACGTCAAGGACTTCTTCTAATAGGCGTTCTTAAACACTAGAGATTCTGACCCAGCATATGACGAAGAGCTGGAGGAGTATGCTAAAGAGATAGAGAAGCTGTTAGGGAGGAAGCTAAAACCTGAGTATAGTAACGCTCAGTGCTTTAAATTAATGCTTAATAAGGTTAAGATATTATACTATAGTTTGACTTAGTATCTAGTAAGTTTCTAAAGTAAGATACATATAGGCTTATCCTTTAGTAATAAGAGTTAGGTTCCTAACTTTATATTATAGTATGTATTTATTATTAATACTATAGTATCTACCTATATATACTATTACTCCTCTAACTTTTACTATATATTATTTCTCGCTATTTTTCCTTTGCATTCTCTTACTCTCTTATCTGCGTATCCCTCCCCTGCGAAAACCCTTACGTACTAGTACTAGCTGCATATATCTATAATGAAACTCCCTATTCTGTTTATCCATAGTATTAGCATTGGACTCTACTTATATATTAATTTCTTAGGCGATCTTAGTACTGCGGATGCTAAGGATCCGTCGGACGGACAGGTGGGGATTATTACTATAGAGATCATGCCTATAAGCTCTAGGATTATAACTAAGGTACTATTAAAAGATAAGATGTATGAGGAGATTAATTGTATATTAAAGGCATATAGGTGGAGTAGGATTGTCCTTATATTACACTTGTGAGTACCCCTCTCCCTTTCTCTCTATTTATGTCTAATCATTATCCTATACTAATTTCTGCCTTATGAAGGTATAGAAGCATAGTTACTGCGCATCTCCTTCACACTCTACAGATTGTATAGAAGATTGGACCGATTGTGTTTATTGATCCAGTGTCTTTCCTGCTACATCTCCCTGATGTAGCGTACAACTTTGTAAAGTTTTCTTTGCATCCTTGTTCGCAATCCTAACTAACCTCCTTAACACTAAGATCTGTCGGAAGCCAGCCTAGGCTAATGAATATCTGCTCTCTTACTTCGGCTCTAAGGATATGGGTGTCTTATATATATTATTTCGCCGCTTCTTCTAGGCTAATAACGTCTTATAGAATGAAGACATCTAGGGGTATTACGTGATTATTATGCTAGCTAGTAGTAATATAGTAATTAATATAAAAGCAATTAGGGCGTACTTAATAGGCGCAGATGATTGGATATTAGAACCTAATTACTAAGAATATAGAATATAGAAGGGTGATGGGCTAGATGTTATATGGTTTTAAGATTTGGATTACGGATAAGTTTTTAATACGAGTAGTAGGAGAGGGAGGTTGGTGGATATTGTTAGGAGGTTCTGTGTTAAAGGATAACTGCCTATTAGTACTAGGGGCCCGATAAGAGATATTCACGTCACTAACTTACAACACGGGGTGGGCTTAATGAAGTGGATAGCATATGAGATAGGATGTAAAAAACGGTATGAAATGATAACTAGAAATAATATAGATCGCGCCTTGCTAGCCAGTAACCTTCATCTGCCCTGAAGGACTAGAGTCAAGTGTATTAACGTTTGAAGAGGGAATGTATTTATATTTCGCCGGGTGCTTCTGAGAAATGCTTTTAGCTGACCTTCTTGAAACAAAGTGCCTTGTTCCTGTCGAACCATTCCGTAAGAGAGACCCACACATGATTCTGTAAGCCCAACTTGGCTTGCTGACAGCACTGCTTCTAAGAGAAGCTTGTCTTTTCGTCCACTTCTTGCCAATGTTCAAATGTGTCTCAGACTGTACCAAACCTCAATATTATCGAATAGCTACTGTACAGTACATTGAGTAACAACAGTGTAATTCTAAGGAATCCGTGGTCGCCCCCATCGCGCCTAGTTCAGCGTAATGGTACCGCGACTCCGAGTCAAAAGGTAATGAGGCTATTACCTGTTGCATCTGGCGAAGAATGGCGCATTGAGATGTGCGTGGAAGCTCTTGATTTCTAGCTAGAATGGGGTTCTAGAAAGCCTCTATATATCTATATGGTCTTGTCATTGTAGAGACCGTGATGAAGTCCTAGCTGATCTTGAAGTCCTAGCTGAATAGGAAAAAGCAAGCATTCCGTATTTCATCGGATGTTCTATATCCTGACGGATGTTTCAGACTGCTGACAGATAGATGTAACATTACCGCTGGCGAAGCCATTGATGTTTCTCTGAACCTGCTCGATGAAGCCAGCAAGGCTTTTTAAAATCCACACAACAAGCTCGACTAAGACAATGATAGAGCTTGCTGATCTAGTTGACAATGTTAACTGAACACTCGTCTGAATAACAATTAAGAGGCCATTCACTTACGCCTCGGCGAGTTTACGTGCTGGTTAAGACTGGACATTGAATGTGCGATGGCAAAGGAAGCACTCGTACACCTGCCCGTTCCAAGATCTTTCATCTACTTCACGTTTAAAAGACCTGATCCATTCCAAGAGGTTCTTAGAGATCAGCCCATGTGGGTCTTTTGGAACTAAAAATGAAGGGTAGCCCATCAATCATTATCAGCAACTCTTGACGCCAAAGGGCCCTGGTTGCCTAAACGAGGAAGAAGCAGAGAGGGAAATGCACAGCAACGAATACAACATACTTTTCTTTCCTTCCCACGACGATTACCTGGGCCGAGAAACTAGACACCAGTCCGCGGCGGGCACTGCTGATCATAGCATGACTGCTGACAGCGGTAGCTCGACCATCTCTCGTCTTAACACTGAGCCTATGGCATTCTCAACTATACCCTTGATAACTGAGTGTAGCTACGGCGTTTCTTCTGACACTGGTTCACGACGTGGACGAAAAGCTAGTAGGTTGAAGAAAATAGGCACTATGCTTGGTTGGAAGTGAATGCAATTCGACCGAAGTTCACACACTTCCGCGTCCGCTGCTAATAAATACGGCAGATATCATATCTTACAAGGGTTACCGATCCCCCCACAGCAACGTTCCTTCTGCCACCACTGCCGAGCTGATGCCTTACGAGACGAGGAGTGCTACATCGGCAAAACGTCACTTGATGAACCGCACCCAGGCCGTCGGCTTTCGCTTCCCACAGATACGGGGAAGGCGCCTGCACCAATTGTGATAGAAAGCGGCCTAGGGGACCGACAATGCAAAGGAATGGATGGTGCGGCCACATATCCATTTACGTCTTGTGCGTAAATGGGTTCAGTCATTAACAAAACCCACGAGTACCCCGCAATCAGAGGCTTTGATGTGCTACCTCATCCCAAATGACAACGAGGAGCAGGAGCGCGAGGACATGAAACACGCTCTCGTGCTGCATCTCTGCGGAGGCAAGCTGCATCTGGCGCCGTTGGATCATCCTCAGAATATCCTCGACGTCGGCACTGGCACGGGCATCTGGGCTATCGACAGTGAGACTACACTTGATGCGAGCCCCCAAGTTTATATAAGATATTGAATTTCGTGACTAATATTGGCGCTCCTCGAATTGAATGCAGTAGGCGACGAGTACCCCTCTGCGGAAATCACTGGCATCGACCTCAGCCCGATCCAACCGTCATGGGTGCCTCCCAATGTCAAGTTCATCGTCGACAACGCCGAGACGGAATGGGTATACCCTCCAAACTCGCTCGACTGCATCCACCTGCGTCACATGGCTCTGACTATAAAGGATATGCCGCGCCTCTTGGAGCAAGCATACAAGGCCCTGAAACCTGGGGGTTGGATCGAGCTGCAGGACTTCCTGTACATCACACACAGCGACGATAGCTCCAAGCCCGACGACTACAAGTACGACGAGTTCGTCAGGCTGCTGCGCGAGGGCTTTCTGAAGTTCGGCTTCGACCTGCACGGGCAGCAGAAGAACGAGGGCATGGTCAAGGACGTCGGCTTCGTCAACGTCGACAGCAAGATGTACAAGGTGCCCATCGGCACGTGGCCCAAGAACAAGGGGCTCAAGAAGGCGGGGCTGTACAACCAGGCCATCATTCTCGACTTCTTCTCAGCTGTCATGGCCCCCTTCACCCGCGGCCTTGGATGGTCCACCGAGCAGGTCAAGGTCTTCCTGATCGACGTCAGGAAGTCCATCCATAACACCAACATACACGCGTATTACACCCTTCACATGGTCATTGGACAAAAGCCGTTGGATGCGGCTTAGGTGTTTTCTGCGAAGCGGCGCAACTCTGGAGACGGAATCTATGACCACATCCTAAGAAGTTACGGTTCACGACCCTAAGTTTGGAAATCTCTCTTTTATGGTGGTTAAGGATAGCATTGAAGCACCCAAGTAAGCTATTATGACGTTCACCGTTTTACCCTAGTTAAACTTATGGATGTACACCGGAGACAATCTCCGCCTGAGTTTATTGGAGATTGTGACGATTTCGCCTGTGTTATCTCTAGATAGGCAATAGAAGCCGATGCTGCAACAAGTAATCTATCGTACACGATACATGATGCGAGGGTGTAGACATTGTGGTGCAGACAAACTGTGGCCGTAGTCTTATGGCGGGTCGGTAGGTGGCGTTGGCGCACTCATGGAAATTGAGTGATAGCTCATCTGCGGAGGTATCGGAGTCGTAGAGTGAGGGCACTGCGCGAGAACCTAGATTTGTAGTCGTTTTTTGGCCGGTTGCTTCGATCGTGAGTGGAAGCGGGACGGACACAAAGGGAGAGGTAAAGGTAGGACAAAGGCCGCCTCAAGATGGGGCCTGGAGATGGGCGCGCTCTGCGTCCAAACCCTTATTCCAGCTTTTAGTAAACTGGTGCATCCCTGTAATCCGTTCCTTCCACCATCCCAAGTCACTATTGGATGCACGGGCCACTAACCAAGTCGCTGAGCTAGTGGCCCGTGCATCCCGTCAAGACGCACCAAGGCCTGCAAAACATCTGGACGAGGGATGTGAGCGACAAGAAAAATAAAATTAAGGGGAAGGTGCTGCTCTCTTTCAACGCATTGTCGCTCTCTCTCTGCTTCGTCGGCGCGTTGCTCGACCTGTCGCAGGAGCCTTTCAAGTTCTTCTACACTCCTTGGCTGCACTATCGGATATCGCAGTAGATGCTTGGTGGATGGAAAACGGGTTGATTCGACATTCAAAACATATCAAGACCAAACGTCACGCTCCAGAATTGCGTTGCGGGGGCGACCGCCATTCCAACGGGAATACCTCGGATACCTGTTGCTCAACAAGTCGGGACGGGGGCCATCCCCCTCGGTAGACCAGCTAATCGGACGTAGCTGCAGAGCTCAGTTGATTGAGACTTTTGGAGCAATGGAGTGCTTGAAGCTGGAAGGCAGAGGGTTTCCCCCGGGCGTCTGTTGGCGAATTATGGAGGTGGTGCTGATCCTGGGGCGGCCACGACGCGACAGTGGCCGTTTTCGGCTCCCGAAGGATCCAACGGCTATTTTAAGACTCAAATGATCCTTGTTTAATGACACCCTGTACCCCCTCTTATGGCGGCAGATCAGTGGTCACCGAAGATTCTAGAAACTTAACAGCTTGAGAGATACCTTCAGCTTCCTCTCTACAAATCTCCGCCCAATCGCTCGCCCGCAATGGAGCCTGCTGGACTCGCCGTCGGGGTCGTGCAACTTCCTCATCGCCTCCTTCACGTCCGCGAGCTCCGCCGCCGCCGCCGCGGCGCGGTCTGCCCGCACCGCCTCCTCGCTGTCCGACGCGAGCTCGGGCTTCCAGTGGCCGATGCCCTTCTTCTGCTTCGCGAGCGGGTCCTGCTTGTGGCGATCGTAGTCCGTTTCTGCTGTGAGGGGTTCTTTCAGCGCAGCATTCAAATCAACCAACCCAACTTCGGCCTAATACTTGGTTGCGTTGCTTCATGGAAATTCTATCGTTGGTTGGTTGGTCAACCAACCAACTAAGTTGTTTGCGAAAATGCTCCTTTTTAAGTTCGAGGGCCAGCAGACTTCGACTGAAGGAAAAAGACTAACCCTATGGCTTCCAACTATATTGGTCGATATCAGTATTATCGAGGTTGTTGGACACCCAGCCCTATTACACTAAAATCAACTGTTTGTGGTGTACCATGCAGTACCCACCTACCGTACAGCAAAAAAAAAAATTCCCCATACAAAACACTCATTTTCACTTACACAGTGCTTGCCCAAACTTGAAGCTATTGGCATAGGATAATTTCGGTTTTATTGAGGATTTCATGACGTTTGATATTATCGCATTAATTTTTCGATCACGTATGCGGTATGGTCGCATGGCACTAATGTAAAATTTCTGCAGATGCCTCCCCCATGAACCCGCCTCGTCGAAGCTTTATCGAATCTTTATCTACGCCAGCCTTCCATAATTGCCTTGAAAATGCCTCAGCTATCTTATACGGAGCATGAAGTTATAGAGGCTATACTGGATGTCACAGATAACGGCCCCTCACAGCACCAGGCCGCCCAGAGTCGTGGCATCCCTCAGACGACTCTTTCAGACCGATTATGAGGTCTACCGTCTAAGTCTGAGGTCACCCAGCCTACTCAGCTGTATATCCAAGTCCCAGGAGGCCAGATTAGTCACCTGAATACTTCGACAAGCGGCCTTGGGCGATGCTCCTTCTCAAAGTCAAGTTCGCGCCACCGTCGCTGCCCTCTTTCAGCCAACAAGGCCGGGAAAGGGCTACCAGTGTACACTGGATAGGCTGGTTCATGAAACGTCACCCAGCCCATTAAGATGAAGATAGGGAAACCCCCGGAGGCCTCGAGATTCACTTTCTTTTACACCAATGGCCGTCAATTGGTAGTATGATATCCGGGAGAGCGAGTATGGCTGGATTAAGTCGGGGACCACAGTTAATGTTGATGAGGGTGGTATCATGGCTAGATTTGGTGAGTAATTGACGTTTTTGATGCTATAGTTAATTAATTCATTTGAATCTAGGCTTGTATTCTCTAGTTATTGGGAGTAGCGACCGCAAGAAGAGGGCGTCTATCAGAGGTCCTCAGTCCCGCGCTTGGACTAACTTTATCGGGGCTGTCACTGCAGACGACCGCCCTCTGAAACAAGGGATCATTTTCAAAGGCAAAAGAGCTTCAGCAGCAGTGGTGTATCAGGAAGTTCGAGAAGATAGCCGACTGGCAGTATGTCATTTCTAACAACGGCTAGACAGACAACCATATGGCAGTTGAGTGGCTCCAACAGATCTATCTACCTTCAACCCAGCCAGAAGATGAGTCTGGCGCCAGCCTTATTATACTAGACGGCCACAGAAGTCATGTATGCGGAAGTACCTAGCTGGTCGGGATCATGAATGTCACTTATCCAAAAACCAGGAGAAATGGATGGCTACCTGCTTTTTGAACAACATATATCTTTGTTTCCTGCCGTCTCGTTGCTCTCATGGTCTCCAAACGCTTGACAATGGCTCTCTCAAGGCCTCCAAGACGATTTGAAGTCCAGGAATCCCAAACAGCCTCGCTGAGTGCAAGGATAGCCAAGGGTCGGAACCACTACATCCACTCCACTTTTGGGCCAAGTAGAGTGGATGGACCATTTTTAGGCAATTACAAAGTGGATGTAGCACACTTTCGACCGGAGTGGAATGGATGTACACACGTGGATTTATAAGTGGATTTATAAGTGGATTTATAGTGGATCTTTGAGGCTCTTCACAACCTCGTCGGTGCCTATTCAGCCTCACTTTCAGACGTTGACACTAACTCTTCAGCCTGTTGCGGCTGTGATGACTCGTCAACCTCGCTGGCGCTGTACTCGCCCTCCAATAGCCATTTCGACTCAGCAAGCGCCAGCTCGTCGTCGCCTAGAGTCCCACAACCGCCATCCAGCTTACTTTCGAGGTGTGACTTAAGCAATGGATCCAGGTCCTTGATAACCCCAGCACGGTACCAAGAGCGTAAGACATGACAAATGGCGATAATCTCAGCATCTAGGTTCGTATGCAACCCGGAGACCATCTTGCCAGCAGCTGAAAATAACCTCTCACACTCGGCTGACATCGGCTGGATCGTCAGGAAGTCCAATACCATCCTGGATAACCGAGGATATCTGCCTTGCTTAGTGATCCAGTAACCAATTGGATCACGAACGTCGCCGTCGCTGGCCTCACGATCCGTCTGCCACGCTTGGTACTCGTCACCAACAATAATTGCTGCGTATGCTGGTTTTGAGTTTGGCAGACGACTGTTCTTCTCGAAGGGGTTGAAAAACCGAGGTCTTTTTGCCGGTGGCTCGTCGTCCCCTCTGCTGCTGCTGGTTCTAACCTCGAGATGAGCGTAATCGGACAGCCAGACGTCGGCAACCATCTCTTTTGCCTTTTCAACCCAGCTAGGCTTATGAGCCCACGTTTCATCAAACCAGTCCCAACGATAAGCTGGATGGAGCGCCATAGCCGTATAGTAGATGGGCGTCTCATCCAGCCGCTGATAATATTCATCCAGCTTATCCCAAGCAAGGTTGATTCCGATGCGGAAGTGCTCTGGATCAGGAAAATCAGCAGCAAGCTGCTTATATTCTTCCAGTGTGTTAAGCAGCAACTCATAGCCAAGCACTACGTCCCAGATATTGCCATAGGAGCCAGTCTAGCCTTGCTTACGCCTGTGGATGTGTCCATTACCCTCAAGCGTCTTTACTACGGTCTTAAAAACAGTCAGAATAGCCTCCAAATGGTAAAGAACCTCCCAGTCTTTGTCCGTTAGCTGATTCTCGTCTCGGAGGATGCGTGGTTTTTTCGCCAACTTGGCTTGTGTCACTTAGCCAGTCTTTTTAGACCGATTTTCGTCCTCCTACTGCGCCTTATACTTGATCAGTAGGAGTTCGATAGAGGTTTTTAACCGTAGAGCCCTGCGGATCATGTAGAGTTGTGATAGCCAATGCGTGTTGTTGTCGATAATTAGCTTGAGTGGTTTCTTCGATCGGAGTTTAAGGGTGGTGGCGCGATTAATTTCGTCCTGTTAGATATACTGAGTTAATATGAGACGAATAGGATTTAGTTAAACTGCTTACTCTCTGGACCTCCTTGAACAAGTAAATCAGCCGGTGGCTAATACGGACATCAACTACGATATTATGTAACTTGCCAACTGGTCCTTTTTTGCGCCATTGAGCGTATTCAGTATCAGATAACGCTTCTGCGCCTGACAATTGCTTCTCGAACGCGTCGGCGTTTTTGCCAAATAAGAGCGCCTTGGCTAATAAGTTAATTGTATGGCCAATACAACATCCTCGGCGCTATCAGCCATCGAACCCAAGTTCAGCACCAATAACCTCCATAGTAGTATCGTTGTTTTCTGCATTGTCAAGCGTGAAATAGCTAACCTTCTCTGGACCCACGCCAAGAGTATGTAGGACGTCGAGAACCTCCCCACCGATCGTTAAGCCAAAGTGACGATAAGCCTCTAGAACTCCAATCATGATTTTACATAGCCGATTCTTCTCATCTCTGAAAAAACAAGCAATGCCATAGAGGGCAAGCTTATTTCGAGACGTCCAGCCATCAAATGAAATATGAAGGGCTCCAGGGGAGTTCCTCAGCACCTCGATAACCGTCTGCTTGTGGCGGTTATACTCTTGAATGATCTTATATCGGACAGCCGTGGCAGTCAAATTGGCGTGTTAGATGGAAACGGAGGGATTCAAATAGTCGAAGATTTCGCGGAGGATGGGGTTATTGGCGAAGGAAAAGGACTGGTTGCTACTGACGATTAACTTGACTAGCATACGCTGAAAGTGTTGCTTATTAAAGCGTGAGATGAAGCTATTCGCGATATTCTGTTCCGCAGGCTTGTTGACGTCCAGTTTCAAAACAGAGGCAATAGTCAGCTGGTTCGATTTCAGTGCGCCTTCGGATTTGAGCTGTGCTGTGCTCTTTTTCTCTCCCTCTGGTGCTGGTGTTTTGTGCTCATGCTATAGATGATTTGCCGCGTTCTGGAGACCTGAAGAGGTAAAACTCGCGATAATGGGACGATTTCTGAGGATACAGTCCTTGCAAGCCCATTTGCGTAAGCCATGACGTTGAATATCATAGCCAAAGTCCCACAGCCAAGAGCTAGTATCACGAGCGCGTTCTGACCAATTCCAGCCTCTGAAATGGCGAAAAAGACGGTCTTCGAGCTGCTGCTGTTGGCCTGGTTGGCCTGGCTGGTTGGCTGACATCAATTTTTTTTTAGGGCAAAAACAAAGCAGGAAATCTGTAGAAAACGCGCTCAATAGGGGTAGTTTCTCGTCGAATGTTATTAGATTAGCTGTAGGGGTGATCGACCTCGGCTAACTCGGGTCCAGGTACCTCGATTTAATAGGCAGTCATATACAAAAATAAGTACTATGAACCATATAGGGTCAGGGAATATCCCACTGTACCTAAATCCACCTAAATCCACTCCATTACATCCACTTTCGTGTCCAAGTGTAGTGGATTATTACGTAATCTGAGCGCCGACAAGTGGATGTAATAGAGATGGGCCACTTATATGTGGTCCACGTGGATTTACAGTGTAGTGGGTTCGAGCCTTGAGGATAGCCAGTTTGGAGGAGGAAGTTGGCCGGTTGAGAATAGGCAAGAAGAGAAAGGCTATGCCTGATCCCAAGAAGAAGTTCATGACACTAGCCGAGGCTCTAGCGGCTTGTGAAACTATTTCAGAGCCAATTCAGGCAACCGAAGAGACAGGGACTGTTGAGGATGTGATTAAGATGGGGGGCAGCAGGAAGATGGGAGTTCAAATTCGGAGGCGGAATTGTTACCCGTCGTACACAGCCCCACAGGCCGTGAAGTTAAAAGACCGAGAAAATATGAAAGTTCATTCAATTATAAACTGAATTCTGGAAATTCTTTTATTTTATTATTTTTGGTGATTTTTCCCCATGGGGTTGAAAAATTGCATTTTGTATGGGGAATTTTTTTTTTTTTTTTTTTTTTTTTTTTGCTGTACGGTAGGTGGGTACGTACGGCAGGTGGGTACTGCATGGTAAAACGGTGGACCAGGTTTTTGTGACCAACCTCGGAGAGGTTGGCATGCTTGCAAGCCCCACAATGCCAACGGGTAGTCAAACGTTTTTAGTCAAACGCCTAGTTTTAGTCAAATGTTCAGTCCACTTCTGTTCAGTCCACTTCTGTCCTTCTGTCCACTTCTCTCCACTGTGACGTGGATCATCACCACTGTGAGATGAATTCTTATCGCTGTAAGATAGATAGATGGGCGCTAGACTAATGGTTGCTGCTAACTATTGTAGCCTGTGCAAGCCCCCCTGGTCTAACAACTCGCTAACAGCGGCAACCAGGAAAAACTTACGCTACCCAAGGGTAGCCAGCTAAGCAAGAAAAGACAGAAACTGTCAAGACGGCAGGGCCACAGTTGCTCTAGTTAGCCGAAACGAGGCTGGCGGTCTCGAGCATGTTTGAGGGTGAAATGATTACGAACCGAGTTGGGTTTTGTTAGTTAAGCAGCAAGGCCATGATGAAATTGCAGAAAGAGGAAAGTCTGACTCGAACCCCCTCTGAAATCTAGTCCACAACGACGTGAGTCATCACCGACAAGGAGCCAGCTGTAACCCTTGACACTGGCCCACTCCCATCTTTCCCGAGCATCCGTTAAGTCCGACAGACGTCGTATCGTTGCTTTTACCCTGATCAAGACTCGGATACAAATACGCCTAGAGTAGCACGTGAGATGAGAACAGTACAGTTCTCTAGCTGCTTCATCCTCCACCATGTCTGGCGCTGAAGTCTATGTTGTGTCTAAGCACGACCATACCAAGCATGCAGCCACTACTTCCCCCCCCTCGACCTTCCGCTCCTCTCACCGTCATCCGTCCGTATACGCACCAGACTCATCACTCTGACAAAAAACAACCTGGCATACGCCGTCCGGGGTGGTGTTCTTAGATGGTGGCACGCCTTTCCAGTTCCCGCATCCCTTACGCCGCCCTACAACAATGCCGATGACTGGTGTATCGTTCCCGCGTGGGGCATTGCTGAGGTGATCGAGTCCAATGTCGACGATATCTCAAAGGGTTCTAGGCTTTACTGGCTTATACCCTTAAGTTCCTATCAGCATGACCTGACACTCGTCAGAACCGAGACTGCTGGCCATTTTAGGGAGATCAGCGAGCACAGGAAGCCGTTGATGAATCTATATAATAGGTTCATCCTTATCGACGAGGTGTTGAAGCCAAGAGTCGATGATTGGTTTGTAGCGGCGTTCACTGGTTTCGGGTCAGGGCATCTCCTGAATAGGTTCGTCTTACTATTCGATCCTCATTTCAAGCCTATTCACCCGTTGGGCCGTGAAGCGGGCAAGTGGGATAGGGAAGATGCCGACTTGACGTCGACTGTCGTGGTCGGCCTCTCAACCTCCAGCAAGACCGGCCGAATGTTTTCTTGGTCTCTGACACAGGACCGAGACCCCCAAAACCTCCCTCTTGGATACCTCCAGCTTTCCACGGCCTCAGAGGCATCAATAATGGGTGGGCAAAGTGCATTCCCAATCAAGTCTATGTCCTATAGCGACCTGGCTTCGAGCGAGGCACCTAACTGGCTCGCGGCACTACAGCCAACTCGAGTTCTCCTTGTCGACTTTGGTGCCAGAGATGGGATTATCGAACGCTTCCTCGGTTCGGTGTCGCCTGTGCTCCCCAAGACTACGAGCTTCACCATTCTCGCGCTGGCCACCAAGCGGGAAATCATCCAGAATCCTGATCCGGTGGCCAAGGAACATCTGGTGAAGCGACAAAGCCTGGATGTGATCCAGGTAAACCACAGTGGGATCCAGGATAGCGCCATCGAGGACGTCGGGGTTGCGTCAGTATACGAGGACTGGAAAGCTGGTTTTGATCGTTGGGTTGAGGCCGACGGCGCCAAAACTCTGGAGCTTGCGAAGGGCTCTGGGATCGGAGGCGAGAATGGGGTTGAGAAGAGTTGGGAGGATCTGGTGTGTGGCAGGATTTCGTTTCAGAAGGCATTGATCTTCCACATTTAGGTCGCATTAAGCGAGTTTCTGCTCCATACTGCATATCTGACAGAGAATGTTTTAAGTTATCTATCTTACGCCAATTTCCAGAATTAATGCGGATCTCGTAGGGTAACTGTGTCGTTATGCCCCTCTAGTTCTGCCAACAGCTTGTATACACAGGACCTCAAACACCAGGTCTTTCTTTCTTTCTTCCCAACTCTCGGATCACTCAACGCCCAATGTGCCCTCCAAGCCGATGGCGTAAGCTTCGTTCCGAAAGGCGTTTGGCGGGCCCGTAGGGACCGGTCTCCTGTTCCGAAAGGAGGTTCTTCCTTCCGTGCCCTCCTCGACGCTCAAAATTAAGCTCGGATGCCTTGAGGAACGAAAGGTTCTTTCTTCCGCCCCCTCTATGGCAGGCTATAGAGGTGACTGTTGCAAAACCCCAAAATCCACCGCGCAAGTGTCGAAATAGGCTAGCGGCATTGACATCCCGCCCCGCAGTACATTGCTCCATGTGCCTCAGCGTTGCTGCGCAGGATGCGCATCCTTCGCTCTGCTCGTCTTGGTACAGCTGCTGTCCGGATTTCATGACCATGGTAAACGAGAACTGTTTGGTGGGAGGGAAAAAATAAAATAAAAAGGTGTCTTAATCGAATCCGCCTGGAAAATATCAATCACTTTGTTAAGACTGGGCTTGGAGTATTGCGTTATGCGTATTAATGTGCTAGCCAGCTATATGTAGACTGCTGGCCTCTAAAACATTGCTGCTGCAAGCGGAGGCGTATGGTGGCACATTAGGCACGGTCCGCTAACAGTCGAAAACCTAAAATCGCAAATTTTCATCGCCTTTGAATATAGTGCTGCAGCCCCTATAGCCCGCTATAAGATACAGGGCTCTAGCTACTATAACTCACTATAACCTGTAATTTTTCCAGTAGGCTATAGTGGCTCCAGCTTCTAGCTTTATTACAAGCTATATCTATACCAGCGAGCCTCTTATTAGATGTAGAGCTGTAGCTACTATAGCCCTCTGTATTAAAGAAGGCTGTAGCTAATATAGCCCTGTGCGAAAGGCAGGGCTGCGGCTACTATAGCCCGTTACGTGGCCCGTTGCACGAAAGAGGGCTGCGGCTACTGGAGCTCAGTGCGAAAGTAAGGGCTGCAGCTGCTAGAGCTCGCTATATTATAGTGAGTTATAGTGGGCGAGGTGCAGTCACTCTAACTCGCTGCAAAATATAGGGCTATGACCACTATAGCCCGCTATAAAACATGCAGGTTATAGTAAGCTATAGTGGCTGCAGCCCTATATTCAATTTTCTAGAAACTTTGCGGTTTTGGGTTTTCGACCGTTAGCGGGTCATGCCTAATGTGCCACTATAAAGGCGGACTCTCAGGGAAGATCAACGCGCGGGCTTGCTGCTAGTCCACAGTACATTTCTATGCCGACCCGAAGTATTCGGATGGCCAGGGGGCGGGGCGCCTAGACCCAAAAGGGAGTTTTGGAACAGTCCCCCCCTATCGCCCACCGTACCCCTCAATAATGTCAATATTGCCAAAATCTCATGGCTAAGCAAAAAGGAATCGGGAAAAGCGTACGGATCGATGGTGGTGTACGTCACGAAGGGGAACGACGCGATGCGGCTCGTGGACGGACACTACTTTGACCTAGCCGGGGAATCAGCGTGCACAAACGTTTTTGAGCCACGCAAGGGACCAGTACAGTGTTACAACTGCCAAGAGATTGGCCATAAGTCGTTCCGGTGCAAGAACCCTCAGATTTGCGGACGATGCGCGGGACCGGGGCATCATCACAGGGGGTGCCAGGCGGTGGAACCGAAGTGCGTGCTGTGCGGCGGACCACACGAATCGTTCAGCAGGAACTGCCGTGTGCGGAACGCGCGCAGCGATGTGTAAGACCTTCCGCATCCTACAGCTCAATGTACGAAAGCGAGAACCGGTACAACAAAGTTTGATGAACGACGCAGACCTCAAGGACTACGGAGTGCTGGCGGTCTCTGAACCGTACGCAAAAAAGATCGACGGCAAGGTGGTAACGAGCCCTGCGGGGCACAGCAACTGGACGAGGATGATACCGACGCACACGCACGATGCGCCCTGGCCGATCCGAAGCATGCTCTGGGTACGAAGCGACATCGAGGCGGAGCAGGTGCCGATACCATCAGCAGATCTCACGGCAGCGGTGCTTCGACTGCCACAGAGACACATCCTAATGGTGTCAGTGTACGTGAATGGGAAGAGCACAGAGGCGCTAATATCTACAGTCAGAGTGCTGCATGGCCTGATCCAGCGATTCCGTAATGGCACCGGCACGCGTACGGACGTAGTGCTGGCTGGAGACTTCAACCGCCATGACCTACTCTGGACCGGAGACGAGGTGTCAGCAAGAAGACAAGGCGAAGCCGAGCCAATCATCGATCTGATGAACGAGCACGGCCTCTGCAGCCTCCTTCCGAGGGGCACGAAGACGTGGCAAGGCCCGGACAAAGAGAGCACCATCGATTTGGTGCTCGCAACGTCGGAACTGGCAGATGAGATGGTGAAGTGTTCCCTTCATCCGACCGACCACGGGTCAGACCATAGAGCGATCCAGACGACGTTTAACATCGCAATGCCCGAGAGGACCACGACGCAAAGATTGTTGTTCAAGAACGCTCCTTGGACTCTTATAAGAACCAGAGTGGAAGATAAACTCCGGCCGCTCCCCTGGGCTGTAGACGTGCAGACGCAGACGGACCAGCTGATGCGAGTCGTCCTAGAGGCAATCCACGACCTGACGCCTCGAGCGCAACCTCCACCGTATGCGAAACGCTGGTGGACAAAGGACCTAACACAACTGCGGCGGGCATACACGTTCTGGCGGAACCAAGCGAGGGCGCAACGGCGAGCGGGTCAAGCGCGACCAGACCTGGAGCGACGAGCCAAGGAAGCAGCCAAGGAGTACCACGACGCCATACGGAGCCAGAAGAAAGCACATTGGGACGACTTCCTGGCCGAAGACGTCAACATCTGGAAAGCGGCCAAGTATCTCGAACCTAGCAAGGACGCCTTGGGCGACAAGGTGCCACCCTTGAAGAGAGGAAATGGATCTATGACCAAGGACAAGGCAGAACAAGCCGAAGAGCTTCTCGGCACGTTCTTCCCTCCCTTGCCAGCGAGAATCGAAGATGAAGGAGTGCGACCGCAGCGGAAAGCGGTGCCCATGCCGGGCCTGACCCCGGAAGAAATCGAAGAAAAAGTCATGGCGGCAAAACCATGGAAAGCACCCGGCGAAGATGGCCTCCCGGCGATGGTGTGGAGACAACTCTGGCCGGTGGTAAAGTACCGGGTGTTGGCTCTCTTCGATGCGTCGCTCAGAGACGGCATAGTGCCTCGCCAATGGAGAAGTGCGAAAATCATCCCGCTGAAGAAGCCGGACAAGGGAGACTACACGGTAGCGAAGGCGTGGCGACCGATATCGCTTTTGTCAACCCTTGGTAAAATAATGGAAGCGGTCGTTGCTGATCGCATCTCCTACGCAGTAGAGACTTACGGGCTCCTGCCTGCAAACCACTTCGGAGCGAGGAAGCGACGGTCGGCCGAGCAAGCGCTCCTGCTCCTGCAGGAACAAATTTACAAGGCATGGAGAGCTCGCAAAGTGCTCAGCCTGATCAGTTTCGACGTTAAAGGCGCCTACAACGGAGTGTGCAAAGAGCGACTACTCGAGAGGATGAAGGCGAGAGGGGTACCAGACAGACTGGTCAGGTGGATCGATGCCTTCTGCTCCGGGCGAACAGCCTCGATGATGGTGAACGGGTACACGTCTGAGCAGCGAGATCTACCCCAAGCAGGTCTCCCTCAGGGATCGCCGCTGTCACCCATCTTGTTCCTCTTCTTCAACGCAGATTTAGTGCAGAGAAGGATTAAGGCGGAAGGCGGCTCAATTGCATTCGTGGACGATTACTCGGCCTGGGTGACCGGCCCGACCGCGGAGGCGAACCGGGCAGGCATTCAGTCGATCATTAACCAAGCGCTCGAGTGGGAGAGACGCAGCGGTGCAACGTTTGAAGCAGACAAGACGACAGTCATCCACTTCACGCGAGTCGCCGTGCGTAACAGTGACAGGTCGTTTTGGATCAAAGAGAATGAGGTCAAACCTAAAAACAGCGCAAAAATTCTGGGAGTGGTCATGGACGTAGGCCTGCGGTACCAGGAGCACATGGCTAGAGCCGCCGCCAAGGGGCTCACCGCCGCCATGTGTCTGAGAAGGTTGAAAATGCTGTCACCGAGGGTGGCGAGACAGTTATTCGTAGCGACGGTGGCGCCGGCGATGGACTATGCCTCCAACGTCTGGACGCACGCTCGCCGCGCAAGAGAAGCTGCCTGGCTGAACAAAGCACAGTTGGTGGGAGCGCAGGCAATTACAGGAGCGTTCCGTACTGTCGCAACGGCGGTGGCCGAGGCCGAAGCCAGTATCCAGACGGTAGAGCAACGACACAGACAAGCCGCGACAAGATTCTGCATCAACTTGCGGACCCTTCCGAAGACACACCCGCTAGCAGCTTTGAAGAACAAGGCAAGCAAGCGGTTTATATCACCAATGCAGAAGATTGTCTCGGCGGTGGAAAGGGACCATACGGAGCGGATGGAGGTTATCCATGAGTATGCGTTGCCGCCATGGACCAGTCGCATCCCAGTAGTGGTCGAGGACGACCTAGCGAAGGCAGCCAAGGCACCAAACGACGTCGAGGGCATCATCATAGCAACGTCTAGCTCGAAGAAGGGCGGCATAGTAGGAATGGGAGGCGTCGCGCGCAACGCGACTCGCAACAGTGCAGGCGAGGTGGTTGCCAGCTATTCCGTCACTCTCGGGCCCGGAGACGAGCAGAATCCGTACACAGCGGAACTAGCAGCAATAGCGATGGGGCTGGAGTGCACGCCGCTCAAGCTTCCTTTTCAGGACGTAACGGTCATGACGAGCAACCGCTCGGCCGTGGAAGTGATCAGGAGGCCTCGGCAGCAATCCGGTCAATGCACTATCCGTCAGATATACGACCGCACCAAGTGCCTTCGGAAAAGAGGCTGTTCTGTTAGAGTCATGTGGGTGCCGGCTAAGGCCGAAGGTTTTGCATTGGGACCGATGGCCAAGGCAGCAGCGCAGAGAGCTACCAAAGCAGAGTGCATGGCAGAGACACCGTCGTACCAAGCAAGGTCCACAACACTTCGACTGGCGCTCCTCCAACAACGGCAGTGTGGGCGACTCCCGGAAGGGGTTGGACAGTACTCAAAGCGCATCGACAAGGCCCTGCCGGGCAAGCACACCCGTGCACTATACGACTCGTTAAAAAGAAAAGAATCGGACGTGATAGCCCAGCTTCGGACTGGGATGATACGACTGAACAGTTATCTTCACAGGATAGGGGCAGCGGAATCGGACATATGCGATTGTGGACAAGCAGCAGAGACGATTGAGCACTTTCTCTTCCGATGCAAAAAGTGGACAATGCAGCGGGAAGTCATATTTAAATGCTCACGAACAAAGATTGGGAATTTGTCTTTCTTCTTGGGAGGAAAAGCTGCGTCGGACGACGAAAAGTGGAAGCCAAACATGCAGGCCGTGCGTGCGGCAATCAAATTTGCTATCGCGACACACAGGCTCGATGCGGGCCAGCGGCCATCGGCAAACTAACCTCTAGCGTGCGACTATACTAACAAAAAGCAGCCTCAATTTTGGCAGACCGTGCTTCAGCTGCCGAGGATAGGATGCTGAACACTTGCAGAATTTGGCCTTCAAGCAGGCCTGTCATGGAACAAGGAGCGACGAGGTTGAGCAGCAAGCGATGAGACGACGATCCGTGGGGCTTGGGGTGTCAGGGACCAAATGTATGAAATGTGAACTAGATTGTGTCAAGGCCCTATAGGGACTTCCCTCCGGGCGAAATAAAATCCAATCCAATCCAACCGTACCCCTCCTTACCCAAGCTCGGGCCACCAAACGATCCGTGCGCGCATGCACGAAGCAAAAGCATCATCCATTCCGGGTGCGTCGGTGTAGCCAGCTGGCTTTCGTTCCAAAGTGAGCCCTGCTGATACGCAGCCAGTACCATCGTTGCGTCTTGGCTCCTCGCTTTGGCCACCGGGCGCCAAACCTGGATGGCAAGCCTGTGCTTAACGTGGACAACCTACGTGTCATCCTGACGTTCAATATCGCCTACGACACAAGCACCTTCCCCGGTGAACGGCATCGCATCAATTTAGCCGGCTGCTACCAGCTTCTCTGTTATACCGGAGCGCGACCTGCTGAGCTTGTATGAACGCTCTCCGGTTGTCCTTTGATCAATAATTCAAAACTATGTCCATGGTCAGGTTCACCCAGGCGGCCGCAAACGATCTACAGGGACCCCTCGATGAGCAAAGGCGCAGAGGTCACTGACGTGAAGGCTACTAAGCCATTTTGGGACTTCTGCTTACCTACCAGTACCTCAATATACTAGCCAAAAATTGACAGTAGGAAAATATAGATGGAAACTGTGTCCATTTTTGGCCGCCCCAAGTAATTCTTTCGTACTTCCTGTACAGATAGTCCGTGCTCAAATTGATCATAGTGTGAAAAAGAGGAGACCGATTTCACCCTTGTTGGTACATACTGTACAGTGGAAACTCCTTTAACATTGGGCAAGTTTGGCGCCATGGATGAAGTGGATGATTGCTGACGCCAGAAGAGGACAGTGGGCTCCGACCACTCTTCGTTCATCCAATTCTTGCCAGTTGGCACCTGCCTGCGGATGTAGGCGCTCCTGTCTGAGCCTCACTAGCTATGTACATATCAGATGCTAGCGTATCGCCTATCTCTTTGGTTCAGTTCTATTTACTAGTCTAATTATGCTCTATCCTCTTTGGACCTAGCGCTTAGCTAAGATACGGTCATATCATTACGGTAGAGACAAAACGGTAAGAGCAGTACGGGCAATCACTTACACAACCGTTTGAAAAATTCTGCCGGCAGAAAAAGGTGGCTTGATGTAAGTGGGTTACGGAGGCAGCCTCCAAAAGTCCTCGGCTGCGCTAAGATACGCCATATTCTTCGACCCCTGTGGCTACTTGTGGATCTACGCCTGGGTTCGATGTCTTATTGGAGCCCACACGGAGGCTGCAGCCAGTGGAGCTATTCAAGCACCCGTTTATAGTAGAAGTGGTCGGTGCTGGCTTCGACAAACCCGCGAATGTTAGCTACTTTGCTCTGCGATTTCCACGAGTGTTGAAGGTTCATGAGGATCGCTCGTTCAGGGATACAGTCAGCTTTGAGGAGCTGCAGGAGATGGCCCAGAGATGCCTAGAGATACCAGATGATGGAGAACAGGAAGAGAAAAGTTGGCTTCGGAGACTGCGAGGCTACGAGCACCTGGTTGACAGATCGAGAACTAGCTCTCCCAGCGACGACGCAGTTTCTATCGCAGATATTTGTGCAAGCAGGCAAAGCAACCGACAACAGGAGAAGTTGGGGACAGCTGTTGAGTCCCAGTGCCTTGATAATATTTCCCTCGGGGCATCAAAGAGGAAGATATCTCCAGAGATTGCCTTGTATCTCAACTCAACCGTCAAGCGGGCAAAGCAGGAGTAAACGAAAGGACGCCCTCAAAATGGCCGCCTCTGGCGAGGATATGGGATTTGACGCTTGAGTGGTCCGCTCGTTTATCATGTAATTGCGTTATCCTCAATATAATAGAGAATTTAGGCGCTTAGATTCCGGTGAAAGACCCAATGAAGGGCGCAATGGCTTGTTGACTCACCCTGGTTGTTATTGCCCATTGCGTGTCGAAAGTTTCCAACCTCTTTAGCTTAAGTATCAATTTCATTTCGACAACCTTTGCAATAAATGAGCTCCAGCCAGAGCAGTAGTCGGCGGGCCGGTAGACGGTAATTGTCCCTATTGTCTTGACAGACCTTGATTCACACGTACAGTATTCCTTCATCTCATCTGCGATCAACTTGCTACAGATCGTGGATATAACACAGGCTGTGCTGTTCACCTGTGAGAGAATCGCCACCGTCGTCAGGAAAGCTTTGCTCCAGATGGGCTTATCTGATAAAGCATCGCAAAACGGACACTGATCGCTACTTACATAGTCACGTGCTATCGCTCACTCTTACCGCTCCTCCACGATCATCTTCCCTCGGGGCCAGCCATGGGAACGGGAAGACGAGAAACTCTACTCTCGAATCAGAGAAATTCTCCACAGTGGGCAGGAGGACTTGAAGTAACGTCGATCAAGCCGAGGATTTCTGGAAGATATTTTGATGGCGAAGACGGCGTTCCTAGACGGGAAAATACACCGAAAGCTATGAGTTATCGGAGTCTACTCACAGGCAACCACTCCTTCAGGCATGCCTCGGAGAAGACTCAGTGCCTCGAGCCAGTAGAGGTACTTCTTGCTGAGGAATTTGTAGACTGTGCCGTTGTCATGGAGGTCGTTGATGGGCGTCGAAGCCCTGCGTTTAGGTGGTCAACCCAGTAGATGCATGAGTACCGTGCCGGGGCTAATGGGTCCGGTTCAGGCTGCCGGATGTGGTGGATAGAGATGCCGGGATGGTGTAAGTCGTATATATCTCGTCGCAGGGTCTCAGACATAATCTGAAGGGATCTCGAGAAGACGACGCGGTGCTGGTGCGCGATGCCAGAAGACAGGATTTGATTGGATGCCTCGTTGAGCAGGAAATCCTTCGCCGATTGATGTACAAAGTAAACGACTCCCTCTCGAAGAGTCAGGAGAGAGCCGCAGGATCCGATGATTTCTTCCAAGGTGTCGAGGTCGTCGCCGAAGTCCTCGAGCGACCCAGCAAGAAACGTCAACTCCTTCAAGGAGACAGGGCGGTATACGACCGAAGCAATAGCTAGGACCTGCTTGCAAAGGTCTGCGTCATCTAAATCACGGACCTGTTCCATCATTCGATTGTAGAGAGAATCAAGTCCTTGTGGGAAGGACTTCAACTTGGCGAGCGTATGCCGTTTCCGGACCTTAGGATCCGCGAGCTCTTGGCAGACCAAGGCTACCCAAAGGAACGTGTCATTTGCATTTGAGGATAAGTGGTGCTGAACAGCGTCCCGTGTGTTGCGGTCGTATTTCTTCAGCCGCGCCAATTGATCCACCTTGTGCCTGATGTATATGCTGACAGCAGCGGAGATGGACTTTTCGTTTAGCTCGAGACACAGCATTACTTTCTGTCCTGCTGTTTCCAGCTGCTCCTCGATGTTCAGCCAGTTGCGACTGGAGACGATCCACTTGATACGAGGAGACTCAGATGACTTCTCGACAATCAAGTTGAGAAGATGCGGCAGATCCGTCACGCATTCGTCGAATGGTGCTCCGAGACAAGGAGGGGTGGCTGATCGAAGTACTAGTTACCCTACATAATCTTGGTGACTCTGGCTGGCGCTGCCCCGCGACCCGTTCACTCTCTCCCCAAACAATTTTCCTTCCCTTCCAACCGTTGCCATGGCTACGGCCAGAAGACGACCTGTCCAAAAGCCTCTATCACCCACAGAGGCGTGGATGCGACTGGAGAAAGTTCCATCCGGACGATTGGATTCGAGAAGGCTCCGAGCCACCTGCGTGGGTGAGGCTGTGCGTCTCCACGATCCCAAGAGCTTAGGAAAGCGGCGTGGATAAAAAGCATGGGTGCACCCGGCCGATCTCGTCTCGACTCGAACCCCAAGCGATCATTCTAAGCCTCATTGACCTATTTCTCACTTGATATCATAAATAGGCAGTTAATTCCATTCTTTGCCCTAACACTATGCCCAGAGCTTCAACTGCGATGATAGACCAATGAGCTCGCAAAATCCCTCCTCCAGCCATCGTTGCCGATAACCCTTATGACATCAACAGCTGCAAGCCGTAGAACCAAAGAGTTATTTGTTGTTAGGAAAGGAGAGTTGGTCGTTGGAGGTTGTAGCAACAGGTGGCGGCAGGGCTATGCCGGAGGAAAGCGATTGATGGCCATCGAGGGTTGGAGAGGCTGAACTGTCACGGAGAGAGTGGCTGAGGCTTAGTTGGCGACTTGGATTCAACCCGAGCTCCGAGTCTCCATCCGCTGGACGATGGCTCCGATCTGAACTCTCCGAAAGTCGATAACCCACAGTCGAGATCGTCATGTAAAGGAGCCAATGTGGGAACATCAACCTCTCGTAGTCTCCAGTAAGCGACAGCCCAAGTACTAATGCTGAGACCAACATAAGAAGAAAGCTCAGGAGCCACAAATGATCAGCCGTACGCTTCGGTACCCTCTCTGATGGTATGCCTCGAGAAGCGAAAAATATGACTCCAATGGCGGCAGCTTGGGAAGTGAATGGTGCGATGTAGGCAAGTTCGAGGGGAGTCGGAACCTCCGGGACCATTGCGAAGATAACAATTAACGTTACTTCAACGCATTCAAGTATTGCAACCCATTTCAACCACGATTCTTTCCTGGTCGCAACTGCAAACGCATAGATAATTGCAAGGATCTGGTCATCACGTCAGAATAACAATACGCTTCTTGAAGACTTTAACGGACCTGAATTATAGCGACTCCCCATAAGGACATCGTGTCCAGGATGATATGTATAGAGCCCGCAAGAACCTCTGGAAGCTGGGTATGTTGGCTGTGCTCGAGAGAAAAGAGGATCAAAGCCGCCAGCTCTAACATGGCCCATCCTACTATCAAGCACACCAGGTACGTCTCCCGCGACCACGAGTGATTGAACTTGACGTAGACGAAAAGACAGACACAGAATAGGGAAAGGCTGGACATCATGTAGGCCTCAATGATCTGGTATCGAGAAAGGTGGTCCATGTTTATCCAATTGAATCAGACAGGAGTGAACTCGCAGCTGGCGTGGAGGCACGGTAATGAGGGGATACCAGGTCTTATTTATGTTTGCAGCCCAAGACCGCAGCAAGAAATGGCTCCACCACACCAGATAGCGCGTGTAAACAAAAGGACCAACACGAAGATGGTTGTGTGCCTCCACTCCCTCGTGGTTGCCAATCTCAGGGGTTGGGGGGGATCATGCCGACTGTAGACGAACGCCGTGGTCTCCCGAGAGCAGAGCCACGCCACATGCTCAAGCGGACCGATCTACACAATGAACACAAGAGTCCTTTGTTGAGACCTCCAAAATTATGCTGCCGAGGTTGCCATTAGGGGAATACGGAATAATGAGTGTGGTATTGCTTAACCTTCATGACAACAAACTAAATACGGTAAGGACTGACAAATGTCTCCTCGACTTCTGGTCCGTCGTCTCATCCTAATCACGCTGATTCTTACGGCCATCCTTTGACGCTTCTTTCTTGGCCCTCTTTTCCCGGAGGAGATTATCCGCCCATTGGCCGCAGTTCTCTATTGCAGCAGCCGGGCAACGCCTGTGTCGCAAAAGGTACGACATGATCTCCGCCGGGCTGAACTCGGACTCCGGTACCATTGCAGCAAATGCCTTCGCTTGTCTCCCAACCTCTCCATCACAGCCCTCCTGTTGACCATCCCCTGCAACATCTCTTCCATGTTGTCCAAACATGAAGCGGTAGATCTCCTTGGCGATACTTCTATCAGCAAGCTGGAATTCGACCTTGAAATCAACTCGACCAGGCCGTGTCAATGCCTCATCTAATTTTTTGGGATGATTGGTTGTCATGATGAGAACTCGATCTTCCTGAGACGCAACCCCATCGAGGACGTTCAGAAGGCCTGAGAGAGTCACCCCTCTCCTTCGTGGCTTCGTGTCTGCGTCGCTGTCTGAATCCTCTGCGCCAGGGTCCCTAGAACACGTGGCTCCTGCCGCGTCAATGTCCTCTAACAAGACAACGCATCTGTCTGGAAGCCCAGCAAACAGGCCCTTCAGCATTTGATCATTCGTGCTGGGGATGCTGACGACGTAGATATCCATGTCCAATTCACCTGCAATTGACAAGCTGAAGCTCGACTTTCCGGTTTCAGGCGGGCCATGTAAGAGATATCCTTGTTTGTAGGACATGGAGTGTTCAGAGTACCAACGTCTGGTTTCAGGGTCGAGAAAATCTCTAAGCTCTCTGAGGAGAGACCCCTTCTGCTTTTCGTCGAGAATAACTGTCGAAAGAGGTCGAGCAGTCACAGCCTTCTCCTTCCTCCAGCAATCATCGCGGTGCCCATGGATGGTCGTTTTGTTCTTTGATTCGTTGAGGTATTCAAGTCGACAGTCTTCCAGGAGGCCTTTCAGGATCCTTGAAGATCGCCCTACACAGGTGACGGAAATCTGCTCCTGTCGATGGAATCCAACATCCACCTGTGTAGTCTGGTAGAAAAGCAAGTTTTTCTTGTACCAAAAGCAGAAGGAACCTTCCCAGGGGGCATATCGGAGAGCTTTCTTGGTGCGGGTGTCATGGCCTTCATGAGTTTGTTGCTTCGTTCTGACTTTGGCGAGAAGGGAACGAGCGGCATTATCCAATCCACGAGATGAGACCCAGGCTTGTATCATGTCGTACGTTTCGTCAGATTTCGTCAGAGTGTTTGATGTGGACCGTCGATGCTTGCAGAGGTGAGCCCGGGTCATGTCAATTCATTTCCACGGACTTACTGAAGTGTTCAATGAACCACGATCTCAATTGAAACACATACGGTTTCAAGAACGCAACCAATGCAAAGATGCACATCAGATGAGTGTATCCAGACAAGTTGCCACTGAGGACCTGACTGGCAACACTGGTGAGGTTTGTGAAACCAGGAAGGAAGAGGTCCAAGACAGACATCTGTTGGGACAGTGCCCCTTGGATGAGAGGAGGGCTGGTGCTGCTGAGAAGCGTCATGACGACAAGTTTGAGAATGAAGGATTGCAAAGTGGCGAGTCTTTGGAAGTTCAATGTAGAAAGTTGAGTTAGAGGGCAAAGCAGGAGATTGAGAGGCAATGTTAAAAGGTTGGGGCTGAAGGCTGAATGTGAAGCTGAGTGAAGATGTCCTTCCTTCGAGGAGAGCATCTAGCATTCTTATGCTTTTCCACGCCTAGCTTCGGACCGGCCACAGATCACACAGCTTGCCGAAGGGAGCAACGTTTATCATAACCCCAGTCAAACCCCCCCACACTCCATCTGACGAGCTGATGGAATTCAAACCGGGCTGCTGTGCATTTGAGGACGTGCTCCTGGAGCTGCGAGGAAATCGTATGACGAATGGTCAGCCTTCAACGGTGCCTTGGGCGAGGTATTTGACATCTCCTGGCGAGCTGATGTGACTGACCCTCGCACAGAACATCCCTACGTTATCTTAGTCAAGTTTGACAAGTACACAGGCCCAGCCTTCTTCGAGGATCCCCCTATCGACCGTCATACTGATATTCCGTTCCAATCGCGATTTTATCAAGGTCAACACGTCCTGCAACCGCACTCAATTCGCCCTGACTGTGGCCTACAGCATTACGGTACATAAATCACAAGGGATAACGCTAGAAAGGGCGGTTGCGGACATATCGCAGAGGGATTTTCAGCACGGGTTGTCGTATGTGGCTGTCTCGCGTGTTAAAAGGCTTGACGGGATTATGTTCGACGCTACTTTTGACCTCCCGGCTATTAAGACACAAGCAGATGGTGGTATTAGGGCAAGAATACGGGATAAAGACCGGCGGGAGTCTTAGAATATCTATCCCCGATAGGGAAGCTGAACGATTAAGCAGGGAACTGATCTACATAGCTGATAGCTTCAATTGACGGCTTTCTCTGAAATAGCTTTGTGTTCGCCTTCACTAAGGGTCACCTGTTGGCGACTTCCCTAGTACGTTGATCCGTGCCGGGCGGCGTCATTCATTAGGTCGCAGCATGGGCGGTGATACGCATCCATGCCCGGTCATCTCATATCGTCGAATCTCCCGTACTAAATCGAAGAATGGCTTATCGACATTAATACTGGATTCTGCATCTGCCTCGACGAATCCGCATTCGAAAGACCTTACTAAGGCTATACCTTCCTGTGTTGTCACTTCTCTCTCTGACTCTAGAGAGCATTTATTGCTAACCAGGACCATGGGGAAGAAATCTTTATCCTTCACCCGGAGGATTTGCTGCTAGAAGGTCGTGAGTTCTTCGAAGCTTTGGCGACTGGTGATGCTATATACGAGTAGGTAACCTTCCGCTGTTCTCATGTACTGCTCTCTTATGGCCGAGTATTCCTCCTGGCTGGCCGTATTGAGCACGTCGAGTAGAGCAACTTCGTCATCAATGACGCATTGTTGACGATATGAGTCCTCGATTGTTGGATCGTATTCATCGCCAAAATGCGATTCTATTAGCTTTAGGGACTGTCAGTTTGGGCGAGGATTGAGACTGAGCATTACGTGGGTACGGTGCTTGCCTTAGTAATGAGACGACCTTTTCCAGTCCCTCCTCCTCCCACTACGACCAATTTGTATTCTCTTGGGAACTTGGAGGAAGGCTTAACGGGTCGAGCTTAGCCTTAAATTCGTTTTAGCTCCTTTCTCCATTCGTCAATCCGTGCCTCAGAGCCGAGACCAAAGAAGAAGCGGCTTTTGTTGTCACTGGTCCGCTACTCAATTTTGCAGCCTCTTAATTCTATGAACCGTTAACTCAATTCATAAATTTCCAGCGGAACTCATTTGTACCTTGTCTAGCTGATCGGAATACGTGTTGGATATCCTTTGTATGAATGATTTGGACTATGTATAGCTGCGGCCTTAGATGATCCTGTGGTAACGGTTTCCTTTGTCTTAGAAACCCTCTTTGTAGACTCTTTGGGTACGCTTCTGTTGCTTGCAATATCCTTTTCTAGTAAAGATATAACTGGGCCTGATATGCTTAGAAATTTAGTAGAATAACAACTAGGTTCTATGCGGAGAGTAATAAGATACCTTTACTACTGGACTACCTATAGGGTCTGCGATATTAATATTGTCAAAATATCAAGAGTTCTCCGAGTTTCTAAACGGCTTCCTTTCCCTTATCATCCAGGTCTTTAGATAAGGCGGTTTTAGCCTTATGGAGTTCCTGGGTAGCGATGGCAATACCGACAGTCTCTTTGACCCATTGCAGGCTCTCCTTTGCTGATTTGATGTCTCTGGATTCATGGAGTCCATGTTGAGAGAGCTCCTGAAAAGGGTTAGTCTCGTATGCAAGTCAGATCTGTGTCCATACCAGTAGGAAGGCCTTGTATTTCTCGAGCTGTTGGGAAGGGAGCCCTAAAACTGCCAGCGCATCGTCTAATACTGCTCGGTGCTCGTCATGATTCTCCGCAGATGATAGCGCAGTTCTAAGCGTTGATTTTGATTCTTTCTCTGCCGTAATAAGAGCCGCATAATAGCCTGATGACTGTTATGACCATTCCTGAAAAACCGATAGCCAAGTTTGGCGCAGGTATGGCCTCTGAACCAACATCTCTGCCTTTATCAAGAATTTTCTTTGAACATCGACCAACGGACCAACTGGGGCAAACATCTGTTTGACTGTGTTAACGGGGAGCGTGCCAGAAGATATGATCTGCTCAGCGGTTTTGAGGAGGATCTCCAGACGTATGAGGTAGAGTCGCTCATCGCAGAGGAATTCGTCCATAGCCAGTCCTACAGGACTTGGTTCTGCTGTGAAGACCTGGGGGGTGAATTCAAAGAGAACGGCTTGAATCAAACCGGCCTCAGCGAGCCTCGCTAGAAGCAGCCGCACTAGCCGGATAACCTAATTATTAATAAGTCGCCGGGGCATTTTATGAGGTTTAAGGCTATTGTTTTACTTTAATGTGGTTTGTTGTGTCAATGCTCATAAGATCAGCTATAGTAAAGCAGTCAGCTGGCTGGAAACTTAAGCGGCTTACACAAGCCTGAACGAATTTAACTATCGCAAGCTTTGCAACTAATTCAGATAGACTCGAAGCGATTAAACTTTCCCATCTCTTATATTACGAGTTGTCGAGTTAATTAAATAACGTCAACAGAGGAGTCCTATGCCGAAATATGGCAATAAGAATTAATAGGGGGGTTTGGTCTTCGGTTCCCCTTTGAGTTTCTTACCAGTAGAGTTCAGCAAACCATTCAAACTGAGACAGCTGAAGTTGCGCTTCAACACACTCATAGTAGATAGATCTCGTGTAAACAGTTAAGGAAAACAACAGTTTAGGCTGAACAGTTTCATATCCAAAATCGTAATGCTGTGGATTGGCAATGTCCTCTGCATATAACGGGAGAGCTAGAACAGAGATCTCAGAGATGTTGCTAAGACTGATTCCGGAGAAAATAGACCATGCGTGAGTGCGGGCCACAGAACTGCATACTGAAAAATCCATGGTATCTCTCTTAGCTTGGCGGTAAACATAAGAGGCTTTGAGATCACGCTCAAACTCAAACTCGACGAGAGAGGAGCGTTTTAGTGATGCAGTATGCGGCGCCAGACTATCAGTACTAACTATAAACTGGGATGTTGCTTGGTACTGTAATGTTATATTAAAAGTGCTCTCTATGCCCCTCAGTCTCTTAGATAGATTATGGTTGCGTTCTAAGAGCATTTCCACGGTTGATATCAACTGCTGCTAGTTGTTTTCTGCTCTAACTTAGGAATCGCTTTTTATCTCTAGTTGTATATGTGTAAACCTCAACGGATTGTAAATAGTGGACAACATACCTCTAGAGAATGCTCAGAATACAGTTGATAGACAACTTGAATGCCTGTAGCCTGGTAAATATAGCAGTTATAGAACTCTTCTTTCTAACCCATTGCATTAGCGCCAATAAACGCCAACCCGGGCTTATGGGTTCGGGCAGTGGGAGTGTCTACAACACTGCCTAGAGCTCAGAAAATATCAGGACACCATTAGTAAGAACAGCGATGAGTTAATCGACCTGGATTAGGGACGCATATTTTACATTTCTGGTGGAGATGTTGCTGACGAGTTGCTCTAGGGCAGAGAGGATAGTCTGCGTTATAAGAACCTCTGAGGAGAGTTAAGCCGCGATCTTGGGTGCGTCCTTCGCTGCCGTTATGTACGGACTAAGGATTTTAGTAGCCTTACTTGCAGCGGTGGCGATCCCCGCAATGGATGCGATCGCGCTCAGTGGGTCCATTGGAGATCTTCAGATGGCACGAGATGCAGAGTTGAGGAGAGATCAGGGCGCTTGAGAAGGGGGGAAAATAAAGAAAATGAGTCGCGAAGGTGGCTGTGCAGCTGAAACATCCGTCTAAAAGGCTTAATATTCGTTGCCTGGCTCCATTAGCAGCCCCCAGCCGCAGCCAAGGGCACAAGACCTTTTGTTGAGGCGATTCTGTGCTTGTGTTGAGCGCCCTACAATACGCCTTATGTGGCTCGGGCCACACTGAGTCTGCCCCAGTGGGCACAAAGTACATTTCGACGCTCCATTCCCTCGCCCAGGAATGGTAATTCCAGTTGAGGCGCGAGGTGCACGCGCGTGGGTGGTCTAAGTACCCAGTGAAGTAGTAAATTGCGTTGAAGGCCTGACAGCCTTGACAGCCTTGTGAGACCCTTCGTTGAGGATCGGCAAGACGGCATCTTAGGCCTAGCGCTGAGTTGGCATTGCGGGGCTGCAGGAGCTGAAGTTTTGTTTGGCGTACTAACATCGATCCCTCATTTGCCGTTGACCGAGCGCGGCCACCGCACTTGGCATGCACACCACCCGAGACCATCTCGCCATCTACGGCAATATCGCAGTAAACATTCAGTTGCGCCAGAACGTCGAGCCCCAACTTTGGCCCGTTTGTCGGCAGGATCTGAATCCCAAATGTGCAAACCAGCCCAGTACATCCTTCTCTGGGATTGGGAAGGGCTGCGGCGTTTGGCCCACATGGCAACGTGCATGAGAAGCTGGCTCCGTGCGCCAACGTGCTGACGCCGCCATGAGCGGAAACTCTCTGCAGCAAAGTGGTGGTTAGGGGAGGTGGACAGAGACGAGGGAACAGCGATATGGAAGATGCAGGAAACCCGGGTATATTGCGCTTACTTGTGAAAATGATATGGATGCGCCTAAAAGAGAGTTTAGTAATTGATTTTAATTGATTTTAGGCGTTGGGGTAGTTTTATTTTAATATCTGTTGGCAAAGGATAGTTCGGTGGCCAGCTCGCTTATGAAGCACGTTATAGGCATCCCCGCGCCAAGTTCCTAAAAGGGAAGGCCAAGTAAGGTCAACATTTTGTTCCTCAAGATGTGATAATATATATAATATAGTAATATTTTGGTATCTGCCTGCGTTAGTGTACTTGAGCTCTTGAGCCTCACTCCAGTTGAACTTAAAGCGAACCGAGCAACTGGCCAGAGTTTAATAAGAATTATTCTTTTGAAGGAAGGCCTCAAATTATTCCTGGTTGTTTTATGATAAGTTTCTTTTAATGTTTCGTCATGTTTATCTCACAAACCCCTCATTTTTTCCACATTTCAGACTCTGGTTGCTTTTTGTTGCGATGTTGCAATGATAGCCACATGTCAAATGCCACCAGACCAGGGTACCCTAGACACATTCACCAATTCCCACCAAAGGCGCTCTCATGCAAGCTTTTGAATAGCACTTTCGAAATCTCATTAGCAGCCTCTTGGCCACTGCCATAGCCATCTTCTTCGTTCCTCAAGGCTTCTTTGCGCAAACCGCGAGTTGAATCTCTCCCGCTCTTGGAGAAAATCTTGATGGCTGCTCCGGATTTGTTCAGGTCGATATGGATTTGACAGTACTCTCCATCGTACTTCCTCTCCACGCTCATTCGTCTCGGTCCAGCCAATTGGCAGCAATGCCTGATGCTCCTTGCTTTTTCGTGGGTCGCACGCGCCGTCATTATTCCAGCCTGCGGCTCGAGTTCCCTACTGGCGACTTCCTTCAGCTCATCGCAAGTATCCACGGCCGGCTGGATCGGCATGTGCCAGATAGTCGGGCTGCCCAGGAGCCCCACAGCAGCTGGGATTGAGTTTTGAAAGCGAAGGAGGTCAGGCAGGAGAAAATGAAATCTGCTCATTACTAGCGTCTCTGGAACGCGTGCCGGGCTGTAATTCTTTGATATAATGAACCAGTCTTGATTGCGTCAACCTAATATCAAGTTCTAAATGTAGCTAGGCCATCTTCTATTCCGATCCCATAACCAGGACACTTCGAAACCTGACCTTGTTCTGAATCATTGTATCCATCGCTTCTTGAGCGTTATCGAGAGAGAAACGCTCGACAAGACACGTTACCCCATGCGTCCGCGCGAAATCGATTGCGTCTTCGCAGTCCAAAGCATGTCCACTAGGCCAACCATGAACAGACGCGGCTTTTGAAATCAGATCAAAGCTGTTGATCTCAAGCTGGCCCACCGGCGCGAGCACGCAGAGCTTTCCAGCTGCCCCAAGCGCCCCCGTGAGAGGAGCAATGGATTTTGGGTTGGGTGCTGTGGCAATAATGAGTGCGGCGCCACCCAACTCCTTGAGTGCTTTGATAGGATCGACTTGGCTGGAATCGATAAACTCGTGCGCTCCGAGTTTCAAGGCAAGGTCTCGTTTTTCTGAACCAGAGCTGAGAGCCGCAACCTTGTATCCCATTTTGTTGGCGTACTGAATTGCCAAATGACCTAATCCACCAATGCCCTGGATAGCAACAAGGTTTCCTTGTTCAATTTTCATCTTACGGATGCTGTTGAAAACGGTGACGCCGGCGCAGAGCAGAGGACCAACTTGAGCGGGATCTAGGTCTTTGGGAACTCTGACAACTGCCTCGGAACGAAGCAAGACGAATTCCGCATAACCACCGTCTTGAGAGATCCCGTTAGAAACGGCATTGTCGCAGATTTGGAAGAGCCCCATGTGGCATTGGCGACAAGTATGGTCGTGACCTAAGATATTAATTAATTGAGGGTGTTCAATCATAAGTATAGATCTGCCATACCTCCATGCCAAGTCCCTCCAACACGGTCTCCATTCGCGACACGGCTGACTCCCTCGCCAATTTCAACAACGTCCCCGACGATCTCGTGGCCTGGGACGCGCGGGAAAAGGTGTGGCCCAAAATGGCCTTGCTGAAGTCCCGCATCGGAGTGACAAACACCACAAGCAAGAACCTTGACTAGGACTTGGCCAGGGCCTGGCTTCTTTAAAGCAACATCGATGACTTTCAAAGGAGCGCCAGGTGCTTCAATAACAGCAGCTTTGTAGGAGGTGGGAAGAACTGGCTTGATAGTAGACGCCATTATGGAAGTTAGAGAGTGATGACTTGTTGGATAAGAGTGATAAGGCAAAGCCTAACAGCTCGTTAGGATCTGTGGGTAATAAAGCTTTTCTTTGTGATTTCAAGCTGGTTATTTCGTTATTAATCGATAAATATTCATGTCTCGGTACTTTCATATTTCCGAAGTGCGGCATGTTAAATGTTTTCCGAAGTGCGATGCCCGAGTAAAATGGAGATAATTTACTTAATACCGAAGAACGCGAGCTGACAATTTCAAGTGGAAGGCGTGCTTAATAATTAATAATTAATAAGGAGAAGCGATGTGGGAGGAACTATGTGGGATTTTTCTTGGAATCCGTGGCTATGTTGTTCTATCCTGAGTAATCGACACAACCGGAACGGGTTTCTCGCAGCTCTAGGCCACTCAACGGGTCAACTTTGGCAGCCGTAGGCTGCTTTATCCTCCTTCTTACCGGGTTCTTCTGAAACCCTCTAACGATCGATGAAATTAACTCTATCGAGGAGCAACAGTGGTGAGTGAAGGATCTTGCAGGCGTACTGGGGTGCTAGAGAGAGATTTCGACGTAGAACCAACCATTCCTCAAGGATCTGAAAAGAGCCAAGTTCAACGAGTGGATGCAGGAGCTATATTCTATATTTTGCAATGGAGGCTGTTTGGGTGCAAAGCCAGTGATGTACAAGCTGAAGAACTGTGGAAGCATTGGGTTTGAAAAATGTTAAAAATTGTGGAAAAAAAAACTACTGTATTTTTTGCCATTGTGCTAGCAACTCACCATTGAAGTCCTGTATCATAAGCTGTATGTCGCTCTCTCAAACCTCTGGTACATATCTACAGCCATCTTATCACCCGGCGGTAGCAATTGCTGAAAGTAGCAGCCACAGACACCATTCTTGGGACTCATCCACCAGAATAAGTTAGGCATCCCACCCCACTGCATGGAACCTTCGCGCCTTCCAACACGCTCAAGGTCGTCCATAACTACAAGCCCCCCGAGTCCGAAGTCAACTCTCGTCTCATGAGGAATATTTCCCATCAGTGGATTCGATCCAGGGCCCAGGTGATATCGCTTCAGATGTATAGGATCGGCCAACTGCGGTTTGAACATCTCTTCAACGGATTCAGGCTTCAACAACATCCCGTCGTTGGTATGTATCGATCTTAACAATTTGATGTAATCATTAGCTGTACTGAAACAGCCTCCGCCTCCACTCTCCGTGACGTAGAGCGTCCCGTTTTGGACACCAAATGCTTTCAGGGCAGTCTCGCCACTAACCAACTCCCCATCATCGGCCCTAAATGTCATGAGTGCGGCGCGGGAGAGTAGATCTGGCCGGGTCGAAAGATCAAAAGTCGTACTGTCCATACCCAGTGGACTCCATATATGCTGTTTGAGGTATTGCGTAAGTGGAAGTCCAGAGACCCTCGCCACCGCAATCCCAACCCAGTCTAATCCTGTACTGTATGCCCACCCTTCGCCTGGCTCAAAGAGCAGTGGTCCGGAAAAGGCTTTAGCAGGCTCCGTCGAATTCAGATTTGCTACCTCTTCCGGGTAGTTCTTGCGCACCCACTCACCCCAAGCAGTCATTTTTGGATCCATTGATTCGTAGACTAAGCCTGACGAGTGCGTGAGAAGGCTCCTGAGGGTTATAGGGCGTGTACGAGGACGGAAGATGGGGCCGGTCTCTTTCACGTCGACAAGGATCTGGACTTTGGCAAGTTCAGGGAGAATCGGGGCAATATCTTCGTTGAGGGAAAGAAGGCCACGTTCGACGAGTTGGAGAGCTGCGATAGTGGTCATGAGTTTGGTGCAAGAGGCGAGCCAGCAAATGGTGTCATGCGTGAAGGGCTGTTGGGGGCCGCTGATCACCGAAAGGGGCTTGAAGGTCCCAGTAGCCAGGGCTTGGATAATGTTGCCTGCGTGCACATATAAGCCGATTGCCGAAAGCGATGTCCTCTGCGCAGGAAGCCTCTCTCAGCACCGTCTTCACTACTCTCCCTCGGCTTGGTTTATAACTTCCATTACATTCTCCAGAACTTCAGAGTGCGCAGGTTGGAGCGGAACTCACCATCCTTATCCATAGCAATGAGTGCAGCATGTGGAAGGCCCTTTGCATCGCTTGTAGCTCCCCGAAATGCATCCTCAACGCTCGCCATCGACTCAGAGTGTGCCATGGTGTAGGTGCGGATACTTTGGGTTGTTAGTTTGATATCTGGGGCGATCCAACTGTATGACGAAGGCTTACATTTATAGTAGCGTTAGTTGGTCGTGTCTTGCGTGTAAAATCGTAAGAATTACAGAGCAGCGGTCAGGAACATTTGATTCATCCATTTATCTTGCTATGTATCCATACATATACGTAACGTGTTGTATATGCTTGGAGTGTTTAGACTGGGTCGGCGATCGGAGATACCGGTGTTTGTTACCAGGCCTGCATGAAACAGAATCAAATGCGGGTGCTTTTACAAATCAGCATTTCAGTACATTCGCACCATTTACACGTTCAATTAGATTATTCAAAGCCGCATTGGGCCTCGGTGCTGAGTTAATAGCCCATTTTGCGAAGAGCCGAAAGGGCGAGATCGGGTAAGTCCGCTTATGTCCGAAGCTGAAAAAGATGTGGGGAACCTAGGATTCGAGGCTCGCGAAATTAATTTATGCTTTTGTTCACTACATTTCTTCCGCCGGACCTTCCTAGAGTTACGGACCTAAGAAGAACCGGACTTTCGAGATTTTCCGAGTGCGCTGAGAAGAGGCAGTGGCTTGAATTAAGTTTAATAGACCCGCTTGTGGTTGCATTTATTGGGCGAATCTTTTGACGCCCTATAACAATTACGGTCGTTAGCTCATGAGCTAAAACCTGGCTTTACTGGCGATGATACATAGAGTAAGACTGAGCTCCTTCTATTCTTAGTCTTTGCGCGAGCCGTTCACGAACCTACATAAGTCGTTTTGATTTCTAAGGCAGGTTAGTTCTTCTAGCTGAGAAATCCATCACTCAGAAATGAAGGAAATCCGAGCTCCGAGACACCCAAAGATGCTCATCTAAGTAATGTATTAGTAAAGGTTAAGATACAGTAGGGGGCGAAAGTTACGACACATCCGGAGTCAACCCGGCGTCACAGTACCTCCATTAAATGAATGCTTCACTTTCAAATAATTCTAGCAAAATCAAATAATTATCAATTAAATATTTATATATATCAATCTATAGCCTTTTAGATAGAGTCTTCTGTATTATCTTTAATATTTCATATACTAGCCCTATGCGCGCACTACCGCCTGCATCCTGCCCTTCATTGAAAAGATCAGGTTTTGCAAATCTCCGGCTCAATCCCTTCCCATAGCTTAATTGCGGCTTCAATACGTTGTTACTTGGACTCCTCAGTCTTTAGCATGTTCGAGAGCTCAGAGTATCACTTGCAGATCTTTGTTTTAAGTATTTCCCATAGGGTTTCAATGGGGTTGAGATTCGGGCTGTAGGGCGGCCAGTCTATTACCTTGGCCCTTCTGTTCTCGCACCATTCTAGCAGCCAGCCCATTACCAATCGCGACCGAAAAAGAGACAAATTATTACGCTTAAAGCGGCTATTTCTGGTGACAATTTGAGAAAGGTATTGCTGCAGGCATTCAAGCAGAACTTACGCCATAACGCCGCCACGATCTGAGTCTGCGTCACTATAAAGAAGGGCCATTGAAATGCGCCTGTAATAGCTAAAGGCGTTGAAAAACATCTGCGAGTGCCTCATTGGAGTGACACGGGTCTGAACATTCCATCTGAATAGCCTCTTGTGCTAGGAACTATTAGGCAAGTTGCAATTGCGAAAAGAAAATATACCGGCTCACAGAAGCACCAAGTGCGTCTCTGACCCTCGCCTCAGGCTACAAGAACTTCATCTGAGAAGGTTTAAGACTCTGAAAAATCTGTAGATATATGTATATATTACCTAGTAAAGTGTAGGGGTTTTCAAGCCATAGCCTCGCTGATGCAGGGCCGGATAAGTGACTGAAAGTGCATAATACCTCCTTTCTAAGGAACGTTAGAAGAGTCCTCTTTGAGCAGCTTAGACCGGCCTCCTCAATTAATTCCTTGATTTGCATATGAGGGCCTTTCCCTATAACTCTTAGTATTCATCTCCTTTCTCGGTCTCCTAGCTTGCGTAGTCGGCCGAGCCTGGCCTGGCCTGGTCGTGATCGCTGTGTTAGTTGCGACATCACCGTAATTACCACACCATAAATCGCGTGCCGACTTAGCCCTTCATCGCGCGCGATTGAGGCGGAGAACAAGGCTGAATTGTACCTCCAAACAATCCTCATTCTCATATAAGATGAATGATGTACTTGCAACACCATTCTCACATAAATTGGCTGCGCAATAAGTCGTTGAATTTGAATTTTGATTATTGGATAGAGCGGGGTACATGAAATTGTGTTGTAACTTTTGACCCCGCTGTAGCTAAGTGTTAGGAACAATTAGTGTGGTCGTTACCTCCTCCACCCACCGCCTTTGTTGCAAAAGATTACGATACAATAACGTGCACGCCTAAGCTACATCTTTTCGGCCTTCGCCTACACCGTCCTAGGCCGCAATCTACACCGCCGCCAAAATTATCCAGTTCAGGACCCAGAGACCGTCCTGATACAAGGAATCTGCTCCCTGGGAGGAAGCGATAACATCAACGTTGTTCAAAGCTTGACTTATTAACCCCTATATTTCCATATGATTATGCGGGTTCCATTCACGTCACATCGGGGAATAGTTTCGTGACACGCGGAGAGTTGCCCGGAAATGTTACGGCTTAGTTCACCAAGTAGCGAGAGGCTTAAAATAGTAGCTAGTATGCCCAGTAATTAAGTTACTGCATAGCGATTATTGGTCAATCTTGTGCCCTATGGTCTAACGGTCTAGCACAACTGCACACTCAGGGCGTCAGCTTCCCCAAGTAAGCTCTTGCCCGTGCGTGGCGTTGCTGTGTCGCAATCACCTACTACTCTCAAGACTGCTTCTCTAATACTAAGTTTCACGCTTTCCTTTTCCCCATTCTCACTTTGCAATGACGCAGACGGATAAATAATGATAATAATAATAACAATAAAACATTTCAGGAATGAAACATAAAAACTATTAAAAAATGCTGGTAGTTGCATACTTGCTCTGTTTCGTTCTACTTCTTGTGTCTGTTACCCAGGAAGGAGATAATTACCGGTAATACCTAATAATATAAGTGCTGCGTGTGGAATATCTCAAGAGCTGTGTCGCAGTCAATCAGGAAATTATGTGATCTATGGATGCTCGTTATTGAGCGAGCCTTAGAACTTGCGTCTACTCAATGTTAAAAGGTACCCATCTTGGTTACCTCGTCGGCCGCTGGGTAATTCTTGCCAGCAGGTTAATCCCGCTTCTAACGCTATTCATTGATATGCTGCGTTCTTCAAAGTTCAGAAGTTAACATGAATAGCCTGGATAACTGTAACCCATTCCCGGTTCCCAGGCTGGATTGGTTTCGGTCTTCTATATCTTTCTGCACCTGTGACAACCATTCCGCTTGCAATCAGGCCCATCATAAAGCCAGTCTCGTCAAAGTTGTAGATATCAGCGAAGGTGATACCATATTTCGCGATTGTGTTCTCCATAAGCCTGAACCAATCGCAAATAATAGTCAGATCTTCACATTTGGCCCTCTGATAGTCATATTTACGAAAAAAACGCGTCTTAAGGTGTGGGTGTCGCCTGACGAAGTTGGAAGCCCAGTGCTTGCCGACAGGCGACGCGTCGCGGTCAGCGAGCAATCGGTTAGCCATTTCTTCAAAACCACGCAGTCGCGGGGCAAATCCTCGCGAATCCAGGTCGAGAATGAACTGAATAATGATAGGTTCTTCTAGATCGGATAGTATCCGTAAGTTGGGGATGGTATCGCGTCGAGATTGAACGCCATTTTGCCGGCGTTACAGTCTTGGCAGAGGGGCCTGATAGTTGCGAGCAGCGCGTCGGAGACTTAGTTTTGGATTATTTTGAAAGGCTTGAAGAGCAAGAAGGATTTTAGCCTCAATATTTGGCTGTGACATAATTGGTAGTTCAGAATCAATTGATTAAATGGAAAGTTATATGATTAAGGGAAAAGTATATCGCTCCTTTGTCTGTATCGCTCGCTTGTCATATACGTTATACTATTCCCCTCTAACTAATATTAATAGCTAGGCTCGTTATAACGATAGTCCAGTGGTGAATAAACTGGATATTTAGTCCCAGACGGGATAAGAAAGTCTGCAAGGTTGCCATCTGGTCCGTGGACGGGGAAGAAGCTAGTTTGCGAGTTAGTAGGTAATACCCAAAGAATACATGCAACTTACTACGTATCAAGAGTCACCCGATCGCGGACTAAAACATCTATAAGTTCCTGCAACATTCCATGGTCCGCACTATCTATAGTAGCCAGGTTTGCATGATCTGCTTCAAAAAGTGCCGTTGAGCTGTTGGTCGTTGGACGAGCAGAAGAAATAAAAGCATAGCCATGATCTTCGGCGTGGATAGTCCCTTGCATATCCACGAGGGCTAGCTGGGTCTTGCTATCCTTTAGTACCATCGCATCGCCACGCCTGCCAAAATTGTCAGATATATATTGAGATATGTCTCTTCTGTAGACTTATTAGATCTTACCTATAGGTCAAGATCTGACCTTGAGTGAGATTCAGTCTGGCGTAGTAGGGAGCCCCGTTTTCTGGCACAATGATTTTGGCCCCAATGGCCGCATAGTCGGCAACTCCAAACGAGTGATCGTGGTGGTGGTGCGTTGGCTGTGTATACCAGGTCAGCTTTAGTTCGACGATACCAGTGGCGGCGTCAGGACAAACCCAAACATGTGTGACATTCTTTCCAAGTCTTTGCTGGACCCAATCGATGACAAGCTTACTTTGATGCGGCGGCGCGTCCAAGACAATAACTGAGCCGTCTTCAAGCTCAACGACTGCCTGTCTCATTACCATGTTCAAGATCCATAACCCGGGCACATCTTGGAATGGTTGTTCCGCGGATGCGTCAAGGGCTTCGAAGGTTCCAGTGTAGGGACCACTCCAAACAAAGTTGCTTGCGGTTTCTCCAATTTCGGCAAAGCCGTACTCAGGGTCCCTAGTAGGGATACTGTCTTCGGGAACAGTGCCAGTTCCGGGTCTGCTAAAGAAGCCCTCCTCCAGTTCCAGGTTGCTCAACACTTGGTCTGCGGCATAGTCCGCGATGACATGCTTGTTATTGTAAATGGTTTTGAACCGCCGAGGAAATTCCACGCCGTCGACCTCGACATAGTTGTAAACAAGAAGGTCATGCGTGGAGGGACCGAAGAAAGGATGGTCTTCGTACGAGCGGATAATATAGGGAAGCTTAGTATCCGGGTGGAAAAGAATCGTCAAGCCAATTGACTCGTCATGAACTGCCTAACGTTAGTTCCCACCCTTTCTAAGGCCTACAAATCCGGGACCTCTCACCTCCAGGTAGCTCGATCCCTGCTTCAGTCTTACCCACACGATAGGTGGCCTTTTTGTTGGTGAGAATCTATCGGACGGCGAGTGTTAGTCATTTCTCCAACAGGCTTGCCCAACCAACAGTTTCTTGCACACATACGGTCCGTATTAAAAGAGGATCCCACTTATTAGCCTCGGTGATCAGATAGCTCGCCAAAAGTCCTAAGAGCGGTCAGTTTCCTCTCCGACGTGGCCGCACGAGGCGCCTACCATCCATGTACCCCTCCGGTTGGGCTGGATCAAACACGAGGGAACTCCCCCTTAAACGAGCAGCGAAGCCATCGTCGCCTCCCTCAACTAGGTGGGAGAAATCCATAGGCTCAAGCGTTGGTCGGGAAAATGTCCAAGTAGCTGGGAGCTGTTAGTGGCCCACATTAAACCGAATCGGCAACGTCTCACCTCCGAGTTGAGCAATCGTATCAATACGCTGCTTCACATGCGGTTGCTCGAAAGAAAATGTAACATTCTGGCGGCCAGCAGCAATGGTTGCTTGATCTAAGCCATGCACAGAAATTGACAACATCAAGCCTTTGCTACGTAGAATGCTAATGTCTGTCAGTATAAAGACTTGAATCGTGGCCGATTAGATGAAGTTCACCTGTTGCCAATGTATCTCACGTTCTTTATAGCTGAGATGCTATTCAAGCCACCCAACGCGGAGATTCCCTGGTTGATAAGGGGCTCTGGACTCCCCGTGGGCGTGTTTTGTTCCCAAGCTTGAACATGGTGGCCTAGAGCACAGCTGGCAAAGGCTAGAATTGAGTTGCATAGGTGGTAAATGTAGACCATCTTAGAGAAGTGAGAGGGGTGTAAGTTAGGATCAGTTTCGGTCACGATGAGGCGTTCCCTCAGAAGTTAGGCCAGCTACTGCCTATTTAACCGATCATCGTCACTCTCTATTGCTTAGATACCGCATTTGCAAATCTCCTGTTATTTCTAATCTTCCGTGGAACTTGTCCGGGGGGATTTGTCAACTCATGCTAAAGATTCTCGCCGGCGGACTTAAGCGAATGCAGATCTATGTCCATGGTGACGCTACCACGTCGAAAACCCGAAGAGCGAGACCGAAATAGAACCCCGTCGGGGGAGGGGCTTGCAATCGCGTCAAAGTTTAAACATAATTGACCCTCCAACCCCATGGAGCTCAGGTTGCCCAGATGCCTGTTTAAAGTTTACTTCAGCCATTAGTCAGCTTTCATTTGCCTGAACTATCTCCGATAAAGCCGATGTGCGCTGTATTATACAGGGGTGCGCCCGTGCTTCATACAGTGCTGAAGTCACGAATAAGCCTCCGGTGCAGCATAGGAGATTGACGTCGGCGTTCTTGTCTAATAACTAGAAAGGAACTCCCTTCCTGCGACAGGCCGTAAGAAATGAGCAATGAAATGTACAGTAACTTTATCTCCAAGGTAGGCTAGACTAATGTCATTAGCCTAGAATCAAAGACACCTTCTCCCGATCCAACTTGTCCCATTCCGCTTCCCTTACCTGGCCGCTTGCAAGGCGATAGGCGACTCCATCCTTCCACTCGACCCAAAGTACAACGTAAGTGGTCTTCTTCGTGAGTGGAAGGTCGTACATCTTCCTATCCTCATTCCAGGTCTTGGAATATCTCCTCACCTTGCAAATGACCACCAGATCAACCGGCAACCCGGCCTCACATTCGTCAGCCGGCACCTCAGATTCGGCCTCGCGCTTTGGGAAACGAGCCAGAAACTCGTCGTTATGCAAATGCAGCGTTGTAAAGGCCTGCAATGTTTTCCTCGGGACCTTGATATCCAAACAGCCGCGCTTTGTTCGTCTCGCAGAACAGGTACTGCGTCTGCTCCGGCGTGAAAGGAGGCGTCGACTCCTGAATGTCCGTGACGGGGAAAGGGTAGTACCACGCCTTTGACAGATCATCAGTGCCGGGAAAAGCCGCATGCGTGAAGACGTACTTGTCGCATCCGTCAGGGTAGAGGTGCGGCTCGTCGCGGAAGGATCCCCTCATGGGAGCGGCGTGGCGCGTCCAGCCTGGAGGCAACGGCTTGGTAAAGTCCTTGTAGCTGTCGCGGTTCTCAAGCCAAGTTGACTTGATTCTTCGCCTCTGCGACGGCGGATCGCTCGGGGACCGACTTGTGTACCACTCGGTGGTAGGGATGGTTTCCTCAATCCAGTGCCCCCGGGGATTGATTCGACCTGCCTCGCCGAAGCCGGGGTTTGTCACGCCACACCAGCCCAGCCAGGACCACGAGGGCAGACCAGACGGCGCCAGTCGGTCTTCAACAGGTCGAATCGATGGGATACGACGTCGTAGGTTGGTGTGGGGCCAGTACGGCCTCCAGCTCAACCCGCGCTCGAAGGACGCTTCCGGGACCCCATACAAGGAGCCTCCGGTGAACGAGCGGCTGACCACCGACAACAGGCCAGAGATGGCCGGAAGGGCATCTTCATCGTACCGTAGTGACTTGTCGTTGTAATGAGTGAGAAGAAGGGCTAGGGAGTCAAGGTCGGGAAATCCAGCCAACATGATGCCCAACGATGGGTTGTCGGGCTTGTCGACTTCGACTTCGGTAACCGTCTCCTCATGCTGGAGATTGCACGAACACTCCCAGTGTAGCTCGCGATAACTGAACCAAATTCTCCTCTGTGCCATTCTGTATTCCTGAAATGTCCACGCTCGCCCGTAGTACGGAAGGCCGCTCATCAAGGAGATGCGGTGAGTGTTCCGGACGATGATCTTCTCATCTCCAAATGGAATGACCCTCTGGTCCAGTCCTCGAGGTTGCGAGACACCCTCGAGACCAGCGATGCCGGTTGTAGAGTCGTCGTCAGCAGAAATAATTGTCACGATTGCGTTGGCGTAGATGGCTCCCATCGCCTTCAACTGTTCGACCGTGGCCCCGCGGTCATCGCGAGGGATGCACAGCGCATCAACCCACAGGTATCGCTCGCCGATGACTGAAGTCAAGTGAATAGCATGCTGGATAACTGGTGTCGAGAACTCCGAGAGTTCCTGGGCATCCAGGCTGCGAGGCTCCTGTAATCTCACTAGAGTGTCGGCGTCGATCAGGCCGTGTGTGTGATCTCCGTTGGTGTAACTCAACGCCACGAAGTTGCCCGGGGTTTGGCCAGGAACCAGGCATTTCTGTTCGACGTCGACCAGCCAAGCAGGGCGTGTAGGCCAGATCTTGGTGGGGTTTTCGCATTTCGCGCCATGAGATGACAGGCACTTCTTCTTCCACGCCTTGAGCATATCCAAGTCGGCCCAGTTCGGATCCAACACACGTCCAGTGCCAGGATGGCTGGGAACGGAATCTTTCTTCACCAGCAGTAGCCCCCAGTAGTAACCCCCCATAGACAAGGACTCAGACAGGCCGACGCTGCCGCCCTATGGCCTTTATAGACTCCCACATCTTTCGATTCTGATTTTTGAAACGTTCTTTCTCTCATGCCAACGTAGTCGTTGAAACTTTGGAGTAAAGGTTTGTGGGTTGGACACTCGGTAGAGAGTGCCTCCTTGAAAGACCCAAAATTGATTTCCTCCGTACTAGATTCAGGGTCTGTAAGTCGTCTCCAGATAGTTTGGCAGGCTTTGCAGTCGGAGGCCCATCGTGAGGGCGACCCGGCGACCTCTGATGATTCCGGCATTGTTACTGGTATCTTCTGGCCGAGGAGGAAACAAGAGCCAATATCGTTCAACAGGAAATGGTCCAAGGTGCAAGTTATAGGTGCTGGTTACTGACGGTTGCCTAGACGATTGATTATGGAATGGAATCATGTTCAGTGGCTGTGTCACAGAATCAGCGGACCTGTTGCCGGATAAGCCGCCGCTTATCTCGTTACCTGGTCATGCCTGATAAGTATCCCCGCCGCCTGAAAACCGGCAAATTAGGTCACATTGCCCGCCTGGCGTTCTCGCGTATTTTCGTTGGACATGGCGGTGCCACGTCTGCATGGCTAAGAGCCGCAGCTCCCCAGCTAGTCCCAGAACCAGAATCACCCCGCCTGAGCCCTGATAATTATCCAACATCACTGTATGAGGTCAACCGTTGATCCTTCTCTCCGTTGAAAGTCACCAATATCGTGTTTGTTTTCCCTTGTGGCCCAGCCTCTTGCGAAAGAGTCCACCAACCACCACACCGCCCGCCACTTCCACCGCCACTATGTTTGTTGCTACCACCATTACCACTACCACTACCACTACCACGACCTCAACCGTTATGCGCCATACGATTCATTGACGTATCATGTCTCTCAGTTTCTCCAGGTGGGCACGCTTTCCAGCTACGTCAGTCTCTCCTCCTAACTCTCCGATCTGTGTCATGTATTCCGCAGCCTGGACAAGCCCCGCAGCGTACTGGCCTTGGGTTTCAGCCGCAAGTGCATCTAAGATCTTGTTCGACACGTTCAAATCTCGACTTGTGGAGCGTGAATAAATTTCATGGAATCTTTGTCTGGGGAGGAGACACCTACATAATCCGTTCTGCCTTTGCTGTGTGGGTAATAACAAGCAGTGGTGATTGCCCTGCGAGGCTGGCCCGCCGCTTGTACGGAAGGCCGGAGGGATCAACTGGTCATAACCCCCTGGCCTCACAGACCCTTGCCAATTGTCTCTTAGGTCGACCCTGGCGTGTGAGCCCATTCCTGCTTAGATAAATATCACTCTTGGCTACATACGCTGCTCCCAAAGCAGCCAAGTGCCAGAGCTGAGGTACTGGCACTACGGCAGTATTGCTCGTATGATTCCATTCGCAATTTTCTGTTCTCCAGTCAACCCCAGATCTACAATTGCCAGTTGTTATGATAATATATCTCTCTGTATGTAACCATACTGTACCGGCTTCATATATACAAACTACCATTCTCATCTCCACTATAAGAGAGTGCTCTTCTTCTTATACTTAAACTTGAACTGAAATCACTCTTCCTCCCATTCTTATCTACAGGTAAACCTTCTATCTCTTTTACACAAGCCCATCATGTCTTCTACTTTGACTCCATTCTGTTCTATTGGGGGAGGCAGGCATGCCAGCTTCCAAGCTAAGAACCCCCGTGCAGTTTGCTGCCCCTATTGTGGACAACAGTTCAAACCGATCACTGATTGTGTTGATCTTACGGAGGACGACGATGAAGATGCCCCTACTCCTACTGCCGTCCCTACTTCTCGCCCCAACGAGCGCCGCAAACTATCATCAATAATTATTCCTACCAATCGCTCGACTTCACTCCCCGCTGGTATCGAAAATGCCACGCTTGACGCAATGGCTAGGCGCCAAGAAAGCATTGCCAATACGGGTCGCAAAGACCCAATTGCTATTGGGGTTCAAGCTACATTCTGGGTTGGTGCTGGAGCCTATGAATATATTAGCGACATTAAGACCATTGAGTACAGCAGCGCGCCGAAAGCCGTACGGAAGTGCATGGGCAATGTTTCAGTTGTCCTCCATCGCGACCACGGGACTCATGAGGCGATGGTGCGTTATCTAGTCAAGCAACTAGATCTAGAGCAGAGCAAGCATGTGTGGGAAGTTGTCTTCTCCGTCGAGAAAGGTGGCAGCGCGCCTAGACCAGCACGACTGCCCGAAAGGGCTTACACAACTACTAGACTCTACGATCTCTTGCGCCAGACTTCTACCAACTTTGATAAGGACATCAGGAGCTCTAAGGCTTCTCTGAGCTTCTGGCGTTTCTTTGAACTTGACCCTTTAGAGATGCCACCAAAGCCTAGGACCAAGAGGGGTTACGAGATCATGTCGGATGCTGACTCAGAGACATGCTCGCCAAGTCCCAAGAAGAAAAAGGCCACTCGACCAAAGGCACGCCTTCCAGCTGTCAAAGAAGAGCGTACTGTGACTGTGAAGTCAGAAGCTATTAAGCAGGAACCAACCACGCCTCTATCGGCAATAACGGCGGCAATCAAACAAGAGCGCATCGTCGAAGACGAGCATGTCGAGGATGACGACCCCTTCCTCTCTGACGTTGAGAATAAGACTATGAATGAGTTATTAGCCGAGATTGTTATCACTAGGGATGAGGAGATCAGGGTTAAAACAACCCCTTCAAAGAGACAATCATCTCATATATCCAAGAAGTCATAGAAAGTGCAGCAGGATACATAGGAAGGTGCACTATTGTGGCGTTAGGATCTTTATGCTTATAATTTTAGATACGGGTGTGTGTGTGTATGTGTGTGTGATCAATACTCTTAGTCTATTTACGTAATAAAGAGAATACTTATAGTCCCTTACAGGCGCTTTATGTATATACACAGCACGGTCCTGATATAATAAAGGGTTACAATTAGTGTATAATATCTTTAGCCATTAGCCTCATGATACCTTAACACTTATCATAAGTGAAGCCCCCAAAGTATCAGAAGTGAGAGCAGGTCTTAGTTTATGCGCTTGAGATAAGTTCAAGACCTGTGTTTCAATTAACAAGTAACCTTTTGCGCTATTTACGAAAGCCTTAAGTTCGAATTCTATTTTTGCCTTTTTTTTAGGGGGGGAATGGTTAGCGTGCAGGTTGTGTAATTGCGATGATGCTACGCAACCAAGAGAAGGGAAGGTATGCAACGAAGAGGAGTTGCGCAATGAAGAGAACTCGAAAGAACATACATACATATAAGGCTCAATTAAAAAGCATCATCCTCTGCAGCTGCCGCAGTAACGCTTTAGCTAAGTTCTTCCACATTGATGCCATTATCTCCTAAATGGTAATAAATGCGTGGCCTCGCGTGGCAGCCCAGACGTTGATTGTGTTGAGATCCGTTGTTTGACAGATCAATGGCTATTCCGATCCATTGGTGGCTGGGATGTGGATATCTTCTTGTTAATAGCTTCCGCTGGTTAGCGCTAGTTTTCTTCTTCAATCAATACAATATGCTCATTTCAACACTCCGAACCGGCAAAATCTCACGCCAACATTGAGCCAGTTCTGGAATGCAGGCCGGTAGAAGATCCAATCAATGTCTAGAATTTTACGTCAAAATGAGATATATAGACTGTCTTGGACTGAGAAAAGTAGAACTAAAAGACTCAGACAAAAAAATTGAATAGCATCCCAAGATTGCGACAGAATAGAAACCTTTCAGGGGAAGAACTTTGCTGCATGAGACTATTAAGAAGCGACCATCCAGTTTCAGCTCAAGCTCTAGATCCAGGGACGATACAGACATTCCATGGTTCGAGTTTCTGCTAGGTATCGGCCTTGACCATACTATAGTCGATTACGACGGAAACTCACTGCTTCATGAGCTCGCAGCTAGAGAGGCATCAAGGTATCCGTATGTTCGGGAATGGGTGCTTCCGCTATGGGAGCGACTTGTCTGTACCCTGGGTCTAGATGTCGACCAGCAGAATGTAAGTTTTTTTCCTTTCCCCAGATGTGATTGTTCTTCAGAACAGAACCTTGCTGAATGGATGGCGAATGTTTAGCATCTGGGCCGCACCCCCCTCCACATTCTCTGCGATGCATACTCTCGGCCCGGGCAAAGAGTCTTTCTTCAAACCTAAGCCTCGTCCCCATGCTTATGACTCGATGAAACGTCTGCTCAAGGCTGGAGCAGATGTCCACCTCAAGACAAGGAGGGGCAAAAGCTGCCTCACCTTGGCCACGCACGATGTCAAGATGGTACGGCTTCTAATCAAGCACGGAGCCATAATATCACCTGATGATGTCGTGTCAGCGGTCGAAGCCGGTCGAGTTGATATATTACGCAAGCTTTTGCACGCGAAAGATGAGGATGGACAGGATCCCGACTTGAACTTGGATCCAGCACTACGCGCAGCAGGCATGCTATTCAGAAAGCCGGATCCAGACGACGACTTCTGGAGCCCGTCGGTTGACAATGCGATTGTTATTGAGATGATTGGGATCCTCATCGATCACGGAGCGAACCCCCTCTCAAACTACCTCATTCGAGAAAAAGATCACGTCTCATGTGCAAGGCCTGAATACATTCACTTCAAGAAAGGCGAATCGCCCCCCCAGGCAAATGCTAACGATTTGGAAGGGACCTTATTACACCACTTGATTCTAGTAATCGGAGAATTCCAACTTCAACCGTTCCTGGTGCCCGGAATCGACGTCAACCATAGAGATCCAAAAGGACTCACACTCCTGCATGCTGCCTGTAGGAGTCCGGAGATGATCGATAAGCCATTTACTGATGGAGGAAAAGAAACTATCTTCCAGCACCTGGCGGCTCTCGGCGCTGATCTTACTGCATGAGATAATCTTGGTCGAACCGTCCTTACATCCCTACTTTGGAGCTACTCGATCACCACACCTGGGTTGAGAGCGACGTTGGACGACATGATTCGCCTAGCGCCGAAGCTAGTACATGATGCCGATGATAGCTTTGGCGATACACCGCTGATATATGCTATACGTCGTGCCGTTGAGTCAGAGGCCGACACAGAGGCGGTACAGCGGCTTCTGTCAGCAGGTGCGTCACCCCTGGTGGCAAACAAGAACGGCGACGGAGTGCTGCACAAGCTGGCAGAAGATCTCGGCACGCCGAGACTCCGTCACCTATTTCGAGATTTGGTCCGTCGCGGAGCCGATATCAACGAGCGCAATTCCGAAGGCGAGACTCCGCTTTTCAAATTCGCTAAGCGATACCCGCAAGACCCCAACAATAGGTACAATCGGGACTATTTTAAGCAAAAAGTTCGGGGCGACGCATACGAGGTTCCGCGAGAGCAGGGGGCCATAGCTCTGCTGCGGGAACTGGGCGCCGATTTCTCGGCCAAAGACAATGAGGGTAGAGGGCTGCTACATGTCGCAGCCACCGGGGACGTGGTTCGGTTTCAGGAACTAATGGCTGCTGGATTGGATCCGATGATGGAGAACAATGCGCAACAGACGGCGATTGATGTGGCAGCGGCTTGCTCAAACAATAGTGTCCTCGAGATATTTGAGAAGAAGGCAAGGAGGTAGGGGCTATGAATGACAGGGTAACATTGTATCCTGTTCAGTTTCGCCGCTGAGGAATGTAAATGCAATGCAGAAAGACCGCTGGCAAGCATCGACTCCAATCATATCCAGGAGCGGCATTCTGTATTTTGTTAGTCTTGTAAGCGCCATCGAGTAGCGTAGTTCACAAAAGCAAGGCTAGAGTCGTCTTGCGAATCTAGGTATTGGAGTAAGTGTCTGTGATAGTGGGACTGCAGTGATACTGGCCACAGACATTACCTTCCAACCCCGGCATAAAAACCTGGAAGATGCTCTGAAAGACTTCTGCTCACGGGCAAAATTGCGATCATTTGAGCATTTGCTGCCCGTTTTACTGCTCCATGGCGAGTATTATACATATAATACGACTACCCATAAGGTGGACGTGGTTGAGACTAACTCTTGTTGTGCCGGTCTGGCGGGCCAGCAGCACGGAGAGACCGACGGGTCAGGGCAACGCCGACACGGTCATGCCAAGCGAGGTGTGGTAGGAATCATCCTGGAACGCCACAACAGATGCAAATCCTTCGCATTAACACCCACGAATGGCCTGTGACGTCCACGAGGTAGAAACGATCATCTACCGGAGAGCGAAAGATTAGTAAATTCGAATTCCTCGCCGTCTCAACGACTGCATGTTGCTCAAATCCAGATTAGGGCTAACAACTCTACTGATAAACCTCCCGAAAAGTGGTTTCAACCGTCGAAATGCCAGTATGAGTGATACGTGAAGAACCAGTCTTGGGCCTGGTGCTTCAGACTGGCATTATATGTAACATCACGTGAGAAAGGAGACCTTATGCTCCCGTCCTCAACTGTAGTCTTAGCTCGTCATCCATCTTTCTACATCTACATGACAACCTCACTTTATGTGACCTCCGCGATGTATTCGCATCAAATGGTAGCAATTGCAAGCTATCGCACAGTCAAGCCTGCGATTTAGTTCGTCAAGGCCCCAGGCACCAGCCAACCAGGTCCTAGACCATCAGGCCTCTATCGGCCAACCCAACACGATCCTTGGTAGCACGACCAGCAACCGCCCAGATCCCTTTTGACAACGCAGAAGCAGCACCCGCTCTGCACCCCCTCGCGATATCATCTCTTGGTGAGGCTCGCACTTAAGCACGATATCCTTGAAAGGAGAATGCCTGAAACATTAGGCCCATGAATCGGAAACCAATTTGGAACACTCCTCTGACAGCCTAGAGACCGCCACTCTTGCTGACTTCACCAAGCAACTATTGCGCCAAGAAATAAGCATTACGACAAGTCAAGATGGCTCGATCTCACAATGGCTCAAGTGAGGGAGAACAGTCTAGACAGGTTCCCCCGCCTACAGGCCTAACTACAATACCCAAAAAGAAACGCTTTTCTACATCGCCACAAGACATCGAGCAGCTCGATAAGATGACGATGTCAGCCTGGCTTAAGGAGCCTTCGAATACTAAGGCCACAGGCTGGGGCATTCGATACGCCCATCTCCTAAGCCAGAAAGCGACTCAGGAAGTTCTTGAGACTCTGACTGTATGGGATAGCGATGTAGTCTATGCCCTTCAACACTTCATCTCAAAGTTTGCTGCCCGTGATGGCAACGCACAGGAGCTTCTCGGATTGCCCCCAGCTAAGGCTGATGATTTGGCTCATCTTGGCTGGTGGCGAAAGGCCATTGTGAAGCAGTTCGACTTCGATCCCCCCAATGCTGAGACCAGTGTAAAGCTGATCACCGTAAGAGCCCCGACCGGCCTGACCGATGACGAGGCCGAGCCACCTGATCCTTGGGATGCCTCAAGACCCCAGAGGAAGTCATCTGGGCTCACCTCTCAGCATCGCCAGGGGAGCCGCCGTGGCTCTCTACCGCCTACTTCATCTGCAACAGACGACTCCTCAGATGACGACGCCGAAGCCGCCCGCCGTTCCCGACGAGAACGATCTCAGGTCTCTACGATAGTAGGCACTGATGCCCACCGAAAGATCAGAAAGGAAGCCGTCGGCCTATTCGACCCGGACTTCAAGGACCCCAAGGGGACTGGCCTTGTGGTGAGCCAGAATAAGCAGATTTACACTGATGTATATCTCTTCTGCGAGCACCTCCGAGTCTTCGAGCGTTACGGCGAGGACTCCCTCCAGGAATACTACGTTTCTATGCTTGGAGGCGGTGCCCAAGGATGGTTCATGGGCGAGCTTAGCACTGATCAGCGCAACCGGCTCCTCGATGCCCCTATCTACAAGTTCTGCAAGAAACTCATAGCTCGATTCAAGCGCCCCGACGCTGAGATCACAAAGGACCTCCATTCAGGAAGGTATACGCTTGGCCTAGCGCAAGACGATATCAGCCTCACGCAGTGGGTGCAGCGCAAGGCAGCATATGCCAAGCAGCTGGGTCTCCAAAACGATAAGCACATCCTCCAAGCTATCTACCCACTGATCGATATCGAGATCTCCCGCCTTCTTACTATGCCCAAGGCGAAGACTAATCTGACCGACTTCATTCGAGAATGTGAAGACCTTCGACCTACTATCACGGCCCTAATCCAACGGCGACGAGGTCGTCGCGATGACCATTTCAACAGCCGGCGAGACTATGAGCGTAGCGACCAAAAACGAGATTACGATAACAACCGTCGCAGCAACCGCGACCGCAGCCGCCGATACGAAGACCGCGACCGAGACCGTGATCGATACCGCGCGCCGCGAGACAACCACGAGAACCGAGGCACGGATGACCGCCGCAACAGACCCCGAGACAGCTATCGCGACCGTGACCGACAGGAACGCTCCGAGAAGAGGGTCACATTTGAAAAGAAATACCCGGCTATCGAAAGTGAGCCCGAGCCCGAGCCCGAGCCTCGGCGCGAACGAGCCTCGACCACATCGGACGCTGACGATGAGGACGATGCCTCTCTTTCGGATACTTCGACTTTCTCAGCACGTTCGCAGGAGGCCTACGTTGTGGCTATGAACGGCTCCATCTTCGACCTTCCTACCGACCCTGCCTTTAAGTGTGAAACCTGCCAACGCTCCTTCCCGTCAAAAATGATTTTGAAGGAGCACTGCATTGCCAACTGCTGTGTCACACCTCAGCAGGCAGCTCGAGAAAAGCTCGATTACACACCGAAGCCTTCACGTTGCAAGAGATGCAAGGAAAGCTTCCCTAGCCGGAGCCGCCTCTTCCAGCACCTTGAGACCTGTCGAGGAACTGCTGCAGCAAGACAGGCTGCCCTCACTGCAACTACAGCTGCAAGCCCTGCTCCGGGATCTCTATTAGAGCCTAAGCCTTGTGCTCCGAGCGACGATTACACTCACCTGCGCCTTAAGGCCAAAGCCCGTGCCGAAGACGAACAGTCTGTGGAAATCTGCGGTGACTCTGGCTGCGGCCGCCCTGTAATCGATCGAACCTGGCTTCAAAGTCTCGACCATACTATCGAGAAAAGAGACCCAACCATCATCAAAGGAGTCAGTGGCTGGAAGCGTACTGACGAATGGGCTACATTCACCTTCTATCTTGAAGGCATCCACGCAGACGGCACCAAAGCTGGCACAGCCAAGTTTACAACAGGTGCTTGGGTTCAGGACAAGCTGGATGCTGTTGCCTTGCTTGGCAACGGCTTTCTCGATCCCTATAGATGCGACATCTTGATCACTGAGAGACGAATTCGGTGTGGTGTTCTTGATGATTTCCTTATTCCCTTTGATATCTCTCGCCCTCGCAAGCAGGTCACCCGACGCGTCAACGCCCTCAGAGCCACTGTGATACCTGCTGGGCAGACCCTAGCTGTTGCAGCTACCTGGAAGGAGCTCCCTAAGGATCGCAGCTTTGCCTTCTACGCTTCTCTCCCCTCAGCAATGCACGCTATGGTTGACCATGAAGCCCTGCCAGCTGTGGTCATCGTAAACAACACGAAGAAGGATATCAAGCTCCACCGGAAGCAGAAGATCGGGAATATCCATGAGTGCGAAGATGACAGCTACTTTGTGTCAACTTGGACCGCCACCCTGACTGCCCTTACAGTCGCGGCTGCCCCCGCCTTGGCTGTGGTGTCAGGCCAGACAGACGAAGCTGCTGTGGGCATTTCTAGGCCCTTACCCTCGATCTCTGAGGAATTTTCCCTTACGGAGGGAATTGAAGCTGTTGCTTCAGGCTCTTATGAGCTCAACTGGACTCCCCAGGCGGCACCGCCTGTGGAATCGCTCAGCGAGGCTATCTTTGAGGACCGGCTGAACACGGAACTTCCCTGGAAGCAGCGCCGTAAGGCTGCCTCCTCTATCGCAGCCTTCCTCGCACACGATGGCGACTCCGCTTCAGCGCCTTCGTCGCCTGAGGCCCCCGATGAAGCTGCCCCCGAAGCTGCTCGAGTTCCCTATCAAACCCACGTGCGGAAGACACCGAACCTGCCTGAGATCCTCACAGACGAAGGCATCCACATCTACGCTGAAGACCCTGCCTTTACAGCTGCGGCTATGCGTCTTGTTTCCCGATATGCTAAGCTTTGGATCGATACAGGCCTTGTCAAGGTCCCTGATGGCGAGGAACTCCAAGTCCCGCTGATCGATAACTGGCATAAGCAACGCATTTCGCAGAGACCTTATCCCAGTGGCCTCAAAGACCGCGAGTTCATCGACAAGCTATTCGACCTCCTACACAAGCAAGGCCGCCTCGAATGGGCCAAGGGACCTACGCCTTTTACTGCCCCAATCTTTGTCGTTTGGCGTACAGTCAATGGCGAACCTAAGGGTCGTCTGGTTGTCGACCTCAGAGCCCTCAACAAGATCACGATCCCTGACAACTACCCTCTGCCTCGGCAGGAAGACATCATTCAAGCCCTCCGCGGCGCCCGCTATATTACGGCTATCGATGCCTCGTCCTTCTTCTTCCAGTTCGGAGTGAAGCTCGAACACCGGGACCGCTTTACGATGACAAGCCATCGAGGCTTAGAAAGGTCAACTGTAGCTCCGATGGGCTTCCGTAACTCCCCTGCCTATGTTCAACGGTATATGGATAAGCTGCTTCGTCCCTATAAAAACTTCAGCCGCGCTTTCATTGACGATATCGTGATCTTCTCTAAGACAGCAGAAGAGCATCTCAAGCACCTAAAGACACTGTTCAGCCTCTTCCAAGCTCAAAACCTCACTATCTCTCCGAAGAAGAGTTGGATTGGCTACCCTAGTGCTCAGTTACTCGGCTTCCGCGTTGATGCCCTTGGATTGAGTACGACAGAGGAACGGATGGCCGCCTTCGCACAACTTGAGTTCCCTTACCAACTTGCAGGCCTTGAGCAATATATTGGCGCCACTGGCTACATTAGGCACCTTATTCCTTATTATGCTCAGCTTATCGAGCCGCTGCAGAAACGGAAGGTTGCCCTGCTTGCAGAAGGTCGCAAGGAAGGCAAAGTTGTTGACGGGAATCCTAACCGTCGCAAGGCCTACACCCGCACAACTCATTACGAGCCAATACATGATGAGAAGATCGCCTTTGCCGCCCTACAGAAGGAGATATCCTCTGGCCGAATGCTGTGCCACCTCGATCCAGACAAGCAGCTCTTCTTGCAAGTCGACGGCAGCCTTGAGAGAGGTTTTGGAGCCGTCCTTTTCCACCTTCGCGATGACTATGTCTGGGAACCAGGCACACACATCCCAGCTGTAGCCGTACGCCCTATCTGCTTCCTTAGCCGGGTGCTCACATCAGGCCTACGATACACTGCGAGTTTGGTCGCGAATCAAATTAAGAAAGTGCTATCAGCTAAACACAACTTAGGGCATGGAGATAGGAGGTAATCTAGATATTCCCTAGCCTTCCCAATATATCTATACCGAACCCTGCCCTTGTCCCCGCCAGTGACATGCTAGCTGAGTGAACCTGCAACACCTACCAACTGAAGACAATCGCAGCTGCCCTTCAGAGCTTAGCCGTTAATCAAGCAAGATGTTATTAGGCAGGGTATTACAGCTCCAGCATAGTCCGGCGAGGTTGATGCGCTCAAAGCATTGTACTTCCCTCCCCCTCTCTCCCGGAAATGCCAGCAAGCCCCAAGCCCACGGATCAGGAGCTCACACGACAGATTACCTTGTACATGACTCTGCACGATCAATCCACGGTTGGTCCCCAACAAGGTGCCTTCGATCGACATGTCAATTCATCATATCGAGTCTCAGTATCAAAGCCCAGTTGTGTCAATCTGGTGTATACGCCGAGGTTAGCCAATGGTCACACTTTGTCAGAACGGCCAAGTCTCGTTAAATGTCCGATTTAGTCAAAGCCCAGGTTGAATCAAAGCTCCAGTTTTAATCAAACATCCAGTTTTGCTCAAGTATCTAGTTTTAGGAAACTCAAGATTCACTGCTACCGTCCGGTCCGTACAGGTACGGTTGTTTCGTTTGATGATTCGCTCTCAATGGTGACAGAGATTAAGCATAATTATAATCCAGGCGGTTATGGTCATAGTATTCAATGCGTTTATGTAGCTTGCGGCATCCGCGTCAAAACAGGTCAGATGCCTCCCGGCTTTGGCCGCCTCGTTCCTCTGAGCCACGGGGCGGCCAAGATGATACTCAAGGCCTTAGAAATGCGCACCAGAGGAGGACATAAACGGCCATTGATGAGTGTACTAATAGTACTTCACTCAATTTCTTTGCTGCTCGTCCAGTCACTCTTATTTATCTAATCTATCCTTTCATCTCGCTCAGATGCGTCCATTTTCTTTTATTGACGCTCTTCTAAGCGTAGCAATTTGTTGTCCCGCTCTACCATTTGCCAAAGGCACGCTAACCCCAGAGGGGTTTACCAAAATCCAACCAGGAGGTATCGATGCTCTCAAGATCACAGAAGAAAATACCCTCAACAGTAGCACTGGCACTATTACTCGGCAGGACCTAGTTGGTGCCACTCTACCTCTCAAGTTCGTAAATAACTACAATGGCGGTGCAGTTAACGCTTACATCTCCGGGCTGGACCCCAATGGCGCTGTCGTTTTTGTTGCTTCCAATGGGTCTTTAATTTATCCTTCCTCAGGTGGCTCTATAGTCCCTGTTCAGGTTACCCAGAATATTGCCATTCCCATGGCTTCGTCTGGTCATACACTTGAGTTCACCCTGCCAATCTCTATGAGCTCCGGACGCATCTATTTTTCCGAGGGTGCAATGTCGTTTTACATGATGAGTATTGGCACAGGGGATTGCTTGGTTCAGCCGTCCTTTACCAATCTCCAGGATGCAAACGTTGGCCTTAAGTGGGGCTTCGTTGAATTCACCTATACTGGTGGGATCATATATGCCAACATTAGCTACGTTGACTTTGTTGGCATGATTTTGGGCATTTTGCTAACAGTCACCGACGGCACCACCCAGAGCGCAGCAGGACTTGAGGCCGATAGCGTCATGAACATTTGCAATGACCTGGTGACGCAGACGGGGGCTGATGGGTACCCGTGGAGCTCCATGTGCCTCGCCAATACTACAGGAACTCCCATCCGAGTCTTGTCGCCCGGCAACTTCTACTACCTTAACGCTGATGCCTTTGCGAAATACTGGCATAGTTATGTTGACCAGGTCTGGGCCCAATATACCACCTCGATCTTGACAATCAACACGCAGACAGACTATAGAGACGTTAGCTGCACGGTTTCGGGAGATGAATTGGTCTGCAACGGCGACAACCGAGGCTACGCAAAGCCCAGTGCTAATGATATTTGGGGCTGCAACACTGGGCCATTTGCTATCATGGATGGCGATAATACCATTCATAAGGCAGTGGTGCCGCGTCTCTGCGCTGCATTTGCCCGCTCCACTCTTCTTCTGGATGGAGGCAATGTGCAGCCAAGCCTCAATAGTGCCTCATATTACACGATTGATCCTACCAACCACTACAGCCGCGTCATTCACCAGTACGAGGTGGATGGAAAGGGATATGCATTTCCGTACGACGATGTCAACCCGGACGGCAATGAGAATGCCTCAGGTATTGTTTCGTCTGGAAACGTTGCTAACTTAACTATTTACATAGGGGCCCCTCCTTCTTAGCAGGGCATTATAGGACTGGATCAGGTCTTTGACCGTCGGGTTAGGTATAAATAAGTCAGAAGAACGCTATATTATCGCTGTTGGACATTGGCAAGGATAGCTAAAGATTCATTAGAAATATTGGACCAACTAGAAATAGCTACCAAGCAGAGTCCCTGTGTCCGAGCGAAGCTGCGGCAAAATTTTATGCACTACTAAATTAGATGTCTGTTATATCTTCGCAGGAAAAAGAGCCGAAACTAAAGCTAGGTATATGTTGCTTGCGATATTGCTTTCCCCGTTTAATCCGTTGCTCTTAATATATCTCCACTGCCTTGTCATCTGCGATTATCTCATAGAACTCACCGCCATTCGACCCCAAGGTTCCCTGCCCCAGGGAGCTAGGACATAAGCCGACTTGTCAAGAAGGTGAGCTAGCGGGCCAGGTGGGGTTCCGAGATCATGGGTGGCTCTTCAGTCAACGAGATCGATCGGAATTCCATGGCTGATTCAAGCTCAGAAGTCAGGGAGTGCCGTGCGATTGGCGAAGAATGCACGGTTTGTGTCGGAAGAACGAGTGGTCAAACCCAACCTGTCCCTCATGAGGTACAACCGCGGCCGCCATCATTCATACTACCCGCAAGCCGACCTCAATTTTCACGTTCGGAACCTGCCAGAGCCCAACCAGTTGGTTTCATGTCCCAAGTTATATACCGTCTGCCTCGAATCGACCTTCTCGATACTCCCGTTCCACCGGCTAGGTCGCCTCTCAAGACACCAGGAAACCACGAAACCTTCGAACCGGTCCTGCTGCCTAACGGTAGAGACACCTTTCGTATCTCAACAACTTCCAAGCGCGAAACGACTTCGGCAAATGTTTCGGGAGTAACAGAATGTCGCATCTGATAAGAAGGGTGCATTGAGATGTGTGTGGAAGCTCTTGATTTCTAGCTATCTGAGGCCGTAGGGACCGTAGTTATAGAAGAACGATGCAATAGTTGATGCCTAAGGCATCACAGACTAGCAATTCAGCTGGATGTGGATAGCATCATAGCCAAACAGCCGAATAGGTAAAAGCAAATAATTCCTAGTATCCTGATGACAGCTCCGTCTCCTAGCGGTAACTGCTATAGATAGATGTGACAGAAAGTCCAATACCTGCTCAGACAAACCTGCCGAAAACAACTCCACCTTATCAGTCCAGCACACCCATCAAGGGGAATGCTTTGGGTCCGGGGACTGTGGCTGGGACAGGGGAATGGCCGCTAACTCCACGTCGTACTTGCTGACGACATAAAACAATTTAGTCTCAATATCAAAGGTTAGCCACTTTCCTAGGGTTGCGATTTTGAGCCCTAGGTAAAGTATGCGTTCCTTTCTTTCGTGGGCTATTGATGCGAGTTCAAAGAACTTCTCATCCTCGTCAATCTTCTCGTTGACAAACCATTCCTTCGGGTGGTAGTCCTCAGCATAGGTAAGACCGCGCATGGCGTAGTCCTCTGGGAGTGGCCGTGGAGGTTCGTCTTTCTCCAGGCCAGGGAAGTTTCTGTCTATTCTTGTTCTATACTCGCCTGAGGCTAGAATATAATTGAGCATGGCGGCGGTGAGCTTCTAGGGATACTCTCGTTCGAGATATGACATGGCGGTCGGATAATGTGTCATATGCTCGATGAAAATAAGGGTTGTATGAACAAAGGGAAGGATGTTGGCATCTCCCTAGCGAGTGGTGACAATCTCGTAAGTCCGGACTGCAAATGAGAGTGACTTCTTGAAGGTGTTACCGGGGGGAACTTCCGGGATAGTGCTTCTATCTCTAGTGGTGTCGGTCTTATCCAGTCGCTGGGACATTGCTCTTGTGAGGATATTAGAATCAGCTCCATACCCAAGGAGAGAGCACCCGATCGCGATCCCGATAAAGTAGCTAAGTCAGGTCAATGAAAATTCAACGCAAAACGCACTAATAGTACTGACCCAGCTTCGAGCCATCGCCTTGTTGTTCGACTGATGTGATTGTCGAGGAGACTTAAGAACTCTTCTATCGAATCTTCTAGCTTATCCTCTGACTTGCCCGAGAAGAAAATCCCATGTACCCGCACAAAGGCTGCGTCAATTGGGGCGAGGCGCGTTATATTAGAGCCCAGTACAGGGTCAAACAGGGTCATAATACTTTCTTTTGTGCTGAGGAACGGGATCGGCACACACAGCGATTTGGCGTAGTAGTATAGCTGTTGCAAGGCATTCGGTTGAGCCAAGATAGCCAAGTGGTGATAGAGGCGTCCTGTGGTCGGAGACTTGTCTGATGCCTTGCTATACCAGTGCCGACTCACTCCTGTCCACACTTCTCGGTCCTTAATGTCATCATCCTCGATCACCATCCTGTAACGGCCAAGATCTCCTAGGCACTCAATCCAGGTCTCCTCAAAAGCTGGCACGGTTTCATATAATAACGCCGTCATACTATATGCAAGGCATAGAAACGTCAGTATATGCTCTAGGGATGCTGGCAGTCTATGTCGAAGGAGCTCCAGGAAGGAATGGATGCCGTGTCGCCACATTCGAGCTGGCATGTCATATTTTGATGCAAGCCCCCGTAGTGGAACACTAGCCGAGGGATGCTGGCTTGCAAGAAAGAAGTCGTGGTGCTCATGCAACAGCGTGCGATGCAGCGCAATCAACGCTTGCCACTGCTCGTTATTCAACGGGTCTGCATCCGTTGTTTTGGATGACTGTGCGTTATCGACTTCGATGCACTTCGCCTCAACCATGATCAGGCCAGCATATATGCCTTTCACTTCGGCAACAAGCTGGGCCTGAGAAATAGGCTTTGTTTCAGGCTGGAGAATCATCTGCGGAGGTTCGGCCTCATTAGGCTGGGAGGAATGTCGAGAGGGCCTGGCTGTTTTGTTTGACGGTTGGAGGGTAGCACGATGAGGGAATGCTATCATCTGCCGACCACGAGAGCCTCTCGGAAGCGCTACTCTTGGACCTCCCAATAGTGCTGCCTGAGTCGGTTGATTTGTTGCGGAAGACTGGGACCTCTTCTTAGGGTCGTCGTCGGATGCTGGACGAGTCGCTGCTTGGGTGACTTGGACGACAGCTGGCTTTGGAATGGTATTCCTCTTTGGTATGTTCTTAGATGCGCTCTGGGCGCCTCCGAAGCAACACCCGAATATGGCATTACTGGCCCGGACTAGAGTGAGAGGCAACCAAGTCAGCATCGTGGTCGTCTGCAGTGCCAGTCGGCGGTCCTGTTATATATCGGTGGTCCAACCCGCGGGATTTGGAGTGGGGTGAGCTTACGCTTCTGTGATCCGTTAAACGCATCATCAACATCCTCGTCCGTGTCCCCGTCGAGACGTGCGATGAACTTCTCTTGGAGGCGTGATGGTAGCGACTCGAGATCGCTGGGCACCTCGGAGCTGCTGCACTGAGAAAGCCCCTTTTGGGAGGAGACATTCTGCCGATTCTTGTTCCACAAGTGCGTCATCCACTTCTTAAAGTTCATACTGATGTGGCTTTCGTCCCCTTCGTACTGAGAAGACGAAACTTGAGGGTGTAGCGACTCGAGATCGCTGGCTACCTCGGTACTGCACTGAGAAAAAGTCTTTTGGGAGGAGACATCTTGTCGATTCTTGTTCCGCAAGTGCGTTACCCACTTCTTTGTAAAGACCATACTAATACAGCTTTCGTCCCATTTGTCCTGAGAAGACGACACTTGATGGTGGTGGTTGGAGACTCGGCTGTGGAGATGGTAGTTTTGCTGGACATTTAGAGGTGGGATTCGCAGTTATAAGGGGGATGCTTGTTGGGTCGCCTTGCCACCTAATGGTTCGCCCGCCAGTTGGCAGTTGAGGCAACCGTGAGGCAAGCACAACGCAATCGTCATAAGGCGGCTGTGGCTGGCTCGGCCTCCTCGGCAATGACTCCGATACGTCGGCTAAAATGCGAACCACTTTTATGGTGCACCCTGGTCAATGTTGGCGCATTAACAGTTCTGTCGGTACTCCCCATGCGGGGGCCAGAAAAAATGGCACACCAAAGGCCTTGTCAACTACTGTAATGGCCACATTTACACGTAACGCGGTACTGATTTCCAACAGCATAGCCTCCCCGAAGGCAGAAAAAAAGTACATATATGCTATCTTAAATACAAGCTCCATATCATAGGACTTTTTTCGCTTTTTGAAAAAGAAGGTATCGCTTTGTACGTAGTGAAACTGTGTTTTGGTGTGCCATATTTTCTGTCCCCCATCTTCTACAAGGGACTTTGCAGTTTGGATCCAGTCTGGGCGGTCCGCCCACACGTCCTCGAAATATCCCCAACGATACGCTGGGTGAAGTGCAATAGCGGCATAATAAGCCGGCGTCTCGTCAAGCCGCGAGTAGTACTTGTCAAGCTTTTTCCAACAGAGGTTAATGTTAACCTTGAAGTGCTCGGGATCGGGATATCGATGGGCAGCAGCCTTAAATACCTCCATTTTGCTAAGGAGGTATTCGTAGCCAAGCAGGATATCCCATGGACACCCATATGCCTCAATGTATCCTTCCTTCCGCTTGCGCTGCTGACCGTCGCCTTCGAGAGTAATCAGGACGTGCTCGAAGTGTTGAAGGACCTCGTTGAATAAGGAAATAATAGCCCAGTCCTTCTCCTCGAGTTTGTTCTCGTCCCTGAGGCAGAGCGGCACCTCGCTGCTTGACTTCTTTCCCCTTAATACTAACCCCTCCCACTCGCTCTTCTGCTCATACCAAAGGTCCTCGAGGAAGTCTTTAAGGAGAAGGGCACGCCGAATCATATAAAGAGTGGAAAGCCAACGGGTAACCACATCAATGATAACATCTAGAGGTTTCTTCGCTCGAACCACCGGATCGTCGGACTTGGTGTACGCGGTAAGCTGAAGAGACCGGAGGAGATTGGTAAGCGAGTCTGAGCGGTGGATCCAGAAGATGAGGTTATGAAGTTTCCCAACTGGTCCTTTTCTTCTCCATAGCTCGTGGGCCTTCGCGTCAAGGGTCTCGTTCCCTTGGATATCGTCCTCGAAAGCCTCGGAATTATGGCCAAAAAGAAGTGCCTTAACGGCGAGATTGAGGATATGGCCAAAGCAGCGCAATCGCCGAGTTTTACCCTCGAAACCGAGCGCCTTCCCAATTTCTTCCATCGCCATGTCGTTATTTCTGGCGTTATCGAGTGTGAAATATCCCACCTTGTGGGTAATGCCGTAGCTTCGAAGGACCTCGACAACGTGGGCGGCGATATTGTCCCCAGAATGGCGGTCGACAAGCTCAGGAAGGCCAAGCACAAGTTTTCTTGGCTGGCCAAGGGTGTTGAGAAAGTAGCAACAGATTCCATACAAAGCGTGGCGATTATTGGACCTCCAACCATCGAACGCAATATGAAGTAACCCCGGAGCTGTCGCCAATACTCGCTTGATCTCAGCCTTGTTTTCCTCGTACACCTGAAGAATACGCCTGCGGACGGTATTGTGGGTAATATGCGCTTCGGTTGTCTTCACGAGTGGATTGAGATATTCGAAAGCGGCGCGGAGGTATGGATCTTCACTTTGTCGGAAAGAAGAGTTGCTGTTGATGATCCACGAGACTACCAAACGCTGGAAGACTAGCCGATCAAAACTGCCAATGATCTGGTTTGCAATCTGCTGCTCTCGCGCGTCACGGGTATTCAGCTTCATCATCTCGGCGATATTCCTCGATGGTGTCTTCTCCTTTGCTTTGCTGGGCGGCTTCCGTCTTCCGGAAGGGTCCCAGACCTTGTGGTCATTCCAGAGATGGATCTCCGCGTTCTGAGTACCGCTCGAGGCCGTCGAATGAGGGTTTGGCCTGCGACTGTCAACGCAGACCTTGCAAACCCATCGCCGCTTTGTATCGTCATCGCTCTTCTCGATATCGTAGCCGAATTGCCATATCCACGACGATGTGGATGCGCAGCGTTGGGATTGCGTGTAGCCAGGGAAGTCTTTCCAAGGAAAGAGGTCCCACGAGTTCTTACCCTCTTGGTCCGGCGGCTCGAGCACCATAGAGCTGATAATTGGGCTCTCGGCCATTTCACGCGGTACAGAATGCAGTTGCAAGAATGCAGTTGCAAGAATGCATTTGCATGGAGACGTTCGAACGCGGCACCTTGACGCGAAATATCCACGACCCCATGACTGTTATGTGACTAATAATAAAGGACCGAGTGTGACGCATGCCGTGGCCGGAATACGAGCTCTAGTTGGACCACTATCTCTGTGAGCTGGGCTTTCTGCGGGCGTCATCTGAGTCAGAGCGGAGTGGACGGACTTGTGCACGGATTTAGATGCGGAACTGGAAACGGAAGGCATGTCTGCGATTTCTCTATAAATTAGAATCTGGACGTTGCCTTTTCAATGTCCTACGGATTGTTCTGGGCCAAGTATCATTTTCACTCTACCCTTTATTCTACAACCATGGACGTCAATATGGAGGTTTTTCAACCACACAATTCCACATTCAATCCAGCTCAACGCAGGGCTCCCAACCTTCCAGACACTTCTGACAGGAGTACCAAGCATGTAGTTGTTCAAAAGAATAGCTGTGCTGCGTCTCTATATAGCTGTGATGACAGCAGTGACTCTGACGAATTTCCTCCTGCCTCCAAGCTCCTACTTCACTCCTCGCTCCCGGATCCCATAGATTTCGGTCAGAGTCAAGTAGTTGGCCGCAGAGACGCCACTGATCCTCCGGAGGATGAAAATTTGACCGGTTGTGGGGCCCCCGGACGCCATGAAGAGTCCAACATGGAACAGAGATGTGCATTTGGCGAAACCAATGAATTGTCGTGATCTGGATAGCCTGCCCACTTCACGAGATAATAACTTGTTCTACCCCACTGAGACTTGGGCAGCAGTGCTTCAACATCATATATACCATCGTCGTTGGCTTTCAAATGAAGCGTGCCCATAGTCTTAGGAGAGGAAACAGCCGCCGGGCTTGATACTCCTTGTCGAGGGGTAGGCAGAGGTGATGCCATCTCGTTACCGATCTTGGTCGATATCTGCTTTTCATAACTGGCGCAACTTGGTCCAGTTGCTGGCAGGATGGGTTCAGTGTCGCTTGAGAGTCGACTAGCCACATCCTAGACCGGAGAGGTTCATGTTAACTCCAGAGACATAATGGTCGAACACGGAATAGAGAAGGAGAGGCATTTCGTGGCCATATGATCGACCACAGCAAGATCGACACCCCTAAAATTAGCTTATTTGCCCCAAATTGAGCAACTCAGTAAATAGAAGGAGAGCTTAACAACTCAACCAGACGAATCCAGCAAAGTGTGGACAGCATACCGGACAGAGATGCTTCAATGCACATAGAAGCAACATCTCTTCTATCTTGGAGGAAAGTCGCCATCTGATGACCAAAAATGGACGCCAAACTTGGAAGCCATCCGAGTGACAATCCGGTTTGCATTGGCCACAGGCCGCCTTGACGCAAGCTAACCAGCGAGACGAGCATCCCCCCTCAACCCCCCACAAACCCACTATTTCCAACTTCACTCGACCCTCACCCTGTGCCATAAAAGCGAACACCGCTTCTGCCGCCGTAGATAGGACACTAAACACCTGAAGAATAGGCTTCAAGCTAGTTCGTTAGTAATACTTTGCCGCCTTTCTGCAAGCCTCAAGCCACAAACCCCAACAGTATTGTAAGAGTATGCATATTGCCCTTTCGCACTTTACTACGTATGCGTCCGGAGCAAGCATTATGTCATTATCACTCTAGCTAGGGAAACTTACATACTATAATCCAGGATTGTAGCCTAGCTGAGTTGCGCGTGATAGTTTTCGTCAGGTGGGAGTGGCCTAAGATCAGCCTGAGGACATTAGAAGAAGGAAATGGGCTTCCTACTGGCTTGGTGGGTGCGGACTTTGCCGCGTTTCTGCAAGCCTCAAGCCGCAAACCCCAACAGTATTGTAAGAGTATGCATGCTACCCCTTTCGCTCATTTAGACTCTGTAAATTCCCGCCAGACATCCCAGATCAATTGACTCGTCCATATCTCTCGCTCACCGATATACATGCCCTCGCCAACACCCTTCACCAGTGCGCCACCGTGCGCCATCACTCCGCCCATGATGCGTGGACGAGCGGCATGCAGCCACCGTCTCGCAAAGTCAGCCCAGGAAGATACCAACCAGTCCCACCGCCACAAAGTCTGTTAACTTCCACACCCACTTGGAAGAGACTCTCGATTTTTTCCGACTGGGCTGTCCCATGTCTATCAGCGCTGGATCGCGATCCAGTCACGCCGATAAGACCGACACGGAATATCCCACGTTCCGACACGATGTGGCGTGTCAATGGGAGATGGTTACGCCCAACTTCCCGCATCAGACGAGATCTCACGAGTCCCGATTTGTGTGTCTCAAGAAACTGCGGTTGTTAGACGACCAAAAGGCTTTGCAAGGCGTGGTGGCTGTGAGAAACGCGGCATTCCACAAGTCAGTTACATGCCGTTTCACGTTTGACAACTGGAAGACGATCTCCAACGTCGACGCAGCATATAGCGATGGAGTGGTGCCAGAAAAAGCTCCTTCTGGCCACGACTTTTTCGTCTTTACCATCCAGCTGTCCGACATCCTTCATCTTGAATCCAAGATTGCCCACTTGTGCGTCCGATACATAGTGAACGGTCAAGAATATTGGGATAACAACTCTGGCTGCAACTTTCAGGTCTGCTTCTTCAAGAAGGCTTTACCACGCCATGACATATCATATCATGTGACACAGAGTAAGCATGCAGAGATACTGCGCCACCAATTCTATGTAAATCAGGCACCAGCACTTTTCTTTCTTGTCTTTCCTTTGGTATCGATCAAAACTTTTGCATTGCTTGTGGCTAAAAAAGCGCCAACTCGAACAAACTATGAATCTCGGCCACATTGGAGATGAAGAGGGTAGCCATACTTGAGCAGCTGAAGGTCCATACGAGTACTTCAGCCCTCCACAGTGAGACAAGACGTACACGTACGGGAACCGGCCTTTGCGTCTCGAAGCACGCGTCCAAGGAGCACGCGTCGAGCTACTACAACAGCTGTAGGGGTCCCATTCACGGTGGGAACTCCTGGGCTGGTGCGATGCGGACTTTCTAGTGGGGCTTCTGCGGGATGCGAACGATAAACTTAGAACTGTAAATAGCCTAGCGCACCTGGCCCCATGAGGTTCGTCCTCCGGGGCGTAATAAATTTCAATCAATCAATTGTACAGAGGACCATTGGTGACAACGTGTCCATGACGACACGTATATCCTCCTTCCTTTTACAGTATATTCGAACAGATGCGCCAGCTTCCCCCTAAGCTGTTCCGAGTGTATGACCAAACGCAGGGCAATACCAACGCCAAGACGTCGCGAACACCGCAAATGTGCTTCTACTCTATGCCCCTCATCCTCATCCTTGATGAGGACCTAACATACCACGGGAAGACATTGAGCGCCAGGTATGAAGAAGGGCGACTTCGAGCAATTCACACAATGACGGGTACAGACGATCACCAGGGCCGGCCAAGGGTAAGATCCAACTCTATCCTGCCAGACTGAAGATAAAGAGCAGATTGCCAACGCCAGTCTTGATAGCTTCCCCAGCGACACCCTTCGCCCGAGAATCCAGACAAGTCATTAAGTCCAAGGGTCGGACAATGACAACGGATAAGCTGTGGGGTGGGAAAATATCTCCACAGTCGCCGTAGAGCTGGGAAAGCCTTGCCTCGGTATGGTGGATATGTGTTGAACTGGTGGACGGATGCTATCCGGCAGATCTTGGGGAGAATGAATGGACAAAGTCATGGTCAAGGCATGGAGCTGAGAATGTTCGAATAATACGCGAGAGAGGTTGGGGTTGGTACGATGCTCGTCTTGGGCTATTCTTAGATCGTACAGATGAGTGGGCCGAAGGCGGGCATTTAGGGAACAGCGGATAGGTTTGGGAAGGTCACCGCGTTTGTTAAAGTTGGCTTCATTCTGTTGGCTATTCAAAAAGCGCTTGCTTTTTTCTCGTATCCTTCAATCGCTTCAACGCTTCGCTATCATGCCTAGTAACTAGGCATGTGTCATGGCGTCTAAGGAACCAGTTACTAATGTGACCCGTCGCAGTGTTAATGACGGACTATGCCTTGATCTGGCAGTGGCTCCAAACAAACTACGTTGCAGAGTAGTTGGTAATCTGGTCTCCCTTCTGATCCAGGAGAACATTCATCACCTCGTGACCGTTCCCCCAATTTCCTGCTGCAGCTATGATAACTTCCTCCGTGATGGTGATTTCACCTCCTTTCCGATCCAAGAGGAGCTCCATAATTTCGTGACTGTTCTCACTATTCCCTGCTGCAGCCGTGACAACCGGCTCAATCAAGCATGCGGCGAGCAATCTCGACGTAACCAGACTTTGCAGCTTCTTCTAAAGGCGGCGCTCCCTTCGAATTTACGAACGCAGTGGCCATGGATTCACCTGTCTGTGCCAACACATCCTGATTGCCCTGGGGGAGAAGGGCACAATCTACCAGTTGGACTATTCCCCAGCGAGTGGCCACGTGAAAAACGGAGAATTGTTGGGGATGTTGGAAAAGTGATAGGTGTTGTGCCGTGGGCCTCTTAACCATCTCAGCCAAGCTTGGGTCGTCGTAGGCTAATTCCTTGATGATTCCATCGTGGGAGCCTGCTGGCGATGTGACGGCCGTTAGGAGATGGGGCAGGAATTGAAGTTTCGTGCCGCGTAGAGGAGAGCCGAGGAAGACGATGCCGACGGCGGAAGCTGCGAGGTCCTTGAATTCGTCTTCGGAGTTGGCGTACAAGAGACCCTAGCTAGTGATAAGCCCGTCTGTCGTGGAGGCCAAATACGCGACAAAATATCAATACGAAGATACGGCGATTGTGAAAGGGAAACCCACATGCTGGATCACGTTTCCGCCCAAGCTGTGTCCGACGAAGACGGTGGGACGGCCAGTCGCTGCCCCGAAAAAAGCGTGAACGCCGCGGGCGAAATCTTCACCGCATAGCTGAAAACGGGTCCTTGGTGCGTCGGCATGTCACCTGGAATCATAGTTGTAGAGTATGATCCGCGACTTTGGAACAACGGCTGGAAGCATACCAGGGTCTTCCAGCCATTTGACAAGGCGATCCGGATCGGCCTTATCCTTCCCGAACGTTGGGCCAGAATTCTGGGAGTTCTGGGCTCCAGCCTTGTGATTCATCTCACTGGCCTGGCCCCCCATGCTGGTAGGAGTGGAAACCGAGGTCGAAGGGTGGAGCTCCTCTGTCTTTTGAGAGAGCTCCGTGTCACATCCCCATGACGGGTAATCTATCGTTCGAGTTGGAGATACAGATTGAGCCCAGCCGGAAGCAATTTTGTTTTGATAACATCTTAAGGACATGTTACGATGCTTGACGCTCTCGCGTTACGAGCAGAGGCTGAAGGGAATGCGCATTCCACTAGTGCAGTCATTAAAAATGGGTTTATGACCTGAATGTGACAGACGCTATTCCGGCACCTGCACCACGAGAGTTTGAATTGTCTGAATGAACCATCATGCTGTGATGCTCTCCAGATAAGATTTGATTATTGGGAATAGCGCCCGTGAGGACAGAATGGAGGGTAATACTGTTCGTTTCTAAAGAATCGAGTTGTGGCATTGTTGGTGGAACTAAAATGGCAGGGCTGTATTTAATGTGCCACTAATTTATACCATGGCGGCGCTCGGGGAGACGATGACTTGGTCTGTGACAAGTCCACATTCAGGATTCCAGCAACATAATAACCTTTGAAGGGGGCAAATGTTGTCTGCCTCGTCTACTTGCCCAGGATTGGGCCGAGTTTTGCGGTATGGGTGACTTGGGCGGCGAAAGTACACATGCTACCTCGATGCTGCACCGAATCTCCGATGGAGACGTGGTGGCGTCTCTGCCATCCCAGTTTTTGGCGCTTCTATATATACCCGTAGGGTCCTACTAAGTGGGCAAGCCGCTTAGTAGGGCCCAAAATGTTGGAACAGCCCCAAAACCTTGGAACAGCATGAACCCCCCCCCCCCACCCAAAAAAAAACACAGCTAAAAATGGCCCTTAATGCTGCAATTGATTCTGACAGTCGATCACGCATTTTTATGAAAAGAGAAATAGATTTCCTAGGAGCTGAGGTTCTCGCGAAAATGATCATATCACCAAATGCTGTAAAAAGGGTTGCTGTACCGGAATTGCAACCCGCGGGCAGATATGCACTGTAGAGGTGTGAGGCGGCGCAAAGAGATAGAGGTGATCCAGCAGCCCAAATGTGCGCACAGCAGCCTCTGTTGGTAATGGCTGTTTCAGCAGCTTTTCTAGCTTAAATTTACTTAGTATACACCATCATGAGCTATTTTATTATAGATTTAATTAAATGTCGTTGATAAAAAGTGTGATTTTATACATTTTTTGCCATTTTTTGCCCATTTTTAGCTGTGTTTTTGGGTGTTCCAAGGTTTTGGGGCTGAGCCTGGACCACCGTACACTGTACAGACTCTAGAGGAAAGCGAAGAGCAAAGCGAAAGTGGACGCTGTATGGGCTTTTACGAGGTCATGCAAAGCTTGGGAAGCGGATATGTACAATAGCAACTAGTGCCCTATGGGTTGAAAGCCACTGGGCGAAATAAATTGTGTGTGTGTGTGTACAGACTCTTGACCTGGTTGGCTGCTGTTTCTTCGTCGTCGTCGTCGTCGTCGTCGTCGCCGTCCATTTCTACCCGCCGCGTAACCTCGCCCACGCCCACCGAAAGATCGCCCAACCAACTGCATTCCAAAATGGGCTGCTGCTTCTCTCGCTCGTCCGGGCCCAACTCGCCCTACCCAGGCGGCGCTCCCAACGCTTCCTCGCGTGCCATCAACCCTCCCCCGCTGTCGCTCCCCGAGCCCGCCCACGGCGACAACCCTCGAGGTGCCTCTAGGCGTCGACGTCGCGAGCAACGACCCCTAGACCAACACATCGATAAGCCCCTCCGTCGCCACGAATGGTCCTCCCGCGATCGCTCCTGGACCAGACGTGGCATCGCCACCGAGCGCGCAGACTTCTTCGACACCAGGGTCACCCGTCGCCCCGAAGTCTGGCAAACAATCCATGCCGCCCTCCAGGTCCTCTGGGACCCCGTCGACCAAGACGCCCAGGATGACGGCTCCAACGGCCTCGCCACTGCCCAAATGATACTTTCCGCCGCCGAAATCTCCCTCCCCACTGGTAACCTGGTCAATGGTGTCTACGACGCCCTCGGCAACTACTACCAGCTCCCCGAATGGGTCGTCTCAGACCCCCAGAACCTCGTCGAGGAGCCCGACGCCGGCGCAAAGGGTGATATCTCCACCGCTGGCGACGAGATGGAGGGTAGGAAACGAGAAAAGGGCAAGGAAGTCATCGATGTGCGCGAGATGGTGTCCCTGCGAGCCAGGCTCAGCGAGAATGGCCAAGACATCAATCTCAGCATCGCAGAGTCAGAGATGGTGAAGAGCGTTGCAAGGAAGATTGCCCAAGAGGCCGGTCTCGCTTCCACAAAGAGGATCCGGATAGCGTACATGGGGAAAATGCTGAAGGAGAATTCGTCCCTCGCTGCCCAGGGCTGGCAGACTGGCCATGTTGTCAACGCCCTCGTCTTCAACCGCTAGCCTCTGTTCCCTTCATCTCTCTATTCGCCTATACCCGCGCGGACCGCCTTCAAGGGTCAAGGTGATGATGCGCCTCCGAGCGGTGCACTTGCATGCATTCCTAAGACCCCCCATGAATACCGTCAGAGACTCTTATCTCAAGATGCGTCTGAAGCGCAGGGCCTTGCTACAGTCGACGCAACGGAGCCAAGCGCTGTCACAGGCGATGCTACGCACGTCGCAACACTAATTCCTTCATCACGGAGCACTCCAGGTCCTCCAACACCAGCACGTGCATCGCAGCCGCCCATCCTTGCGCCGCTTGACACGGACGATGCTCTGTGTCGAGGTGACGACATGTCTGTGAGCGTTGCTCCTTCAGGTCATAACAGCATTCCTGGGACACGTGACGCGTCCCCCCAAGGGACAACGATCGTTCGAAACGCCTCAAGGGCAGGATCATGAGACGAGCGGTCGCGGTTCTGAAGACGCCGACGCCCATGAATGTCCGAAGGCGCACCTCAATCGTCACCAGGAGCCCGGGTGCCCCCTTTTCGGCTTCTGGGTCCGACAACGCGCTGCCGCGCCCGTCGTCAGGCCGTGCCTAGATTGGTCCAAAACAACAATGATGGCAGCAGCGACGCAGGCAGCGAGTCCCAAGGAAGTAAATCCTATCTTGATCGAGCGAATTTGCGGCGTGACAAGGACTATTGTCCCTCTCACACGGAAGCCGAAGAGATGGGCCAAGAAGGCGACGAGTCTGACGGCGAAGATCAATGCCCACGCAAGCACCGCAAGGTCTCGAGGTCCTCCGCCAGTTTGCTGCGCGATGCAACCGCTAGTGTTGAACGACCTCGTCGGGGAAGACCGTGACGGTGATGGATTTATACATTGAAACTGAAACCTAGCCTCTGTTTTGTTTGTTTCAGTGAAACTTGCACTCTGTTTCGGTTTTGTTTCAATGTTTATGAAACAGAGTTGTAAATATGGTAATTTGGCGGGAAACCTGAACCCAGTGTATGTAACAGTCTCCAATTAACTTAGTAGTACTAGATAGCCAGAGACAGGGTTCGGAATAGCTCGTACCTACCCCTAGTTACTCTTAAAGTATAATGTAATCCTCTCGAGGATCTTGATCTGCCTCTATTCGTGCATTTTCGAGTATTGCTGCTGCCTCTTCAACCTGTGTAGCATTCCTGAATATGCCACTTAACACTGCCCGCTCTTTGCCTGGTGGAATCCTCACCCAGCTCTTTAAACACTCGGTGATCTCTACCATCTCTGCTCCTAGCCGAATGCGCTCGGGCGCTATAGTATGCTTTGTACCTGAGAAAACCCGTTCAGGCTCGGCTGACATTGGTGGGATCGAGAAGATTGTGATAGCCATCTTGCTCAGATTCGGATAGACGAACTGGCGTGCCGACTCAAGCCACCAATCTAAAGCTGATTGTTCGCCGATTATGTGAGGCGTTGCCTGGTCTATGTATTAGCAAATATTCAAAATGTTGATAGGGCGCAAACAAACCCTGATGAAGTCGTCAAATTCGTCTCGGAGTTGATCATGAATAGCTCCTGCTGCCTGAGCCTTGAAGCGCCGAAAGGGATTCTCCATCTGTCCGATATTTGAACTTTGGGAAGTTGGCGTGAGTTCTTCGCTTCGTGGCTTGAAGTGCTTCTGCCATAGCTTCCGCGCAGCCTTGATTGTTGGTTCGATATATTGCCTCTGATGGCCCCAATGCGTGTCAAAATAACCCTTGCGGTAAGTTGGATGGAGAAGTACTGCAGCGGAATAGATTGGCGTGTCATCGGTAAGTTTGTAGTACTTATCAAACTTAAACCACGAAGCCAAGACACGAGCTTCAAGCCGCGGATGATTTGACAAAGCGCACTTTTCCTTCTGCTCTTTGTAATGCTGAACTAGATAGTCCATTGAGAGCAACATATCATCCAGAGTATTGACCTTCCCCTCAGTGTCCTTTGTAGCAAAGAGAAAGGCTTGCAAAAAAGAAAAAATGACCTCGAGCTCTTGCCAATCTTCGTGGGAAAGGTAGTCTTCCTTCAGCTCGTTATAGTGATCATCAAGGCAGCCACGAATCTCCTTTCTCATTGCGAGGGCCGCTTCAATCTCTTTGGCCCAGGAATTCCACCGAGTGTCGTTGTCCAGCGGGATTGCTCTGCCGGCTGCCGCCACAAACTCTTGATAGCGCTGTGTAGACGATCGAAACCAAACGTTGATGTTATGGAGCTTGCCAAGTGCACCCATCTGACGCCAGTCGTCCGCGATATCGGCTTGATCTCTCTTATTGCTGTTTTCTTCGTCGGTGAGGCGTTGAGTATCCTGAAGAGCCATTTTGATTGCCTCATCCTCATCGGCTCTAGATGCTCGACTCTTCCCGCGGAAGAGGAAGGCTTGGACTGCGAGGTTGATAACGTGCCCGTTACAACGAACCCGGCGGATGCGAGGCACGAACAACGCAGGATGTGCCTAGTTGATCTCTTCAGCAATAAATCGAAGCATATTATCATTCGATGCCGCGTTATCAAGGGTAAAGAAACCAATCCTGTCTAGCCGGATTGCATAGTCTTCAACAACCTCAAGGAATACCCCAGCTTGCTGCTCGCCGCCGTGAGTTCCTCTAAATTCGCGGAGGGAAAGGAGAGCAGTCTCTGCTTGCATTGATTCTGCATCGACCCAAGAGGCAACGATAGCTTGGTAGCCGGTTTTTGACGGGGCTGTCCACATATTGATAGAGAAATGGATCCACGAGAGCGAACTTTGAAGCTTTTGCGCAAGCGCTTTCTTGTGGAGGGTGAAAGTCCTTCGGAGAAGCTGAGGCACATCCTTGCGGCATACTCTAATCATATCCTTTCCCATGTAGTTAACGGAGAGGATAACTGCCCAGAACTCAGGCCAATCGAGGAGAGTATGCGGAAGATTTCGGATAGCAATAAGCCTAGCGCAAGCTTCGTTAAACTCGGGAAGTTGAATAGCCGAGACAAGGGCTTTTTCTTGCTGAATATCTCGTTCTCTCTGGCGTTCGCCTTCTCTCCCGAAAATATCATTAATGGTCGCTTGATTGGCAATTGTTTGAGCTCCTGGTGGCGCGCCTTTCATGACGATGTTGTGCTTGCTGCTCAGATGGGCGCGGAATCGACTCGAATTCGGTGTACCGCCATACGTACAGTGTGGCTGGCCACAATAGTAGATCTCGTGTTTATGCTTGTTCCTTAGAGGTTCTCTATCTTTAGGAGGCCTCGTGTGAGCCCAGAGGTCTTTGTTGCCGCGCTTCCGCTTTGCTGGTTCGTCCTCCCCACTTGCAGCTGATCTCTTGCGCTCGTTTCGGGGTACTAGGTGTGATTCGAGATTTTCAGGGTACTCCGTGAGCTCGGAGACGCTGAATTCATCGTCTGAGGCCATATTAGCCTTCGTCACTGAGCTAGGTTGGCTGGCGGTGGTGGACATGATCAAATTTGTGTGATTAACAGAGGAGGTCAGTTGACTATTTATTACTGGATTACTCAATCGAGCAATGCACGACCTGTAATATAAACGCACCATTGACAGCCAGGCAGCTAAGACACTTCGTAGGCAGCGTAGGCAACACAGGCAACCACAGAGATCAGTTTGAACCAATTAGGCAGCAGGGAAGCCTGGAATTATGTTGAAACGTTTGAAACCTTGAAACAAACATCTGGCTGGTTTCAATTGAAACATGGGACGGTCGGTTTCAGTTTCAATGAAACACCATTGAAACTGATACTTTTTTTTCCATCAGTCGGACCGTCTTTAAAATCGAGGTCTAGCCAGTCAATTTTGTTGGGATTGGGGAAAGATAGGTTTCGTAGGATATCGTATGCTTCCCGAGGACAGTCGTGGCCGCTGATGCCCGCAGGCGGCATTGCGGTTCTGTCAGAGTGTGAATTGGTGTCGGATGGGGAGTCATGTGCGATGAGCTGGGTCGTGGAAGCCTCTGTTGGTGGGTACCTCATCCAGTCAGTCGATTCCGGGGTGGGAAATAGCCCGGGTTGCAGGTTAGGAGATAAGTGGTTGACGAAATGATCTGTAAAGGCCATTTCACCAAAATTGAGAGAAGGGGAATTGGGTACAAATTGGCCGTTCATGTCCTTGAACAAGCCGTCCAACGGGCTACTATCTCCAGCTATTTCGGCCCTGGCAGCGGTCGCCGTCCTGATCCTGAAAGAGTTATTCTTGCTCCAACATATCTTAACCCCCGCCCAAACCACCCCGCCGGAACCCTGATCGAACCTGACGAATTCAAGCGGAATGGAAAGCAATATGTTCTCTACTCTGTCTGGCAGTAGGGTATGGTAGACATACAATTCGAGCAGGACCCGTCTAAGTGGTTCTCACTGCTATCTGTGTCAACTGCAACAGCGCCAAGGGAGTTGTGCATATTGGAGAAGCAAGTTGCTGGAGAGCATAATGAGCACTTATTTAAGTGCTGTCATAACTATACACAAGGACACAATTCCCGTTCTACCCGAAATCTGCTTATTCAGCGTCTCATTTATTGTCCCAAAAGGGTAACAATATGAACTGGAATCCGTTCTGGATATATTGGAGGCTGCCTGTCCCCACGTCTGGACTGGATTGGATCGAGGCTCGGATCCAGCTCCAATCCAATCCAATAACATCACTGAGTTTCAGCTCGAGTTTACAAAGCTTCACGATCGTATGGCTGAAGAAGTCACTAGGACCACGGCCCAGATGGCACAAGAGTTATCCCAAGTCCGTAAGCAGCTTACCCAGGTTTGCTGCAAGCTGGAACAAACCCGGCTACAGTTGGATATCATAACAATGCTTATGCAGCACGATCGCCTAGCCAGACATATGCGGATGCTGCCGGAATAACCCCTGTTAGTATTACCATTCCAATTCCATCCACGGTTCAATCGGCAACTCCGGAACCGGTGTTCTGCACAGAAGACACATCCAGGGTGCCCCAGGATCATATCGGAGATACTACACCAGCAGTGCTTCGCAGGGCCATTGAACAGGAAATGCAAACGTATAGCGACCAACCTAGTTGGCGATGCGTCGCAGTGACCAGAGACGGACGAAATACCAACCGCCTGAGGGTCATCGGTAGGAACAAGGAAGAACTGAGGAGGATCAAGGCGATCATCGAGGCCAAGAACATTGTGGCTAACAGACAGACAGTCTGACAGACCGGCTGAGTCCGTCTGCCAGACTGCAGACCGACAGACCGGCCATTCTCATCAGACCGACAGACCGGACAGACCGATCGGTCTGGGGTGGTCTGGATCGGTCTGGGTTGGCCTAAATAGGTTACTGTTTCAATACCCCCATTGGTCCACTGCGCCCTTAGCAAGCCGGGGAAGGTCTGTTTACTCAACCTGGCGCGTCTGCACTTGCCAGAAAACTATTGCAAAAAATTCGCGTCGTGCTCCGTACGGGCGCATCCATACCTGCATCATGATATCTTCTAGCAGGACTTCGAACCCCGTGCCATCTATACCGCAGTCTCTTGATCCCTGTCTCAATTATTGGCCTTCACCCTATTGGCTAGGTCAAAGCCTGCTGCATACGTCTTATTGGCTACGCAAAACAAAGGTAACACACACACACGCCCTATTGGCCAAGTCTCTTCATCCACCCACCCAGAGCCGACCACTTAAAACCACGCCTTCTTCTCAACATGTGCAGCAACCCACTAGTAAAAACAGGCTCTTGTTGCAACCTTCGTACCGAAAGGCTACTCAGCGCAATGGAGCCGCCAACTTGCCCAACTTGCCCATCACGCCCAGCTTCCAACTTCCAACTTCCAACTTCCCCCGGCGGACGTGCGCCTTCCCCTGTTTGCTGATCATCGGGGAATGAAATGTCCCACCCACCGAGCATGCATGATTGGCGCTATGATCCGTTCTGGCCGATTAGTGCTAATAACGTCAACGCCACTCCCAATCTTCAGGCATTAGAACTAGCGTTATAGTGACCCACAATTAGTCCCAGAATGGACCGGTCTAGAACGACAGCCCCTCTTAAAGCCAGGTAACTGTCAAAAAAACGAGGCTAGTAATCGATGATGCGATGATTTGTTAGTATTCTTTTGGCCGAGAATGTTCTTTTACTGCGACATCCCATGGCTCATTAGTACATGGGAAGGCGAGGCGCAGAAGCATAGCATCGAGCCCAGACGATGATATAGTGGCGAGGGACTGACGAAGTATGACGCCATATTAAATGGTTAGCTACCCGCTCCCAAAGGGGCTATAGTGTGGTCTGTTACCTCCTAGCATTACAACACTGGTGTGAGGAACTTTATGGCTAGTGTAAGATTATAGCATAACCTAGTCCCAGAGGGCCGGATGTAGACTAAAAAGATCACTAATTCTTTGCCCTTTATATAAACAGTGACTTAGAATAAATCATCAGCTGTAAAAGCGCTTCTTCTAGCAGACCTTACTGTTAATATACTCAACCTAGCGTAATGCTTTACTATCATACAAAGCCCCTATTTTAAATACGCCCCCCTTTAGATGCAGCAGAGTACCGAAATAATCTTATAAGCAGTATTATCAAATATCCAGATATGCTTACAGAGGCATACGTATCCTATAAAAACGAAAAATTACTAAAGAACATTATATTAAAACTGAACCCTCCTACTTAGGTCTAGAACATCGAGTTTTAAACGCATAGAATCAAAGAGACTAAGGTTCTATCCTCAGTTAACGAAGTCCTTAAGAGGTTCTATGAAAGTTCGAATGCAATAATAGTAACTATAGCGCTACTATAGCATATGGATCTACTAGGCGAGAAGTTCAAGGAGCTACTAAAAAACACAGCCTATTTAGAGCAGCTATTTAACCTGCTAAAGAATAGTAAGAATTATAAAAGGTATTTCATTATGGATATCGTCATGCTAGTAAACTATGAGGTTACTATAGAGCCTTAAAACATGCAAACTAATAGTATAATAGAGCAGGCGGGATTAGAGGTTAGTGCTAGCATTTAGCATTAAGTTTCTAGTCAGTACTAGTACTCTGAATGCTTTGAGGGAGAACTAATTATATTTCTTAGATATTATTACATAAAGCTTAAGAAGATAGATAGCGCTATAGTAACGCTTAAGAGGTTATTTCTAGATTAAAATCATAGTCTTAAAGTGCAATATAGGTTCGACTTCTGGCTATAAAAAATTAAAAGTCCTACTAAGAGAGGTGTAGAAATATCCTTAGGTAATATAAGCAGGAGAAATAAAATTGTTAAGGAATAACGGGTACGACTACCAGATAGTCACGTCGAAATTGTTAGGGAGCTGGGGTTTGATGTTAAGATTGTCAGATGAGTTAGTAGGAAGAATTAGAATCTGTTACATTACTAGATCCGGCCAGCTACAAGAGCATAGAAAATAGCCTTCGGCTGGGGAATCTAATAGCTACAGATCCGCAACTTCAAGGAAAGTTAATTGCTGCGAACCCGAGCTAAAACTATCCATATCTCCACATCCCTATTACATTTCGTTTTTAAGGTAAAAAATACGCCTTGCCGCCTCCTCATTCTCTACTAATCCTTGTTTAAACGATACATGTAACGCTGGGAATACGACGTCCAGGTGACAATCATCGCACCGATGCGGCATCTACGATGCCTACATCTGAAAATCCGAAAACCCATTGATGGTTGTGAAGACGCCGTGGCTAGACTGCAAGCTCGTCTGGAATGCAGTATTATAGTCACTAGGGGAGGGGCTCTAGTGGTAATCGATATTGGTATCCAGTCTATCAACCAGAACTGCCGAAGAAAGTATTCGGAATTTACCGATTCCTCAGAGCTTTTGAACAGGTATTCCCAAGTGCCGGAGTTTCATCACATCTTATGGCAGCTATGCCAATGAGGGTATGAGAGCTTGACGCTGCGTGTGGCTCGGCAGGCTGAAAGACGTCTTGTGAGAGCACAAGACTCTGGGAAGGATCTGCATTCAGAACGCATCCTTTGACCTGATTTTGAAGGATGAAAAGGTTGATTCGAAAATTTGTTACTGTGGCTTGCGATACGAAACATCTACTTTGAATAGTATGATCAGACATGGCTATATGAATATTCAAATAACGTCTTATTTGAATATGCATGAATATATTCATATTCATATCCATATAATATATGAATAAAATATGTACTTACGTATTCATATTCATGAATATTCATCTAAGGTAGGGGGTCCTGATTAGCTCAAATTACATCTAATCTCTGTTAGAGATAATAGGTACTAGTCACATCCGGCCTCATTAGCTTAGGCTGCATGTCAGTGTAGGTTGCAGCTCTCAGTATAGGCTGCAGGTCTCGACGAAGCATTAGGTATTTAGAGAGCTACCACCGCTCTGTCACAATTTCTGATGGCTCTGGATCATAAGGATAGAAGCTCTTGATTTTTCTATCTCATGAGTGGAAATAGTTCGGGTTCTTGTACCCAAGATGAATTGGGCCTCCAAGGCCGTTGTGTTAAAGCACTTGCTTTTTGAGAGACCTAGGTGATACCAACCTCTGACGAGAAGTCCGGACTTCCGGGCTGCCGGTCTGAAGAGCCTGGCTGAACAACTGGGAGGCCTTACTTCCGGTTTATCAAATATATGACCCCTTGGTCTGTTGGATGTGACACACTCCAAATACACTTCATGCCAGCACCAATCTCTCTACCTGACAAGCTCTTGATTCGATCTTAAAGAAAATTATTCAGTTAACGCATGCCATGCAGTAACATACTGCTTATCAGCGTCTATGGCTTCTCGGGCTTCTGAGATATCAGTCCCATGGACTAACAACGCTTCTATCGGTGCGTTTGCATCGAAACTTTCATGGAATTTCAACGCCTTTTCCTATATAGATTATCCCGATAAACACCTCCAAGTTGAGCTTGGCCCGAAGCGCAGAAAGACCAAGGGACATCGTGCTTACGTTTGTCTTCATTGTCAGAATCCTCCATGGTCGAATCGAGTGCCTGGCAACGCTATACACCATGCAGAAACGGCTCACTGATCCCTTATACGAGCAAGCGAGGCTGCAAATGATGCTCCTCTAGTGCGTTTGCCTTGAGTGTTTCGTCTGACGCTATCGATTCGTATATCATCTCTCGTCCTTCGCAGGCTGCTCTCTGCAGCTGTTTTAATAAGCAAGCCTATATTGAGGCATTCGTGGGGCTTCTAACAAGGCGCAGACTGCCCTTTTCGGCAGTTGAGTACTCTGAGCTGCGAGATCTGGCTCTGGCATGTAACCCAGCCATCGGGGACCTTCTCATCAACGATCGCTATGGGCTATATTAACTCGAACTACTCGGTATACAGCTCACAGCTTGCCGAGAGTCTTCAAACAACGCAGTCGAAGATACACATATCTTCCGATCTCTGGACATCGCCACATCGCCATAGCGTACTCGCTGTATGCGTTCAATGGTCGATGAGGACTTCAAGCTTCAGAAAGCACTACTGGGACTGCCAGAGTGCAAATACAGCCATTCTGGTGCTCCGCAGGCTGTGTTGATCGCCCGTAGACTACGGAAGTTCAATATTACTGCTCAAAACCTCGGATATTATATAGACGATAATGCGACATCAAACGACACCTGTTTAGAGGAGCTATCAAAGGTTCTGGAGGCGGAATCAGGTATAAGTTTAACTCTTGGCCGCTAATGCTGCTGTAGCCTATACTAAATTACAATATAGACTGAGTACCCTCACAAACGCCGCAGAATCCGCTACATCGGCCATATTATCAATCTCGCCTTACAAGCATTCCTTCTTGCTCGCTCAAAAGCAGCTCTTAGAGCTGCACTCGAAGCTACTGCCGATGAGCCCGGTTCAACTATGCTGGAGGAGTGTTCTCAGCAATTACATGAGCTGGATCCAGCGGATATTGCGGCACATTCGGACACCACCACGCAGCAAGAATAACAGCAGCAAGAGCGGCAGGAGCAGCCCATGAGAAGATCTATAAAGGCGAGAGACAGCGAGCCGCAACTACGCATCAGCAAGCCAGCAACAACGATGAGCGGTTTGCTGGCTGGCAAGGCATTCCAGCGCTAGCAAAACTACATGCACTTGCAGTCTATATACGGAGCTCAGCTCTACACAACGATCAGTGGTACGATGCTGTAGGTAAGCAACTAGGTATCGATAATATCACGAGATGGTCCTCATGGCATACAGTTATCACTATTGCGTTAAAGAAGAAGCCACAGATCATCCAGTTTACTGCTGAATATGATAGTGATCTTAAAGGCAATACTTGTAGCAGTAGGGATTGGGAAATGCTAGAAAGAACGCTAGAATTCCTTCAACCTTTCTAGGAGGCCACGTTGGAAGCTGAAGGCGCTATGTCATCAATCTCACAGCCACTTGAGCTACTGGACCTTCTAGCAATATCGCACCTTCGGACTCAACATTCGGTCACAAAGGCCGCTGGCAGCCCGTGTTAATCGTCAGCAGCTTCTGCGGCTCTTGCATCCCTTCAATCTCATGCCAAGTCTCCAGCTTCTGACCCTCCTTCGCCTGAATTCCTGGTTCAGAGATCAACGTGATCACCGTTCCCCTGACTCTGCTACCGCTGATGAACCTCGATGACCACACCGTGTTAGCAAGCAGCCGGGCCATTTGGATGACTATGAGGTTGAGTATTCGTCACAGCGATCACACGGTCACAGTCAAGCTGCCTTATCAGCTAGACCACGCAATGATACGAGGGAATATCTACGCCTTTGCTGCCAGCTAGCCCTGAATCAGCTGGAGCGATATAAGGAGCTACTGGGCCAAACCCCGGTCTATTGGGCTGCTGCTACCCTTCACCCGTCCCTGTCAGCCCCGTTGGGTTAGTCGTGTGGAGCCGTTCAAGGCAAATCTCATCCTTGAACGCTTCCAACGCTTCTTCTTTGACGGTTGGGCTGTCACGGAACCGGTCTTACGTCCCAAGACCCCCGAGGAGCCCAATAAGCAGGAGGGTCGCCTGCCAGACCTCCTTCCCATGGATTTCTACGAGAATCCCACCGGAGGGAATGGGCCGGCTGCAGAGGAGTTGAAGGCATGGTTTGGCAAGGCCCCTGAAAAGCTTGATAACCCAATCGCATTTTGGCAACGGCAAGAACAAGCTTTCCCTATGCTTACTCAAATGGCGATAGATATCCTCTAAATACCTTCAATGTCAGCAGAATGCGAGCGTGTATTTAGCCAAGCCAAGCTTACAATGGGGCCGCAACGGTTGAGTATAGTTGACGAGTCTTTAGAAGCCATTGAGTGTTTAAAATACTGGAGGGCTGACACGTGAGAATACACGTAATTCAATCAATATCAATTTTACCAATTCAATTCGTGATGCCCTCAATTCAATCGACGAAAATCCTGATTGAAAATTGAATTGATAGCAGCGCTGGCGGAACTGGGTGGGTTCAGTCGCCGACAATTGGGTGCCGGTTCGTTCTTCCGTTCCGGCCTGACTCCGATTTCTCACTGGATGCCCACTGTGAACAAAATGGTGACTGGGTTGGCACCGGGTTGCAACTTTCGCGCACGGGATGGAGAGTGTCGACGTGTCGCGAGCAGGGGTTATGTTTGCGACGCCAAACGCGCCCTACATAACATCATCCTTGAGGAGGCCAGCTAATACAAAGAGCCATCTGCGACGAGAGGAAAATCGGATCATTGCGGTTGGAGTGGGCAGGAAGGGATACGTCATAAAGGTGGCGAAATATCTCGCGGTTTGACTTTGCGCCCCATAAAAGAATAGAGTGGGGGGTCACCTTTGCGCGTCAGCAGGTTCATAACACTGCCTACGAAAGGGAACGGGGCGAAATAAATGTCCATGCAACATCATTATCTTTTTGTTAACTCTCAAGTCCATAATGCCTCGGAAGTATCACGAGTCATCCCCTTCAAGGCCCCAAAACTCCGAAAATACCCATCTCAGGACTCTTGACCACGAGCTATGTCCACATGAATCAATTTCCTACCTTTCCCACCTGGAACAGCTGACAGCCTGTTTCTCGGACACCTCGATTCGAAGTTTTGCCGGAGCCACCAGTGGAGTGGCCTCCAGTGTTATAATTTGTCCTCTCGACGTTGTGAAAACCAAACTACAAGGAAGAGGTGGACTCCAGTTGTGGACGCTCGACTCCGTCAGCACACGACGTTCATTTCGAGAGAGAGGTCTAATTGGCACTGGGCGAGCAATATGGCACCAAGGGGGGTTGGCGGGCATGTACCAAGGATTGGGACCGACCATGCTGGCAAATCTTCCTAGGGGTGCGATATATTTCACGGCATATCACAAGGTCAATGATTCTTTAAAGGAGAGATATGGTAAGTCATCCCCATTATGTACTCTGTCCAAACAGTTGCAGGTAGTCCTAACATCAGGCCAAAGGGCAACAACGTATGTAGGCATCCTCAAGCGTGTCCGCAGTTGCTGGAGGTACCTGTTCTATATTATTGACGAATCCATTGTGGGTTATCAAGACCAGACTCATGTCTCAAAGTCCATCTATAAAAAATGCCCCGAGAGAATATAAGTCCGCCATAGATGTCGCTCGGAAGATGTATTGCCGAGAAGGCGTAGCGTCATTCTATTCAGGACTAACTCCAGCTCTGCTTGGGGTTACGCACTTAGCTGTGCAGTTTCCATTGTATGAACAGTTCAAGAGGTGCTTGACTGGATCAGGGCTTGGGAACTGGCATGAGGACCAGGGATGGCTCCAAGTCCTAGGGATACTAACAGCTAGCTCCGCGAGCAAAGCGTGTGCGACTGTGGTCACATATCCACACAAAGTTATTCGAACAAGATTGCAAACCCAACGGAAAATATACCCCATTGTGCTAGTCGCTTCGGCAATGCAAAGCAATAACGGAGGCCCATCTGTGCGTGGGAGTGGTTCACGGAAAGGAAAGGGTTGCAATGGAGGGACATCACGGGAGAAGTTTCCCCATCTATACCGAGGTATTATAAGCACTCTCGGAAGAATTTTGCAGGAAGAAGGATGGCGTGCCTTGTACTCTGGCATGGGTACTAGCTTGTTAGGAGCGATACCAGCCTCTGCTACGACAATGCTAGTGTATGAAATAGTGGTGCGACTGATCAAGAAGTCAAGGACGACAGGGAACAGAAAGCTCCAACTGCAGGACACAATTGAATAAAATGGTAACCTATAACCCAAAAACAACCCAGTATAAACATATCTAATGACGGGAGCTATTGAAACCGCACCCTAAAGCACCATACTATATGGAGTATGAATGTGTGTACAAGCAATATATGTACAATCACGAATGCTGGGTCGAGATAGAATAAAAGTTTCCATCCAGGACTCCCGCTGCTCCCCCCGCGTCTGACCTGGAGGGAGTCTCCCTTGGACTGATATGGCGCAAGTCTCGATGAACGCTTGAAGATTGTATTCTCTGGCGTTATCGCTGGTTTCGTGACCGCGTCTGGCAAACTCCTGACCCAGTGCACGGGTTTGCGAAATGGGTTGCGCTTACAGGACTGATTTCATTTGTTTTATGATGTTGAACATATCGCTAAATGACTGCGCCATAAAACGCTACAAACTGTATGGCAGTTTAACCCACACGTATAGCCGTTTCTAGCCTCATATCCGTCCTAGTCACCATATTGGTGGATTTCTGTAAGCAACATCGCAGATCTCGCATTGCAAGCCAGAATGAACTGCTTAGCATTTCGCACGTACGATTGGAATCACATACAGATGACCGGGGAGAAGGTCACTTGTGAGTTAGACAAGAAATTCTTTTGGTTTCCTATCTAAAGGAGGAGAATATAGAAGGAGAAGGTCAATCTATCCATTAAACGTCATTTTGTACAGTGTGATGCACTTAACGGGTCTGTTTCCCTTTAGTAAGAGCGTCTAGATCGCTTCGAAATGTTGACCTAGATAGTGCTTTTTGTTATATACTAATGGTATTCATAACCTTGGCTACTTCTGATGGGTCTTGGACTTGTTCTCATGGGTGATCTGATCCATCTTGCCACTAATAGAGTCGCTGGCAGAAGGCGCACTCTGGAACTGTAAGTAAAGTGGGATGAATGACACGGGGAGGTTATCCTTACCAGGTTCTAACATTGTCGTTGCTGTCCGTCTCGATCTGCTTGCTATCACCACTGGTGTCGTTCTGGTGAGATTCCGTGGTTTGAAATGAAATTAATCATCTAGATCCAGTTGTCATACGATACCTAGTCAATCTTTCTCCTCCTTGTGATCCCCAACTTAATGAACACACGATTTAGCTTCCGTGCGAATTTCTATCTCTTAAGAACGTTTTCGTTTGGTTCCCGCCCGAGCCCCATTGGTTGGCCGAATCGAGTTGGCTAAAGTGATTGTGGTTTGCGACGGTCCTGAAGCTAGTGTAGCCGTGGCCGAAGATGTCAAGGCCATGGGTTGGGCTGTCCTTCGACAATGAAGGTGGCGACTCATCTGGCTTTCCGAGTGGCTGCCTCTAAACTCGGCCTGTTTGGCGAGCTGTTTAGCAGGTAAACTCTCTTTGGGGCGTACTCCCTCATTATATGCAGTTTCATTCCTACACTCCGCCGTCTCTAAAGTCTTGGAATCGGGCATCGTCGACGTGTCATCACCAGGTCGCGTCATTTCTTCGCCACGGTCGACATGTGAGCTAGATTCTTGAGGTGGAAAGCGTGTAGGCTCTGAAGAGGGAAAGAGCACTGCCGGGGCCACGGTATTCATAGATTCATTCCACTCAACAGGCCGGTCTCTCGCTAGAGTGCTGGATAAGCCAGGCAGGAGTATTAAGAATAACGGAGAGGGTCGCTACCTTGTACTGCTGGGGTCGTACGTTCTGGTGCGCTCATACTCCTTGTCTGGTAAATGGGGCATGAGCTCAGTACTGCTAGTGATAGGAGTAGAGGCATAACACAACGGATGCCAAAGGTGGTCAGTGGGGAGGTAAGAAGCGAAGTAGCGAACAAGGGAGTCGAAGGAATTTGTACGAAAGAGTTAGACAGCATGTTGCCACTGAGGCGAACTGACAAGGCTTGGGTTTGCGATGATCTCCAGACTCGCAGATTCAAGAGCGTCGTTCAATTCGCGGAGGCGTTGTTGCCTGCGATTATTAGCCAAATGATGAAATTCGGTAGCGGAGTTGGCTTTGTAGGAGATTTCGAAGATATCATAGTAAAAGGCATCAGGGTCTTAAATGGGAGATAGATAGGTATTATACTGGTCATAAAGCTTAGTGAATAAGTCCCCTCTCTTTATGTCGAACTTCTAGGCCGGCCATGCCTAGGATGGGTCATCCATACCGTATGGATCACGTGTTATATTAATAAGATCTGCGCGAGGTTGAAAATATCGAGTTTGTAAATAGCAGGATAATGGAAAATAAAACCACTACTAAAGAGGATGAGAGGGAAATCTTTGCAAGAGAAAGTGGGCTTCGGCCTAGTAACTTTTGGCTGTAGTAGCGTGTCGATCCACATTGCCTGGCTTAAATCAGGTTATCCTGCCACCCACAACTGCCTTTCAACCAACGGGTGGGCGTTAAACGCGCCAGGGGGCAACCCATGACTTTAGACCCCTGTGCAAGTCAGTTGTTAGATATCTACCCTTGGTCAGATGACATAAAACCCCTCTCGAGAAAAGAGGGGGCCGGGAGGCATCCCAGATCATGATCTTTTGGCTCCACCCTGTATTGAACGCTATCACCCTGATCGAATTGACCGTATCGGATCCAACAAGACGCACTTCAGGCTGAACGAAGCAAGAAGGGAGAATAACAGAAGAGGGCAGACAATGATCAATAAAAATCAGCAGTTTTGCTTTATTATCTACTATATTGACCCCTTAGTCACTTAAGATACACCCCGCGTATCTAATGCAGTTAAGACCGTTATAGGGTACGTCATTGCTCCTATGAAAAATATAAGGTTCCCACTCCATGTACTAATACACAATAAGCCAAATAACTATTCTACCTGGTTCCTCCATTACAGTACTGATACTAACCCGGGCTTCGACACCGAGCTGCGATTCTTCCGATTAGATCTCTAAAATACGATGAAAGCACTACTCAAGACAGCCCTAGGCGTCGATACATGGAATGGAGCAGCGACTAGGCTCCAAGTCAAATAGCACTAAGGAGCAAGGCCCACGTCACGGCTTGGCAAAATGCTCGCACCACCATCGAGGCTTTGGTTCCGATCGAAGATGCAGTCAAGCCGCGCTAAGCCTTTTACTTTGCTGCGACGGCCTCCATCCCACCGCACCCTCCCAAACCTGGGAGTCACCAAGGAACATGTCCGTGCGCACAAGCGATGCTCCAGGAGCCCAGTGATGTTGCGTTTGTTGGTCCCTGAAGCTTCCCAAAGCGAGCTACAAACCCCGACGATCATTCGCGTCATCTGCCCCACGGAACTCCTCCGAGGCCAAATTATTGGCCCGGATTCGTCAATTGTTCGTCAATTGAGCAGCAAGATGGAGCGTATCAACCATGATTTTCTTACCTAACATTTTGCTTCGTCTTGCGTGTCCCACCCCGTACAAAACACCTTACACTTGCTGACACCCATTCTGTTGTACGCGAGCTCTACTCGTTCTACTACCCTCTTCACCATTTTTGCATATCTGGCTTATGCATTTCTCTTCTTCACTTACTTTAGCTTGACTAACACTACTTCTTAAAGTCATAAACCATCGTCGCACATCACTATGAATTACTTTTGTTCGGTTTAGTTATGACGGCTACTCTACTCAGTTTGTTGAATAGATATCACCCACCCAGGTGGTCTCGACTTCGCACTACACCAATGACTTTCAGATCGATGGATCCAATCATGGATTATGACAACCCTCCACAGAAGGTATGTCAAAGCCCTCGTCTCTCAAGCCACTCGGCACTTGACGGCACTGAAACTAATGCAATTCCACAAGACGATACGATCGCATGAGCAAAACCAAGAACGCGCCTTCATCGCAGCCTCAAGGCGAGGTGACCGCGGAATCGAGGCTCGCCTCCAATCAGCGCGTCGGGCCAGCGAGGCCCACAAACTGCGGACCGGCAAGGCCCTCCACGTATCGAGGGACATTGTCCTGAAAGAAGAGATGTACGAGGAGGTGGAAGATGGGTTCCCGCGGTCTTACCAGCTTCGGGGATCATACCAACGACATTCGTCGGTTAATACCGGCGAGCAGGTGGGCGAAGACGCCAACAGCCCCGCGACGATGGCTGAGTCGCTATCAGGCCAAGACCAGCAGTTGCACGAGAGCAAGATAGATCGTGAATTTGCCCAATCCTTCCCCCAGGTCGACGAGATCCTCTCGCGCCGCTGGTCGACTCAAAGCATCTTCACGGCCTCGCCGACTCAACCTAGCGGATTCCAGTACTCTCCGAAAGAGGCCTTCGAATCGACGGCTCAAAACACCAACTACGGGCAAGACGCTGTGTCTGACTCGCAGAGTCGCTCGCTCGTAGACTCGTCGCCTCCTGAACTAAGGGCCGAAGTCGACCTGACGCCGCCATCGCTGGCTACCGAGTTTGGATCGTACCCGGCGACACCTCGACCGCAAGGCGTCTCAGTTTTCAAACAGGCACCGCCTGTCAAATCGTTCCCTGATTGCAATTGCAACTACGGCGAATCTACATTTGCCACTAACCTGTCCTCCGAGACAAACGCGCTGCTAGCAGACGGCGAGGTGGTTGATCCTGCCTTGTACGACCAGCAGTGGATGTATGGCACTGCACCGTCCGATGGCTACGCTGTCGGCATGGACATGGATAACAGTGCTTTCAGCGAACTCTATGAAGACGACTTGAATCTGATGAGCTGGGACCCAACCTCTCAGCCAAAGAAATCCACAGATGACTACTCCTGGAACATGTTTGAAAACGGAAACGTGTTCAAGAATGATGTCGCTTTGGGAAAACACGACGATTGAGGTACACAGAACCCCCGACGTCCATATCTAATTTCCTTTTTCCACTACTACGCGTTAACCCTGGTGGTTCTACTTCACTTTTTATTTCTGGGAGTCGTGAAACCGACTAGTGGGTTTTTTTGAGACTTCACATTCTCGTCGGCGCTGGCTGGGCTGCTTTAGGTTTTAGACCCTAACAACGTAGCGGCTACATCACGGCGTTGATCTGAAATGTGTCGGTGAAATTTGGGTGAAATCTTGCTTCTTGCGAAGATTGATTTAGTGGTATGCGAGATTCGGATATTGGTGTTGCTGCATTTTGAGCTCCGGATGCTCTGGATGCTCTGGATGCTATGGATGCTATGGATGCTATGGATGCTATGGATGATCTTAATGATTTTGCTTTTCACGAGGGATGCTATGATGGAATAGTTAAGTTTATGATAGGCAAAATGATCAAAAAGAATTTTCAAAAGTTCATCTCTCTTTATTATTCTGATAGGTTCTCATGCTCCCATAAAATTACACTGTTATGTCGAAAGCAGGTACGCGGATCTTTTAACTATTGACGTGATCGGCAGCTTTTCTCGGCTTTCATTTGCTCCGATGCGACCCACTCGACTCCTCTATGTGCGCGGATAGAATCCTTACATTGACATTATTGTCTCGGCCAAGTAATGATTGTGTCACAGAGAGGGGAGTGATAACATTTCAAGGGCTACTCACTAGATCAGGACTCAGTCTGGTCGCAATGGCTGATTGAAGCGTTGATGAGATGCCTTTTTCTCTGTCCCAATGGATCGCTCTATCCAGGAAAGGGAGTTGTTGCTTCGTATGAAATTCCCTCGGTTACTCTGCTGACCGCAACGCGCCCAAGCATATTGCCCTTCATGTCTCAGAGCGGGTATATCTCACCACACCAGAGTCACCTTCTTTCCCTAGGTTTGCTGACGTTCATAGGATAGCGATCGTAATAAGCGAGAGCTGCGCCACGTGCGCCTCTCCTATGACCGTTAGTATAGGACAGATGGTGATCTTCAGAGAGAAAAGTACATATTCCCTATTAATAAAGTAAGGATGATCAGCGCCTATAAAGTAATAATAAGACTCACCCCGCCTTGCATAAAGGAAGAGAAGAATCGTCTGGATATATTCCATAAGTTCTTCCTTATAGCTCGTGATAATAATTTGTTCTTAGTACTATTGGATGTAAAATAGGCATTGAGAGTCTTTGATCTTGGAATAGGCACTGGAATCTGGGCGATTGAGCTGTCTGAGTATATCCTCTCCTTGAATAAGCGTTTTTACCTTTAAGTCTGATAAACCTGGATGTAGAAAATATCCTCATATGATTATATAGGGACTCGATTTTAATATAATCCAGCCTGAAATATAAGTATAGGTAGTATATATCGCCCTTCGTTCACTTATATAGTTCAGGATTCTCCTAATAATGAACCTTTCTTAACTATTCGACATTAAGGATTCGTAGGATATAATAGATTAGGACTAGGACTTCATTCAGGTATAGATGCTCTTTAGAAGTATCTAATGCTAGTAGGAAATGTACTAAAAGATGTTTATGTAGGCATAGAGTCACTTCTGCCTCCCCTGCCTTTCCTGACTGATTCACTTATAGGCATCTAAAACCTAGAATAGGCTATATAGAGCAGGTCGAAATCGATTTGGTTCTACGTTGTGATGACAGTACTCTTCTAACCGACAGCGCTCTCGATGAATGGACTTCCAAGCTTCTCAAGTCGCTGGATCGACATAGCCGTTCTATGAGGGTGGATCCTGATGAAATACGGCGCTAGCTCGCGTTGGCTGGCTTTACGGACATTGATGAAGCCGTTATCAAAGTATGTTACTATCCTTGGTCCGAAGATCGCTACGAGAGAGAGGTGGGGAGGTGGTTTAATATAGGGCTTTCTCAAGGTCTTACCGCTCTGTCATGCTTCCCCATGACGAGGATGCTAGGCATATCTTAGGAAGATGTGAAAGACCTGTGCCTTAAAGCTAAGAGAGACATGTGTAATATTCGCTACTATGCCTATTGCTGAGTGTGAGTCCGTCCATACCTCTGCTGTGTCCTCTCTGACGGTGATTTGATTGGAATTTGGCAGTTCTGACTGCTGTCGCCGTGCATTTCGCGTTGACATTGCGAAGGAAGTGGACAACGTGACCGCAGTATTTGTATTGAGCGCCACGTACCTGTAGGACCTTTACGTGTACGTGAACCCTAGCAATCAGCATCTCCTCAACCATTGTCAGGTCAGGTAGATTACCGGGGACTTCCCCGAAGTCAAGGTTATTCGCAGCGCTAAAGAAGTAGGGCTCGTTAGGGGTTCTCTCCCTGTCTCGACTAATGCAGCGGCTGCAGATTTTCAAGCTATTTCTCTTCATATCGAACCAATGCTCCCCGCAGCGAATGCAACTATGCATCTTGTCGTCATTCAGGGCAGTATAGAACTCCCGCACAAGGGCCTGATCCTCCTCACTAAGGGCAGGCAAGTTAAGGTCCTCTGTAAAAGGTGGATCAACTATCTGACCAAAATGTCGCTCTTCAGCATGTGCGCTTTGACGTGTATAGCGGCCGCGACGATGACCCTGTGGCAATAATAAAGGAGTGGTAGGGAACGATTCCTGTGGTATAGGCGTGCCTAGCACAACAGGAGCCGTTGGAAGAATGCCTTGAGGGATTGGCGTTTGAGGAATCGGCGTGCCCAGAACTACTGTTGGCAGGCAAAGGGTAGGAGGGATAGGGGAAGTTCCCTCTACCGCGCTTGGGGTAGATGGCCCCAGCAGAGGTCTAGGCGGTCCCTGGAGTGCGGGCGCCAGGCCACGGAATAAAGCAGGTGTGGCAGGAGATCGTGATCCGTGCATAGACGCAAGCCTTGGCGCAGTCCGCCCTGGAGGCGTCAGGTTAGCTAGAGAATCGGTCCTTTTCGTGGCTCTGTGGTGATTGCCTCAAGGCGATGTTCCGCATGGCGACGACGGCGGCTCAGGATTCGGCTACACTGTGACTTGCTGAGCGATGTAAGTGACCTTGTGCGTGCATAGGCGCGCTCACCACCTTTGGGTGCTAACGGGCCGTCTTAGGTGGGGCTGACGGCCGCTGGGCCCGTATATCAATTGCCTCTTCCTCTCGCACATTCGAAGCTCAGTAATACAGGGCTGGCTGGCTAAGGTAGGAAGTAGTTGCTAGCCGGGCTTCCTGCTTCCAAATCAAACATAATCAACTACGTAGGTCGATACCGAGAACCGGGAAAGGGCTGCTCTAACCAAAGAGGTAATTATGCCTGCCTCCGCTCTAAGAGAACTTCATCACCAGTACATGACCTGAAAGGCAGCCGATAGCGACTGTTGATCCCACCACAGCCGATTTCATCACTCGATATTCTGGAGGTAGCCAAATCATCCCCTTTCCATCTTTTACAACCCATATACTGTCAGTGCTTATACCCTAGCTAAAGTGGCGAACATTCCATAAGGTTGCGTCAGTCGACTGATTATCGATAGCAGGCGGTAGAGCCGGGAGATCCAGGTTCAGAAGTCTAATATCGGTAGAGAGGAGAGAGTTTGTGATCGGATCAAATGAAAGGTGGGTAATCACCCGGCCAATCTCGAGCGTCTGCACGCACGCGCCTGTTGCCGCATCCCAGACCTGAACCGTGTTATCGTACGAGCCTGAGGCAAGCCGCTGGCCATCTGCCGAGAAGGCCACTGAGATTACCCAATCGCTATGGCCCTTGAGCGTCTGCACACACGCGCCTATTGCCGCATCCCAGACCTTAATCGTCTTATCCTCCGAGCCTGAGGCAAGCCGCTGGCCATCCGCTGAGAAGGCCACTGAGGTCACTAAATCGCTATGGCCTTCGAGCGTCTGGAGGCATGCATTCCAGTCTGATTCTATGCTCGGCTTTAGTGTGATCCAGTTCGGCTCTTCTTTTTCGAAGAGCTCTCTGGTTAGGCTCTAGGTAGGACTAAATACGAGTACTGATACATAGACCTACAATAGAGCAATTTCGATAGTCCGCTTATAAGAAAGAATAAAGTAGTATATGTCTTAAAGTAGTTCTATTAGTTATCGCGCTTCCTTGGTTTTCTACTAATATATCAGACCGTCTCCAGTTTGTATATAAATTTATAATAACTTATTACTAAAGCGTTAAGCTTCTATACTACTATAACCCCCTCAGACATACTACATAATAGACTGAGAGATTCTAATTAATATAAATACTTATTTTAAAGGAAGTCATAGACAATCCCTACATCCTATAGGTCCTTATCACTCATCTTCGCCTAGGGTTTAGAGTTATTGAGATAGTCTACTCAGAAGACGTAAGAATATTATATTAAAGCTAATGGGTTAGGGTTAGGCAGCGAGACCTAGTCAATAGGAAATCCTAGGACGCCTAATTCATAAACATCACATTCGAGAGTCTCTAAGAGAGCCTCCAGCGACCTCGAGAAGATAGCATAGTGCTAGTACGCGGCGCCAGAGGGTAGGATTTAGTCAGATGCTTTGTTAAGTAGGAAATCTTTGGCTAATTAATGCACAAAGTAGATAACACCTTCTCGAAGAGTCAGGAAAGAACCGCAGGATCTGACGATTTCTTCTAAGTCATCCTGGTCGAGATCCTCGAGCGACTTAATAAGAACCTTCAACTCGTCTAAGGTGATAGGTCGGTATATGACCGAAGCAATAGCCAGGACTTCCTTATAAAGGCTCGCATCCTCCGAATCGCCGATATGCTCTATCATTCGGTCATAGAGCGAATCAAACCCCCGGGGGAATAACTTCAACTTGGAGAGTGTATGCCATTTCTGAATCTTTGGATCTGCGAGCTCCTGGCAGACCAAGGCTACCCACAGAAAGGTGCTGTCGGCATTGGATGTTAAGTGGGTTTTGATAGCGTCTGTGGTTTCCTTATCGTATTTCTTATTACATGCCAGTTGGTCTACCTTGTGTCCAATGTACGTGTCAACAGCCTTGGAGATCGAGTCCTTGTTCAGCTCGAGGTGCAGCCTGACTTTCTGCTTCGCACTATCTAGCTTCTCCTCAATGTCCTGCTAGTTATGACTAGACACGATCCATTTAATACGAGAAGGCTTAGCAATCAAGTTAAGAAGCTGAAGTCGATTCGTTTTACATTCATTAAGAACATTAATAATCAGGATCGTACTATCTAAGCTCGGGTCATTGAGCATGGCCGTAAGGATCTTAGATAAGGCTTCCCAGGCATTCCCATCCTCAAAAAGCTGCTTACCCGCATGGTCGTGCTTCTTCTGAATATGCGAGATGAGCGACGGCTGTTGGTTGACGAGAAGGTAGATCAGACCGCGCAGCACGGCCGTCGCATTACTCAGTCGTGCCTCAGTGGCCTGGCAGAAGAAATAGGTCAGGCGATTGTCGGGTTCCTTCTCTAGCTCGTCGATGATGCCGCATAGCAGCATCGTCTTGCCCTTGCCAGGATCGCCTTTGATCCAGAGCAGCTGGCTCTGCGAATCGTCACGCCATCGCTGGAAGTCGTCGTTGTCGAGGATCCAGCGGTAAGAGTCCCTGAGCAGGCCGCCCTTTGTATCTTGGATGCGCGTCTTGTCGTCGCGAGGGTCAGTCTCGCGCAGGTCTTTCAGGCATTGCTTGTCCCCATCGTCTTGATGTCTCTTCTCCTGCTGCCGTGTTTGGTCCTGGATGGCCGAATGGATGTCTTGGAGATTCATCTCTATAGCGCTTGCCCAACGCCATTTGGCGTTTGGCCAGCTGTCTCCAAACTTCCCACTTTTCCTCCTAGACCTTAGTGCCCTTTCGGTTTAAGCCGCCGGGCGTAATAAATTGTGCCTGCCTGCCTCTATCTACTTGAGATACGTGGCGATCTGGTTGTCGAGGTCGGTACGGTTGGCGGACTGAGTGCCTACGCGGTGGAGGACCAGCGGCACCTCGATGAGTCCTGGCACGGGAGGAACAGCATGCGAGAAAACGGGATGGTCTGCCTGGATCGTCGTAGCGGACCAAGGCGCGAATTCCAGTCTCTCACCGTCGCATCGGACGATGACGGCTTGGACGGACCCCGTCGATGCCGGCGCAGCCGACTACGAGGTGGCTGGAGCAGGTGCTGGGTTTGAATCGACTGCAGGCACCTGCTGAGTGGGGGTTTGTGGCTCGGAATCCGTGTCTATGTTGTCCCATTTGGAGTAAGCGATTGGCGCCATGGAGAGTGGCTTGGAAGATCAGATCGTCTAAGAAATAAAGATAAGGATGTAATATAAATCTGCTATTGCGGAAGCTTTCAGGTTTGTTAGGAGAATTGATGAGTAAAGTTCTTAATGTTCCCATGGTATTGAATCCTACGCGACAGGGCAAATAAGATTCTGGGCTGTAAGCCACAGTGCCTGTGTACAGTATCTCAAACACCAAGTCTGCCCCACGGGTCTTTCGATGCGAAACGAAAACCATCGTCCTTTCTCTCCTCCCAAAGGACCATCTAACGCCGTATACCCTCAATCCATATACCAAGCCGTCATCGAAGAGCCACAGCGAAATCAGAGGATCCGAAGGCTCGTTCCGAAAGGCATTGGCGGGCCCGCAGGGACCGGTCTCCTGTGTAAGTTCTCAAAATCCACTTTTGTGGGCCGGTACATGCCCTACTCCGTAAATGATATCCGTTTACCCCGCACTTGAGACAACAATCAATCACACCTTTTAGCAAGCTCAGGACACATCAGCTTCCAAAACTGCCAACGACGAGAACCACAACCAAGAAAACTAAAGCTCTACGAACGCCTGAACCACAACATTGAATCCATCCCAATCCCCCAACCACAGCCATGTTCTCCCGACAAGCCTTCCGCACCGTCCGGGCCGCTACTCTCCGGCGTGCTGCTTCCCTCCGAGCGGCTCCTGCACGAACCTTCGCCGGCGCCGCCAACGACAGCCGACCCCCAGTCTACCTCTCTGGCCTTGATGGAACCTATGCTACCGCTCTAGTACGCCGATGTGTCGTCCTTTGTAATGGACCAATGCGGCTGCGTCGAGTGAGGCAGAACCATCATGTGCTGACTGTGTCAATTTAGTACACTGCCGCGGCCAAGATGTCGACCCTCGACCCCACCGCCAAAGCCATCGCCAACCTGAGCAACATCTTCGTGAAGGACACCAAGCTGACGCAAGTCCTCTCAACGCCGAGGCTCAGCGCCGAGGACAAGTCGGCGATCGTAGCCGAGCTGAGTAAGCACACGGGTGCCAACGTTGCGACTGTCAAGAATTTCCTTGAGACTCTCGCTGAGAACAACCGACTGGGTCACCTTCAGGGCGTGTGCGAGAAGTTTGGTGAGCTGATGTCTGCCAAGCGGGGTGAAGTGGAGATGACTATTACGAGCGCCGAGCGTCTGGATAACAAAACTCTTTCGCGACTAGAGACTGCTGTTTCTAAGTCCTCCTATGTCGGCCAGGGCAAGAAGCTCAAAGTTACCAATAAGGTATATTCTGCTTTTCGCAAACACGACCTCCGTTTTGGCCCCAACCTAACATATCTTGATACAGGTCGACCCTGAGATTGTTGGCGGACTCATTGTCGCGGTCGGCGACCGAACCATTGATCTCAGCGTCTGCTCCCGCATCGCCAAGATGAACAAGCTCTTGACGGACAGCCTGTAAACTTTAGCCAATAACCACACGTCTATTTTATCTGAATGCAATTACGTCGAGGTCATGAAATCGTTGTACTGCGCATTGGAACTGAAATTGTAAATTTATTTCGCATCCCGAGACAATACGAATGGCTTAGTAAATGATCGGGAGTCACTTAGTTGCCATATGTGATACCCCGTTGCTGACAGTGGAATACGTCGAACGAGGAAGAGCGTTTCTGGACATGTCAAAGTCTTGACGGCTGGTCTGAATACGCCAAGCGTGGCCTGAGGAAGTTCAGTTAGACGGCAAGCCTTGAAGCAGCATTGAGATCCACACCTAACCCATGCGGAAGCGTGTCGGTGCGCCGGGTGCCCGGTTCAAGTACCGGCCACGTACCCTGCCCCGTAGCTGGGGGCACGAGGTTATTCAGTTCCTGCACTAGCCTTTCGAATAGGTCGACCTGCTCTGTGCGATCTCCCTTGCCCTGGTGCGAGCCCAATAAGTCGTCGTCGCCTGGCTCGGTAGCCTAGGCCGAGCGGCGTAGAGACGCGTCACTCGCATCGCAGATAGCCTTGATGATGATATGTAAGAGATCCGACACCGCCGAAGATATGTCTTTGTCGTCCAGGGCCGAGTGATGATCGTCCAACAGCCTCCCCTGCTTGATCCCCACGCCCCGGCCCCATTGCTCGAAACGAGCCTTGGCAGCCTTGAACCGGATGTCCAGCACGCGCGTGTCGGGCCCAGAAGAACGATGAGACTGTACCTTGTCGACGGCCTCCAGGCAGGATCTAAAGAGGCCGGCGGGCCCAACGACTCCGACGGCGAGGCCAGCAAGCTCCATGGTGTTGTGCCTTTGATTTGACAAGTTTGAGCTGATGGAGGCGTGCCCCGCTTTATCCCTTTGACCGTGGTAAGGCAACACATACGCTAGTGACAGGGGGTCGGACCAACGAAAATGGCGCAAATGAAAGGTACCTCCACCCCCACCTATTTTAGGTGGTGATAGAAGTCCCAGCAATTTCCCGATTTACAAAGAGCTACATCACACTGCTTACACCGATAGCGTGATTTCCGTACGCGGCTGTTGCTGCTGTCTGCCTCCAACGGCCGCGGCCGAGGCTCGCCTAGCCGTACACGCTTACAAGCAAGGCATGCCGACGGATTCTTATTTCGGACCCAATTGTGCTGTGAGACAGGCGTAAATTCGTCTCCCGGTCGAAACCGCTGCCGTGACTGACTTGTTGGTGCGTACGTTGCGATGAGATCCCTTATAAGGCGCTTCCGCCAGTGCTTCTGGTCCGGCTCCGGCTTCCACTGTGGCTGCCCTCGTAGCTGTAAAAGGAAGCTATTCACAAGGGCTATTTCTAATAGAAAGTCCCAAGCAAGAGCCTTCCAGCCGCCGCTACGCACACGGCGGTTAGGGCCCCAATAAGACCGTAGCTGGTCACCGCGGTCTACAGCGTTCATCTCGAGGTTGTAGGCGGCAGCGATAGACGGGATACGAAGCAGCTTGACGTGGTCATCACCAAAGAAACGCTGTATTGGCCGTGACTTCATTTCATCCCCTGTCGGTCTCTTTCTCTTGCAGTTAGTGCGTTCATTGCCCCGGAACACAGTTGACAGGAATAGCACGAGGGCGTTGTCTTTCCATGCGATCTGATTGACCTAGCAGAAGACAAATTAGTAAGGGAAATACGGCTAAATGCGTCATAGTAACAGACCTTGTTATCCACTGTAGGGATAGCTTTGAGAGCGTTAAATTTGAGGCTGCCGTCAGCCGTGTTGTCCTTCTCTTTTAGCTTGACGAGGGATTCGTGCAAGCCGGCGTTACGGCGGGCTGTGCCTGTGGCCCCGTGACCTAGCTGACGGAGCCGGAGAAAGAGGGCTTTGGAAGAGAATAGGTTATCGAGAAATACGTGGTATGTGGAAGCCGGCAGCAGATTTACTAGGGCAACAACCACAGCTTGAGTCGGGTTCAGATAGATCGTCTTCCTCTCTTGGAACCGCTTCCGGCTCCGCCGTAGCTGTCTCCCTTGCCGCGGCCGTTGAGCCGGCCGGACCCCTACGGGCCCGAACTTCCGGCCCGGCCGGTGCCAAATCCACCGCAGGAAATAGCCTTGTTGTGCCACAGCCCACACTTTGAAGCCCTTGGGAGTAGGTTTATTAGGGACAGTTGTTGTATCATGAGACCGGCCGAGGAAGCGGACCATACACTCATCTATAGCGATAGATGTGCCTAGCCGGAAGAAATGAGTAGACATCTGCTGTATATGGTCAGACCAGGCGTTGACCCGGCTGTAGGTCCTGCCATAGAAGCTCATATCGGGGCCCTGATCGATAGTTGTGAAGTCAAAGAGACGAAGATGCCGTGATAGTTGTGCGAAGCGGTCACAACTCATATACTTAGTTATTGGGTGTGAGGCCTCCACTTCCTGCGGCTCAGAAACCTTCCAATAGTCCTCAATCTCTGGTTCTATATGAATTTGCATATATATCAAGATCGCGAGCCATATGAAGAATTCAGCAACAGAGATCGGCTTCCAAGTTAACAGCCGCGACCGCGGCTTCAATCTGCGGCTGCCGGCTTCGTGCTGCTGTAATAAGTGACTGACCCAGCTATTCGTATAGCTAACCCAGCTTTCTACTAGGGAAATAGGTAGGAATTCCTGTAATAGCAATAGCGGCTGCTGGGGCAGAGCTTCTATCACAGGGGTCTCGCTTGGAAGGTCCATCGGCTCGAAGTTGTAACCGCGATCCGGAACCGGATCTTCAATTGGCCGGCACGTATTATCAGCCCGTTGCTCGCGGCGGCTGCTGTAGTCAACGCGGATGAAGCTATTATCATCATACACGTTGACGGCTTGGCTAGGGGGCAGTTGGGGGTCCATAGGGAATGCAAAGAACGCGTTGTATGAGGAATTACGTGCTGTTGATTCTGAACGCGCTCTAGGTCACTCCTTTGTACCGCGGCAGTGACAGGGGTGGTGTGGGTCGCCAAGCCCACCTGTTGCCTTACCACGGTCAAAGGGATATCCTGCTACGCACAGCCGCGAAGCTGTTTGCGAGGTGTGCCGAGCCGGCAGGCTGTGCGACCACTTCCGCCGATGTTCTGACATGACAACCTGATCTCCGTCATTCGCGTGCACGACTGCCATCACCGTCCACCATGCCCGACAACGATATCCGCCTGCCCGCCCTCGACGGAGGCGGCGTCCGCCGCCCGTTCTCGCTGCTCGAAACCTCATGTCTACCGTCGAGCCCGACGCCCCGCCCAGGCCGTGCGACCACTTTCTACATGAACGGCGGCACTGGCGGCGTGTTCGCCATCATGCTCGGTCGCCTGTGCATGTCCGTCGAGATTGGGACTGTGTGATGGCCTCCCATCCGTACTCTGGCAAGTGCATGGGCAAGATTACATGTCAAGACAGACGACCACCGATGGTTCAATTTGTAAATCCATTTGTTCTCACATCATCTATTAGGTTCAATTCAACTGTCGTTCCCTTTCATGGCGCCGGTGTCTAGGCTCCTGGGCACTTCGATGGAACTAGAGGACTAAGACGAACAGCATCTCAAGATGTACTGTGATATGTAAAGTGAAAGTGACGTCACATGTGGGGTGGACGGAAACGGTGTCAGTGTGTCCGAAACTGGCTTATCCCATCAAATTGCCCTAAATCAGGTAAACCAGAGGCATGGTGTGTAAAGTGGGGTTCGAGTACGCGAATTGTGACCTGTCCAAATGTGTGCCTGCTACAGCCTGCGAAAGCAGAACGTAGGGCAGTTTCTGGCTTGGGCTCTAGACCGCTTTTGGAACTACAAAGTACAGAGGCAGGGCCAAAAAGTCGTTGCCCAACTTGATTAACGCCACATCCTCCAATCCCTGTTAGTTACTTGCCGGTACATATGCTTCAATCTGCTTTAGAAGGCCTCTCTCCTATTATCCCTATAAATTTAGGGGCTATCTCAAATTTAGCGTTGTAGTTACTTATTAGAGTGTACTAGAGGATACTGGCCTCTAGTGGTATCAAATTGGTTCGATGTACTCCTTGTACTTACTCTAGCTGTGGCGTTATTATTGCTTTTTCTTGGGCAACGACTTTTTGGCCCTGCCTCCGTACGCTGGGTTGACTAGCCGGCACAGTTCGGCTAGGATCCCAGCTCTCCACCAGAGAGGTGGGGGCTCGTACAACGCCCCACTTTCAGTTCAACAACACAACACGAAGCACAGAAGCTTATGGCCAATCTACAGTATGCTTGTATCCAATCTCGAATTGAATCAACAAGAACAGGAAAAAAGTCTCCCCAACTCATACATTTTGTCCTCTTTGCAACGAGGACGTCCCCATCGACAACGAAACTTCATTTCGTACTCATGTCCAAAACGATCCTGAAAAACATGGAAAATGGGCCACAGACGAGGATATTACCAACGCATATAATATTTTCGTAGCTCAATCGTGAGTTCATCCCACTCTAGACCACGATTGGAACGTATTCCTGACTGCGTCTGTTGAAATGAGAAGATGTTAAATGCTTGATTCATACTAAATGTGCAGTAGGGGAACCACCGTTTATGTACAGGCACGATCTCTTGTAGAATGTTCCACCTTCTTCCACACCTTGCCACCGACTTGGTCGCCTCACACTTGTGATCTCCAACAGCGTCACAGGCCATCAGAACAATCAAGTGCACATCGTCTAAAGCGCAAACTTCGAGTTGCGGTTACCATCGATGTGGACCGCGATACTCGAGAACCCAGTCTGGATGATGGAGATGGCGAACGAGTTCAGAAGAAGCGTTCGCCATCGCCAGGCTATGACCAGGGTTCCTTGCCTCATGCAGCTTCCGATACACGCAGCGGAGGCCGGGTCGCGAGACCATTGAGCAACTTGGATCGGCAGCTGAAGCCCTCTTCCGGAATATCGTGGACCGAAGCGGACGAATACCATGCAGTACCCCTCCACCGGTAAGACCCCTCTACCGGTAAGCAAAAAAAATTTTTCCCCATACAAAATGCATTTTTTCAACCTCATAAAGAAAACTTGACAAAATTAGCAATAATAAGCTTATTTAAGTATTCAAATTAGAATTGAATGTGTTTTAATATTTTCTTGGTCTTTTAACTGCGCGGCCTGCGCGGGTGCGTGTGACAGGCAACTCTTCCGCCTCCGAATTTGAACCCTCATCTTCTTCCACTCCTCCCACCTCGATCACTTCCTCAACAGCCTCTGTCTCTTCACCTGCTTGGTTTGGCTCTGAAATAGTGTCACCAGCCACTAGAGCCTCGGCTAGTGTCATGAACCTCCTGTTGGGATTCGGTATCGCCTTTCTCTTCTTGCCTCTGCTCAACCGCCCGACTTCATCTTCTAGACTGGTTACTCTTGAGCTTAGCGAGGCGATCTTGTACTCTTGCGCTTCAAACCCTTTCGATATAACAGAATACCGCCGTCGTGTTGAAGGGCTTTTGTTCTTCCCCAGATCCCTGATGTGACGGCTGGTCTTTGGCGTATTATCAGAGTCGACTTGCCCGTCTCTGTGGCCGTCTGATGCGGGCGTCGTTTCCTTCTTGTCTGGCTGGATTTCAGGATGTGTGAGCGCTTTCCGTCGAGATATCGGCCAGTTTCTAGTTACTCTCCAGCCCGAAAGGATGTTTTTCTTCGTCATACCCAGTTCCCTGGCTTTGGCATAGGCCTTGATGAAGTTGACCTTGTCCATCGGTGCAGAATCAGTCAGGCTTGTCAGTTTTTGGAGTTCTTTGCGATAGGCAGCCTTGGATGCATTGAATACGCCGTTGTCAAGTGGTTGTAGGCCGTGGGAGCAGTGAGCTGGCAGGTAACAGCAATACACGTTGTTCAAAAAGCACGTAGCCATCCACTCATCCTGGATTTACAGTCAGCGACATTTTTGATTCAGAAGGTTCGGAACAGGCAGATACCCACAGATACATGGCTTCGATGACCATCTAATATGATAAGCCTCGCGTCAGACTCATCTTCCGGTTGTGTTTGGGGAAGATAGACCTCCCTGAGCCACTTGACTGCGATATGGTTATCTGTCCAGCCATTGTCGGACGTGATATAATACCAGTCGGCCACCTCCTTGAGCTCATCGATAAACCACTGTTGTTGAAGCTCTTTGCCTTTAAAGATAATCCCAGGCTTCAGAAGACGGCCAGTTGCAGTAACGGCTTCGAGAAAGCTAGTCCAAGCGCGGGACTGAGGGCCTTTGAGGAAGGCCTTCCTATCGGGGACGCTACTGCCGATAACTAAGGAATCCAACCCTATATTGGCAGCTAGTTAGTTATTCAAATGAGAAAAACGTCAAATACTCACCGAATCCAGCCATAATACCGCCCTCGTCAACATTAACAGTGTTCTCAGGCTTGATCCAGCCATACTCGCTCTCGCGGATATCAAAATACCAATTGACGGCGGTAGGGGTAAAACAATTGAACCTCGACGCCTCCTGACGTTTTCCTATCTTCGTCTTTATGGACGAATGCCGTTTCATGAACCTAGCTAGCCAGTGCACACCGATAGGCCTTTCGACTGCGACAATCGGCCACGCTCGTCATGGCTCGTCATGGCTCGTCATGGTCGTCATGCTTCAGCCATGGATTCATTGGGGAACGATGGGTGGGGTCAAAACGCTGCATGCATTCCGCTGTGCATGAGCCCGAGAACTCTAAGATCCACCCATCAGATCAGATATAACTGGATATCCAACCTGCTTCCATTCCTCCAGAGTAATGCTCAATTCTGTCCGTTCTGATTTAATCCAAGCTAGACGACAAGAGACAGCTCAAGTTGAGTTGAGCAGAGCTATAGCGACTACTCATACCTGCTTCAAGGCCATATTCAGAACTCCCAACACCAACAACCCACCACCAGTTCCAACGCATCACATCCGGAGTCTCGCAATTGAGAGACAGCCGCGCAGCGAGTGATCACCCCATCGTCCTCGGTGGCAGGCTCAGAGCGATGCTTCATAAGATCACGCACGGGCATGACGCCCACCACGAGCAGCTCGTCCGCATCTCCACCGAGACGCTCCGAACTGCCTGCAACGACGGCAAGCGGCACGTCCTGCTCGCTGCCTCCGGCTCCATCACTATTATAAACCTGGTCCAGATCATCAAGGGCCTCTCAGCGCACAACCTCTCAATCCGCGTGATCCTCACGGGCTCCGCGGTCCACTTCCTCGCCGGCCAGTCGCGCGAGCAGCCGACCCTCTCGGCCGTTGCATACCTTCCCAACGTGGACGCCGTCTACACCGACGCCTCCGAGTGGGCTATGCCGTGGAAGTGCGGCGCACCCATCTTGCACATTGCGCTGCGCAAGTGGGCCGACGTGCTGGTGATTGCGCCGCTCACCGCCAACACCATGGCTAAGATGGTCAACGGCATGTGCGACAACCTGCTGACGTCGGTCGTCCGTGCGTGGGACGCAACGGGCACCGTCGACGGCGTCAAGAAGAAGATCGTCGTGGCGCCCAGCATGAACACGGCCATGTGGCAACACCCCGTCACGAGCAAGCAAATCAAGACGCTCGAGGAGGAGTGGGGGGGCGAGAATGGCTGGATCGAGGTGCTTCGGCCGATCGAGAAGGAATTGGCCTGCGGAGACGTCGAGGAGGGCGCTATGGTCGGCTGGGAAAAGATTGTCGAGGTGATTGAGGCATATATTTTGGCGAGGAAGCTGGCTGTCGATGGGAACTATGTGCCTAGGGACGGAAGTGAGTGTTAGCCATGATATGTGATCGATAGACAGGCGTTTTGGCAGTCTTTCGATCGGATGGAAATGGGGTGTAGCATCACCAAAATGAAGCCTGTAATAATCTGATAAAAGCATAATTGAATATCCAGGACTCAATTATCCTCTGGTTGCTCTATCATGCGAGTTGGCGAGTACGTGTTCCAGGTGATGGATAAGATCTGAGTCTGACAGACGGCGCTGGCACATGGGCAACCAGAAACGCTCCTTCCCAACCCCCGGTCTGTTGCCTAAGGTGTCACGAATGATACATATCTAATGGGTAGGCGGCTGTGCTACATTGGTAGTGCATATGTCCAGATAGTCTCCATTTACTTAACTGTATTTCCTTCTTATGCTAGCATGAGCTTCTTCATTAGTGACCTATATCTCCAGCTACTTGATATCTTAAGACCCGCAAGCGGATGTGTCTTTAGTAAAGTGTGCAGGTTAATGTAAAGTCTAGTGTAGGCTCGAGTATGGCATTCTCCTATTGTAGGGATGCTTGCCTTTACTTCCGCTACTGCAGTCGCTATTATTCGGAGGGTGCCTGTAATCGCTTAGGTACTTACCTTCTGCGCTTTGTTTAGCTAGCTTAGTTCTCTTGTCCCGTATGCGTGCGCCCATACGGTAAAGGTGTAGTCCATAGTTAGTGCTACTCTACCTATGAAAAGCTGCCTTGCTGTCTGAAGAGATAGCATTTTAAGCCTTCTTAGGCATATGGCTGCCGATAGTCCTTTGGCTACTGCTCTGGCTATATGTTCCTTATACCGTAGCTTTGCATCTATCACCACTCCCAGGATTTTTGCATTTTATATCGGTTTAACCTCCTTTCCCTTGATTACGAATGGCGTGTCGCTAGTACGTTCGGCATTGTGTATAAAGTGTATAATGGTCGTCCTATTGCCTTCGAACGTTGCACCGCTCTGTCTTTCCCAATCTAGTACTCTGTCTATAATGGTCTGGATGCCTGCCCTATTTGTCTCCGCCGTCGGCCTCGTCACCTAGGCCGAATAGTTATTGACGAATGCCATCAAACCGCCCGTAGAGTTGATTCTAATCTGTACCAGATCCGCATTGAAAAAAAGGAACAGCACTGGCGACAGCGGCGGTCCCTGGGGGAGGCCGGCTTGGGGTAGCGGCTGTCGCTCCGATGAATGGTAATTTACTATAATACTCGTTGTGCGATTTGAGCAGAATGCATCGATCCATTTGACCAGCCACTGTGGTATGCCTCTGGCCTCCAGTCTCTAAAGGAGACGATCCTTGAATACGCCGTTGTATGCACTTTTGACAGGAAAGCTGATGAGACTAACCACCTTGTGGCTTCTCCACCCCTTGTAGATATGCTCCTGCAGAAGCAGAAGTGCCTGCTCTGTCGATCGCCGTTTTCTCTCTCCAAAGTGGTTTGTGGCAGGAGTCCGAACGTCTCGACGGCGTATAAAATCCTATCCGCCACAACTGCCTCGAAGATCTTACCCAACGTCGACAGCAATGAGATCAGTCTCTATGCCTTAGCGATCGTGTAGCCGCCCTTGTCTGGTTTTTTAAGCGGAATGATCTTAGCACTCCTTGACTGGTCCGGCAGTTTTTTATTAATCAATGAGGTTCGGAATAGATGTTATAAAGGAAGGCTTCCTGGCATGCTATTTGGCAGGATATGTCCTGTCAACATCGTTGGCTAGTGGAAAACCAACCAACACGTTCTTTCAGCACCTGCCCGGGCCATGGTGAGAGACAGCTCACAAGTCTTGATGCATGTAGGTCACTGTATTGATCCTAGCCTACTCGGCTGTCCTTGGCCCGGCCGCCTCATTATCATGTTAGAGGGCGGAGCGTTACATAGCTAAAATGACGAGAACTCCTGATTTGCGTCAATGGCTTCTGTATGGCCAGTGGCTCGCTCGCCAGGCCTACCCCTGGACGGAACCAGGGTGGCCAGTGCAGTTCGCCTCAAATAATTGCTGCAGCTCAACGCAGTAAGAATGAGGTCGCGGTCAACCTGCATGCAACTATGCTTAGATCTTCTCTGAGTCGACGAAGAGTGGACGCCTACACGAACGGACCTGATGTATTCATGGTGAACAAGTGGTGAATAGCATGACCATGGGCGGAAAGACGGGATGGTCTCTAGCCCCGATGCCATCCTTGGTGCGAAGGGATTCGGCCAAATTGCTACAATTCAGCTCCCCTCACGGTATCTTCTGTTGCTCGTCGAGCTGGTCAACAAGTATAAGAGTGGCTGCCGAGGGGCAAGTGTAAGGTTTTAACCTTTTGACTTGACAATGCAGTTAGGGCTTCTACTAAGGAGGCCTTTTAGGTGAAAGGACATGCAATAAGGACTAGTAGAGGATGAGGAGGCGGCAAGGAGTTTTTTTCTACATTAAAAACGAAATGTAATAGGGATGTGGAGATATGGATGGCTTTAGCTCGGGTTCGTAGCAATTAACTTTCCTTGAAGTTGCGGATCTGTAGCTATTAGATTCCCCAGCTGAAGGCTATTTTCTATGCTCTTATAGCTGGCCGGATCTAGTAATGTGACAGATTCTAATTCTTCTTACTAACTCATCTAACAATCTTAACATTAAACCCTAGCTCCCTGATAATTTTGATGTAACTATCTAGTAGTCGCACCTATTATTCTTTAATAATTTTATTTCTCCTGCTTATATTACCTAAGGATATTTCTATACCTCTTTTAGCAAGACCCTTAATTTTTTATAGCTAGAAGTCGAACCCATACTGCACTTTAAGACTATGATTTTAACTTAGAAACAACCTCCCAAGCATTACTATAGCGCTATCTATCTTCTTAAGCTTTACGTAATAATATTCAAGAAATACAATTAGTTCCCCCTTATAGTATCCAGAGTGCCAGTACTGACTAGAAACTCAATACTAAATGCTAATACTAACCTCTAACCCTACCTACTCTCTTACACTATTGGTTTACAAGTTTTAAGACTTTATAATAACCTTATAGTTTACTAGCATGACGATATCCATAATGAAATACCCTTTATAATTCTTACTATTCCTCAGTAAGTCGAACAGCTGCTCTAAATAGGCTGTGTTTTTTAATAGCTCCTTAAACTTCTCGCCTAGTAAATCCATATACTATAGTAGCGCTATAGTTACTATTATTATATTCGAACTTTCGTAGAACCTCTTAAGGACTTTATTAACTGAGGATAGACTCTTAGTCTTTTTAATTCTATGCATTTAAAACTCAATATTCTAGACCTAAGTAAGAGGGTTCAGTTTTAATATAATATTCTTTAGTAATTTTTCGTTTTTATAAGATACGTATGCCTCTATAGGCATATCTGGATATTTGATGACACTGCCTATAAGATTATCTTAGTACTCTACTACATCTAATGGGGGATGTATTTAAAATAGGGGCTTCGTGTGATAGTAAAGCATTACGCTAAGTCGAGTATATCAACAGTAAGGTCTGCTAGAAGAAGCGCTTTCACAGCTGATGATTTATTCCAAATTACTGTTTATATAAAGGGCAAAGAATCGGTGATCTTTTAGTTTGCTAGGAGGTAACAGACTACACCCGTCTTCAAAGATTGGATAGCCCCTTTAGGAGTGGTAGCTAATCATTTAATATGGCGTCATACTTCGTCAGTCCCTCGCCACCACATCATCATCTGGGCTCGATGCTACGCTTCCACGCCCCGCCTTCCCATGCACCAATGAGCCATAGGATGTCGCAGTAAAAGAACATTCTAGGCCAAGAGAATACTAATAAATCATCGCATCATCGATTAATAACCTCGTTTTTTTAAGAATTACCTGGCTTTAAGAGGGGTTGTCGTTCTAGACCGGTCCATTCTGGGACTAATTGTCGGTCACTATAACGCTAATTCTATGCCTGGAGATTGGGAGTGGTGTTAACATTATTAGCACCAATCGACCAGAACGGATCATAGCGCCACTCATGCATGCTAGGTGGATGGGAACACTTGGCGGCATTTCATTCCTCGATGATCAGCAAAACTTCGATCCACAGATTTAGTGTAACGTATTTCATAAGCGAGCTGGTCTGATAAGCGAGCCGGCCACCTAACTATACTTTCACCAACAGATACGAAAGCAAATGTCACGAGCTCTTATTGTGTGAGGCATCTGATTGGGTGTGTATATGTTCTTCGTTGCGTCAAGTCCCCGCTCTGAGTCCCTGTACACCCTTTATGCTAAAGTAGCTAGAAGGATATTGCTATAGCAGTCACACGCCATATACACCCCCTGCTACCCAAATACACATCGTGACAGTCAGTTGTTTGATATCTAGTCATGTGTTGGATTGACCCCTCGTGTGGCGGCACAAGACCCGAATTTGCATAAACTTCTGATACGCCGATATCCTAGCCTCAGTCAGATGACTAGAAAACCCCTCTCGAGAAAAGAGGGGACCGGAAGGCATCCCAGATGAAGAGAATCATGATCTTTTGGCTCCACCCTATATTGAACGCTATCACCCTAATGGAATTAACCGTATCGGATCCAACAAGACGCACTTCCGGCTGAACTAAGCATGAAGGGAGAATAACAGAAGGGGGCAGACAATGATCAATAAAAATCCTTGGGGGAGAATTTCTTGAACAGATTACATGTGGGACCGGGATGGGCCTAGCAGATTGGATCATGTAACTGCACTTTGTAACGTAGCCTGCCTAATTCAACATCTATCTCCAGAATGAGTTGAAGCTGAAACATACGATTTTGATGCATACTAAGGAGCAACAGTTTGATAGATATATTATACGCACGTAATTTTTAGGAAGCGGCAAGTGATGATACAGACCAATGTCGAGACTAAATGATTGTTTTGTCCCGAGTGGTTAGGACACCGGATAAATCTGGTCAATTAAAGAATATATCACAACATATGCAACTTAAGAGGAAGGCGCTCAAGACAGCCCTAGGCGTCGATACATGGAATGGAGCAGCGAGTAGGCTCCAGGTCAAATAGCACTAAGGAGCAAGGCCCACAACACAACACGGCTTGGCAAAATGCTCGCACCACCATCGAGGCTTTGGTTCCGATCGGAGATGCAGTCAAGCCACGCTAAGCCCTTTACTTTGCTGCGACGGCCTCCATCCCACCACACACTCCCAAACCTGGGAGAAGGGAGCATGTCCGCGCGCACAAGCGATGTTCATCTAAGATTGACGTCATGAGAAAGTAGCACAGTCACATCAAGTACCCTTCAATCGTCTTTTTTTGTACAGATCGGCTCCTCCCACCTAAGAATCTGCTACCTTCTGCCACCGCCCAATACGACTTGGGTGGCAAGGCAATGTTCAAGGGGAGTTTGAAGGTAGCTAAGTTACGTCAAGGCTACTGCCTAGAGTACCAGAGTGTAAGAGCTACTCCGGTAATAAGGCGGCTATTCGACAAGTCTTGACGATGTGTGTCCTCTGACATAGGAGAAGGGTAAAAAAAACTGAGTGTTAAAAAGCTAGGTTATCCAAGTCCGGACGTCTTTATAGGAGCATCTACAATTTCCCAGGGCCATTGAAAACCATATCATTGTGCCATAACTACCCCACAGGCCCCTCATACAGTCATCTACCCAGACTACCAGATACAGCCATGAACAGACAGCTTGCAATAAGACGGGACAACTTTGTTGATGACCTAATAGGTATTCAAAATCCTTCAGCGCGCCAATCAACGACTAATAATATGCCATCTCATAGGCTCTGCTAATCGCCTGCTTATGGCTCTTTGGCCGTGTCCTGCCGCGGCTCCTTTAGGGACTCCCCACCTGATACCCCTTAAGGCTTATATAGAAAGGATATTACGAACATCCGGCGCGACGTATGGATCTGATTCGCGCCCGAAACGACGCCGCCAGCAATAACAGCGGCGACAGCGATAGCGACAGCGGAGGACGCGTCGTCGAACAGCAGCAGCAACAGCACACTCCGGTGCGAGACAGCAGTAGTGGAGCAAGCAGCAGAAGCAGAAGCGACAGCCCTGACAACAACAGCAACCGTCCAGGCTTCAGAGGCACAGCAGGTTCCCGAAGCTTCAGCGGCTCGGCCCCTGCAGTACCTGCTGAGGCGACCACTGAAACGACATCTCCACCACCACCATCACCATCTCCACCACCGCTTCTCTCATCCGCATCCTCCTCCTCCTCCCCCGAGCCTCCATCGCCCATCCGGCCCCTGTCGCCGCCCTCCCAGAGCTCTTCTCCTCGCCCTAATATCGAGCTCGACGCCGCGCCCGTCCTTTCACCCAACATGGCTCCCGTACGCCCTTCCCCTCAGCTGCCCTGCCTCCTCGCTGCCGACCAGCTGCTCCCCTGATGCTCGCTGGCCCGTCCATCGCCATCATGCTCGGGCCGCCCCCGCTAGATCCCGAAGCTGACCAGCATCTCTAGAAAGCGAAAGCTGCCAGCTCCGGCACTGACGACGCTGTTTCACATGGTGAGTCAATTCCTCCAAACTGCCTTGCGCGCGGCTGCCATTGTATTGTGCCAATGTCGTAATGAGTGCTGACTGCTAGCTCCCCTGCCAGGCAAAATCTACTCCATCTCCGGGTCAGTCTCTCCCGCCTGCCCATCCTAGCTCCTCCATCCTGTCCTCGCGACCCATTCGAGATGCATCTTGCCGATATTCATGGCCCAAATGGAGCGTCTTGCTGACCGTCTCCTAGTCCTGTCGTCGTGGCCGAGGAGATGCTTGGTGTTGCCATGTACGAGTTGGTTCGTGTCCCTACCCGGGCTTCACATCCTCCCTCTAGCTAACCAACCTCTTCTCGCAGGCCAAGGTAGGAAACGAAAACCTCGTCGGTGAGGTCATTCGAATCAATGGCGACCAAGCTACAATCCAGGTCTACGAGGAAACCTGTGCGACAACCCTCGTTGAAGCTCACTGACCAAGCAATGCTAACCCATCCTAGCCGGTCTCAAAGTCGGAGACCCTGTTGCCCGAACTGGCAAGCCTTTGTCCGTCGAACTCGGCCCCGGTCTTCTCAACGGCATCTACGACGGTATCCAGCGTCCCCTCGCAGAAATTGCTTCCCAGTGCAAGTCCATCTACATCCCCCGCGGTATCGCCGTCCCCGCACTCGACCGCAATAAGAAGTGGGAATTCACCCCGACCAAGAAGGCCGGCGACCACATCGCTGGTGGCGATGTCTGGGGTACCGTCTTCGAGAACTCCTTCCTCGCTGTCCACAAAATCCTATTGCCCCCTCGCGCCCGGGGTACCATCACCAAGATCGCCTCCAAGGGCGAGTACACCGTCATCGAGAACCTTCTCGAGGTCGAGTTCGATGGCAAGAAGACCGAGTTCCCCATGATGCAGACCTGGCCTGTCCGAGTGCCTCGTCCCTCCAACGACAAGCTCTCCGCAGACCAGCCCTTCATTGTCGGCCAGCGAGTGCTCGACGCTCTCTTCCCTGGTGTCCTGGGCGGTACTGTCGCCATTCCGGGCGCCTTTGGTTGCGGAAAGACCGTCATTAGTCAATCCGTCTCCAAGTTCTCCAACAGCGACGTCATTGTCTACGTCGGATGCGGCGAGCGAGGAAACGAGATGGCCGAAGTCTTGAAGGATTTCCCCGAGCTGACCATTGACGTCGACGGCCGCAAGGAGCCCATCATGAAGCGAACCACCCTCATCGCCAACACCTCCAACATGCCCGTCGCCGCCCGAGAAGCCTCCATCTACACGGGAATCACTGTTGCCGAGTACTTCCGTGACCAAGGTCTCGACGTCGCCATGATGGCTGACTCTTCATCTCGATGGGCCGAGGCTCTTCGTGAGCTTTCCGGTCGTCTGGGAGAAATGCCTGCTGATCAGGGTTTCCCCGCCTACCTCGGTGCCAAGCTCGCCTCCTTCTATGAGCGAGCCGGCAAGGTCAAGACCCTTGGATCCCCGGAGCGCGAGGGCAGTGTCAGCATTGTCGGCGCCGTCAGCCCGCCCGGTGGTGATTTCTCCGATCCCGTCACCATGTCCACCCTCAGTATCGTGCAGGTCTTCTGGGGTCTCGACAAGAAGCTCGCTCAGCGAAAGCATTTCCCGTCCATCAACACCGGCGTGTCGTACAGCAAGTACACCACCATCCTCGACAAGTACTACGAGAAGAAATACCCCGACTTCCCCCGCCTTCGAGACCGTATCAAACAGATTCTGTCCGACTCCGAAGAGCTCGACCAGGTTGTGCAGCTTGTCGGAAAGAGTGCTCTGTCTGACCCCGACAAGATCACCCTGGATATTGCCACCCTCGTCAAGGAGGATTTCCTGCAGCAGAACGGTTACTCCGACTACGATCAGTTTTGCCCCATCTGGAAGACGGAGTGGATGATGAAGCTCATGGTTGGCTTCCACGATGAGGCACAGAAGGTCATTTCCCAAGGCCAGAACTGGGCCAAGGTGCGAGAAGCGACCAACGATCTCCAGGGCCAGCTGCGACAATTGAAGTTCGAGGTCCCCACTGATGGCGAGGATGTCATCTGCAAGAAGGTTTGTGTTACCACCCTAATGTAAGGCTTCTTTTACTAACATAATTCCCTTTAGTACGAGGAAATCCATCAGAAGATGACGGACAAGTTTGCGGCTGTCATGGATGAGTAAGAAACGGCTCCTTCGATGATGCTGTGAGACGTACATTGCTGGCAGTTGTGGTCGAATAGATGAGTTTTTGGTGGGGAACAGGTCTTAGAAAGGCCGGTAGTCAATGCTGTTAGCTATGATGCGTAGTGTCGTGTATTCGATCAAGTATCGATTTGTGTTTGAATTATTGCAATACAAAAATGCACGGATTTCATGTCACATTTGGATTAAACTTCTTGTGAGCCCAAGTACGAGAGATCAAGTTGTTGGCCACAGAGTGAACTATGTTGGCATGAGCTTCAATAAACATAAAGTACGGATTATAATGAAGCATTTGAAATCGTTGGTCTTATCTTCTAGCATAGATGTGAATTGAAGAGTTGATTGAGCCTTGGGAATTGTGAGAGCAAAGAACATCACAATAACCAACTCGCCAAGCCTTCACAAGCAATCCACTCAAGCTAAAAATCCCAGCCTTGTGAATGCCTCCAAGCCATCAGTGTTCTCCACACCATTCTTTTCTTTTGCGTTATCAACTCAGCCGGCCGTGCCATTGGTAATGCCTCTCTCGGGGGTCGTCCGGGTTGTGGGTCGGGGCTCTCGGCGTTCTGGATGTGGGGCTCGGCATGCCGTTACCCGTTGGTATTGTGGGGCAGGCCGCCTACCAACCTCGTCCCGAAGTTGGTCCCCAAACCCTTGTCAGCACCTTTAATCGTTGTCACCCACTTTTTGCCTCACCGCTACCAAAACACACCCAAAATCACACCTAAATTGACGAATCCCAAGTAATCATCGCGCAACATCAAAATGCCCCCTCGACACAATGATTCTAGGCATAAACAGGCTCCAAAGAACACACCGGATCAATTTCGGGCCGAGCTACGAAGGAACGTACTCGCAGCAGTCAATGTAAATGTGCCCTACAACACACGAAGAGCTTCAAAAGCTGCTCTATCAACACCCTCAACGCGTGCCCTTGCGGCTCAATTGCCTGCTTCAAGAGAGACTATTCGAAAGATCATCAACTCGGCTTCAACATCTCACAGTTCCCCCCTCCCCCGCGGCCGCCCCGCGCTTCTGACAGCAGCCGAAGATGCAGCTTTGGCTGCATTCATCTTGTGGATGGAAAAATCCGGCTTTGCAGCCGAAAAGTCACAAGTTGAAGAAGCCGCTCTAGGCTTCCTACATGCTAGGGGTTCTGAAAAGACTGAAATATCAAGGAATTGGTATCCTAGGTTCCGTGAGCCTCACCCAGAGCTTCGAAAGACGTTCCTCAAAGCTGTGGATAAGGCTCGTAAAGCATTCGAAGCTTCTGACCTCAAAGACATCAACAACTTCTTCTCTGACCTCAAGGAAGTCATCTACGACCACAATATCGGCCCTTCAGAGATCTGGAATGAAGACGAGTGTGGTATTCGCATTGGATGCCTTCGAGAACGCATTCAGGTCCTCGTATGCCGCGCTAAAGGCTCGTTAGAGAGAAGAGAATGAGTCATACATAGCTCAAGGGCAGCCAAGACTAACCTAGAATCAGTGGCTCGATATGACCGAAAACCGACCCCGATTTCTGACTCTCGAGACTCAAAGAAAGGAACATAACGATGTTCTTAGTCAACGGCCAAAGAAGGCGTTTTCTGAAGCCCAAAGACAGGCCCGACAGGCCCCAAGACCAACTCTCGCAATGGACCAAGCCGCCTGGCCTGACAGCGACGATGAGGTTGAATTTCGAGGCCTCGGACCGTTCCAAGATGATGATGATGATGATATTGACCTCATCGGCCTCAATGACCTAGGCGGCGAGGATGTTGTTGGTCTAGGAACGCCGTTGGGGATAACTTCGTCGCCGCCGTTAGAACCGTTGAAACCAGCTGATGACTCAAGTGACGATAACCTCACATTACCACAACTTCCGGTCACAACACCAAGGATGTCGGGTTATCAGCGTATCAAGAACGTCATGAGGCAACTGCGTGAGCAACAGGCCACTGAGGCTGCGAGGGCAACATCGTCATAATTCAGTCCGAAGGGCGTTTTACTCAGTCAGAAAGAATCGAGCATAAAACCTCTTCTGATTGGCTAATTGGCCTGGCCTGTACTCAACTCGTGCTGGAATTGGTCGGCTGATGCTGATGCTAATAACGCCACCAAATGAAGGCCTCGTCACAAACCCCTGAGCGTTGAGTATGTAACTAGCTAGCCAGCTCTGTGAGAGCTTTCAGTTCTTCTTTTCTTAAGTTGGTTTCTAAGCGCGCTTCTGGCTGAATAAGCTCTGTGCCCCTTACACCACCTACATGGCGGCTGCTTCCCTTTTCCGTCAAATCTATCAAACCCATCAGGTTACTAACGGTATCTAGGTTCACATATCACCTCCGCAGCCGACCTACCTCTCTAGATTCCCCGGTTACCCTGCCTCCAGGCAAGCAGTGCGGTTTCCTCCTTCCCTGTTCATTCAGACCTATTCTAACTACCTTACAGACAACCTCCCTATCGAGATCTATCACGGTATTTGACCTCTGGGCTGTCAGACAATTCCCTTGCACAGGTTTGAAGCGGTTTTGTAAGCCGCTAGCACCACCTACGGGTGTGTGTTGCCGCAGCCACGTAGGCCCTCGCAAAGCCTCCCTGCCCAAGCGATATCTAGCAGTCTAGGTGGGTAAGAGGTGGATATATATACGGTCAGATGGAGGACAATATACCCCAGGCAGTCCGCAAAATTCGCTACCATGCCTATTGCCGAGTGTGAGTCCGTCCATGAGTTTAGTCATCAATCTGCAGAAGCTGATTTGCGATGGAGATATATTTGGACAGCGAGAAAGCCTGGCCTGGCGCCTAGCACCGTGGAGATGGATGGACAAGGACAACGAGTCACGTTTTCCGATTGAGTCGAACCCTGTGGGTCCATCGGGCCGGCGGCTACAGATCTTCACGTAAGAGGTTTTCCTATGTTGAGAAGGAGTCGATCTTTGCAGTTTCATATGCGAAGTGCTAGGGAACTATCGCTTACCATTCACATCATTCTACTCTTCAACGTCGGCTTCATTAGAGTAAATTAGCAGCCCCTGATCGCGTATTCGCATCGTCAATACAGGCTACATTTTCCCGACGGAGTTGAGCATGCAAGCGCAGACACGTCTATATAGATTCCCTGCATATAATGAGATTCCAAATTTCTTCTAGAGGCGACCCTCGACCTTTGCTTCAAAGACCTGTTCCGGAGCGCACCGGGCGCCAGCACAAGATCTTGCTCGAGTTCTGGATTGCACATAAGCTTCGTTAGTCTTCCTCCTTTGTTCAAAAGTAACTTCCATTCGATCGAGTAGTGAATGCATGTCGGCGGGAATTCGTCATATACCAGACTTTGTCCCAGTTGCTTAACTGGAGCAAAGGCAGCGATGAGCCACGGCTGCGCTGTTGGCTCTGGCTGGCTGGGCTTGCGCTGCGGCTTTCAAGCCTGGGGGTCCGATAATCAAGCTCGAGAGTTGAAGGCTCCAGTTTTAGTCAAACATCCCTGTTTTAGTCAAATGTCCCGGTTTTGGTCAAACATCCCTGTTTTGGTCAAATGTCCCGGTTTTGGTCAAACATCCCTGTTTTGGTCAAATATCCCAGTTTTAGTCAAATGTCCAGTTTTGCCAAACGTCCAGCTTTACCAAAATCCCAGTTTTGTCAAATGTCCAGTTTTATCAAAGGTCAAAAATGGATGTTGGGTATCAGGAAGCTCAGCCATAATGTGGTGATAAAGTTACTAGGCGACGGTATTTTGATGCTCCCAGTCCATTTTCAGCAAGCTCTTAGCTTGGGTATTCCGGGAGATACAGTGGAAACCGAAACTGGATTCCGCTTTTTCAGTTGTGAAAGATTCCCAGCTAGTCCACTTCTGACCAAGTGCGGCTGAAAGTGCAATCCTTGAAATGGACTGTGTACTGGTACAGGAGCGGTCTATCAATTGCTCAACTGGCTGATGTCAGCAATCACATGGCCACATCCATTCTTGGCTTGGTCGTGTCATAATACGTCTTCGCATTATGTATGGCAAGCCTTAATATCGACCGTCATCTGGCTTTACGTTCAGTAGTGCAGGACGTATGATAGCGCCGTTGAGAAGCCGGCTGAGGAGGGAGATAGTGGCGATGGCTCAGTGCATTCGATCATGGAGTAAAGCTGGGATCTACATCCTAATATTATACTTCCTTCTAATCCTTGTATAGTATTACTAAATATTCCTATTAAATAAACTGAGGCATGGACAAACTGAACTATATGCTATTAATTCTTTTACATCTGTTGTTCTCAATGTATTAAAACTAGCATATATTATAGTAATAACAGCTATAGTAAATATAACAAAAGTATAATCTAAAGAAGCTTTGGGCAATATTGGTAATATTAATCTAAATATACCATATAGACTTAATTTTAAAACAATAGCAGCTAAAACTATACTTCCACCTAAAGGAGATTCGCATTCGATTCGATTCGAGTCGGCGGGAGGTGCATTCGATTCGACTCGAATCTATGGGAGTCGGATTCGATTCAATTCGAATCTACGAGAGGTGCATTCGATTCAATTCGAATCTTCGGGAGTCACATTCGATAGATTCGATAGATTCGATAGATTCGATAGATTCGATAGATTCGATAGATGTCTGACTCTGATCAAGCTTCATCAACTCGGCGATGGTTGGCTGTCCCTTGGCCTTCCGGCCCTCTGCTCTTAGCTGCGAGGCTGATTTTGTCTTCCCTTCAGGCGCACAAATCCTGTGATCGTCATACAGGTGGTTTAGGGTATTGTGGATGCCCGTTGATGTGAAGGTCTTTGGCTTAAGAGTGTTCTTGCGGATGCAAATTTTGCAAACCCACTTCCTGTCGTTGCCTTTCTGGATATCGTACCCATACTCCCAGGCCCAGGAATTAGTATCTCTAACCCTTTGAGACCAGGTGAAGCCGGGGAAACAGCGCCAAAGAGATTCTTCATATTGCCGCTCTTTGGTAGTGGAATCTGGCGTGGACTTAGAACGTCGAGCTATCGAGAATGGCGTAAAAGCTGTAGAAGGCGCTGGAGACGACCTAAAATTCCCATCATCGTCAACAGCAGTGATGGCGTCAGAATCTGATAAATTACTCATCCTGAGCTAGTTACGCAATGCAATCGGTGTAGCTGTTGAAATCGATGTGGAAGTTAGAAGCAGAATTGAGGGCCGAACAGAGGCTAAAAGGAGGTGGCGGCCAGGGAAATTAGGTGATCTGCCATACATACAAGCCACACATAGCCTTAGTTACGGGGTCGCTGTTAGGATTTATACCAGTCCGCAGTTACAGTCACTAACAGTGGCTAGTAGACCCACTTCGTATCAACGAAATCAACGATATCCACCAATTTCAAGGTAATATTGAGTTGGGCAGCTTACTAATAAAGTCCTCCATTGAGTTGGTTGAGTTGGTTGAGTTGGCCGTTGATCAACGAGTTGATTACGTTGAGTTGTTTGGGTCTCTGGCCCTGGCCCGTCGGTTTTCTTGATGAGCCTTGCTGGTCGGCTGGTGAAGAGGCGCCAGTATTTCTTGACTGGCTCGAGGAAAGATACAAGCAAGGTTTTCGTTAGAGGGTCGTCGGGTTGGCGCCGTGTGGGGCGTATGTTGACAGGTTTCAGCCCTGTCTGGATTTCAATTTCTTCGTTCATGGCAGCGTCGCTATCCGTTTCGTTGCCATAGAGGTCGGTCAGTCTGCAGGGGTAATCTGAGACTAGGTAGGTAAACCATTCCTGCCTAGTCTCTATGGCGGCGGCCCCTAAGTCGGTTGCCCATTCGGTCTGTCTCTGCACGAGGAGGTCGCGGGTGGTTATGTCGGCGGTGAGGACGGCCCATCCGGACCTGACTTGGAGTACCCGCGGGGTCTTGCGTGGGTCCACTCCGAGTTTCCGGGATATGTGGGTCCGGATGGCGTAGTCCCTTGTGGGCTCTAGCCGGAGCCCCGGCGTCCAACTGGATGAAGATGCGGAGGTCCTCTCGGGGTGGGGGCACCCACGGTCGGTTGTCCCTGGCGATGAGGGGAGGTTTGTTGTTGTTGCGGTGCACTTGTTAGGGGAAAAGGTGTAATTAGGGCTACTTTCTTAACATCTGCATGCCAAGAAAGTAAGATGACAAAGGAAGGTGCTTTATTCTTCATTCAAGTCAACCATATGAATGTACAGGGTAAGTCCAAGTCTACCCCGGTCGGGCCGTGGGACGGACGGTATCCCTGTCAAGTCTCCGCAAGCCAATCAGAATCCGTTTACGTTGAACCGAACCCCGGGTCTCCTCGGTGGCGGGAGCAGGGGCGGACTCCTCAGCCTTGGCCTCCTTCTTGGGGGTCTCGGTGGCCTTCTCCTTCTTGGGAGGAGCAGGCTTGAAGCTCTCAATGGTCTTCTTGTAAGCCTCAGACTCGGTGACGGTGGCAGCGAGCTCCTTGGCCTCGGCGATCTTGAGCTTCAGCTGGGCGACCCACTTGTCACGCTCAGCAGTGTCGGCGGCCTTGAAGCTGTGCTTGTTGCCCTTGGAGGTGAAGTGGAACTTGTGGCGGCCATCGGTCTCGGGCTCGGTGGCATCGGCCTGTGGGGCGCGTCGTTAGAATAAACTAGGCACACTGCAGATGAGTTTTTTGTGGACCGGCGGGAGCTTATCTTACAAGGCTGATGATGCTGAAAGGGTTCTTCTTGTCGCCCACGAAGAGGAGACCCTGTCCAGTGTGGGAGGCCCAGGCGATGTTACTGTGGGCAGTCTCGGCCGACTTCTCGGTCTTGAGGTAGTGGGCGAGCGCCTTGGGCTCGAAGGCGTCGGTGCCGAAGAAGAGGAACTCCTTGCTGGCAATCAGGTTCCTGTGGAAGAATCAAGGTCAGCAAACGGGTCATGTGCATCGCGATGCGACGCGGCGGCGCCACACGGGCAAGGGCTTACTTGGGGAAGATGAGGCCCTGAGCCTTGTGGCCCAGATGGCCCTCCTCGACGTCGACGGGTTTGACCTCCTCCTTCTTGTCCTGAGCCTTGGACTCCTCAGTCTCAGCAGGCTTGGACTCCTCGGCGGGCTTGTCCTCGGTGGCGGGAGCAGACTCGGCGGGGGTCTCCTCAGGGGGCTTGGACTCGACAGCGGGGGTCTCGGTGGCGGGAGCGGGCGTGGTCTCGGGCTTGGTCTCCTGAGGGACCTTGACATTCTTCTGTTCCTCGGCCATTTTGAATAGAGTTGTAGTGGGAGTAGGTATTGGGGGGTATCTCAAGGGGGTATCACAACAAACAAAGACGGAGGTATAATAAAGAAAAAAGATCCAGATCCAGAAAAAAGGCGTTGGATTTTGGAGTGTGGTCTTGGGACAGAGTGGTGAGGAAGGAAGAGGAGGAGGAGAGAAAGAAAGAAAGGCAGGACGGGGACGCGGGGGGGGGGACGCGGGGGGTACGGATGTCCATCAAGACAAGACGAATAAAAGTAGCTTCAGCATGGATATAGACTCTCCACCAGCTCAGCCTAACAACAGATTTCCATCATGACGCTCCTTCTCAGGATGATGACGTCATCATGCAAGATCTTGATCCCACCTGGTTCGATGAGGGGACATATCGTCTGTCACCGCACCGCACCACGTCTGCATCCTCCTGCTCTCCAGCAGCGGTCTCTGGGACGCTTAGTCGCTCAATGACGCTCTCAGTACCTGGTCAGGGAGTTGCGGGACCCATCAGCGGTGTTCAGTTTTCCTCTGGTAGTTCAACTTGCCCACGCTCCACAGTACCAAGTCCCTGGATACCTTCCTCTCCTTCTCCGTGTTCTTCGTCCGAAGCGGGCGAGGTAGCACGAGCGATCTGTGGCCGCTCCTCGCGTAGCAGTTCCTTATATCCTCGGTCCAGGGGCTCGGGAAGGGGCCTGGGACGCCGACCGTCATTTTTCTCTCAACGTCAGACAGTCCCAATGAAGGAAAGGCGTCGAGTTCGCCGCAGATGTAAACATATGCGACGCAAGGAAAGTTTGGAAAATTGAAAGCAACAGTAGAGAGGCCAAAGGCATCCAAACCCTACATAAATCATCACTTTCAACTAACAGTTCGTTACACCCTCGATCCACCGTGCCGACACCACAGTGCAATTCTCAGGCCACGTTGCAACCACTGGCACTATCAGAGGAAGAAGGGTTATCTGCAGAGCAGCTGGGCCGCTTGTCCCTCGTTAGCTCGCTCCAGCATGCCCACGCCTCCACAATACTCACAGGTCTCTTTGCCATCGTTCTCAACGGGTTCTTGGGGAAGTAGCCCCGAGACACCTCAGTTAAGTCAAACCCAGATGGATTCACAGGCCCTTAATCCAAGACACTTCAAGAAAATCTCTTCATATGCCCGCCATCATATCGCCGACTTCAGCAGTCAAACGCATCCGATTTCCTTGCTTTTGCGGACTGTTATTTTCCCAGACGGAATATCATGCCCAACACCTGATCTTGCTATAAGCTTAACAGCTGATCCCGCTATCAGTGGGATGACCCTGATCCCTGTACTAAGATATCTATTGTATTCAAATTCCTCTATCCCTTTGACTGCGGTAAAGGCACACTGGCGCTAGTAGCAGGGATTCGAACCAAGCAGAGAGTGAAAATAATGAAGTACTTAAGTACCCACCTATTTTCTATGATGCTAGAAGTCGCAGCTACTTGTGGATCTACATCACAGTACTTAGCACTCTGAGTGATTGCGTAAGACAGTCAAGTCGGCTTGCGTACCGTTGATCTCCCGGAGTACTGTGGGTATAGAGAGTGAATTGTGCCCTTACCGCAGTCAAAGGGATAAAATACGGCCATTGGACCGTTAATGTTGCATCGGATAGGAAGGGTGCATTATGATGTGAATAGAACCTCTTGATTTCTAGCTATTTGAAGGGCCTAAATCAGCCCTTATATACATGAAGGAAAAGACGGTCTCGTGACCTTAGTCAGGGATCCGAGCCTTCAGGGGCTCGAGCCTGTGGCCTGTCATGAGGGCACAAAAAAGCAAACATGATCCTAGAGTCTGATGAGAGTCTGATGGTAGTTGTGACAGTCAATTAGCTAGCAATCAAGATCTTCTACATCATCAATTGCAATCCCACCTTCTAATACAGGTCGTGCCGTTTGAACGCTGCTGTTCTTATTCTCTAATATTCTCGACCACTCCCTACATCTCTTTTGTGTTTTTGTGCATAAGATGCTTCAACAGGCGCGTCCCTAGAGAGATGTCACTATATGGTAGTGTCAGTGTAGATGATGATGTGGCTCCTGTTTCCGCCCCTTGAGCCGAAACGCGAATAGAGTGGAGGTATTTCGGCTTTTAATGCGATGCCCTCCTCTGCATCTTTGACTGCTCCAATGATATATTATACGTCTCCATTCCTTCTTCCTTTGGCCAAAGCCTGGGCTGGTGATGTCGAGGAAGACGGTGTGATCCGCATAGAATGCGAGCTCGAACAATGAATCGACGCCGGCGTCTTCTCGTATTCTGACAGCCGATAGGTGTGAAGGGTTCTAATAGTGTAAATTACAGCTATATAGTCCTCATGCGTTTTACATACGAGCTGAGGAAGGAAGAAAGAAAGAAAGATAAAAGGACCGAAAATCCTTCAACAAATAGACCAAGTCGTCACTAGAGCAACAGCGCTCAGACCAGCAAGAGGACAAGGCACTGGCTTGTCCAGCAGGGCCTGGCCCGTTACAATAGGAATTAGAGCAGTAAGTTGTTCCCTGTGTCTGGGTGCTACAACCGAGGAATGGATTATACGTCCATTCTAGACCTGACGACATATTGGAAAGTGCTAGAAGGCTTGCCGATGTTGGGAGTAAGGTAATGACGGCAGGGTTGCATTCTTTGTATTGCAGAGCTCTTGCCGTTGAGGAGCAGAATTTGCTTGCTCCAGCCACTGACGCAAGAGGCAACGTGTATCATTGCCTCTTCAGTCAACCCCGCCCTCCAACTCACATAGACTAATGGGTATACCTATTCCCACTTGAACCCTCCTCATCTCTGTCCAATGTTCATCTCCATCCCTACACAGCCCACCCCACTCTTTTTTCACAGTCTAATACCTGATCATAGAACCCATTGAGCCTCTCTCTCAATGGCTCGACGACCAGCCTGCGGTAAGCGGGAGTTTTGGCGAGATGGTGGACATGGGTTGGGACTTAGGGCTGGGGACGTGCAGAAGAAATTTGGGAAGAAATTGCATTTATATCTCTTACATGTCTTAGATTGGTATCAGACCATGTTTCTCCCTATACGGGTGGCCAGGCCAAGTAATAACACCCCTCTCCCCTCTCCAAGCGACCGAGCGACACTTTGCTGTAGGTCTAAAGCTTAATATCAAGCTATTAGACCCCCCTAGTACCTTGATTGGTCGCATCCTCGCGCGCCGACTGGACATTATTCACGAAGCTTTCCCACGGATCTGCAATGACACCACCTCTCGACCTGATGCTGCGGAAACGGTTGAAACCTTGCGGAAGCATGGTGTCTCGGTACATGTGGTTTCTGGCGACGATGACGGAGCCGTTCGGACCTCGGCATCCAAGCTTAGCATCCCTGGTGACAATGTGCGCTCTCGAAGCTCGCCTGCCGACAAGAAGGATTACATCCAGACTCTCCTCGGTACTGCCACAGATCGCAAGAAGCCGGTTGTCGTTTTCTGCGACGACGGCACGAACGATGCCGTTGCTCTCGCGCAGGCTACTATCGGCCGACTGAACAGTTATCTTCACAGGATAGGGGCAGCGGAATCGGACATATGCGATTGTGGACAAGCAGCAGTGACGATTGAGCACTTCCTCTTCCGATGCAAAAAGTGGACAATGCAACGGGAAGCCATGTTTAAATGCTCATGAACAAAGATTGGGAATTTGTCGTTCTTCTTGGGAGGAAAAGCTGCGTCGGACGACGAAAAGTGGAAGCCAAACATGCAGGCCGTGCGTGCGCCAATCAAATTTGCTATCGCGACAAACAGGCTCGATGCGGACCAGCGGCATCGGCAAACTAACCTCTAGCGTGCGACTATACTAACAAAAAGCAGCCTCAATTTTGGCAGACCATGCTTCAGCTGCCGAAGATAGGATGCTGAACACTTGCAGAATTTGGCCTTCAAGCAGGCCTGTCATGGAACAAGCAGCGACGAGGTTGAACAGCAAGCGATGAGACGACGATCCGTGGGGCTCGGGGTGTCATGTACCAAATATACTGAAATGTGAACTAGATTGTGTCAAGGCCCTATAGGGACTTCCCTCCGGGCGAAATAAAATCCAATCCAATCCAACCGTACACATGCTGCAGCTAGCGTGATTTGGCATGCCCCACCACCATCGGTTCATTGGTATGACAGATGACGGCGAACTTCATCACCATAGCCACCGGCGTGGCGTCACCATGTCACAATAGATGCGTCAACAGGCGGCGTCAAGCTTGGCAGCTGGGGTGGACAAATGAGACCCATATAATTAGTTGACAGACAATCAAATCAAACAATCCGACTTTGGTCCGGAGAGCTGAGGGGCAGCTTGTGTTTTAGTGCTAGCACATCATCAGTACCTCATGATGAGACGTTAGGATTATTTTATTAGAGAGCTCACCTGGTTGAAGCAATACGTTGGCCAGGGATGAGCTTGGACGCCTCGTTAGATCAAGAAGACGGTCCGCCAGATTTGTGGGATGGCTGAGGTCACATCCCCCATCCATGTTTGGTTGAGCACTAGAGCTAATATATTGTCTTCACACTAGAGGCAATCGAATGTCCACATGCTCCCCAAATCTTCCTCATGAAGATAGAGGCGACAGCTTTGAAGTTGCACTCGCCGTAGTCGCTTTACAGCACGTGCCGCAGTAGACGAGAAATCTCTCGTTGGCGTCCGCAAGGAGGCCGAGTTTCCCGATACCGCACTCTTCTGCCAATTAGTCCTCGCACTCCTCCTGTTTTTGTCGCTAGTTGCGGCCACTTGGCAATCCATCCAGGTTCCTCCGTATAAGAACCTCCCCTAAGCCTCGAAGCCTATTTCTCTGTTCTCACACCCCCTCCTTGTTTCCGTCTCTTCCCTTCTCCAAAGAGTTCTCAGACTATTCATCCTTCCGTATTTCATATATCCCCAATGACCGAAGTCGAGTCCATACGGCCCTTTGGCCCCGCCCGCTCTACCGTCAAGGGCGAGCCGCTCTCCAAGGAGGAGATTGAGCAGTACAATGACTTCTTCAAGGCCAGTTGCTACTTGTCCTTGGGCATGATCTATCTCAAGGAGAATCCCCTTCTCCGAGACCCCCTCAAAGCCGACCACCTCAAGGCTCGATTGCTTGGCCACTTTGGCTCTGCTCCAGGACAAATCTTCGTATACATGCACTTCAACCGTCTTATCAAGAAGCATGATCTGAACGCCATCTTCATTTCTGGCCCCGGCCATGGTGCCCCGGCCGTCCTCTCACAGTCCTACCTCGAGGGCGTCTATTCTGAGGTGTATCCCGATAAGTCCCAAGATATTGACGGTCTGCAGAAGTTCTTCAAGAGCTTCTCTTTCCCCGGTGGAATTGGCTCCCACGCCACTCCGGAAACCCCAGGATCTCTCCACGAGGGTGGTGAGCTGGGCTACTCTATCTCACACGCTTTCGGCACGGTTTTTGATAGCCCCGATTTAATCGCACTTACTATGGTCGGTGATGGTGAAGCCGAGACTGGTCCTCTTGCCACTGCCTGGCATAGCAACAAGTTCCTGAACCCTATCGTAGACGGATCTGTTTTGCCCGTTCTTCATCTCAACGGCTATAAGATCAACAACCCCACGCTTCTAGCTCGAATCTCTCATAAGGAGCTCGAGAACCTGTTCCTTGGATACGGCTGGCAGCCATACTTTGTCGAAGGTGATGATATTGAGACCATGCACCAGGCCATGGCGGCCACTCTCGAGCACTGCGTCGATGAGATCCGCAAATTCCAAAAGCAAGCCCGCGACAGCGGCGAGGCATTCCGACCTCTGTGGCCCATGATTGTGCTCCGAAGCCCCAAGGGCTGGACCGGTCCCCGCAAGATTGACAACAACTATCTCGCTGGTTTCTGGCGCGCCCACCAAGTCCCCATCACCGACCCGGCCACCAACCCCCAGCACCTCAAGATTCTCGAGGAGTGGATGCGCAACTATGAGCCTGATCGCCTCTTTGACGAGTCTGGAAAGCCCGCCCCATCCCTCCGTGCTCTCTGCCCAGATGGCAACCGCCGCATGAGCGCCAACCCCATCGCCAACGGCGGCCAACTGAGGAAGCCCCTCAAGATGCCCAACTTCAAGGACTATGCCATCATGGTCAACCAACCTGGCGCTGTTATGAACGCTAGTATGACCAACATGGCTAAGTTCCTGCGGGACGTCATTGCGGCGAACCAGACCAACTTCCGTCTTTTTGGCCCTGATGAAACGGAGTCTAACAAGTTGGGTGGTGTCTATAAAGCCGGCAAGAAGGTTTGGATGGGAGAGTACTTTGAGGAAGATGAGAATGGCGGCAACCTTGCCAAGGCCGGTCGCGTCATGGAAATGCTTTCTGAGCATACCTGCGAGGGCTGGCTTGAGGGCTACATTCTGAGTGGTCGTCATGGTCTGCTGAACAGTTATGAGCCTTTCATTCACGTCATTGATTCCATGGTTAACCAGGTAGGCCCACTCGCTTGAACACTATCCATTCAGTAATGCTCACTGTTTCCAGCACTGCAAGTGGATTGAGAAGTGTCTCGAGGTCGAGTGGCGAGACAAGGTCGCTTCTCTCAACATCCTGTTGACGGCTGTTGTTTGGCGTCAGGACCACAACGGCTTCACCCACCAGGATCCTGGTTTCCTCGACGTAGTGGCTAACAAGAGCCCCGAAGTTGTACGCATCTACCTTCCCCCTGATGGCAACTGCCTGCTTTCAGGTAAGATTACTCCTGAAAAAGATTCGGAGCCTGTTCGCTAAGAAGCTCGCAGTCATGGATCACTGCTTCCGGTCTGTCAACTACGTGAACGTCGTGGTGTCCGACAAGCAGGAGCATCTCCAGTACCTCTCCATGGACGCCGCCGTCGTACACTGCACTAAGGGTATTGGTATCTGGCCTGAATTCAGCACCGACGCCGGCGAGGATCCCGACCTGGTCATTGCCTCATGTGGAGACATCAGCACCCACGAGTCCATCGCAGCAATCGACCTGCTCCTGCAGCACTTCCCAGAGCTCAAGATCCGCTACGTGAACTGCGTCGATCTCTTCAAGCTGATCCACCCCAGCGACCATCCCCACGGCTTGACCGACAAAGAGTGGGTGAGCCTGTTCACCGACGACACCCCCATCATCTTCAACTTCCACAGCTACCCCTGGATGGTGCACCGCCTGACGTACAAGCGCCCCGGAAGCAAAAACCTGCACGTCCGTGGCTACAAGGAGAAGGGCAACATTGACACTCCTCTTGAACTGGCCATCCGCAACCAGACGGATCGATTCAGCTTGTCCATCGATGCTATCGACTGGATGCCCAAGCTTCACAACCGTGGCGCCGCTGCTCGAGAGGCTCTGCTGAATGCGCAGATTGAGGCCCGCAACCAGGCGTTCGAGACAGGTATGGATCCTCCTTTCCTGAAGAACTGGACCTGGAAGCGGAATGGCCAGTGGAATAAGGCCGCTGGTGGACTTGCTTCTCGATAAAGGTTGAAAGCATTGGAGACGCTTCAATGAAGAGTGAGGGACCTTGATGACTTTAGATGGTCTAATAGAGAGGTTGGTCAAGGGCGTTGGAGAAAGCTGCGTGGCTATCAGCCTATTTATCTGAGATGAATCTAGACGTTGAAAATTTCCATTGTCGTCCATGGTCCTGAGCTGCTGCTGCTTTAACCTGAGCCGTGAAGAATTGGAGCCCTCCTTCAGGGTCATGGGAGGATGAGGTTGAGATAATTCACGAGTGTGAGGACGGCGGCAATGGGAAGCTGGTCGTTTTATGTGGAAGAACGGCGAGAAGACCAAGCATGACACACAAACTACAAGAAGTGTCCCCAGAAGGTAGTTCATCCCTCCTTACCTCATCGGCTCTTCGGCTTCCTTGTTGACACGAAACAGATGCTTCAGTTCTATGAACGACACATCAAGATTATTAGGAACTCTCAGCATCCACGTAGAGCGCATTGATGAGAAAATGGCGCTTTTTACTGCGGAAAGCAGGGGAAGCGCCAGTGCCTCGGATATAAGCATTGACCTGAGAGATGAGAGCAGTGATGGAGCAATGCCTTCGCATTTGTCAAGATGCTAGGTCTTACATCGAGTCTTTGGCAGATCAGGGAGAATCCCTGAAGCATCAGTCGCTTCCAATATCTGCTGATGACAGCCAGAATTCATTCGAGGCACAGCCGAGTATAGAGCCCACTGGCAATATTCATGTTACCGGTAATTCACCCAGTCCCAATCGATTCCTTCCAAGTCCAACTTATCATATCCGGATTTATTCCAGGCTAGTGACGTAGTCAATTCAGCCCAGAAACCTCAACTATGATGAAGTAGCCGACGGCTGTTGTAAAACTTGGCATTAGACTCCAAGGATCGAGACAGTAAAAACCGAGGTTTCGCATTTGTGATAGTCTCTAAAGAACAATCTAGCCTAGGACCAAGACAAGCCCTTCTCTAAGGCTCTCAATAGTCTTTTTGGGAAGCGGGTCTTTGTTGTCGAAGTTGTATTGCTTCCTCTCCGCACTGCTCCAGGTGGTAATGTCCAATCCATCACCTCCAATCTTCCTCCTATGTGCCCCTCGGAATGCGTATCCAGGTGCCACAGAAGTTCGTTTGTACTCTACAAAGGACCTCACCCAACCCCCACGGGTCCTTTCCGTTTCCCTTTGGAATCGTGGGTTCGATGTTCTTGGAGACATTCTCAGTGTCGGGAATTGTGATATTTAGTCGGTGCGCGATCGCCTGAAGGTAGAGATCAAAGTTGCCAGCCCAGAATTTGAATAGCTTAGCTTTTAATTGGCGGTTCCCCTGGATTAGGGATACATCCCGGAACATGGAGGCCATGGCAATGTACATTGCGATCATCCAGCCAATGTTGTTGTTGTGCGAGTTGCCACAGAGCATCCCATCGCTCTCTAGAGCCGCCAGCGCTGCGAAGCCGAGCCAATCATCGACTTGATGAACGAGCACGGCCTCTGCAGCCTCCTTCCGAGGGGCACGAAGACGTGGCAAGGCCCGGACAAAGAGAGCACCATCGACTTGGTGCTCGCAACGTCGGAACTGGCAGACGAGATGGTGACGTGCGCCCTCCATCCGACCGATCACGGGTCAGACCACAGAGCGATCCAGACGATATGTGACATCGCGATGCCCGAGAGGATTACGACACAAAGATTGTTGTTCAAGAACGCTCCTTGGACTCTTATAGGAGCCAGAGTGGAAGATAACCTCCGGCCGCTCCCCTGGGCTGTCGACGTGCAGACGCAGACGGGCCAGCTGATGCGAGTCGTCCTAGAGGCAATCCACGAGCTGACGCCTCGAGCACAACCTCCACCGTATGCGAAACGCTGGTGGACGAAGGACCTAACACGATTGCGGCGGGCATACACGTTCTGGCGGAACCAAGCGAGGGCGCAACGGCGAGCAGGCCAAGCGCGGCCAGACCTGGAACGACGAGCCAAGGAAGCAGCCAAGGAGTACCACGATGCCATACGGAGCCAGAAGAAAGCACATTGGGACGACTTCCCGGCCGAAGATGTCAACATCTGGAAAGCAGCCAAGTATCTCGAACCTAGCAAGGACACCATGGGCGATAAGGTGCCACCCTTGAAGAGAGGAAATGGATCTATGACCAAGGACAAGGCAGAACAAGCCGAGGAGCTGCTCGGCACGTTCTTTCCTCCCTTGCCAGCGAGAATCGAAGATGAAGGAGTGCGACAACAGCGGAAGGCGGTGCCCATGTCGGGCCTGACCCTGGAAGAAATCGAGGAAAAAGTCATGGCAGCGAAACCGTGGAAAGCACCCGGCGAAGATGGCCTCCCGGCGATGGTGTGGAGACGACTCTGGCCAGTGGTAAAGTACCGGGTGTTGGCTCTCTTCGATGCGTCGCTCAGAGACGGCATAGTGCCTCGCCAATGGAGAAGTGCGAAAATCATACCGCTGAAGAAGCCGGACAAGGGAGACTACACGGTAGCGAAGCGTGGCGACCGATATCGCTTTTGTCAACACTTGGTAAAATAATGGAAGCGGTCGTCGCTGAGCGCATCTCCTACGCAGTAGAGACTTACGGGCTCCTGCCCACAAACCACTTCGGAGCGAGGAAGCGACGGTCGGCCGAGCAAGCGCTCCTGCTTCTGCAGGAACAAATTTACAAGGCATGGAGAGCTCGCAAAGTGCTCAGCCTGATCAGTTTCGATGTCAAAGGCGCCTACAACGGAGTGTGCAAAGAGCGACTACTCGAGAGGATGAAGGCGAGAGGGATACCGGACAGACTGGTCAGGTGGATGGACGCCTTCTGCTCCGGGCGAATAGCCTCGGTGGTAGTGAACGGGCACACGTCTGAGCAGCGGGAGCTACCCCAAGCAGGTCTCCCCCAGGGATCGCCTCTGTCACCGGTCTCGTTCCTCTTCTTCAACGCAGATTTGGTGCAGAGAAGGATTAAGGCGGAAGGTGGCTCAATTGCATTCGTGGACGACTACTCGGCATGGGTGACCGGCCCGACCGTGGAGGCGAACCGGGCAGGTATTCAGTCGATCATTAATGAAGCGCTCGAGTGGGAGAGATGCAGCGGCGCAACGTTTGAAGCGGACAAAACGACAGTCATCAACTTCACGCGAGTCACCACGCGCAACAGTGACATGCCATTTTTGATCAAAGGGAACGAGGTCAAACCTAAAAACAGCGCAAAAATTCTGGGAGTGGTTATGGGCGCGGGCCTGCGGTACCAGGAGCACATGGCTAGAGCCGCCGCCAAGAGGCTCACCGCCGCCATGTGTCTGAGAAGGTTGAAAACGTTGTCACCGAGGGTGGCGAGACAGCTATTCGTAGCGACAGTCGCGCCGGCGATGGACTACGCCTCCAATGTCTGGACGCACGCTCGCCGCGCAAGAGAAGCTGCCTGGCTGAACAAAGCCCAGCTGGTGGGGGCGCAGGCAATTACAGGAGCGTTCCGTACTGTAGCAACGGCGGTGGCCGAGGCCGAAGCCAGTATCCTGACGGTAGAGGAACGACACAGACAAGCCGCAACAAGATTCTGCATCAACCTTCGGACCCTCCCGAAGACGCACCCGCTGGCAGCTTTGAAGAACAAGGCAAGCAAGCGATTCATATCACCAATGCAGAAGATTGTCTCGGCGGTGGGGAGCGTCCACACGGATCGAATGGAGGTTATCCACGAGTATGCGTTGCCGCCATCAGGCTTGTCAACAAATAAATCAAATCAAATTGAGCCTCCGATTTGATTTGATTTGGATACAAAAAGACTCGATTTGATTATTTGGATAGCCCCACTTTTCTCCCACGAGGAGATGTATCGAGCTGCTTGTCGCACATCAAGCCTACCCGGAATGTGAGTTCACAGAAACTGCGATATTGCTACCCGCAACAGCAGCTGCCTAGTAGACAGAAGCTTTCATTTGTGTATAAAGGCTTGCACCATTGCGTGCATCCGCTCATTCAGTTCTTGTTCCTCAGATAATTCTCACTTCAAGATTGGTGCAATCTTTCCGCTTCCTCCCTCCTCGCTCGTCTTGGTTATGGCTTTGCTCAATCCTGGTCCCTCTCTCCGATCTGTACGGGGCCAAATTGTCTGACATAAGCCGCGTTAGCCAAAAGTGGGTCAACACGTACTGGAGTGACAAGCGGTGATTGGCCAATATTTTATCCAAATGAATCCAAATATCCAAATCAATTCGGCCCCTGTGATTTGATTTGATTTGGATAAGTTTTTCCTCGATTTGATTTGATTTGGATTTATTTGGATTAATTTGAATTCGATTTATTTGTTGACAAGCCTGGCCGCCATGGACCAGCCGCATCCCAGTGGTGGGCGAGGACGACCTAGCGAAGGCGGTCAAGGCACCAAACGACGTCGAGGGCATCATCATAGCAACGTCTAGCTCGCAGAAGGGCGGCATAGTGGGAATGGGAGGCGTCGTGTGCGACGCGACTCGCAACAGCGCAGGCGAGGTGGTTGCCAGCTATTCCGTCACTCTCGGGCCCAGAGACGAGCAGAATCCGTACACAGCGGAACTAGCAGCAATAGCGATGGCGCTGGAGTGCACGCCGCCCAGGCTTCCTTTCACTGGACTCGATAAAGAATTGGTGGGTTTTGCAAAGGGGTCAAAATTGCTGTTTTATATGGGATTTGGAGGTGTCCAGCTCACTTGTCTGTCCAGCTCGCTTATCATGCACGTTAATAATAACCAATAAAATAAAATAAAACAGAGGGCCAATATAAGTTATTGAGTAATAAAATCGATGATGCCTGTGGTGTGTGTGGCATGTAAATGGTGATGGTCCCTTTTTCTTTGAGAAATCCCTTCTTTCCAAAGAGTGAATGTCTGTCAATCAAACCGCCGAACATGAGTTGGTAGTGCGAGGGAAGTGGTGTGTGGTGATGAGAGGGTCGGCTGGGATTGGAGTTGCCAATCCTGACTGAGCCTCGGCGTCAGTCGCCTGGGAGTGGTGCAAAGCATGTTTTCCCTCCCCGTAAGCGCCGAGCAACAATCCTCTATATCCGTTTCCATATCCGTTTCCCTGATGAGCCAAAAGAAAAAAGTGCAGTCGAGGTTTTCAAGGTTGTGCGTGTGAGCGATATAAAGTGGCGGCGAGCGCATAGTTGGTGTTGCTCCTTGTTGATGACCAATCAATGCTGCAACATGTGGCAGTCTGTTCCCAGGCGGACAATCCTGTAGAGTATTCGCCTGGTATGGCATCACTCATGACGGGGTCGTAGAGATGGCCTCACAGGACAACACAGCAGCCGCCTCCCTCTCCCTTCTCAAAGGTCAAGAGAGCAGCGCGGGTAGCAGCTTCGAAAACATCGTCGACGCCCTCCCCGCTCAGGCTGGAGCACTCCAAATATCGCTTGGGGCCAATGTCTCGTGCAATAGCCTCACCTTCGTGCTCGGTGACGAACCGCAAAGATTTCTTGCGCATGTCTTCGATGGCGACCGGGTCTTCTCGGAGATCCTTCTTCAGGCCGACGAGAATGATGGAGACGCCAGTGCACAGTCGGGTTGCCTCCTCGATCCACTTATGTTTGACGTTATCCAAGGAATCTGGAGTGTCAATGGAGAAGCCGACTAGGATGACATGTGCTTTCGAGTAGGCGAGGGGCCGTAATCGCTCGTAGTCTTCCTGGCCAGCAGTATCCCATAGCGCGAGTTGGACGGACTTGCCATCCACTCTGCAATCGGTCACGTAGTTCTCAAAGACGGTGGGGATGTAATGTGTCGGGAAATATCCTAGCGTGAAGACGCTCAGCAGACTGGTCTTTCCGCAAGCACCGTCGCCAATAATAACCAGCTTCTTGCGAATAACATTTTGGGGATTTGCGCTCATGATGAAGGATGTGTTCCGAATGCGAGCGATATTATTTGAGGGCAATCGGGAGTGACGGGTGGTTGTAGCGGTTGTTTGTTGGTCGTCTGGTCTCTAGAGTACGACGCCGAGATCTGAGGATCCCTGGTAGGCAGATTCCCCCCTTAACTGTCGCTCGGTCGATTGGCGTCGGGACTTCGCAGTGGCAACGACAAGGGAAGAGAGCAAGTCGTCAAAGGGGCGGTCGCGTCGTAAGGAGGCGCAGGTAGGTCACAAGGCAGGACGATCGATCGTGGGAAGAAGTCGTCGAGCGGCGCTATTTTGATGACCCGAGGTTTGTTTGATTTTGGATGCGGGCCGGACACGATACGTTGGGGGAGGGACGACGGAGATGGAGATGGAGATGGGCAGCAGGAACGGACGTCGGACTGCGCGCGTAGCGAATACGATCCAAGCCGGGGCGGTGGGACGGAGCGACGGATGGTATATACTAAGTAAATTTAAGCTAGGTGATGGCTGAGATGCTGCAAGTCGTCCCTCCCTCTCCCCGGCGTCGGATCCTGGTCCGTGGCCGCTGGCGCCTCGTCTGTCACTGTCCAACTGCCCGCCAGCCGCCAGCCGCCCAGCAAGAGAGGACGGAAGCCTTCCGCCAATCACAGGCGCAGGTTTCCCTCAAGCCAATCAGCGTCGTCAGGTTTTTCCACCGATCCCTGCTAGCCAAAACCCTCTCCACTTCTACAGGAGAGGCAAACCGGTCGCGGTTTGCGCAAAAGAGCCTTGAGGAACGAAGATGGAGAGGGTGGTTTTCATGGTACTTTTACAGCATTGATGGCCGCAAGTGTTATTCGTAAGGTTGTGTGGGGCCGTCTGTGGTGTCTTACACGTTGGTGAAGTCCAGGGTATCCTGGTGGCGCAGTTTGAAACGCTATGCCCGTCATATACTATGAAAAGCAAAGATGGTATGAAAGGGCGGAGAAAATGAGGGGACGATGAGACAAGCATGATGAAATATTCCCAAAAAATTTATCATAAAACAACCAGGAATATTCCTTCAAAAAAGACACATTCGATATCAATCAATCAGCACACTGCTACTTGCTGCTCATCGTTTCGCTTTTGACCCTTCAAGCACGCTCAGTGCGAAACGTTACACCGAGCACCTAAAGCTCCGGAACTATATGGCAACCTCCACTGTTCAAGTCGAGTTCATTTGCCAATTTGGCGCCAGACAATTCACACACAACCACAGCATCGCCCGAAGTCTTGTCATCGAGGCGAATCGTGCCGGACGAGATGCCGAATACAACGAACGGTTCGCGCAGGCCATGATGCCTCTTATGAAGGAGCATGAACCAGCATGTCGCAGTGCCTCGGGGGCTTTCTGTGAATGCTGCGGGCGGTTTGCGACAGACATCCTACAGAGTCCAATATCTATGTTGCATGGGGATAAACCTCGCATTGTAGTTTGGGTCACCTCCTTGTGTGGAAGCGGGCAGTGTGAGATCAAGATGAGACAGGAAATGCAATTAATGATGCAGGAAATGCGGCAAGAGGACGAGATGCTTGGTGAGGTTTTGGGACGCACTGATTGCATGGAGGTCAAGCTGTGCAAGGTATGCGGCACGACTGTGGGAGTGAAGCGGTGCGATAGATGCCATGCAGTGGCATATTGCGGAAAAGACCACCAAAAGGCGGACTGGAAGGTTCATAAGAAGGCGTGTGTGCCGAGAGGATGTCAGCAGACAAGGAGAGTCTGGAAGGAGACGGGGACAACATCAGAGATTGTGGACGGAGTGAGGCAACAGACAAGTTGGGTTCACATTGTGGCTGATGAATAGGACAAGTTGCATTGTTATGTACTTTCCTGATGAGAATATGGCAGCAGACTACGATTTATGTTAGTTATTCCTTTTCCAGAATTTTTTTGGTGGGTTGACGGCTTCGATGTGGCCGGTTGGGCGAATCTGATGGTAAAGCGACAATTGAATCAAGGGCAGGCGCCGAAGGGAAGACGCTGAGGCTGAGGCAGGGAAAGATTGAGGTGACAGTGCTACCGGACTGCTCCGTGTTGAGACGGTGAGTGACGTAACGGCTCCCGAGCTACCTGATCTTGACAGCAGCTGTGTGTTGCGCGAAAAGGCAACGATGTGACCGTCCTCCTCAAAATCACGGCAGTTGTAACGGCTCCATGGAGGGACGCGGAGGAGAGCGCAGGGTTGTAGGTGGTTAAGGGGACTAGTAGTGGATCGCTTGGATACTGCAGGAAGCAATGTCGTATTAAGGAGCATAATCATCATCCCGAAGCGAAATCGTGTAACTAAAGAGATTCCGGCGCGGAAGCCTTGTGATCTACCGGTCGCCTGGAGTCATCGATGTCGAGAAGGCAGTAGCAGGATGGATAGTCCAGCGGCGAAGCCAAATGAAGCCGTGGCTCACGTGGGAGCCTGCTCGTTGTCAGCTGGGAACGGACAAGAGGGTAATGATGTAAGTGTGTGGGAGAGAGGGCAGGGAGATGAGACGACCGGAGGCGGCGTAGATGTGGTAGTAGCTGCCGAAAAGGAGCCCAGCGCAAGGGGCAAGAGGCTGGGACGCTTGTCAACATACGATTCACTGGCGAATGCAGCATCAACGTTCCGACAGATTCTGCCCAAGGAGTCTGCGGTTGAAGATACCGCATGGAGGCAGCATGCGGAAGCAATTGCAAGGTCGTTGCCCAGAAGACGTCTGCGAGGCGGTTTGCGGTCAAGGACAGCACGGAAGTCTCATGATGCGGCCAACAGTGGAGGTTCCGCACAACATCAGCCACCGAGTCAGCTTCAAAGGCCTTTGTTAGCCAGAGAAAGTGGCGTGTCAGAGGCCGCGGATTCTGATCTTCCGCTCTTTCATCGACACTTTTTGCCCAAGGAGAGGCAGGATGGAGATGATGATCGGCGCGGTACGGCGGCGGTTGGTGATGCCTTGCTTTTTCATCGGAATGAGGCACCCACGGTCCGGATTATCCAGCCCAAGCAATCAGTATCTGAAGACATTAGTCGAAGCGAGCTGGCAGCAGCAATTGCACGGGGTTTGCCCAAGAGACGTCGGCGAGGGGGTCGGCGGCCGCCGAGAGCAAGACCAGCGACTAGCGGTGGCTCCAACGCAGGAGGTTCCGCGCAACATCCAGTGCTGACTCCGGTGCGAGATGGTGGCGTAGGGATGGATGTGGACGATGCCACCGCAGAGCTGGCACACGCTGCGCTGGGCGGAAAGACTCTGTTGCCAAGGGTAGTGGGTGGTGCACCGGGGGCGGCGGTTGCTGAGCCCGTGCTGTTTCATCGACACGGTTTTCCGAAGGAGAGTCCTCGAGGAGATGAAAACGAGGGGGTGATGGCGGTTGGTCCAGGGGAGCGCCGACCGGGAAGACAGTTGATCACGGTAAGGGGTCGGCGGCAGGCAAAGAGAAACTGCAATAGCAGCCGCGATGAGCCTCCGAGGAAACAAATTCGAGCTGGAACCCGAAGTCAAAGGAGACGGGAATTGCTGGCCGAAGACTTGGCGAGCGTGTTGCGCTTCTTGGAGGAGGACTTTGCCGTCAAGGAGAGACTGTCCAACGAGCAGACGTGGTGTACGCCAGTACCGCACGAGAGAAAGGTGTCGACCGTGCGAGACTTTTACCAGGCGTTCCACGATGCGAGCACTTTGCCGATACGGACCTGCATGCTGTGCTACCGTAAGCGCGCGAAAAAAGAGTTGACAGAGGTGACGTGGGACCGATGGATGTCGAGCTGCGTTGAAAAGGGCGACCGCTCGCCATTTTCATGTCGGAGTTGCTTTCCTGTGGGCGAGACCTTCTCGGCATGTGCGGAGTGCGCTCGTTGCTTGAGGCGGGGTGTTTTGTCGCCTGCGGCCCAGCTTCACAGGCGTATTGGGTGCGAGCATATGTTTCCCGAAGAGCTGAAGGGCCTCACGCCGGTTGAGGAGAAGCTTATCGCGCTGAACTCATGTTACGGGTTCGTCACAAGGTATAGCATTGCGAGCAGCCAGAAGCAAAGTGTCAGGTATCCGAAGCACATCAAGGGCCACATCACGGTGTTCCCGAACAACGTGCAGGAGCTGGCCACGAAAGTGCTCCCCCATCCGCTTTTGCAAGTCATGGATGAGATCCACGTCTCGTGGCAGGGCGCGGAGAAGCCGGTACCGAGCGATCTTTCAAGCCTCCTATCGGTGAGGCGGCGAGTCGTTGAGAGGGCCCTTGTCTGGTTGAAGAAGAACAATCCACACTATGCTGAGATCGAGATCGACGCGGCGGAGATGGAGAGTTGGGGAGCCCCGCCGCATGGGGTGCCGTCGATAGTGTACGATCGCATGGAGCGGAACGAGCCGTCGGCGTGGGAAAAGACACGAACGGCGCACGTCGTGCCGCCCACGGAGCGCGCCATGGATGATGAGGATTCGGTGGAGATCGAGGAAATCCTCGGTCTGCTCAATCAGGGAGAAGGCGCGCCAACGACGAACGAGGGAAACGAGTCTCGCTGTGAAGCTGGAGCGGAGGCTGACCAGGTCACGAAATCGATCAATGAGGTCACCTCTTCTGGAATGTTTCCGCTGGACGGGCCGCCGGAAGTAGCGGACGGCGAGAAATTGCGGTTTGCTTGCGACGCTGTTGGTGAAGGTGTTGGGACCGCTGGGACCGGCCATATGGGCCCAAGAACATGGCTTGGATCCTCGGCTGAAAGGCGGCAGGGGACTGATGACGACTCTGAGCCGTACATTCATGTTTCTCGTGGGGACGAATTCGCCGACTCGTTTGATGCCTCGTTCTTCGCGAAGACCTTTCCCACGCTATTACCGTTTGGCATCGGGGGGCCACGGTTAGTCGAAGAAGCCGCCTCAGAGGCGGGAAGAGGTGCCAACATGAGCGGAGCAGATATGGCGGCGCGAGACCTCTTGTCGTCTCGGAACATGAGCCTTCGGACCTGGGCTGACATTGTGCTGCGGCGTCATGGCGGCCGATTTGCGACGCACCACATTTTCGCATTTCTCGTCTTCAACATGAGCGTGCGGTCGAGGAACCGGCGCGTCAGCATGCTGAGCGTGACGAGGAAGAATTTCCGCAAGGTAGAGCGCATCGTACGGTCGCTGACTGCAGATAGGTTAGCGGCAGCTAGGGCAGAGTTGGAGAGCTCAGGCAAGACTACTGATGATGGTGTGAAGGAGCTTCTCAGGAGCCTATCGCTGTATGGTTACCGCCAGCCTATGTCTAGAGAGTCCCGCCTCAGCATGCGGCAAAAGATCCAGGCGCTCATCGTTCGCTATGGCGTGCCTACCATTTGGTTCACCATCAACCCAAACGACATTACGAACCCGGTGAAGCTCCGACTGGCCGCGTATCGCTCACGCGATCCTGAGGCAGCCGAGGCTTTCTTGCGAAGCCTTGACATGTCGTTTAAACGTATGCGGTTGTCCATCTCAGACCCCATGAGTTCGGCTATATTCTTCCACCGGGAGATGACGTTGTTTTTCGAGCATTACGTGAAAGTGGGAGAAGAGTCAGTTTTCGGGCGTATCAACCAGTACTATGGCGCTGTGGAAACCAACGAACGAGGGGCGCTTCACGTCCACGGGCTGCTCTGGTTGCATGGAAACGCGCACTTGAGTTCTATGCTTGCCGACATCCACGAGGAGGATCAGGCGGCGTATCGCGAGCGCATCGTCCAATATGTCGATAGTGTTTTCTCCGAGGTAATGTTCAATGCGTGCTGTTGACCATCCAGGACTTCTGGTGGGCCAAACGGGAGGGCTAGGCTGACATGCTAGGTAGGATCTTGACCAGGAAGGGTTCTGCGTCGTGCAAGCGGAGCGGTCGGTAACATCCGATATTTCCTCCCTGTTGGACAACACCGAGCAGTTCTCGGCAGCATTTGACGAGGAAGCCAACTTCTGCGCCGGCGCAACGCAAATTCATACCCACAGTCCGACCTGCGTCAAGTATTCCCTGGGCAAGAAGAGACGGAAGGGCAACCTCTGTCGGTTCAAGGCGCCATGGAGATTGGTCGACAAAACTGCATTCACGCCAGACGGCGTGCTGCAGATTCGCAGGACGCACAACATGGTGAATCGGTGGAACAAGGCCATGGCCGTGGGGCTTCGCCATAATCACGACATCTCCTTCATAGCGACACAGCGGAAGACCATGGCCCTCGTCTATTACGTCACGAACTACGCGACCAAAGTAGAGGACCCGACGTGGAAGCGCGTCGCTGCGGCTGCAGAACTGTTGCCTGTCCTCTCAGCAGGTGGCCAGCCGGCCGCTGGAGAGGATGCTGGAGGCGACGGCGGAGGCGACGAAGACGGTACAAAAAACAAGGCGCGACAGTTTCTGATGAGAGTGGCGAACCGTATATTCACGGAGCGGCCTCTATCGCAAGTCGAGGTCGTTGCCCATCTTCTGGGGTACCCGAGCGAGTTCACGAACAGCAGCGCTTGGGCGTACCTGAACGTATCTCTGCTGTACTGGCACGTCTTCCGACGGTGGCGACATCTCCGGCAAGAGAGTGGCCTCGCGGTCGCGGACGGTTTCGTGGACGAGTCGATCGTCGTGGAAGAAGCAGGCCAGAGAATTAGCTTCGCTGAGGCGTATCGTCATCGTGGAGATGTCCTGCGAGGTCTGTGCCTATATGACTACGTTTCGCTTGTCTGGCTGAAACGCGTTAGCAAGGACGAAAGATCAGGTGCCTGGGGAGAGGTGCCGTTCGAGAGCGATTGGTCGCCGGGAAGACAATGGCTGCAGGTGCTGAGACGGCCGGGAAAGCATGCCGTCGTTTGCTTTGACGGCTACCTGAGCAAAGATTTTGACCAAGACGACGAAGGGCCGTGCCATCGTAGGTATGTCCGGGGACGACTCGACCGAAAGGGGTTGAAGAGACTAACTCTCATACTGAAGAGCAGCCGTGCAGCACCTTGCCCTGTTTGTGCCGTGGGAGTCCTTCTTGGGCGAAGAACGAGACGACATCAACGACATATGGGCGCGGGCACGAGAGGCGCTGCATCCTAGAATCTCATGCCTCGTCGATAACGTGCAACTGCTTCGACGATCCGCCGAAGACGCAAAACGGGACGCTAAGCAATGGGCATCCTCATCCGGCGACGGGGACCTCACGGGCGCACATGTTGAGGAGGCGGGAGCAGGCCAGGCGGGTGAAGAGGCCACATCGGCGTACCAGTCCGATAACGTTGGAAGCGCAACGCGTCTTATCGATGTCGTCAGAAGCGCGGTCGGTGCGAACCAGATCACGGCGGGATCGCGGGAGCTCACAGCAATGACGCAGCAGCTCTGCCGCTTCCAGCAATCCGCGCTATCCTCGACGGCCGAGCTCCAGGCCATCATAACACCCGAACGGAGTGAAAGACGGATAACCACGCCGGGGCGGGTGTTTTCCGGGGCCGCAGTACCGCCGCAGGATCAGGTCAAGGCCATAAAGTCACAGCAGATATGTGCCTCCAAAGAGAGGGTGAAAATGATCCAGGGCATACAAAACATGGCCGCGGCCCATGGAACTGATCGCAGTGCAGCGGCGCGGAGCGTGCTCACCGGTTTCGGGGATGGGGACATTCAAATGACGGCGGCAGACTTGGAAGAGACGGTAGACGACGCAGATCCGAGGGTAGAGGTCCGGTTCGGCCCGTCGACCTCTTTCCTCGAGGCTGGCAAGGCTTTGGTAGCACGATTGACATTGAACAAGAGACAGGCGATCGCTCTCCTGATAATATGTCGCCAGCTCGACCTGATAAATCGTGGGGAGAACGGCGACATCGATCAGCTCTGCCAGTTCGTCGGCGGCGAAGGCGGGACTGGCAAGTCGCGAGTCATCGAGGCACTCGTGGAGCTTTTCGCTAAGAAGGGCCTTTCGAATCGTCTGCTGATCACGGCGACATCAGGGACGGCCGCAGCACGCCTCAATGGCATCACGATCCACTCTGCATGCGGGTTCTCGAAGGATCAGGGGCCATTCGCGGACACGACGAAAGACTTACCGGTAGACGGCGTCCGGCTGCCGAAACAGGCGGAAAGATTCGTCCACGGTCAGTCGCGAATGGACTGGCAGGACAAGGACCTGCTAGTCATTGATGAGGTGAGCATGCTCGGGGCACGGACGCTGTACGCGGTGAACGAGCAGCTGTGCCGGCTCCGCGGATCGAAGCAAGATTTCGGGGGAATCCCCATCATTCTCTTTTGCGGAGACTTCCGCCAGTTCCGCCCGGTCCAAGAGAGGTCGATCCTGCTCCCCAGCGTGGCCGTGTCGTGAGACGAAGACAACTCGTTCAGGGCCGAGCAACGGTACCAGCATGACAAAGCGCACGCGCTGTGGAAGAAATTCACGACAGTCGTCATGCTGGACGAACAAGTGCGCGCCGCTGGGGATCCGGTACTGCAGAGGCTGTTGAAGCGAATCCGATTGGGCGTGCAGGACCGGACGGATCTGGACCTCCTCAACTCAAGGTGCTACCGGGAGGACAGACGGATCCCGTGGGAGACGGGTATCACGGTGGTGACGCCGCTGAACAGGAATCGGTGGAACCTGAACATGGAGGCGACTGTGTCGTTCCAGATTCAGCAGCGGTCGATGATGCGAGTCTTCATATCCGAGCACAAATGGAAGGAAGGTCTGCCGACGGAGGAAGAAGCCATCATGATGCTGAACCAGGGCGACGATAGCGCGATACCGGTGCCGGCCGTCTTCATGTTCGTGCCGGGAATGCCGGTCGTCGTGAACCACAATACCCATCAGGGGCTAAAACTGGTCAACGGCGCCACTTACACGGGGCTGGAGGTCATCCTCGACAAGGCGTACCCGGGCCATCGAATCTCGGCCGACATGATGGTCCACTTCGGGCCGCCGGCGGGGATAATTCTGGAGTGGGAAACAACAAAAGACTTCCACTTCGTCGGGATGCCGCAGGGCACGATCCTGTTGGCGCCCATGAGCATCAAGATACAATGCCAGCGGAAACGGCCGTGGCAACAGAACGATGTCAGTCAGAAAGGTTTGCCCTGTGCGGCGGCTTTCGCGTGTACAGACTACAAGGTGCAGAGCAGAACCTTCGAGCGCATAGCGCTGGAGTTGCGAGGGACGAGGACGACAAATGTCAATGGATGCGTCGTCCCCTCGCAGTGCGACCCGTACAGCTTGTACGTGCAGTTGTCGCGTTGCCGGACGCTGGACGGCATCATGCTGGTGTCCAAGGTGCGGGAGAGAGACCTGGTGGGCAACAGGGTCCCCGAAGAAATGACTGCGGCGCAGGCGAGACTGGAGGAACTGAGTGACCGGACCGTTCAGGAGGCGTTGCGCTGGTGGGATGAGGATTCTGAAGAGTCCAGGCGGCTGCAGTGTGGTGACGAGATAAGAGGGGGGTGAGGAAGCGCGGGCGGCTTGGAACGCGCTTACTGGGCCAATGGGAAGCGAGAGTTAAAAAAAAAAAAAAAAAAGGGCCAATAAAATGACAGCAGGGACCAATAAAATGGCAGCAACGACCAATAAAATGGCACTAACGACCAATCAGTAGCCAATCACGGCGGCTTTTCAAAGATGCTGGAGAGTTTTTTGAGGTGAGGCGGGCGGGCGGGGCATAAAATCCTTTCGTTCCTCAAGGCATCATCCAGCACATCCAGCATCCGACTGTCCGACCCAAAACACCTAGACACCCTCACAGCAAGACGCCGCTGCGTGCTGCTCGCATACGCTATGCTTGCCTGCGTTATGCCCGTCTGGTGCTGTTTGCTGCTGCGTCCTGACAATGTCCTCATTCGCACCCCTCTCCCCTCTGCCCTCTGGGCGGGTTGTTTCATCCCCCTTGGAAACAGTGATCGGAATGGTCTGGTATGAGTTGGTATTGGTATGGTATATACCGCCAAGACTTGGTATGGTTTGAAGAAATCTCAATACCATGGTATTACCGGTATACCAAGTCATACCGGTAAGGCTAAAAATAGGCTAAAAATAGGCCGAGTTGGTGGCGCTAGGCGGCTGGGTTATGGACTAAACTGGCTAGCGCCTACTTAAGGTCAACATTTTCTCGGCTTAGAACATACAATCCTACGAGACATAACCCATTTACGGTATTAAGGTTGTCACGAGGGTCATACGATTGATCAGACCGGCTGCCCGGAGGTCCGAATATCTAGTCAGAAATTGGTATCAGCTACGTCTCCTAAAAGCAAGTTCTGAGACAAGATGGCCCTGGAGGCCCTGTTGAGCTTAAATATACGGCTGACCCCTTTTCAATCATTAGATAGAAATCAAGAGCTTCCTTATGACTTACCTTGCAACCTGCTAGTGAATGTGATAAAGGCATGACCTATGGAATCTCCGGTTCTAACCTCGCTGTCCTCTTTGGCTACAGGTTCATCCCCATTATCCTTCAAGACTCCTACACCATCGCCTGCTCCTACACTACCTGCCTTGACGCTACTACCTGCTCCTCTTCAGTATCCCGAGCCTCTGAAAGAATTCGTGCAAGACAATATCAAGTACTTGAACCGTGTAAAGACCACAAAGGCAGCCCGTCTAGGCTTATCATATGTATGGAAGTATGGTATTCGCTATATCTGAGACAGTGATAAGAAAGAGGTGTACTACTGCTACGAGTGTGCAGCTGGAAAGCATAAGCAGGAGCTATTTATTATCAACGGCACGTCTGGAGTGAGAAACCATCTTGAACAGAAGCACTAGATTGATCCCCAGAGTGGTGTCAAGAAACATAGTCCGACACGGAAGTCTGTACTAGAGCAGCAGAAGAGCGCGGCTACTACTAATACCTTCTTCTGGAAAGACTCAATTGAAAAGTTCAAAGAGCTCCTAGTTCGTTAGATCGTGTATTACCACATTGCTTTCTTTCAATTAGAACACTAGTATTTCTGAGAACTACTATTCTTTTTGAATCCGGCACTTCTCAACCATCTCCTAAAGGCAGCGAAAACCATCCGAAGTTGGGTTATGGACGCTTTTCAGTCGAAAAAGCAATGGCTCAGGGAGGAACTCCGGCAGGCGCGGAGTAGAATCTCCATTTCCTTTGATCTCTGGACTTCGCCAAACCCTTACGCTGTTCTTGGGGTTATCGCCATGTGGATCGATAGTACTGGCAAGCGACAAACTACCGTCTTGGGTATACGACGTGTGTACGGCGAACACACAGGCGAGAATATTGCGTCAGTTATTCTTGATTTGCTAAGAGAATATGATGTTGGCGGAGATCAGATTGGGTACTTCATGCTGGACAATGCCTCGTCGAATGATACCGCTATTGAGTTCATACTCACGGAGCTCTGCCTATGGATAACGCTAAAGCAACGCTGCCATCGCCGGCTTCGTTGCTTAGGCCATATTATCAATCTCTGCTGCTAGGCATTCCTTATGGGTCGGGACTGTGAAAAGTATCTAGCGAAGCTCGAAAAGCACTATCAACGCGGAGACTATACGAAGGTGGAAGAGCTCTGGAAAAAATTTGGGTATTTAGGTCGGCTTCATAACCTCGTACGATACATTAGGCTTACCCCGCAACGCCGTGAGGAGTTTGCTGCAATAATTATTAGTGGAGATCTCGCTGAATTCAATAGACTCAAGCTTATCCAGAACAACTCTACACGCTAGAATTCGTGGTTTCATTCAATTACACGGGCATTGAATGTTCGGGAACGTTTGGAGATCTTCTCAGCCCGCCATATGCCTGGGAAAGGCTCTTGTAAGATTACGAACTTCAAACTTAATGGACAGCACTGGTTCGAGCTTGAAAAGATTGAGCTTGCTCTGAAGGACTTCTACGCTGTAACGTTGCTCTCTGAGGGCAAAAAGACATCGCTAGCCGACTGGTTTTCAACCTTAGACTGCCTTCTTCAAGAAATAAATGAGACAAAGGATCACTACGATAATATTGATACTGAAGACGATAATGATTTCACATGGGAGTACCTTCGGGGTTGCGCAGATGGTGCGTGGTCAAAATGCGAGGGGTATTACAACAACCAGCAGCTGAACTAGCAGAATCGATATCCTGAAGATACTGATCTTCCACCAGCGTACTATGCTGCTCAAATACTCGACCCATATCGAAAGTGGGCATGGTTCAGGCAAGAATGGGTTCTCCAAGCCGGCAAAGAAAAGCAGAAGTGGTTTAATAACGCACAAACGGCAGTAAAGCAGCTCTGGGAGACGGAGTATAAGGGAAGGTATCCTGTTAAGATGCTACCGCCACTAGTCAGAAAGGAGAGAGATCTTGACCCAGCATTTGATCGCCAGAGGGAATACAAGCGTATTCGAATAGACGCTCCGGTCTCTACAGCTGATTTGTATAAACAATACATTTCCACTGACCGGCTTCATGACGATAAAGCAGGTTGTAATGAGGCCATTGCGTACTGGCTATCCCGTTATGACTCCTAAAGAGATCTCGCTCGCTTCGCTCTGGATCTGTTTGCAATTTCGCCCATGTCGGATGAGTGCGAACGACTTTTCAGCAGTGCAAAGCTTACTATAGTTGATCGCCGTGGTAGGCTGAAGGCAGATATTATAGAGGCCTGTGAGTGTCTCCGGGCTTGGTATGGAAAGCCCCGGGTTGAGGAGAACAATGATAGTGAGGACAGTGAGAATGACGACGATTGGGTCACTAGCCAGTAGTATAATACATTTTCTTTCGTCCTTCTATAGCTTTTCAGCATCATTCTTAGCAGTCTTAACGGTCTTGGCATCCTTAATGGTATTATTGGTCTTACCGGTAATACCATACCGGTAATTATGTAAGCAGTAGGTATGGTATGGTTTGACCCCCAATACCAGACCATACCAGACCATTCCGATCACTGCTTGGAAATACCGGTAGAGTGTTTACCTCTGCCCTTCTCCCACCCCAAAGCCAGAGCTATCATCTTCACCTGCTCCTCGCACTTCACTTTCCATCACACTTGTTCGCTTTACTTGACCTCACATCGACAAGATCCCCAAACATCACACGCTACCGACACATCAACGCCTGATTACCACCGAACCTCTACAGAACTTCTACAGAACTTCTACAGGATCTTTATAGACCTTCTTCAGAACCTCTATAGAAACTCCATAGAATCTCTACAGACTTGCTCGGATGAGCGACGGTATTTACGATTTGATTGAGGAGCTGCGGGAAGATGGAAATGTCGTGAAGGTTCTGTGGCTACGCTCACGTGGCGAGAACAAGCTTCTCAAGTTTGAACTATGGTAGGGCTCGCCTCAAGGCATATTCCATCGCTGCAAGTTCTCCGCTGTATGGGTTCTGTTCCGTTCTCATACCAAGAGTAAACGAGAAGGTCTCGAGTCTTGAGCCACCTCTCATCGATACCGGAACCTTGACTGCTCCCCCCACTCCTACTACATCGTTCCGCGCAGAGCTGCTTACGGCGATGCGTTACAGAATGATTTATATGATGTTTTTGGTGAGAATGATTGATGATGCGTCTTAGGTTCCCCGCATGTACTGGTCATATGACAGGGGTGGTGTGGGGCGAGGTACTTTCGGGAGCCGTAACACATTTGAAGGGATAGTTCGGCGTCGTAGCTCCACTTAGTGAACCTGTTTTGGTGAGCCGCTAACTTAAATTAATAATCAAGCCAATAGAAGCTAAGATTGCAACTACACAGCCACTGTACTATATGCACCACCCCAGGACTTCGATTCATTGCCGATGACTGTGAATGTCCTTAGGTGCCTATGTGACCATTTGTGGATTTATATCCAAAACGGTGTTCGGACACAATATGGATTTTAAGGGCTAGATAATACCCACCTATTGTCGTCAATATTACTCACGTGTCTCATAAGCCATATTTTTATTTCTTTTCCATTAAATAAAACTATTATCCATGTCAGGAATATCGTAGGGATTAACGTAAACTTCCTGTCCTATCCATTCGGCGGTTGATGAATGGCAGACCGCCTGCGGTTTGCGTCCCCTGTGCCTTGAGGAACGAAAGGGTCTTAGAGGACGGGCGTGGGGAAAAGAAAAGAGGGGCTCAACCAACACCACTATAGCCTATCTCTCCCAATCAAAAGTTTCGCTCTTAAAACCCATGTCTTGACACCTGACCAAACCCGTAGTATTGTCTATCTTTTTCTGCAACGCCTTCCGTCTCACACAAAAGAGGTACGATGACTAATCGTAGCAAGTGGCAAGTACGTACTAGAAAGAAGGTTGACTCCTCTATCATACAGTCGTGGGCGTGGGACTGTGAGGTCCCGGTCCACGTGACCGAGAGAGGCCTCATGCCTCAGGCCTGACCCTGAGCTTCAGGCTCAGGATCCGTCTTTCAGCATCAAATCTTATGACATATCTCGCTTCTTGGTCAGTTCTTATCCCGACCAGTCCCACAGCTCTGCTTCTCTGATTGTTGCGCCGCTTAACCGTTTCAGCCTCCCCTCCGCTGCAACCATGTTGTCAGGCGCCTTGTTGCCTACGAAGTCCCTCTCTCGCGCCTTTGAAAGGAGCAGGATGCCGTCCAGCGACTTGCACCGCGACAGCTGCACGTACAGACTATACGGGTCGCATTACATCGGGACCGCCTAACTGTCGATATTCATCGTCCTAGTTCCGCGCAGTTCGAGGGCAACCCGATCTAACATTTTGCTTAGGACTTTGTAGTCCGTACAGGCGAAAGCCGCGGCACATAGCAGCCCCCGCCGACTGACGTTGTTCTTCTGCCACGGCCGCTTCCTCTGGCATTCTATTTTGATGCTGATAGGCGGCAGGAGGATCGCACCGGGCGGCATACCGACGAAGCGGAGGTCTCTCGCCTTCAATAGCTCTCCTTTCTCAGTATTTCTGCCACGCTGCATAAAACATGACGCAGGGCCCCAGATAAATAATCCTGCCACCTTCTCCATAACCTCCTACCACCCGACCCCGGGCCTTGCTCCTGCCTAGTCTGAGAATCCGTTCTCTGTGTTGAAATGAGAAGATATTAAAATGCTTTTTTTTTCATGCTAAATGTGCAGTAGGGGAACCACTGTTTATGTACAGGCACGATCTCTTGTAGAATGTTCCTCCTTCTTCCACACCTTGCCACCGACTTGGTCGCCTCACACTTGTGATCTCCAACACTCTGCGTCTCGCCCCGGGTCTCCCCTGATCCTTTGATCCGGTAGAAGCTCAGAAACCATTCTATCCTGAGATGCAGAGACAGGAGCTATCTTGCTTTGAAACCATAGTGACTTTACAATGTCAGCCGGTGTCCTGTCCTTCGCCAATCGCTTTGCAGATATATCAAGGTTTCTTCCTCTAATACCACATCCGTCACAGCCCCTGAAGGCTCGATGAAGGTGGTGTATTAAGGATTTGGAATTACTCCTCTATATAAGCTGCCTATACCACCCCCTGACTTCCTGCCCCTTTCCGCGACTTCCTTCACCTTCGACCTCTATTCGTCATGTCTCGGCAGGCAACCTTCTTAAATACTATCGACTTGTGAGACTTTGTTGATAGCGATACAGACGACCCGGGTCGGGAAAACGCACCTAACTACGTGGGAATCCAGACTGAAGTTAACATCTTCGATGAGGATAGCTTCTATAGTTCTCGCATTAACATTAACCCCATCCGCACCCGCATTTATGCCTATCTGACGCGAGAAGAGCGGAACTCTACACCCCTAACACGTTCTTCTATGCAGACGGCCGCTTCTCCGCCGTCCAGTTTGTGGGCGGCATGCTAGAGATCAGCGTCCAGGCCCTCAGTTTGTCGAGGTATGTCACGACTTAAACTCAGCCTCACACGGGCTGACCTTCCTAGATACCCTGGTAACGTCTCCAACTTCGAAGAGTATCGCCGCTACTTACCAGGATAGTGGTGCCCGATGGTGACCGTCACCAGATCCGTGCCACCGCCCTACTATCCTATACCTAGCCACAACTCTCGATCTTGCACGGCGACTCTTACAAGATGACTCCCCTGCTCAGTCGCTTTCTTCATCCCGAGATACACACGCTCCCCTATGTGTCTTCCAGTCTGCCTTCTGGTGGTCTTTGCCACAGTGTGCCACAGCCTTATACCGCCCACACTTCCTGATCCCTTCTATCTTCCACACACCGCGCAAACTATAGCTCCTACCCGAGCCTCGGCCCCTGCCCCAACTTCAAATATCTCCTCCTGGATGGCTTGTCGTAGCTGGCTTTCACATTCGCCTTTCCTACATACGCTGCTGATAAGAACCCCAACGTGGGGGATCACCCTCTTTATGAATAAAGGATATTGGCATCTACAGAATAGTTGCAATAGGTAATCCGCAAATTCCGCAAAATGGATTAGACGCTGCGTGACAAGCTGGTTCGTGTTCTTTTAAAAAAGAGAGCACTGCATATTAAAAATGATAGGCATATGAATTATCTTACTGGGCATAGGATAGAGGCCTAACGAGACTCTTTGAAATCTTGTGAGTAAAATTCAGACCTTTAGGGATATTGTTGCAGGGAAATTGGAACTGAACTGGGCATGTCGCCATGCTTAAGATGAGAGAGAAAGGCCACGACGTCTGTATTTTCCCTTGTCATCAAGTGGATTGACCCTAATACCTCACATTGTGAGCTTTCTTGAAAACAGTCTTAGAATGTACTTCCGCGTGGGTTACCTTTAAGGTTTTCCTGTGTTTGACAAAAGTGTCATAATACGTTTCATAGCCTCGACATGCCAATCACACCTCACAGTCCAGCTTGGGATGACGCCACAAAAGCCGGCCTTCCGGTCGTACTACCTCAGTGATTTAATATGCTATCAGTTCGAAATAATGAAAACTATCCAAAATTTTCGGCTTTAATCTCGTTCCTCAAGGCTCTTCTTGGTAGCCCGCGTGCGGGATGCGTCTCCTGTGTTAAAAAATCCGCTTGCCTAAAGAGGAAATCTATCACATGACCTGACAGGTCTAGCCGTATCGGGAAAAGCCTGTGCCCACGTGACCACCCTCGCTTACAACTCTCTGGCATACCAGGGAGCAATTTCTGTCAATTCAGACCTTGCAACATCACCTCTTCCTTGCAATCGAAGGTATCGCGATAGCTTCAATTGGAGCTTCAATTGGCGCGCCAAGCAGCCGGAGCATCAGTCGGACCAACGGAAATGCACCTTTTTCAACGATTTCGCCGTAGTCGGGCTCGCAGGCTGTTATCCCTTTGACCGTGGTAAGGCTACACTTGCGCTAGTAGCGGGGATTCAAACCAACGAAAGGAGAGTAAGGCGAGGTACAAGAGGTTTCACCTATTTTATGAGGCGCTAGAAGTCACGGCTGTTAGAGATCTACATTGAAATACATAGCCCTTCGCATAGCCACGTAACCTTTTGAAGTCAACCAGCGTACCGCTGATCTCCCGGGCCTCTATGGGGACTATGGGTTAAGTGTAGTCTTACCACGGTCAAAGGGATAATGTGTAGATTTCAATTGAACTGCTCGATATTATTCGCATCCTCCTGCTGACACTATAATTTTGGTGTAATGGGGAGCATTGGTTGAATGTAGTTGAGAAATTACGCAGTCATGTGATTAATACAGCCCGAATAGCACTACTCAATAAAAATATACACAGGATACGTGACGTACATTACAGTGATTATCCCTGAATGAGTTGTCACCAGGGTTGCTGTTTCTTGATTAGATTTTGTTCTTGCATTTGTTCCCCCAATAGCTGTTGTGTTTTGCGGAAAAGACTCGCTAACGACTCCGCTACCCCCCATTGTACATTTCCTGGATCGCCTTGGTGTAGGATACCGAGCTCGACTCCCACGTAGTCGGGATCATTCGACAAGCTGATCACACAAGCATAAGCTTTGTGTTCATACTCGTATGTCACAACTTCCAGTTGTTGTTGTTGTTGTTGTTGTGGGTGTAAAACTCGCAAATTCGCTGTGCGTAGTTAGAGGCAGAAGAACCACTCGTGGAATAATAATGGTACCCTTTATCAAGGCTTGTAAGGCCGCGGCCTCTTCATAATGGCTTGGCGACATGAAAACGATACTTCTATTCTCGCTATGAGATTGAAGTGGTAAAGAATAGATTTATTAGACGGATTAGCTACTGTTCCTTTTTATACCTGGAAATGTGAGCTTGGTCTGTTCCACCACTGCTACAACTAGTAATCGTTAGGTAATATGGCGTTACAATCGTTGGGGAGGTGGACCGATGATGCAATATTTGCGTCATCCTAACATAATACCACCCGGTCCCCCCCATCCCGCTGACGGACGACAGGCTCAACACGGAGCGCCTTGGGGCCGATGCCATACCGGATAGTGGAGGACGGGATTTTTCCTGTAGATCCGGCTAATACGGGATCTGGATCTCTCTGTCTGACAACACCGAATCAAGCTTAAGTTTCCGAGTACGACGCGGCTGTTTGGCGATGTGCGGCTAATTATTTGTCACCACCAGCCATCGCCCCAACCCTCCCCTAGCGAACATGCAGTGACCGCTCTAGACCTGCCGTGTTCAAACTTGCTTAAGGAATCTCTGGACCTCTCGGCCTTTTGGTCGCTAGGCAATTGGTCGCCTTATCGTCTTTTGTCAAGCATGCACTGGTGTTCTGGTCATGCATCCTCAGGGCCTAAGTGGGACGACGCTTGCAATATAGTAGTAGTAGATTTATTACGCCCGGGAGAACGGATCTCATAGGGCCATGGAACACGCTATGCTATTTACATTTCTGCCACTTCAATCCTGACCACAAAGTAAAGCCCCGCTTTCTCTCCCTGAATCACTTTCTTTTGGCCTCGCTTGACTCTCTGACAGGCCTGCTTGACGGCCAATTTCTCCAAGTGTTCAGCATCCTATCCTCAGCAGCTGAAGCATGGTCTGTCAACATGAGGCTGCATTGTGTTAGTATTGTGTCAATGTTTCCTGGTTCCGGTTATTAGTATGTCCCATTCTCCTACTTCACTCCCAGTCTTCCCGTCTTCATCGCAAATTTGATCGTTGCTCGCACCGCCTGTAGGTTAGGTGACCACTTCGGTCCGTCCAATGCCGACTTTCCTCCCAAAAAGAACGACAGGTTTCCCATCTCGCTTTGCCCGATTTGTCTTATGCCTTCGCGTTGTGCATCCCACTTGGTGCATCGAAAAAGAAAATGTTCCATTGTCTCGACTGCTCGTCCGAGGGCCGTGAGGCCCTTAAAGTCCCCTATTGGGGCACAGGACGTGCTGAGCTAGAGTCTCTAATGCTAAATTCTACGCAAAGCCTTCGTAAACTACGGAACAGACCACTATCCAGCATATCATCGGCTCAAAGGCGCATTGTGTCGAGCCTGTTACCCGTCAGCGGGATGACCAGGCGCGGCTATTACAGCATGTCACATTCAGTATATCTATAGTATTTGCACTACGTTCTAGCGGAGTGCGCATTCCCTTTTAGTGTAGCTGGCAATGCGACACAGCACTATCCGCTATGTATGAGACAGTCTTCTTCAGTGAGACTGGGAAGAGAGCATTGGCGTGGCTGCACGAGGCGGCCGAGCCCATGTAGTTGAAGAAAAGGAACAAAAGAGAGGAGAGAATAGAGAATAGAGGGAGAGGAGGAGACGCGAGTGCGTCTCGGATCTGCCTCGTCTAGTGACGCGGGCAAATCTTCTCGAAGAAGGCGCTTGATTTGGCCGGCTTGGTGTACTTGTCGAAATTTCTTCCTATTGCGAGGTTGACTGTTGCGGTCGGCGATGGGACAAGCCTCATTCGACACCGCCGCGGTACTTTTCTGCAGTAGCAGACATGGTCAGGTGCTTTGCGTCGACCGCACGAGCAGGTCACTCGCGCGTCCTCGTGGTTGAATCGTTCGTGGTATGCAGCGAAATCCCCATGGAGGGACCTTGCTGCGAGTAAATGGTGCAAAGAAGCCCGAGGGAGCGAGAGCTCCGGCGGGCAGCGTATAGTTGCCTTGAGGTTGAATCTCTTGTATTTGCTCGGGGGCGGAAGTTGACCACCATGTTTCGAAGGCTTCCTTCGGTTTTTTCGACCTTAAAATTTAAATTTAATTATTTCTATAGCTTTTCTTCGCAATATAATAACACGCGCCAAAGCTAACATCGAAACTAGGACCCTTAATAAAGGCATGGTCCTATTGTAACCGATCCTCTTGCCCCTCTCATATCTTCGCCTCTTCGCGTTTTCGCAGTTTTCAAGGCCGCTCACTTGAAGCAGCAGATGGTATCGTATGAAGTGCAAAATTTAAACTTTTGTGGGTGCAACGTAGCATGGCGCCTGACCCTTTTCCAACATTTCTTATATACGGCGACGACATGATGAAACCCTCCTGGAGATATGTGGAGGGTCGACTCTGAGAGGAGTGAATTCCTGTTGCCGTCATCCACCCAGCCCTCGAACTCCATGGTATGTCTCGAGGAAACCGATCGTGCGGCATCCCAACCGACGCTTAGTTGGGGACGAACGTCGGGGGAGCGTATCTGCTCCTCAAGCGGACTTTCGTGCTGCATGGGACTAACCGACTCTAGGAAGGGGACGAGGAGGGAGTCGTTCATGAGGTCGTAGATAATTCGGCGAGACTCATCAAGTTCGGAAGGGTGAAGGGGTTGAGGTCCACACGGGAGATTCAAGAGGTGATCTCGCTCTCGACCAGAGATATTGACTTGTCGCGGTCCACAAGGAGCGATATAGATCCGTATCAGCTTTTGCCATGACGAGTTTACACGATCAGTTCTATCACGCGACATAGGGCTCTCGGAAACTAGCTGGTTATAGAAGGAAGCATAATTTTCGGCGTCTAGGGTGAACTCGAGAGTCTCCCTGCAGTGGTGTTGGGAGAGATGAGCCATGAAGGCGTGTAGAGTCCATGGCGGCGAAGAGACATCCAAGAGGATCTCGCTGAGGGTAGGACGTCGTGGCCTTGTCGTGGACATTTCAATAACGTTAGTAAACATTTGATGGAGAGTCGCCGTTTGTGCAGTAGACCTGGGTCGTAAATTCTTCGAAGAACAAAGATGTCGTAGGTAACTGGACTGTGAGGTTTGTCGAGTGCGCGAATGTGATGAAGGCGGAATGAATGTGACCGGAAGTATTTTCTGCGGCGGGTAAGCCTGGAGAGCACGTATTGCCACAGAGGCTCCGTAATATATATCCGGGGAGTACCCATGAGACAATTTGGAGACCTCAGTTGACTGCCATTCCCGGTCTATAATTACCCTTGCGGGTGTGATGCAAAACGCGGCTCCATTTTGCCACCACTATGATGTTGTGGTTTTCATCTACGTTAGGCTAGATCTGTGGATCGAAATTTCGCTGAACATCGAGTGATGGAATATCACCTAAGTGCCTGTCCTACTTATCATGTATGCGTGAGCGACGGAATCCGCCGCACGCTCTGTTCTTATGTGGTCGAGACCTGCGCCACCAGCAACACTAAATCCACAGGCATAGAACTAGCGTTACAGTGACCGACAAGTAGTCACAGAATGGACCAGTCTAGAACGACAGCCCCTCTAAATGTCACTAGTGCATTCCACACCCGCGCTCACCAAAAGGTCCATCGATCAATGACATGTCCAATGTTGAAACCGGGAGACAGCTAGCCATTCGGCAGAGGTCCAAAGTCGCCCCGCTGCCTCTGGTTCGTAGAGATACTTCCGTGCTCTCCATCTTGCTCTTGGCCTGCCTTTCCGCCCTGCATGCCTCTAGCCACTCCTTCCTCCACTTTGGCTTGCAATTCCGGCATCGACTAAACACATGTTGTTGCCAAATAGCGGGACCGTTGTGAAGGTATCTCGAGAGAACGTGTATCATTATTGGGATTGGGCCTTTTCGACCAGTTCAGGTATGATTATGATACAGAGATGGGCTCGGTCGAGAACCATTGATAGTGTGATTATGCCTGCGGAAATGGCATTCGATCAAGAGCCGGAATTTGGCAGTCTCGGCTATAGGCTCTCAAGCCTGCTGCTAGGCAGTCTCGAAATGCTCGTGTCAATTGTGGCTGGAGCCAGCACCAAGGTACAGATTACTCCGTACAGTGGGGTTCCAAAAGTCCTGCAACGCCACGCGACTCGCGTCGACGATCGGAACCGCGTTTCCTGCCACCTTCATCTTCAATCATCCACAACTTTTTATTATGACGTCCAATTTACAGTCTTTTGGGACTATAATATCTGGAAATCGCCAAGGAAGACAACAAACTAGCCCCGAGCTTCGTGCGGCTATTATTGCGGCTGTACAAGCTGGAGAAAAAAGGAGTGTGGTCGCGACGCGTTTTGGGGTTACGACAGCCACAATCAGCCGTCTGCTTCAACGGCTCGAGACAACAGCATCAATCGATCCTAGCCCTCGGTCCGGGCGTCCCCCAAGTCTGACGCCTCGGGCGAAAAGGGCTATTATTAACGCTGTACGACAGGATGAAAGCGTCTCAAGGAAAGACTTAGTGGATGACCTGAGTCTTGGGGTCAGCGCTACGACTGTCCGCCGGACTTTAAATGAGGTTAACTTGCGCAAATGGCAAGCTAGGAAGAGGATCTTTTTACGAAAGGAAGATGCAGCTCAGCGGCTTCAATTTACGCGCGACTGGGCGAAAAGAGAAGAAGAATTGGGTGAGGTATGACTAAGTGTTTGAGATGCCCTCGTCTGCTACTGTACGCGTTACTTACACACCTTAGGTTATCTTCGCTGATGAGTGCTCTGCTCAAAATGGCAGCGCTAATCCGGGCACCTGGGTCTGGAGGTTCACTCATGAGATCTATGACCCAAAATTCATCAATAAAACAGCTCATGGCAAGGGAGATGTAACGATAATGGTGTGGGGTGCAATTTGCAAGGAGAGCCGAAGCAAGCTGGTTATTATGACCCGAGACATAGCCTCTAAGCGCGGTGGCTACTCATCTAATAGCTATATTGAAGCTCTGACTTCTGGGCTTCTTCCTGATTATAATGGCACCCGGCATTTCCAGCAAGATAATGCCGGAATCCACACATCAAAGGTCTCGATGAGCTTCCTGCTTGAGCACGGAATCTCTCTTATTGACTGGCCTCCTCATAGCCCCGATTTAAACCCTATTGAGCACGTCTGGGCCAGACTAAAGAGAGATCTCTATAGAATGTTCCCCTGGGTTTCCAAATTAAAGAAAAACGCAGCTGATATCGCAAAATTTAAAGCGTGCTTGGAAGCGGCGTGGGAAGCTATCCCTCAGGACTTCATTCGGGGCCTGCTAGAGTCAATGCCGCGGAGGATCGAGGCCTGCCGCAAAGCCAAGGGTTGGTATACAAAATATTAAAGCCACGCCTCTGAGGAATCTAAAAATGTAGTTACTTTTATCGTAGCTAGTCTGTAGCCTGTGGAATTGGTATCTTTATTCTATGTGTTCCGGTCAGGGTGGTGGTGTAAGTGGGGCTGTTGCAGGACTTTTGGAACCCCGGTGTACAGGCCTGCTGTAGGGGACAGTTATAGGGGTAACCAACCCTGTCCTCAGGGGCGCTCCAAGTACCTAGCCAAACACCACCGGCAGCTGACAACGCTGCTAGAGGGCGTGCAAGCTTTACATTTTAGCACATTCTCTCCTGAATCTTTAGCACATTTACCCCTAAATCTTTAGCACATTCGCACACATTCACACAAAAACAGCACACGAGCTGAGTTTCCCTAGAAATAGGATGGTTTAATTACTCTATACCGCAGTCAGGTGAAGAAAGCCTTCGGCTCATGCCTTTAAGTCAACTGGCTGAAACTTTTGTCTCTATAAACTCCTGGTTCTATTATACTAGATACTGCTCTACACTATCCTATCCTTAACATCATAGCATGACCTCAGAGTACCCACAGGTCTAGAGGCAGCCATACCAAAAAGGGCCGCAGGTGCACACCGTACAGTCTCGCTGGTTCCCCTCCTCATTTCCATGGCCCTCTCTTGTGCCCCTCCTTTATATGTATTGAAGATTCCATAGTCATGCTGTCTGGTAAGATGGCTCTTCATAGCATCTGTTCCATGTAATTCAATGTCTGCCCTCTTGCAATTTGGGTGGGGACAAATTATTGGACGATCATCGAGCCCCCTGAGATGGTGAGAGTGGACGTGGTCCCGCGCTCGTTATCGAGTGCAGAATGGACGAATCCGATCAGTGTGACGCTTTTTCTCATCCCAGAAACAGAAAAAGCATTGCTCCTTTGTGCAATTTTTTGGCAGCTGGATGGGCTTTGTGACAGTGACAGTGACCCGGAGCGGCCGAGGCTCTGTCGTCCGTCCCAGGGCCAGTAGAGAATGCGTAGTGTACAGTCGGTGCTGGGATCTCGTCCCATCATCAATGCTTGACGTGTCCGCACATATTAAATCAGCTGCCATCTTTCGTTCCGGAAGGTTGTGCGAAGCTTTGGGATCCCATCTTCCCTCACCCAGATCAAGGAAGTCATCTCCGGCGGTTGGCTCAACGATCTCACCGGCCAGCCGTAAAGGACACCTGTCAATAAATTAGTGTTGTGCTTATCCGCGCGTCCACGTGTTTATCACTCTTGGAACGTCTAGCGCTCAGCAGACCGATAGCCAAACCGCTGCGGCGCAGATGGCGGAATCCCGGCTCGAGTGCTATAGCGACGAGTAAGTATTCCACTTACAGGGCTACTTTCAGTCACAGTGTTCCAGCACGGCAGGAGCTATAATTCCTGCACGAGAAAATCTTGGACATGTGCGAGCGAGATGTTGCAGCAGATCACCCCTTTGACCAGAAGGATGAAAATGGTATCAAGACAGCCAGGCTAGTAGCCATTGAAGGAACAGCCTAAGAATCAGGCATGTTAAGGGTGGGATAGAGCGAGGAGCCGTCCCATGCCCCCACCGCGCACACCCTCGTCGGGCCAGGGCTCCTCGTCATCCTTGACACTCATTGCGATTAGGGACCAAAAAGTGCGGGGTGAGTTAGACTCTGTCCTGTTCCAAGGAACTCTGAATCCTCGGCCTCCATCTACGAGGCGCTATCTGGAACGCGCATGCGGGAAGTCGATCACGGATAAGTGCAACCCTCTGAGTCTCGACTCTTGGGCTCTCAATCGAGGGATAGAGGAGGTCTTGTTGGGCTACATAGTGTGAAGTAGGCAAGCTACCGACCTTTCCAATGTATACTTGTCTTTCGCGGAGACCGCGGAACTGGTCGGACGCCTGTATGAATGCAACATCGCTGTCATCCTACTGACTTCGTCCACTTCTTGCCCAAGTCCTCGTCCATTTCCGTCCGCTCTGCTCCACCTTTTGCTCTGCTCCACATTATGTTACTGGATACGGCCCTACGCCTTATGCAGGAACAAGGTGCTCCTACCGAACGACTCGGTAAAGGAGACCCACTTATAGCTAGTCCATCCTGCTCGGCAGCGATCGGCCAGTCCATGTCACGATCCCGGCGAAAACCGTTTATTGGGGAGAAAGAACCGCAGGCCGAAGCTCGTGAGACTGAGCGAAGATAGGCTGATGGGAGACTAATATTGAACCAAGTTACCGCCGTCATAAGAGCGGAAGTAGATGACCTAAATACTTTCGCAGGAAATAATTGATTGGTGCGGAGTTGAAACCGATGGGGGAAATCTGTCACATGTAATTGGGAAGATGTCATGCATGTGAGGGTTGTAGAGAGTCAAATCGGCCTTAATCACTGCTCAAGTCAAGAGGACGAAGGTCCCAGTTATATACACAACAATGGTGTCCAAGTGGGTCGGGACGCCTCCTCGGCTGGGGCGGAATATCGTTTGACAAAATCAAGGAAGGGCGAATATTTGGTCTGAGCAACATCAACGATTCAAATGCGAATTATCATCTGACCTTCAGATGCAGCAAAAGGTGTGAACGCTGAGACAACTACGCCTACATAACCAATCCCTCTCGTCGTTGGAATACAGAAAACAAAGGCAAAGCCGTGGGTTTCATGGATAGTTCCTTCCCCAGAATGGCAGATCCAATGACATCGAAGCGCAACGCTACAACCACCCGTTTCGAAGATTCTTTCACAGCTTTCAATGTTCTCCCCGCCCCTTCCCAGCCTAACCGTTCATTCATCCGCAACCGTTCTGGAATCGTGGATCAAAGTCGTTGGAAGACCCTACACGCTTGTAGGCGTTGATGATCCTAGAGGTGCGCTGCACCGTCCTGAGCCACGCACCTGAAGTAGATATGCAGCGTATGTAGGCCATTCATGAGCTCGGTCTCGACGGAAGAGATGGGAAAGTCCAGGAACTCCTCGAGGGCTCTTTGACACTCCTCCGTCCACCAGGAAGCGCTATGTCCTCCCTTGTTTACACGGTGACCAACTGCCTCTATTGGCGTTATGGAAGACGGGAAAAATGAGGAGCGGTCTATGTTTATTCTACCCGTCACGACATCCCAATTTATCAGTACGTGCCTAAAACTACGCGCAGACAACCCCAAATCTCGTCCCACATCCCAAACCTGTCCCATGTCCTACATCTTCTCTTAAATCCCAAAGTCATTTTCATATCTCAAAATCTGCCCCATATCCCAAATCAATCTCTAAATTCTCGCCGGCAAGCATGAAGGATCTACCTCTATATGACGTTAATGTCGCCAGAGGTGCCCATTTTGAGTGCGTTCTTTCGTTTACTCCTGCTTTACTCGCTTAATGGTTAAGTTACTATATAAGGCAATCTCTGGAGATATCTTCCGCTTTGATGCCCTAAGGGAAATATTATTAAGGCACTGGGACTCAACAGCTTCTACTAACTTCTCTTATTATCGGTTGCTTTGCCTGCTTACACAAATATCTGCTATAGAAACTGCGTCGTCACTAGGTGAGCTAGTTCTCGATCTGTCAACCAGGTGCTCGTAGCCTCGCAGTCTCTGAAGCCAACTTTCCTCTTCCTATTCTCCATCATCCGGTATCTCTAGGCACCTCTGGGCCATCTCCTGCAGCTCCTCAAAGCTGATTGTATCTATGAACGAGCGATCCTCATGAACTTTCAACACTCGTGGAAATCGCAGAGCAAAGTAGCTAATATTCGCGGGCTTGTCGAAGCCAGCACTGACCACTTCTACTATAAACAGGTACTTGAATAGCTCCACTGGCTACAGCCTCCGTGTGGGCTCCAGTAGGACATCGAACTCAGGAATAGACTTGGCGAATGGTGCTCGTATGAAGTATCCATAGCGGTTAAGGTACGTGATGTTTTCTTTCAAGATGCTATGTCTGTCGATCGTATCGATTATATGAAATCTCAGCTTGACATTAAAGCGGCAGACCTCGTCCTTATTTTCAATACACCTGACATAGAATGACGTCCACTATAGGCTACTAATACTAAGCTCATGCTTATCTCCTGCGTTGCGGCGTCCCCTAATAATAACGAAGTCTGTAGTATTACTAAGGCCTGGGATGTAATCTTTCTTGAGCTTAATGAATGGCCTGTTTCCATTAAATGAGAAGTAAGGGTCATCACAACCTTTGAGCACAAATCCTTCCCACCGCTATGTGATGGCTCGAGCGAATGTCTTACTGAGCCATTCCGCTGCATCGAAAGACGAGAATTCAATTACTTCGCAGGACCTGATGTCAGTCCGGCCCGGAATGCGGCGGACCAGAGCTTGAAGCAGTCGCCGCCGTTCATCATGAGTGTCTAAGCCGCAGACAATGTCGTCCAGTACCATCCACAACCCCTCTTTCGGCACAACCCCTCTTTCGGCAAGCAAAATAAAAAAGCCACCACCAAAAATCACCAACTTTACGTACATAGAACTGGACCAAATTGATAGAAATGCGTCAAAATCTTCGTTCATAAATAACGAATAGGTTCATCTATTGTACCCTGGGCTTTTTGACAAGCCGCCCTGATCGCGTGGTGAGTTGGCGGGGTATGGTTTCCTCTCTGACTTCGATGACCGAGCCAGCCTCCGATTCTGACTCCTGCTCGCTTGAACAGACCGATTCCAGTCCAACAGCCATATTTTGGGTCTCCTCTTCTATTATAGCTTCTCCACCGGATAGGGTCTCCCCAAGAGTCATAAAACGTTTGTTAGGATTCGGCACCGCCTTCCTCTTCTTCCCTCTTTGCAAGCGAGCCAATTCTTCCTCTAGGCTAGCAATCCTCACAGTATGCGCCGCTACCGTCTGCTATTAAGCCTCAAAGCCCTTGGCTATCACGTTGTACCGTCTCCGCGTTTTTAGTGTTTTGTTCAGCCCGAGATCACGAATTTGACGGCTCGTTTGTGGTGTATCGTCCGAGTCAAAATACGGCCTGGGTTCGGGGGTTGCTCTTGGGTTGCCCTTTGGCCTATCTTGTTGGATTTCTGGATGCCTTAGTGCCTTGGTATGTGAGATCGGCCAGTTCCCAGTAACCCTCCAGCCGGAGAGTATGTTCTTCTTAGTTATTCCAACTTGACGCGCCTTGGCGTAGACCCTGATGAAGTTGACCTTGTCCATTGGAGTGGAATCAGTCAATGAAGCGAACTTTTCCAACTCTCGTCGATATGCGGCCTTGGAGGCATTGAATACTCCATTGTCAAGTGGTTGGAGTCCATGAGAGCAGTGTGCTGGCAGATAGCAGCAATAAACGTTGTTCAAAAAGCACGTGGCCATCCATTCATCCTTCCGTCACTCAGTAGTGAGCTTGAACCGAGGTAAACGAAGAACATACCGTTGCGTGGCTCCCATGACCATCTAAAATGATCAGTCTCGCGTCAGAGTCGTCGGCTGGCATTGTCTGGGGTAGATAAACTCTTTCAAGCCATTCAACGCCAATGTGGTCGTCAGTCCATCCGTTAGGCGAAGTTATGTAATACCAGTCTGCTATCTCCTTGAATTCGTCAAGAAACCACTGTTTCTGCAGTTCTTTCCCCTTGAAGATTATGCCTGGAATCAAAGCGCGGCCGTCAGCAGTGATGGCTTCGATAAATGAAGTCCAATTCCGAGTTTGTGGTCCTTTGAGAAATGCCTTCCGCTTCGGGTCCGCGCTTCCAACAACCAGGCTATCCAGGCCTAAATAAAGAGAATTAGTCGGTCGAATTTCAAACACTGGCAAGGAATATAGGTATATGCTTGCCGAAACCAGTCATAATGCCTCCTTCATCAACGTTGACGGTGTTTTCGGGCTTGATCCAGCCGTACTGGCCCTCCCTGATATCAAAGTACCAATGAACCGCTTTGGGTGTGAAAGAGTCGAACCTCTTGGCTTCTTGACGTCTACCCATCTTGGTCTTTAGATCTGCGCGGCGACTGATAAACTTGATCACCCAGTTGCGTCCTAAGTCGGGATGTTCGCCCTGCTGTCTCAGCAGGCCCATGACACAGGCGCGAATCTGACTGTGGGACGGAGCGTAGCCCAAGGACTCCTGCCGGAGTATCCAGGCAGCCAATCTATCCTCTTGGTTCTTGGACAAGCGTCGATGAGGGTGGATCTGTTCTTTAACGGCCCCGCGGCCGTTAAGTCTGTCGACTAGAGTGCTTCGAGGCACTCCACGTCTCTGAGCGGCTTGAGGAGGTGAAACGCCATTATCAGTAACATCCAAGATAGCCTCTGCCATATTTTCCTCTGTATATTTCCATCGAGGTCTCGACCTAGGCATTTTCTTGTCGTTGTCGCAGACAAAGGTCAAAAAACACGGGAAAGAGCGGTGAGGAGTTTGATGGTTAAACCAACACTATTTCCATAGCACAGCATGCATAGATCGCGTACCCCGCACAGCCTAAGAGAGCTAAAGTCATTAACTCCAATCATTTCTATAATCGATAGAGGCATTGTCCTCTAAGTAGCTATTTACTTTGGTCAATTCTGGTATAAGTGAAGTTGGTGAGTTTTGGTGAAGCTTTTTTTATTTTGCTTGCCGAAAGAGGGGGTATGCTGAAAGAGGGGTTATGGATGGTAATAGAATATCGTAGAACACGATCATGAGATGCTCACTCGATTCGACGGGCGAATCTCGAGCTGCTCCAAGAAACCGCCCCGATCGTTTCACATGTCTGCGGATTTTGTGGAAAGGCTCGATTCTCCCGTCGTCATCGTTCCATACCAGCAGCTCGCCCTCCAAGATGCACCGCTTCTTGATTTTGCAGCCTGCTGTGTAAAGCCCAAGGCTGTCCCGCAGTGCCCGATGAATTCCTATGCGGTCGCTGGTTGAGTCTCTCCCGCTCTTAGAGAAAATCTTAATGTTGGCTCCGGATTTGCTTAGGTCGATATGGATTTGATAGTATTCTCCATCGTACTTCCTCTCTACGCTCATCCGTCTTGGCCTAGCTAATTAGTAGTAATGCCTGATGCTCCTTGCTTTTTTATAGGTCGTACGTGCAATCATTATCCCAGCTTACGGCTCTAGCTCCATACTAGCGATTTCCTTTAGCTTATCGTAAGTATCTACGGCTGGCTGGATGGGCATATGCTGGATAGTCGGGCTGCTTAGGAGTCCTATAGCAGCTAGGATTGAATTTTAAAAGCGAAGGAGGTCAGGCAGGAGAAAATGAAATCTACTCATTACTAGCGTCTCTAGAACGCGGGCCGGGCTGTAATTCTTTAATATAATGCGAATTATCTATTTAGTCTTAGAGCTCTATAGGATTTAGAATACTTTTAAAAGCAAGTTACCTGCACGGATTGATTGACTATGCTTTATTATAACTCTTTCCTATAGGCTAGCGGACGAGAACAATAATAAGACTATAATCTGATCGAGGATATCGTCAAGTTCTTCTAGGGTTACCTCTCAGCCAGCTCTGGATTCGCAGTCTATTATAGCCATCATACGCTTAACAGAAGATGCAAAGTCTAAACTACTACTGGTTTTCTATCTCTAAAGATCCTTCATTCAGGATGATCTAAGACACTATGCGCATTATATGATCCCTTCTAGCTATCATTCTTATAAGCTGAAGACCCTGTCTGGTCTGCATTCAGGAAAGAGATATAATAAGAATATAACAGCTTCTAGGCCTCGTCGTAGAATGATTGCATCGTGTTCGTTAAACTAGGTAAGGATAGTAAGCGTATTACGTTCCTAGATCCTATAGATACTCGATGACCTCCTATAGTTTCTCTTAAGTCTCTCGAAGAGATCATAAAGCAATCTAAAGGGAAATAGCATATTAAAAAATATAGTAACGAAAGGAGTGAAGGGGTAAACACCAGCTCTCACAGTATGCATAAATGTAGAGGGTATTAGGGAGCTTTATGGATATCTGGCTTTCATTTAGGAGCCGGTCAATATACTTATATAGATAGTCTAGGCAGACCACTCATTAATGATTCGCAAGACCCTCGCCAGAGAACCCAGCTTATTTATGCTATTTATCCTAGCCACTAACAGTAGGCACCACGAGGACTCATGGCGCCGTGGAACGAGGGAGAACGCAGGGGAAGGGATGTTGGGCCGGAATGAGGATAACCAACTCGGGAACTAAGACCATCTCGCTGGCATAAACTCCCTTCGAATGCCTCATTGCTTCCTCCTGCATGCAAAGGCATGCATGAAGTCTAAGCTCATACGTCACGCGCAGGCGAGGCAGACTTCGGGGAAGCCGATGCAGGGACATCACCTTGGCTTGAGACTTCCTTGGCCAACATCTCCTTACCGAACGGCCTCCGACCGTCGATCTTGCCCATGTCGATAAGCAGCTAACCCCAGACACCCAGAGCCTCTCAAACCATGCAGGGAGATCGCCACGCAGCCAAGCAAGAACGATTCGTTGTTGGCGCTCACACCCTTGCAACCCTCGTCGAAGGTACAATGATGATAGCGCCATCCCGGTGCCTGCTATCTTCATGTTCGTTCCCGGCACGCCCGTTGTCGTAAACCATAACACCCACCAAGGTCTGAAGCTGGTCAACGGCACTAGCTATATGGCAGCGGAAGTCGTTCTCGACAAGGCGCACCTGGGCTATCGGATCGACGCCGATATCGTGCTCCACTTCGGCCCGCCGGCTGGGATCGTGCTGTCGTTGGAGACGAGGGATTTTCGCTCCGTTGGCATGTCGGTCGATACCCTCCTCCTACAAAGGTCCCAGATCGGTCTCTTCCGGACGCTGCTGTACGAGATGCTGAAGGGCCAGCCGGAGCTCATCCCCGGCGTGTTCCCCGAAGGGTGGGAGAGGCAGTCCCATCTCGCGGCCAACGACCTGGGGATTCCGCCAAAGGACTGGTCCTCACTCGGCCAACTGCAGGCCGCTTTCAGGAACCTCATCCAGCTTGCCGGGCCGCACTTGAGATTCTGCGTCTTTATTGATGGACTGGACGAGTACGCAGGAAATGCCGAGGACGTCGCCGAGTATATCGAAGAACTGGCAGATGTCTGGGAGTACACGAAGTTCTGCGTTTCCAGCCGGCCCTGGCCAGTCTTCGCATCTATATTCGAGGATTCGCCGGGTCTCAGGGTCCGGGACCTGACGGTGGACGATATCCGACTCTTCGTCCACGACAGGTTCACGGCCCATCGGAGCACCAGACGACTTTTCCAGTACGAGGCGCAGAAAGCGCAGTCGCTGGCCAGGGAAATCACGCAGCGGGCGGCGGGCATGTTCCTCTGGGTCTATCTCGTCGTCAAGTCGCTCATTAGCGATGTCCGCGACGGGACCGACATGTCCTCTCTGTACTGCCGGCTGTGCAGCCTGCCGGTCGATCTGGAGCATCTCTACTCCCATATATTGGAGCAGATCAACGAGGACTACAAGGAAGAGTCGTCGCGAATCTTCCAGATGTTTTGAGCGAGTGGCAACCACCCCGACATCAAGATCCTGCAGCGGGTTTCGATGCTGCCGGATCCTCAGGCGGTGCTTCGGCTGGACATACAGCTCGCTGGCGTTGAGTTGGCCGGGCCCAAATACGAGAATGCCGTCCAACAGCGACGCAAGAAGACGATATTGAGGCTCAATTCGAGGTGTCGAGGGTTGCTTGAGGTCATACACGCTCAGGAAAAGTCAATGTTTTCAGACAATTCTCAGAGTATTGACGATGCAGTCTCCGAAGATGATGAGCGACCCGCTATGGTTCATCAATGTAGCCGATGATAAAAAACTCCGCTCCTTCTATTTAATAGCACTCTCCTGAGATTGAACACCGACAGTTTCGTCCCTCGATTGCCTCAGAAACGGAATAAGTGCAGAACCTCCAGTTCCCTGGAGTTGTTCCCCCTTTGCGGCCTCGAAACTATCTACTTCAGCCTGCCCATTTTGAATGGTATCCTCTGCCAACCTAGCAGGTCGGACGATATATTTCGACACGATGGCGATGTGCTTGCCACGCCACAGCCGGAGTTGTTTCGTGCAATCGTCATATGACCGACCCAGCACCTCATCTGACAGCTTCTTCTGCACGAAGGAGCGAATCGAGGGCAGCTTGGAGACTATTTCAAGGAATTCCCGGGGCTTGCGCGGCATATATTGCCTCATTTCCTAACCCACGTCAGTCGCACAAAGTCCCCTGTGATTTCATTGGTGCTTCATACCTGAAATATTGTCTCCGACCTGTCTCCAGAAGGCTTATGCTCGACACCGAGCACGTGGTCCAAAAACTGGAATATACTGCTCTGCGCCGCACTGCCACCAATGCACTTGACAACTTGCTCTGATCCGTCGCTTCTTTTGAACACCATTCCACGAGGCAGTCCTTTCTCTTCCATGCCCTTTCCACCTCCAAGAAACGGCCGTAATTCGTGGTAGAACATACCCACATCAAGTGTGGAGAATAACTTCGGCAGGTGCTGACCCATTCGTGTCAGTGTTTCCGCGCTGCTGCGCAGTGCATTTGTTACAAATGTTGTGTCGCCCCTTTCAGCTGCAGCGACCGCATCCAATAGTAATGGCACTAAAGGGCCACCCTCGGCCTTAATCAAAACTGGAACATGGTAGAAGGCGTCCTCGCCGCGAATGCCCAAGAACGACGTCAGCGATTTAAGCTGGCTTAGCTCGAAGAAACTCTCTTTGCTCGTACCGCCGTCATTGTTCCTCTTCCAGTTCCACAAACAAAGTCCAGCATAGCTCAGCACCGGCTGCATGCCGACGCTTTCACAGACAGTGAGAAACGGCTCCGCGAGTTGTGGCGGGATTGTTTCGATTGGCTTCCCATCCTCTGAGCCGCCCCATACGTAGGCGTGCACTAGGAAGGCAAGCACCACGTACGCACGGCGGTAATCAAGCTCCGATGATAGCTTCGAGGTATTTAAGAGCGGCAGTGCATGGATCTCTTGGTAAAGTGTATGCGAAGATACTAACTTTGGTAGTCTCGCGACGAGCTCGTCCCATTTCACGTAGTCGACCTGTCCGAACGCTAAGATCGCCTAAGAAATTGATATATAAGTAGAATCCAATGCTAATGCTGTAGATAAACAGAATGGGGAGTTTCGTTATAGACATATGCGGCCAGTACTAGTACGTAAGGGTTTTCGCAGGGGAGCGATACGCGGATAGGAGAGTGAGAGGACGTAAAGGAAAAATAGTAAGAAATGATATACAGTAAAAGTCGAAGGAGTGATAATGCATATAGGCAGACGCTATAGTATTAATAATAAACATATACTATAGTATGAAGTTAGGAACCTGACTCTTATTACTAAGGGATAAGCCTATATATAACTTACTCTAGAAACTCACTAGATATTAAGTCAAACTGCAGTATAATATCTTAACCTTATTAAGCGTTAATCTAAGGCACTGAGCGTTACCATACCCGGGTTCTAGCTTCCTCCTTAACAGCTTCTCCATCTCTCTAGCGTACTCCTCTAGCTCCTCGTCATAGGCTGGGTTAGAATCTTTAGTATTTAAAAACGCCCATTAGAAGAAGTCCTTGATGTTTTTACGCTTAATCTCCGCAAGTAGCGCATTTCAGAACCATTTCTGTAAGTACTAGTCCGGATCTGGGATGTTTCTATAGCAGCGCTAGAACAGCTTCTAGCAATCTTCATAAGACGCAGTTATAGGATGAGTCGCGACCCTTTAGAGGTAGGCATTACGCAAGAGATAGATAGTATAATAGAATACCGTCTTAAGAATAAGCCATACTTTAAGTATGCAGAGGATACGGATCAGAAGGTTGACTAGCGAATTGACTAGCGAATAGAATATGCTAAAGAGTGCTACTAAGTGTAGGAAGAATATGAATATCTATATAAAGGCATACTTCCAGGCAGACGATTATGCTATTAGCGATGCGCAGATAGTAGCCTCAGCTGAGGAGCCTATCCTCAGCTATTAGTAATAATGCTTAAAAGAAGAAGATTTCATATTAGTCATGTCTTAACGTTATTTCTATTAAATAGGCCAACCCAATTTATTAGAAACTATTAATAGCTAACTTATCCTATATTATACTAAAAAATGCAGGTTCTATTAAGACTTAATATATAAAGAGATAATGCTAGTAAGGATAATAGTTAGATAGAAAGTTATTAATTAATATAAGTATATTAATTATAATTGGGCCTATAGTGTTAGAGTGTGGTACTACTACCTATATTTCTAACTCTTATGAATTATAAGATGATATTATATTTATATACTTAAATCCATTAATTCACTTAATAGAGCTGATTAAGTAAGCTTAAGATGCAGATAGGAATCTTTATTAAGCTATGAAGCGAACGGTCCCCTGTACCCGACTCGTCTGCCCGAGATGAACGAGATAACTGACAGAAACAGAAGCCGTCTTAGATCCGGCGTCTAAGCGACTGAGCATTTCACAAGAGATGCTTATATAATAAGGTTAGGCTAAGAAAGAAGGGCTGAAATAACGTAAGTAACGCTAGGACCTAAAACCTATCTATTATAAGTAATAACTCCTACGAATATAATCAATAGCAAATAGACGATAGTAATATAGTCCGTAGCGTGAGGAGCTTGGCTTTATAAATAGAGAAAAGGTAGTGCTACTCATAGAGACATAATTCCTACTAGAGTAAAGCTAACATTCAATAATGAGAGCAGAGACGGCCTCTTATCATTATATTAATATGAAACCAATCGCCTAATAAGGCTTACTCAGACTGCAAGGAAATGCCTAGAGCGTACTAACTGACGTCTAACTCATTCTAGATCTTCCAATACCTTTAAATCTGGCACCCTAAAGCATAGCAGTATTAATAAACTTATTATATATCTTTTCTATTATCCTGTTCTCCTATTTATTATTATGTGTATCAGTACCTCCTATTGCATTGCACTAAGTGCTTAGTTAAGGGTTTAAGGCCTAGTAATATCAAGCCCCTTACTGTCTTAGCTTCTTTAATGCTTTTAATGTACTACTGAGCTTCGAGAGTAATGTACTTCTGGATCAGAGTATAATTATAATCTGCATATTATAAGAGTTGTATCTTAAGCTTATGGACCTGGCGGGTCAAGCTAGTTATATCCCCTTTCTCGAGTCAGTTAGTCCTATGCAGCACCCGTTTAAAGAGCAAATACGCGCCCCTAACGTTCGTCCCAAACCAAGCGTCAATAGGAATACCGCACGATCGTTCCTTAAGATATGCTATAGAGTCCGAGGGCTGTGCGGATAATAGCAATATGAATTCACTCCTCTCTAAGTCGACCTTCCCTATATCTCCAGGAGGGTTCTATTATGCTATAGGACGAACTTAGCTAGCTTAAGACCTAAAAAAAGAAAAAGAACGGAGGGGCTAGTGCCTAACCCTACTAGGCTTAGAGCGTGCGATTAGCGCGTTTTATTAAGGAAGAACCTTAGGAGGCATGCGAAATGGTAACCAAGGAACGCCGTAAGACGTTTGAACAGTGGCTCTAGGCTATAGCATTATATCATAAGCAAGAGAAATGGGCCGAGGCATCAGTCAATCTAGAGATTGTCAGCGCCTGACCTAGCTAGACTTAGCGCATCCGATTTATGCGTATTATTAGGGAAAAACCTGGGGCGGCATGCGAAATAGCAGCTAAAGAACGCCGTAAGACGTTTAATACAGTGGCTTTAGGCTATAGCATTATATTATAAGTAAGAGAAATAGGCCGAGGCATCAGTCGATCTGGAGATTGGATTATGAAGATGTATATAAGTGCGAGTTCGTATATAGGGCTGAGATTTTAGAATTTAGTGTTAGGACTGGCTTTTAGGATATATTAGATTGGTTAGTGTTATTAAACTAAGATAGCTTCAGGAAGATAAGAGCTGAAGCTAGGGGGATTAGACTGCAATTGCATACTGCTTAATTAGCGTTAAAATAGAAGTAATTCTAAAGAGGTATTAAGGGTTATTATAGAACGCTATAATAATGAGGAGGATCATCAGCACTTATATTTACTAATAGTAATAATATAAGATAGCTCAAGCTCTAGCTTAAGAGCTCTAGTACTGAGAAGTCACTAGAGCCCTATGTATAAGTAGCTATAGGTATTTGTTCACTTAACTGAAGTATAAAGGTATATTAGCTAGCGCATGCCCTTTACTTATAAATAGTAACCGGTCAGAGGGGCGGCAGTGCTAGCACACCCTGCAGTAAATGGCCCGGAGTGCGTAGAAAAGTTCAGAACGGTGGGAAAGGTATTAAGTCAATTATACAGATCCACTAGCAATCACTAGTAGCAGTAACCGCAGAACTGAGTGCTTTATCTTAGAGATGTTACAATCGTAAGGCCGATCTTGACCTCAGTATTTGGTTAGGAATGAACACATACTCGCCTTATATAGTGGTAATCATAAATGGCACTGCTCTTAAAGGTCTAAGAAAAGTTGCTAGTCAGGAAACCCACTCTGTTACAGGTTCTTGCATAGTAACGCTACTAAGATACAGGACTGATAGGTCTATCGACAACCCTCAACATGCGACCTCCACCTATGCATAATACATATAACTCAGTTACTAGCTATATGCTTTAGTTCCAATCCCTTCATTATAGTAGTAGAAAAGACCCGGCGGCTTAGTGTAGCGCAGGTCTAATAAAGTTTAGAAGTACCTCCTTATTAACTCTTATAAAATGTATTCTATCTATCCTATCTCTAAAGGTAGGTTTATAAAGAGTGAGTTCAGAAGAAAATAAGAAGGAAAAAAGGAAAAATAGGAATACTAGAGTAATACACACCATTCATACACTCAATATATAGCCAATCCATCTTGCATTACCTTGCTCTTAACTTCCCTTTCCTCTCTCTATCTTTCTTCTTCCTTCCCCTACCTGGTTATTTACACACTCGCCTGGGTTCAGATCTAATATAACGCCTTTTAATACCGCCCTAAGCAACCGGCGACTTATCAATCTATCACTTCCCTCCACCTCCTTCCCTCTAGTTCTCCTAACCTATCTATATCCTAGCTTCTTCCCGCTTTGCTTATAAGATACTATCCTCATAGGCTTTACATTAGGAGAAGAGTTCTGCTAGTTCCTCGTTATAAATGATTCTCCTCTGAGCGGTTTTAATACTTATTAATCATCGCCTAAGATAGTATTATTATCTTTAGCTAATAAAGTGGCTAGCAAGGAGGCCGCGGCCTTCCCAGATAGTACTACTGACTATAAGCCGCTCTAAAGCAATACTAAGTATAATCCTAAGAAGCTTCACATTACTAATACTATAATAACTTAATCTAATATCTGCCTCCACATTAACTAGCTTAATACCACTCTTATTATTATTATTCCTATCATTAGCCTTATCTTTGCTTACTAGGTCCCTCTCTGCCTTTATACTACTATCTAGATAGTTATCTTCTATTTTAACACTAGCCTTAGAATTACTACTAGTAAGACCTTATTTAAATATACTCCCCTTCCGCTGATTATTAATACTAACCTTCTGGCTATTTTATAAGTTACTATTATCTTTAGGCTTACACTTCCTATAAGGCCACTACTCCCTTTAAGATCTACCTAGCTACTACTAGTACTAGTACTGTTAAGGGCTCTATCTATTAGTAGTCCTACAGTTACTATGCTTACTATTAATATACTAATACTAAGAAAGACCCCTATTCTATCCGCAAAGGTCTCCTCTACTCTTATATCAGATAGATAGTCTTTAAGCAGAACCCTAAGCACTAGGGCCGAACTGACATTACTGATCTTAATAAGGACCCTATCGTTATCTAGTAGTACTATAACTATCTTAAGTGCGTCATCTTCATAGCGTTTATCCTGCCTATAATCGTCACTGGTTTCGGTTAGAGTGACTGGCTCAGCGGTTTTATCTACACTAGTATCCTCCGAATCTGCTTCATCTAGTAAGCCACTTTCTATATTAACTCCCTCGCTTACTAGCTTAGTAACTAGCCCTTTGATAACTGAAACTCGCCTTATAACTACTTCATTACTACTCTCATTACCCTTAGTAAGGGCTACTATAACTTCTACTATAAGTTTCCCTTAGATTATAGAAATGCTATTAAGTAGTACTAATATAACTCTACTAAGTGGTCTATCTAGATCTAGAAGTAGCTTAGCCTTACTTATAACCTGAAGCAGTTCTACTAGAATGAGATTAAGAAGGGTCATGTCTAGTAGATATAGAAGAAGCTTAACTAAAAGTATGCCACCCTCAACTAGAGTACTCCCCTAGAGCAGCTCCCTATTATTTACTAAGATGACTTTGTAGCAGACTCTAAGAACGGAAAGGCTCTTATTACTATTACTAGTGTTATTTATAACGTGCCTGACTTCATTAAGGACTACCCTAGTAGTAAGGCACTCATTTCCTCCGCTATTAGCAAGGATGCTACTGCTATCTTTAATAGCAGTGTCTATAACTACTCTAACGCCGCCTATAACCTCCTGTTAACCATGCGTGTAAGTGTCCTTTGCAGTGGCTATAAGGTTAAGATCTGGAAGTGTGTCCAGTTCGAGAATGAGGATGCGTAATCTACTTAAGTAACTCAGCTAGCTAATGCATTATCTAAGCTAGTACTCAGGCTACTAAGGTCACCTAGCCTGTGGTCAATGCTGCATAGGTATCCGATGGATTATTAAGCTTTGATATCTTCTAGAACGTGTGCTTAACCTGCTCTAGCTGACCAGTCCACTCTCTGTGACTGTCTGTTGCTATGGGTTTCTGACTTAGCGAGGCTGCTATTAAGACCGGAGGGTTAGTAATGCCGATAGTGGTTTTAAAGATGTGCTTAAGGTACTGGCGGCTATGTTTATTATTACCCGCTATTACTATTATTACGGTTGCTTTTTAGTGAGCGTACTTGCATCATTACTCTTAGTCTGAGGTATATCTTCAAAGAGTGAGGCTAGGGCTTGAGGAGGTTAATAGTACTATAAATAATGATTTACCATTATCTTCAGAATATAGTGTCTTAACCCAGAAGATACTAGTATAACTATACTAGTATATTATAGTAATAATATTATAACCTCTAATATATTCCTAAGAACTTAGGCTATATCCTAAATCAGACTATAATACTTAAGTATCTCTACAGTATAATTTCTTCTTCCTCTACTAAGTACCCATCAAAGTAATTATAATATTACATAACTATTAGACATTTACTATATTTATAGTAATGACTATAAAACCTAATGAGTCAGACCCTACATTTAAACGGTATGGATCCCGTTACGGGGGGAATCGCTACTATAGAAGCGGAGAGGTACGATTAGGTCAAGCCAGTGGATCCACGCTTAATAACGAGCTGCCTCAGTTATAGCTCTGGGACTACAGGCGTACCCAAGGGAGTTAAGATCACGCACTACGCATACGTTACTAATATCAGAGGGTAGGCTTTGGCCCACCCCTTCCTGGTTAGGACTAGATGGCAAGCAAGCAGATCGAGACGGATAGCAACGACAATGTTGGAACTTGGTAAGGATAACCTCCTTGTGTCATTTATCCCACTTTACTTACAGTTCCATAGTGCGCCTTCTACCAGCGACTCTATTAGTAGCAAGATGGATTAGATTACTTATGAGAATAAGTCTAAGACCTATCAGAAGTAGCTAAGGTTATGAATACTATTAGTATGTGATAAAAAGCACTATCTAGGTTAATATATCGAGGCGATCTGGACGCTATTACTAAAGGGAAACAGACTTGTTAAGTGCATCATACTGTATAAAATGACGTTTAATGGATAGATTGACCTTCTCCTACTATATTATCCTCCTTTAGATAGGAAACCAAAAGGATTTCTTGTCTAACTCATAAGTGACCTTCTTCCAGGTCATCTGTATATGATTCTAATCGTGCGTGCGAAATGATAAGCAGCTCATTCTGGCTTGCAATGCGAGATCTGCGATGTTGCTTATATGTTGGCGATTAAAGAGCAGTGGGCACGGAGAGAAAGGGGATGCACTCAGACACTTTATTCATTCCCTCGCAGCGCGGCAGGTGTGAAACGTACATTCGGTCTATTAAGGACGAATGCTCATATGTAAACTAGTAGCAGCCTTATAAACACAATTCCACTACGCTATCGGCGACATCCGTAGAGACGTCAAGTATCCTCGTAATTTTGCCTAAGGACTCTGTGACTATTGGGGGATTTCCTCCTCGCTATAAACCTCCTCGCTATAGACGTCGTCGTCATCGACGCCTGCGTCCTGATACTGCTAGTACTCCGACACCAGGTCATTCATATTGGACTCGGCTTCCGTAAATTCTATCTCGTCCATGCCCTCTCCAGTATACCAGTGCAAGAAGGCCTTGCGGCGGAACATAGCGGTGAACTGCTCGCCGACGCGCTTAAAGATCTGCTGGATGGCGGTCGAGTTGCCGACAAAAGTGGACGACATCTCCAGCCCCTGCGGGGGGACAGAGCATAGAGTCGTCTGCACGTTATTAGGAATCCATTCAACAAAGTAACCCGAGTTCTTCTGCTGAACCTTGTGCATCTGATCCTCTACCTCCTTCGCAGATACCTTTCTGCGAAAGATGATAGAGCAGGTCAGATAGCGACCGTTTCAGAAATCAGAGCCGGTCATCATATTCTTAGGGTCAAACAACTGCTAGGTAAGCTCAGGGACAGAGACTACGCTGAATGAGTGCGAGCTACGGCTAGTGAGAGGCGCAAAGCTAACTATGAAGAAGTGCAGGCGGGGGAAGGGAACCTAGATGAGAAGAGGGGAAATGCTCAGCCCTAACGTTCTTCGATGATGGCGATATAGGTCTAGATGAGAGGAGTCTTCCTACTATGTTAACGGCCATCTTGCGAAGGTCAGAGTTTAGCTATCCGAGGAAGCGCAATGAAGTTAACATGCCGGACATGATGGTTAATACGAGGTGGTTAAGGTCGCTATACGAAGGGTTTGATAGCTTTAAGGTACGTTTGCAAATATCATACAGAGCCTCGTTATCGATATAGAAAGTCGAATCTGAGTTATTAACCAGCTGGTAGACTAAGAGCGTGGCATTATATGGCTCCATGACGGTATCGGATACCTTAGGAGACGGTACTACACTAAAGGTAGCCATTATACGATCTAGGAACTCTAAATAGGCTATTAGAACCGTGAGAGACAATGCATCGAAATGTGCATTACATCAGTGATATCAATCTTACCCTTATGAATCTTGGAAATCAGCAGCGTGCCCATGCCGGAGCCCATACCGCCGCCGAGCAAGTGGGTGATTTGAAAGCCTTAGAAAGAGTCGCAGCCTTCGGCCTCGCGACGGACAACGTCCAGCACCTGATCAACCAACTCGGCGCCCTCGGTGTAGTGGCCCTTAGCCCAGTTATTGCCAGCGCTCGAGTGTCCAAAGACGAAGTTGTCGGGGCAGAAAAGCTGGCCAAACGGACCGGAGCGCACTGTGTCCATCGTGCCAGGTTCTAGGTCAACGAGCACGGCGCGCGGCACGTACTTGTTGCTGGATGTCTATGCGAGCTCGATCAGAGACCGAGGATAGTTTAGCATAGGTCACGCAATATCGCGCACCTCGTTAAAATAGACGTTCATGCGCGCGAGCTGGAGATCGGAGGTTCTATTATACCTAGATTGATGCGTGAGAAGGAGGGATGTTGGGTGGCGATTCGAATGGGTCGCCTACACGCCACTGCTATCCAGACCGTGCTCGCCTGAAATGGTCTGCCAGAAGGCAGAGCCGACTTGGTTGCCCTATTGAGGTCAACACATGGCATGAGAGAAGAAACACATGGCATGAGAGAAGAAACACATGCAACAAGAAGGGTGTGATACTCACACATTGGCCAACTTGGAGATGCACCTATAGAAAAGAGGGAGCTCAAAATTAATTTGTAGAGCCTCCAAGGCGGATTGGAAGCGGACTCACAATCTCACGCATAGCGAGCTCAATCCAGCAGTTGTGGTTATTAGACGCCGATGAGATAAGTCTATTCAGCGTGTGAGAACAAAAGACAACGTTAAAATGGTGGGAAGGCGGGGTTGACAGTGAAAGGCGCGACGACTGGTACGTACCAAGTAAGTATACAGCCATGATATGACAGTATCCAAGGAGATCATACAACCGTTTTATGGGCTAGCCCCTAAGTAGGAGTGGTAACGCGCCCCGCTATTGAATTGAGACGCTCGCATGATGTCACCTAAAACGCCTCCGTAAGCTTATCTTGTTTAAGAGCATACTGCCTTGAAACTCTGATGACGCCATATGACGGCAAGTTGATTATTGTTCTAAAATTGTCGAGGGGGTACAACCTCGAGTACTGACCTTAGATCATCACTACTTGACATCTTTCTCGTACTAAGTCTGGTACCTATTCATACTTCCGGATCAGTCCTGAATTAAATAAATCAGTTTTCGCTATAGAAGACACTAAACTTCCGTTGGCGAGCGTCATCAGTTTAGATAGTACGAAACATCCATTCTTCCCCGTCCACGTCCAGGAGCTAGGTTACGTCACGATGTCCGTGCCGACAGCAGCGTTACAGTAGTCAGCGAGCAGTCCCGATAAGGCGATATTTAAGCGGCTATTAGATGCTGACAAGAGTCAGGACTCAGTAACTAGTGGCCCCCTTTCTACTGCAGATTTGTTTAATAACATCTCAAGGACATATTACAATGCTTAGCACTATTCCGGCACCTGCACCAGCGAGAGTTTGAATCGTCTGAATGGACTATCGTGCTGTGATGCTCTCTAGATAGGATATTAATTCTTGGGAATAGCGCCTGTAATGAAAAGAATGGGGGGTAATACTGTTCGTTTAAGAATCGAGACGTAGCATTATTAGTAGAAATAGAATAGCGGGGTTATGTATTAAGGTGTAACTTGTTTATACTATAGTGCTAGCAGAAATGATGATATGACTGGTGATGAGTCTACATGTGGCAGTCTTGCTGGGCGCCTATATTCCGGATTCTAGCAATATAATAAATAACCTTGGAGGGGCTCAGAGGTTGTCTGCCTTGTTCACTTATCCAGGATTGGGTCCAATTTTACTATACAGATGACTTGGGTGGCGGAAGTGCACATACGAGCTCGATGTTGCACTCAATCTCCGATGGAGACTCGGCGGCGTTTCTGCTATCCGTATTTTTAGCATTTAGATATATAATATGCGTAAGACGCCAATGAGCGCTTGATCTAGCACTCCATTCCATAATTCATTTGGTCTTAAGACTGTGACAGACTATGATTAGTAAGTAATAACTTCATTCCATCTTCGCAGCATTGAAGCCCTTAGATTCCACTGCGCTTCTATCAATTAAAACTCGCGCCCAAGCCGCATATGCTATCGCTAGCTAACCTTTTTCGCTACGCAGCCTACCCAGCCTTTCGCAAGCAGGTCCGTCGCACTTGGTCAGGCAGAAACTCCGGCCAAAGGGTCAACCACATCTACAGCGACGATAAAGCCGCCAACCCAGGGCTCAACCACAAGGGATCGCCGTTACTTAGGGTACCACCCGTAAATGAGGATCGCCATGGATTCATAAGGCGCTTATTTGACAGCACAAGCACTCCTGGCAAAGACAGCCCGAATCGTCTGATCAAATGGCCAGCAAATGCTTTCTATGTCACCAAGGCTATGCTAATGAGCAGTAAGTATGTCTCCGCTGATTGATTGAACTATGACTGAATTGATGCGATAGACTACGTTAATATCCTGCTCCTATTTATACTACTAGGTATTATTGCTGGCGTGCTTGGCTGGAGCCCTGCGGTTATGTTCTTGCTAAACTTCCTCGCCATTATTCCCCTAGTAGCGGTATTATCCTTCGCTACAGAAGAGATTTCTATCCCACTGGGCGAGACATTAGGAGGACTACTAAATGCCACTTTTAGCAATGCAGTTAAGCTCATCATGAGTATCGTCGCCCTGAAGAAGAACCAAATCGAACTCGTGCAGTCGTCAATGCTTGGCTCTATTCTATCTAATCTTCTTCTTGTCATGGGCAGTAGCTTTCTGCTCGGCGGCCTTATTAATATGAAGGATGATTCAGGCAACGGCACCGAGCAGACCTTCACCAGTGCGATGGCATAAACGACATGCTCCTTATTAGTGCTGTCAGCTGCCTTAATGATCATTCCCGCTACTGTGAGCAGCCTCCCAGAGCCCAGTCCACAAAAGATTGTGCTATAATAAGCATCAGGAAGAACACTAACCTCGAAATGCAGCTCTACAGCATCCTTAACAGCTTGGATTAGTACGGTAAAGCCGAAACCATCATTTGGCACTCGCGCGGGACGGCCATCATCCTTCTTATCCTGTACGCCCTGTATCTGTGCTTCTAGTTGCGGACGCATAAGAATCTATTCGGGACTGGTGAAACGTCCTTAAGTCATGAGGGAGAGGACGAGCCTGAATCAGTAATGAGTCCTTGGTCTGCTGCAGCGGTACTGATTGCTGTGACCGTTGTTATCTCCTTCTGTGCAGACTACCTGGTTGGTAGTATTGATAGCATCGCCAAAGACGCGCACACCAGCAAGAGCTTTATTGGCTTGATCCTGATCCCCATTGTCGGCAACGCGGCCGAGCACGCTACGGCGTGTGTGATGGCCGTAAGGAATAAGATGGATTTGGTGAGTGATAACCTGCTTCTTTACTTGGTTGTTTTATTGCGAACTGACTGGTTATGTGGAAACAAGGCTACGGGTGTTGCAATCGGATCCAGTATCCAGATTGCGCTATTAGTTACGCTGTTGCTAGTTATCTTGGGCTGGTTAATGAATGTGCTGATGAGTCTGAATTTCAATATTCGTGAGTTAGAAGACGTAAGCGACTTTGAACACGCTTGCTGATGCTTGTTGCAGTTGAGACAATTATCTTCACTGTGTCCGTTTTAGTCGTGACGGGCACGGTCCAGGATGGGAAATGTAACTATCTGGAGGGTGTTGAGATCCGTTGTTTAACGGATCAATGGCTATTCCGATCCATTGGTGGTGGGGATGTGGATGTCTTCTTGTCAATAGCTTCCGCTTGTTAGCGCTAGTTTTCCTTCTCCTTCAATCAACATAACATGCTCATTTCAACAGGTTATGAGCCCGGAAAGCCACCATACAGCTGAGTATCCTCCTAATCATGATTCCCAATATAACTCGAGGTCTAATCGCCTCCTTCCACTGCGACAAAGATACTCATCACACCTTACCCGAATTTTAGCTGAATACTGCTAGCCGCCCTATTTAGGACTCAACCGGTTGTTTTTGCACGCTTCTCGACCTCACGATGGCCTCACACGACTATAATCTGAGAGCTCGACCCTCTAGAAACCGACCTTCCTTTGTTTCCTCCACAAGCAACTTTTACTTATCGTGTCGCTGACCTTGACGGATGTTCTGTCGCTGAATTCTGCTACTGAATTCTCGTTGAATATGTGGCAAAAAGGAAGCTATTGGAAGCTGCTGGAAAGGAAGGAATTTGCCACAGGAATATCGCCACCTACCGCCACAGGCTGATAAAGCAGCTATTCCAGCTGATTCCACAGACCACATTGCATAGAATAGGACCTCGGAGGCCTTGTACCTTCGGGTAGTTCCTTCTAGGTTTTGAGTCCTGGGCAACCCACTTTGACACCGACGACTCGTTTTCAGATAACCAGGAGAAACCCACGTTACGTCCAGTGGGAGCTCCGACTCATCCGTTACCGATACCATCGACAACAACGAGGATTCCAGCCTCGCGCTCGCAAGAGACATCGCTAGGCTGAAGAGGGAAGATTCACCTGAACCTGCCCTACACTCGTCTCACGCATTCTCTCGTCCAGCCATCAAGGAATCCATCCTCAAGCATGTCGGCCTCGAAGGAATCGACAGGAACACTTGGCAACCTAGCCAACATCCCGAAGCTAGAATCAACAGCGGGATGGATCAACTGGAGCCGAGAAATGAAGGACCATCTCACGATGTCGGGATATGGAGACTTGTTCAAACGAAACAAGGACAAACCCACCAGCACCAGCGCCGCGACCATCGAAAAGATCGACAACTGGCTCTCCAAGCAGGAACGCGCGTGCGGAGCAGTCCTCAATCGACTTGGATACAACGCCAGGGAGCAGGTAAAGGGCAAGGAGACCGTCACGGAGATGTTCGGGGAACTTGAAAAGCGCTTCAAACCAAAGGGGAGTGCGGTTTTCCAAGATCTCGACCGACGATACAACAGCCTTGCCTTAAACCAATGCTCGGGAGTCATGAACTTTGCGGAAAGACTGCGAGAAGCCCAATCTGAACTCTTGCAACTAGACGAGACATGCGAAATCGGCACTCCTCAATTCATCAATAAGTTCCTAACCGGACTTGGCCCCGAATACGAAGTGTTCCTCACTGCTTTTCAAGTTATCATCCTCTTCGTTCTCCCGAAAGTCGACAAAATCTAGCTTTAGTGCAAGCTTACCTGAATCAAAATTCTCAATCTCAATGCACAGTGGCTCTGACAGATGCTGCTTCCCGCGTTCTATGACAGCACACACGCCCTTTGACGACATCGGCAATTTAAAAGCAATACCCTATCGCCAGTGGGCATAAGAATTGCACTTTTCCGATTAACAACGGTTACATTAATAAAACATGACACAAAAAGCTTAGAGATTAGCTGAATGTGTTTGATCTATTGGCGAGTATGGTGTATGAATTAGCGAAATGGGACCGGAATCTCATCAATTGGTTGTGTTAAGACGTCGGATATGGCGTGGATAATTCGTGCTACGTCGTGTGAAACATGACTCGAACTAGCAGTGCAAAAGCCAATCTTCAATGCGTATCGCACCCTTCGATCACCGTATCATACACACCTATTGGCGCGTCTGACGTATTGACAGTGAAGATGAGGTCGACGTAACCCGCTAAACTCGGCAGATCGCCTCACTTACCCGGTCTCACAATATTCCTTTTGGGTCGGTGGATTTCCGACACTGTGGGGGTTCATAGTGTCAACATGCAGCATGTTTCGACGTCATCATTATGGTATCATCGCGCTTTTGTAATTCGCGAGGGCGGAGGTGCCTCCGACGCAAGGCTGAGGCACGAGAGCTACAATCGTGATGGCAGCGCCATGTAAAAATGGGTTTGACAAAAAGGATGTTTGACTAAAATAGGGCTTTAACTAAAACTGGGCTAAATCGGTCATTTAACGAGACTAGGCCGTTCTGACAAAGTGTGATTATTGACCAATCTTTTGCCCTATGGTACAGCAGTCTAGCATAACCGTTACACCTACCTTATGTCGGAGTATCTGGGCTTGGAGCTGGTAGCTATGGCAGTTATATACACACTGTCCAATTTTTTAACAACGTTGATAGAGGTAGGTCGAAGGGGTCTAGGTTCATTTATAGCTGTAATCTCTTAGCTTCACGTGTGCAGAGTGCTGCCGCTACAGGCATCCGGCTGATTTTGGCAGCGCGTGAAATGCGTGCATGAAGTCACATGCATTAACCACTCTAGAACACGTTCGAGGTGATTAAACATAATATACACGAAGTGTGTGGGCGTAGTCTGGGGCTGGGGTTGTATGATGAGACTCCTTACTATCAGAAGTTGAAAGATCGCATTTCCGAGAATTGCTTGTATCGTTACTTGGCTAGTTATTTACAGTCTTATTCTGATGCATGTTTGTTGACGTATCGCAAGGCACTGCCTAGTTATTTCTCGGATGTTGGCTCTGAGCATTAACGAGCGGTCCTAAACTTTCCATAGCCTTCTATAGCCTTCTATACCAGGCGATTACGTGAGTAGATAATACATTAGTATACGGGCATTGCTCCCAGGATTAACTTCGAAAACTTATTAATAAAGCCATTTATAAATGAAATAAAAATGGTGATTGAAAAAGTATTGTGAGACTGGCATTTAGATGCAACCTAATGCGGACCCCAAATTGATTATGGCGACATTTGCGGGCTCAGATTGCGGGCGAAAGCTAATATCCGTGTGAGAGCCGTTTCTGGCTTTGTTATGCCCCTCCTTCATAGGTACGTACTCTTTGTCACCACGCACGGTCCTCAGCCACAGTGCGCCACAAATGGTGGTCCGTGCGGAAACTCTTTTAACATTAGACAGGACCTGTCGGAAAGCTAGCGTGGCACTCTGATATTAATCGTGTATATTATATGTGTATCTCTCTTCCTTTTATTCTGAGGTATCAGAGCAAGCTTTATATACCTGTTCTGTGCTGTGTAGAATCAGCTAGAAGCTGCTTCCTAAGCCTTGTGGCAAAGTGCTAGGCAACTGATCACATGACCCACCCGGTCTGATGCCGGATGCATGGTCCAATCTAACACGCCCCTTCAGCTTGAGGGCATCGCCGTCAAGCTGCACTCTTCATCCATCCTTCGTTGTTCCAATTTATCAGAGAGGTCAGCGAGCTTAAGCTGCTGGGTGAATTTGGCAAATGCCTCTCCGGGCAGGCTCTTTGTCAAGCCGTCGGCGAGCAGTCGCGTTGATGGGGTGTAAATCACTTTAATCCTTTCGTCCAGTATTTCCTGTCTGAGCCAATGATTATGAATATCAACATGCCTCAGCTTCGTGCGTAGTTGTACTAGCTCTGCGGTGACTAGTCGGATAGTCTGCTTGTTGTCGCATTCAATCGTAACTCTCGCAGGAGAGGCGATCGCTCGGCGAGCTGTTGGCGAAGATAAATCGACGTTCAGGGCGGAGATGAGTCTGCTAGCAAAGAGGGCTTCTTTGGCAGCTTGAGATAGTGCTAGGAGCTCCGCCTCCGTAGTTGATGTCGTGACTGTATCCTGTTTGTTCGCTCTCCATGACGTGATCCCTCCGAATAGCTTCATGACGAAAGCTTGTGAGCTCCGACGGTCCGCCGAGTTGTCTGCGAAGCTCGCATCGGAAGCCACTTGTAAGCCATCTTCTTCGCATCCAGGGACCGTGCCGTATTCAAGGGAAAGACAGCGCGTTTCGATGAGGTACCATAGAGCCCGATCGGCTGCTTGATGGTGCTGTGGCCCTGGGTTCTGGTTAAACCTGGCTAGTCGGCTTGCTGCAAAGGCCACATCCGGTCGAGTCATCACGGCCGCGTACATGATTGTTCCGACTTTGCGTTGATAAAGATTGACGCTTCCGGGGCTAGCGATTTCTTCGTAGGGCAGCAGTTCTTCCTGTATCATAGGGGTCATCGCTCGTACTCTCGGCGTGTGATCGGCGAGAAGTCGGCGCATCTTGTCGATGTAAGAGGACTGTGAGAGCCACAGGCGATGGTTTCCACGGTCTCGGATCACTTCGATCCCTAGGAACCATTGCAGAGACTTGCCTCCTTCTAGGTGATAGGTTTTCTGCAGGTTTTCTATTAGTGACATTGCTTGGGGTTTGACCTGCCTTGGAAAGCAGAGGACGCAATCATCCACGTAGAAGAAGAAGATGATATCTCCGTGAAGCCAACAGCAGTCTTCGCCAGGTACTCGGCGAAAGCCTGCCTGTAGCAAGCCCTTCTCGAAGTGCTTTTGCCACAGAAGAGGCGATCGTCTGAGACCATAGAGCGCTTTCTGCAGTTTTAGGATAACCCCTGGCTTCTGATATCCTCTCGGCATCTCCATATAAATTTCTTCATCAAGCTTCGCATGTACGAAGGCGTTAACTGCATCGTATTGCAACATGTCATAGTCGAATCGGTTGGCTAGGGCCACGAGGGTCCTGAATGACATGCCCGCTAGAGTTGCTGCGTAGGTTTCTCGGCTATCGATCGCTTGCTGGTCGCCGCGCACCACGAGACGTGCTTTGATCTTTAGGAATCTCCCATGCTTATCGAGCTTATAGACATAGACCCAATGGCAGCCTAGCACTCGCCGACCTTTTGCAGCGGACTTAGCGACTTCGATCCACGATTGTGACTCTTTGTGACTCTGTAGGTGTGCCTTTTCAGCTGTAAGTATTGCATCCTGGTACGGATGACTTGATCTCTTTGCATGCGAGCTAGGAAGCGGCTCCAACAGTCTCCAATGTGTACCAACAATGGGCTGCTTTTCCTCCCCAGATGTAGAGCTTATCTCCAGTAAGGCATTCGGCTTTCCTGCAGTAATATTTGCAGAGCTAGTAACCCGGGCATTCGGCTTTCCCACAGTAACATTTGTAGAGCTAGTAACCCTTTTGGCACACCACTTTCCCACATCTGGCTCTATATGAGGCTGAGTCACACTTCCTCCGTCAAACGATCTACCGGAGCTGGCCAGGCTGCCGTAGACCGCTCGGCGGTTGCTCGTGCGGTGTTTTGGTGATTGGAGTCTCCCAGCTAGAAATGCTGATTTAAAGGAGATTCTCTGTCTCGGCAACTGTTCGATAACCACTCTGCGAGTGATCTCGTCGTCTGCCTCTCCCTCCTCACGCCCCTTCACACCGAGACCAGCGGCCAAGGTGTGGAAGAACGCGGCAGGCGGCGACTGTGGAGGAGTAGGAAGTAACTCAAACTTAGCTGTTGTATACCACTGAGATTCCCCATGTTCCTGATCATTCGCCGGGTATTCAGCAACGTGATCGTCTTCTGATTCGTCTGGAATTTCGTCTTCTGGCGGCTGTGATACCCACTGTTCTGTGTGTTCCTGTATTTGAAGCAGCTCTTGGATTCGCCTCTGGATGGCCTCAAGGTCTTCCTTAAGTAAATCGTCCCGAAGGCTCTCTGAACGTCCATCGAACATTTGCCGTTCGTTGAACGTAACGTCCCGGGTGGTGAAAACCTCCTTGTTTAGCGGGTTCCACACTCTGAAGGAATTGCTTGATGTGTAGCCAACTAGGAAGCCGATCCAGGCTCTCGGTGACTGTCTTCGTAGTCGGTTTCTTCGTAGCTGTGCGTCAGCTGTGAGGGCAAAGACTTTGCAGCCGTAGGCTCGAAGGTGCGAGAGGTCAGGTCTCGTGGTCTCGTCAGAGCGAAAATGGCTATGAAACAGCTCATACGGAGTCTTCCGATTCCTATGCAGTGACGGCGTGCGGTTATATAAGTAGGTAGCTGCCTTTATTGACTCTGGCCATAGGTATTCGGGTAATTTAGCTCCTGCGCGCATCGCTCGGCTTTTCTGGATGATAATGGCAGCTATGCGTTCGGCGCCTCCATTCTGTGCTTGTGTATTTGGTGCTGAGGGTTCGGCGAGTATTCCTTGATCTCTTAGTAGCTCTGCGACCTGTGGGTGTATCTCTGTAATCTCATTATCGCATTCGATCGTCTTGACTTTGACGGAATATTGGACTTCTAGCATCTTGAGAAAGCGAGTGATCGCCAAGCATAGGGCGGGCGTTGATCGACTGTCTGCATAGTAGTCCCATGAGTAACCGGTGGCTCTATCTGTAAAGATCCAGACTGATGTGTAACCAGCGTAGCCTTGGGTCATCGGATGGAAGTCGAGAGCAATACGGTCACCCGGTTTTGCCCTAGCTGTTGCTTCTCGCGGAGCCCGTCTGATCATTCGGCGAGCCTTCGCCACACCGCATGCATCACAGTCGACGGTCGTGATCCTTTGCGGTCCCTCAGGCTCTTCCATCTTCAATTTAACGCCCCTTGAGGCGGTTGTCAGGCACCTCAGAGCATCAGGACCTGGATGACCAAGCCGTCGGTGCCAAGTGAGGGTATCTCCAAGAAGGGGTCGTCTGTGGGTCCACGACGTGTGCTTGTGTCTTCTATGGGGTTGGTCGGTATGCAGTCCCGCCGGACGCTCGGCGGGTGCTCGTCGAGCACTCGTTGTGATCGGTTGACTCTCTCTCCATTCGAGAACCTGCTGTCCCTGCCGTTCGTCGATAGTTCCGAGGAAGGTTCCGTCTGATCGTCTGAGACAGTTATTTCCTGGTCTTGTATCCCACCAGATGCCCCGTTTTCTCAGCTTCGAGAAGGATACGAGGTTGGTGGTGAGGGCTGTACATAGGGCAACGTTAGGCACTGTAAGCTTCCTTGGCGAGCCATCGGCGGCGGCTAGGGTAACCGTTCCTTCTCCGTATCCGTCGATTAATACTTGCTGTGTGCCTGACCAGAAGAAATCTCCTAGGGGAGCTGCTCGTAGGTTCTTCATTCTCGATGTGTCACGGAAGATGTCTAGCGTTGCTCCTGAGTCTAGGAGGACGGAATCTCGCAGCGGGTAATGTTCACCGACTACTAGGCCAGCGTTCGCGCTGCAAGAGCCGACTGGTCTGAGTCACGCGGATCCTTCTAGCTTGATCTTCCGGATACGATCAGCGAGGTTGTCTTCGTTCTTTTCGATCCGCTTGTTGACCTTCTCTTCGATCCAGGGGGTTAGATCGAAGTGTTCCGGCTTCTTTTCTGGGAATGCATAGTAGCACTTCACAAGCGGGTGGCGACGAAAGCAGGCTGGGCACTTGCTTTCTCTGTCGTCTCTAATGCTTCCTCGTGGCCGCTTCTTACTGCCTCCTCGGCGAGCGTTCGTTGAGTGATCGTCTTTTCCTTCTTCTTCTTGGCTACCTCCGCTGTGGAATGCGCCCTGTGCAATTCTTGTCTTCTTTAGAAGCTCCGGTTGGCTGCCGATCGCTCGACGGATGTCTGCCGTGACCGGGCCGACGGTGAGTGTGCCTGCTCTGACCTGGTCCGTCTGGGTGACGTTGTAGGCATTGATCCATGACTCCATCGGTGTAGACCGTAGGGCATCTGTCAGGTCATTGAGCCACTGGTCGGGCTCTGTTGCTTCCTGGAGCTTCACATCTTGGGCTTCGTTAATAGCGTTCCGCCATCGCGTGAGCCAGTCTCCAGTAGCCTGATAGGTAGTGATCTTCTTGGAGCGCGGTTCAGCTAGGATCTCGCGGTACGTTCGGCGAGCCTTCTGCTTGCGTTCGTCTGCGGCAAGGGAGAACTCGTTATAGATCGATTGGATCCATTCCATCAGGGAATTTTCAGCTAGGCAATGGTGCCGAGAGTGGGATTCATCGATCGTATCCATGACCCAGTTTTGGATAGTCTTTACTTTCGTAACTGACTGGATGTATAGCTTGTTGCGGTGTTCGTAGTTGGTCCATAACGCGTTATATGTTCGGAGACCCTTCTCTGTCAGCTCTTCGACGTCTTGAGCTTGGATAGCTATGTTGTCTCCTTCGTAGAAGTGAGGGTCTTCGTCGTCTCCCCGGGCTATGATCGTATCGGTGCTCTGTGTCGAGGTCGACGGAGTGTCGGCGAGCGTTCCTCGAGTGTTAACCGCGTTCCTCTTGCGGAACTTCCGGATGTTAGGGGGAACCGGTTCCTTGATGTTCAGCTCCGGTTTGTTGGTCTTCGTTGGGTCAAGATAGTCCCAGAGGTTCTCGTTCGTTGCTTTCGTCTTGAGGGTCTTGAACCAGGTGATCCAGTCCTCTCCTGTGACGAGTCTGGTAGTCGAGTTGGTTGTCATTATTCTTAGCGAGTGTTCGCTTGCAATCCGTCCTCAGTTAGGTATTCAATCGGGTAATGATATAGCGTATGAGACTCTTAATTGTCGGAAAGCTAGCGTGGCACTCTGATATTAATCGTGTATATTATATGTGTATCTCTCTTCCTTTTATTCTGAGGTATCAGAGCAAGCTTTATATACCTGTTCTGTGCTGTGTAGAATCAGCTAGAAGCTGCTTCCTAAGCCTTGTGGCAAAGTGCTAGGCAACTGATCACATGACCCACCCGGTCTGATGCCGGATGCATGGTCCAATCTAACAGGACCGGTCCGGCAAGCGGCCCGCTAAAGGAAGCCTGGAGGAACTGTGCTAGCGTGATGAAGCTGGTGAAGAAGAGTATTAGTAAGATAGTAGATTTAAAGTGTTATAATGACCTAGGTGGAGACCGGGCGGTCACCTATAGCAGAACCCCGGGCCCCACTTTTAATAGGAAATGTCAAAGCTATTACGCATGACTTTAGCGGATCGGAGCACTACTCTAACGGATTACTAGTAATTCATAAGGATTATTAGCAATTCCTATACTAACCCTATTGAATTGGACTATATTAGAATACTTAGGCGTAGGGTGGTTATGTAAGACTAGGTGGTCTTTTGGGACTGAATCGGGGAGGGCTCGCTGAACCCTTACTAGGCTAGACTGTATTAAGAAGCCAGGAATAGCTATACCTCCCTGATCTTAAGAGGCGGGAGCTTAAGGAGAAGCTATATAATATATACACATATTATAAGGCTATTATTATAGTCACCTATACTATTTAATAAACCCCTCTAATTCAGTTAAGAACTATTATATTAGGCAGGGGGATAAGAGGGATACTACTACCTGAAGTAATAAATACTATAAGGTAGGCAGAATGCATAGCAGAGTGAGGATGGATAAGACTTATAAAATAAAATAAGAAGGTTATGTTTTTAGTTAATACTAGTAATCTAGTTATATAACTATGCCCTCCTTTTTCCTACTGTAGTTCTCTTACTTCGGATTAGCTTAGGAGTGCTTTATTGCTTCCTCTTATATATTAGAGTAGGAGAAGTAAGATCGAGCTGGTTATCGAATATTTACTCTATATCTAAACCACTATCCGTATAATCACTATTTGAATCGCTAGTTAGCTTAAAGAAGAGGTTTAGAAGAGATAAGACATACCCGAACTTATAATTAAAAGCACTAGATTAACATTAATTATAGTTAGAGTCAGTAGTATATATTTTTCTCTAAAGCAGGCTGGCGGTTTAGTCATATTACGATCTAAGTGCTTTAATAGCAGTATTAGAGAATTAGCTTTCTTTTTTAGAGACTGCATTTAACTATAGATTAGAAATAAGAATGAGTTTTTGCTTATAACGCCCCTAGGGCTAGCTAGTCATGGCAGCATAAGCAACTTATTAATAGGATTCGATAATACGGGCATAGATGTATTATATATAGACAGGGCACTTTACTAAACGAATTCCGAATCGTTAAAGAGAATTACTAAGATCCGGATAGTAGAATTAATAACTTACAGGCCTTAGATAAGATCGCGATTAAGGACCCCTAAGATACGACCGCTATATATAATCCATAACCCTTTAGGAAAGGGGTTTATAGCTTATTATATCTACCTAAGTAGAGAACTCTATAGTTATTACTTTATAGAGAAGAGGAAGAGGACGTAGTATATATATACGCTTTTATAAGGAGGGTAGTCATTCTCTAGTACTAAGTAAGAACCTAGCTTTATAAATACTAAAGTCTTACTTAGCAGTTCTAGCCAGATATCCTCCTTAATATAGAAAGTGTCTAAATTAATAAAACTAGTAAAGGATATATATACTAAAGAGCTTAGCTAGGGGGCACTTTTATTACTACTACTAAGGAGTTAAAGGATAATATTATAGGATTATGAGTATTAATAATTAGTATAAATATAATATAAGAGAACGTATAGAGTTAAGCCGCTATTATACAGTAGTACTAGTATAACCTATATAGATTAAGTTTCTTCTATCTCCTATCCGTCTAAACTTACGCTATAGAAAGTAAGTTTTTTAAAAGAAGTCAGGCAACTATAGTAAACCATTTCCCCTCCTAGTCCTCTTCTAAGGTTACTATTTTTGCTCTAGGGTTAAATATAGAGAGTAGTAAGAGAAGGCCTGAGATCTTATCATCCTTAGGACTAAGGAGGTGCAGGTAAAGGTCAAGAATGAATGCAGGCTAGATAAAAAGCAGGAAGGTCCTAGCCTTAAAGTTCCTTGCATTCATATAGCGTAAGCCAGCTAGGAGGATTTCGCACTAGGCTAGGTCAGAGTAGTAGGTAATAGTAAGATCCATACTAATCGCTCCCTGCCTATGCTTATTCAGTAGCGGAGGTATTAGGTAAATGATAGAAGCTAAGGAAGAAGAATCTATATTAATTATAATAGAATCACACACAGTATTATAAGTAAAATGAGTTTAGGAAAGCTAAGGGCAAAGGAGAGAGAATGTTAGGTCTTCCTCAGTAAGAAATGTTAGCTTGTTATGTAGATAAATACTGCTTTTAGTAATGCTTTGACCTTAATATTAATATAATGATGCGAGCATGGCGGGACAGGGGTCAGATAGGGTGTGAGGACTAGAGATTCAACTCTCTAAGTCCTGGGAATTTTCTAGGTTTTTGGCGAGGGACATCTTCATCATCAGGGACGTCAGCTTCAACAGCTGGGGAGGTAGAGAAGCCTCTCAGTTGCGGAAGCCAACGGGACTGTTATTTTTCTAAGACTGTATGACTATCAAATTCATTGCGGATTTCCTGCTTTTTCTTCAGACCTCTTTTAATCTGGCTGAATACGCCCTTTTCCTGCGTGCCGACCGACCGCGTCCGCGGTCTTCCACCTAAGCCCGGATCTGCTGCTGCAACCTTCATCTTTTCGAGCCTTGCCACAATCCGCAGCGGCGATCCAACCGGATAGAGCGTCTAATTAGACGCTTCCCTAGCTATCTTGAAGAGACCGGCCCGTCATCTTCACTTGCGGTGGTGCTGGAAGCAGCCGCTGCCGACCTCTGCTGGAGGCGGCGAGACGGCGTCAGTCGCAATTGGCCCCAGCGGTCCCAGAAAGATAGCTAGCCATTTGGGTGTGGTTTCTTCCTCGTCCGCCAAGGTCGTTTCAGTAGTATATTGCTACTATATCTTATTTTAGAAGAAAGAAATAATAGTTAATGCTTAAGGCATTAGAGACTAATAGTTTAGCTAGATGTGAATAGTATTATGGCTAAAATAGTATAATAGCTAAAAAGGAAAAAGCAAATAATTCCTCGTATTCTAATGATAACCTGTCTTCTAGTAGTAACTACTATAGATAGTAGCGATTGCTATAGATAGTAGCGATTATTATAGATAGTAGCGATTACTATAGATAGCAGCGATTGCTATAGATAGCGACTAGTATTGCTTTTAGTAGTGATTAGAGCCTATAACCTTAGTTAAGATAGGTGCAGAAAAGGGTTTCGTATTGTAGGTCTCTTATTACATTCCTCTAGACCTCCTTATATATCTCTCCTACCTAAAGAAAGAGTCAGTTTTAGGAAACCTATAGAGTTATTAACATAGAACTTACTTATGCGATTTATTACTATATAGTAATATATTTAAAGAGGATCTTCACTAAATGCTTTAATATAGCTAAACTATATAATGATCCTTCTTTTATACCCACTCTACTATAGATATAACTATCTAGTCAGCAGCAGTAGACGAGGATAAGACCGCAAAGTGATAAGAGTCAGGCCATACAGGAAGCAGCTTGGCAGCGGCTGGAAGAGTAAAGGCAATGCGAGCAGGAGGCGAGAAGATATTAGCAGCATATAACAATACGGCTGCAGGAAGAAGAGCGCCGCCGCCAACGAGCGGAGAAACGAGCGGAAATAATGCGGCAGCGGGAAGAAGAACGCCGCCGCTAACAAGAGGAGAGGATGCGATAGCAGGAACTAGAAAGAGAACGCGACCCACAAGCTGAAGAGAAAAGACAGTAGCTAGAGAGATATCGTCAGCGTTAAGAGGAGGAGGCTCGACATTAAGAGGAGCTGGTATTGTATATAGGAAAGCGCTATTAACGGGCTAGGGAGGCGAGATAGGAGCTAGATTTACTAAACCCAGAGTATGAATCCTTCTTAGGGTACCTAAGGTCTCTTAAGCATGCGAAGTCTGATAATAACTAGGAGATATTATTAGCTAAGGTAAGATGGACCTTCTGGCGCTATCCTGGCCTAATAGGTAGCTCCTCCTAACCTGATGTCTATAGAGATGATTATATAGTAAAAGGAAGCACTAGGCAGGCTAATGTAAGCAGTAAAGCAGTGCTTCTAAGAGAAGCAAGTAGCCTTAAATCGCTATAATTAGTGCAACCCTATGCTTACATAGTATAAGATTGATATAGTTCAGTCCTTTCTAAAAGCTTTCTATAATAAAGGCAGTATGGAGATAGTAGTATACTTAGTTTACTATTTATAGAAGAAGCTATAGGACTTAGACTATACTAACTGGAAAAGGGCGCTATTTAATAAGATTCATTTAATAATAACTAATTTACTAGTATATAAGAGATGCTTCTTAGAGGGAGATAGTAAGACTATAGTATTAATATGCTTTTCTTATTAAGCAGCTTTTAACTGAGGCAAGGTCCTGGATGTATATATAAGGAGCATAATGCTTATTAGCTATAAGCATTAGTATTCAGAAGAGCTAAAAGACCTTACCTCTCTTAAGAAGAAGCTAATCTCTCTTAATACAGTATATGGGTTTATTACTAAGTTTAATATCTAATGTAGCTAGGCAACTGGCCTAATATATTAGAAGTACGTCTTAAGGCATATTATAGTATTCTCTAATAATATAGAGTTATTATCTACTATGATCCTACTATACCTACTTATATTAACATTAGAGTAAGTGTATATAATTTTAACCGGCTTAGAGCAGCCCATGCCTTAAGATATGAGTAAACTGCTTAGCATTCGACCTAGTGCCCTCCGCACAGCGTTATAGTAACTATAAATAAACAACCCCCTTTATATTAATATCATAATCTACGAAGAGGAGATAGAAAGTTAGGCCTTTGAAGATAGCAGCGACGTATTAATATAAGCCTACTAATGCATAGTAAGGGAAGAAGAGACTGTAGAAGAGCTTATACGGATAGCCTAGATCGTACCTCTAACAGATCGAGAGCAGGACCCTCCCGGTCAAGCGTTGACGGTCAAGGACATTATAATAAAGCTAGCAGAAAGATCTAGATGTATACCTAGACAATCTGAGCCTGCAAATAGCGTATAACAACCCCCTAGCTTAGAGGAGGTGATAGCAGAGGAAACGTTAGAGCGGGTATTTGAGCTGCGCTCCTTGGTGATATTCCTGATCGACGAGCAGGTTGCCTTCGTAAAGCAGGATAAGTTAGAGTTTATCAGTCTGGCCCTGCAGGCAGAGCGCCAGTTTGACAATAGCTATGAAGGTAGTGTAGGCAAGGCCCTGTTAATGCAGGTTTATGGCTCCTTAGGTCGTCCGTTTATCTAGGTATTACATAGCCGCGAGTTTGCGAATGGCTTTTCCCTAGACTATTTCTTAAAAACATTCCCTAGTTGCTTCCCTTATAGCCGCAGCGGACTATGAGTAGCAGACCGGAATGAGGCAGAAGACCTAGTAAATCCCCTGCTATAAGATATAACCCTAGAGTCTTAGGCTAAAGTCATTCTATAGTAGTACGGCGGGCATTGTGCTTAATACCCTGCCTTTTCCTTCCTTATCTTTAATATAATAGTAAGGTCTTAGAACCAGTGGATTGCCCAGAGCTGCCTAAAGCGATCGGCTTTTTAATATGTTAAGAGAATACACTAGAGGTTAATACCTAAGCGCTTATACTAAGCATAAAAGGAGATATTCGAAATAAGAAAGACTATAAATAGGGACGTTATTATACTTATAAAAGAACTCTCGCTCTATAGTAACTAATATCCTTTATTAAATAAGAGCTGCCTATCTATATAGAAGAAGATCTGGTTAATAATAGTAGTATTTAGCCTTATAGCCATTTAGTTTACTCTAAACTCTAATAATATTAATAACCCAGTAAAGCTAAAGCTCGTAATACATAAGGGATAGGATGATAAGACTACTAAAGCATTACTTTATGCTCTACGCATATCGCTATAGGTAATAACTCTCTCAGTCTATAACCCTCTTAGCTTAATGCTCTTCTTCTTTTATAAGATCTCTTTTTTTTTAAGTATTATATTTATATTAGATAACCATCTATTTATAGGAATATAAGCCATTACTATATAACTATTAAGACTAATAACCGCAAGGCTCTCTACTTATACGGCTTACTATAGTTAGATAGTAACCTAGCCTTATCAGATCTCATTCGTAATATAGCCAATCCTAATAAAGGAGAATACTAATCAAAGGTTAAGAGCTTTATAAATAATATATTTACTATAACCCTGAATAAGGCCCTATTAAAGGAGGCAGTAGAGTGTAATAAAAAGACTACTATGCTTAAGCCTAAGCTAATATATAACGCTAAGTAGTTATTAAGGAGGTTTAAGCATAAGGCTAACTTTATTACGTCTTACTACTAGGTCTATTACTATACTGCTATATATATTAAGTACTTTATTAAAGAAGTTTTAAAGGCAGGGCTAGTAAAATGTAAAACGCAGCTATGCTATTTCCAGGCTCCTTAAAGACTTATGCTAGAGACTGGCTTTATAGACAACGGCCTACTCAAAGTAAAGCGAGACTATCATATAGTCAATTAATATAACCAGAGTATGGCTATAGGGCTATAGCATAACTATAATATATTAATGATTCTTATATAGAAAAAAGGGCTAGTGCTTATATACTATATCTATAACTATACTATAAAGCTTAACGCTCCTATATAAAAGCGGCTTGCCCTTACTATAGAGCTATTAGATCTAGCCTAATAATAATAAGGGAAACCAGGCAATCTAAGTACTATATTAGTATTAACAGTAGGAGATAAGACCAAATCGTTCTTACTATATATTATAAACCGCATTTTTATAAGTAGAAAGCTCTTATAACCCGAGGTACTTGGCTATTTGCTTGGCTTTAGGACTAACTTTATAAATGTTCTTACTTAGACCTGGGTGCATTTTAATTCCTTATATTAGGCCTGTATTAAATAGTAGCCGGGTCTGCGGGAAGCTCTATTAGCGCTTGGTTAAGAGCTATAACCAGACAATATTTATTTCTAAGCAGATAGTTTTAAGTTACCTTACTTAGAGGCTTATAAATACCGTAGCCCAATCCTCTAAGACCTCTGCTTCTATAACTATATGTCCTTTATAGTCTTAAAGAAAGAAAGGTCCTACTAGAGAGGCATAATACTAATTCCTTTTCTATAAATAGCAACAGTCTGTAAAGGCTGGGTTCAATGCCTCCGAACTCCTGATAAAACAGCAGTACCTGTCTTTAATAGTCGTCTTATAGATAAGTTCAATAAATAAGATAAAAACTTCGTAAAGAAGTAAGTATTAAGGCCCTATAATATAAAGGGAAGTGCTTATAGAGTATTAATAAGAACGCAGTCTTATATCTTATTCTATTTATTCCTTAGGAAAGGTTTTAAAGCGAGCTAGCGGATAATATACCTAGACTTTAACGAAGGTTATAAGAAAGGCTAAGTAACTAAGTTCACTCTTACGTCCATAATATCGCTTTATTACATATTTCTGCAGAAGACGCTTAGGTTGACTATAAGCTTTAGAGTCTGGACTAGGACTTTGAAGAGATTGTAGATTCACATGCCTTTAGCGATCAAATCGGGGAGGAGGACGGCGCTAGGGCGGATGATAAGAACATCGACTTATAAGAGTATTATGATGCCTTTCTGGGTATCCTATCCGCAGTCTAGAGAAGCGAAATTAAGGATATGCCTATAAGTTCAGCGCTGAAAAGCTTATATAAAGAAGCAAGAGCAATTGATATAAGGAAGGACGATAATACTGCTGCCTAGTACGGCCGACAGTTTTACACAATACTGTAAGACATTTAAGATTCACCTTTCTAGAGCATGGGCCTCCTTACTCAAGAGGAAATCGATATAATATTAAAGCTCTAGAAGAAAGAAGACACCAGCATTACGGCAAATATCCAGAGCAGGGAGAGTAATGAGTCATCTGCACATACTAATAGGCCCTATAGGAGGCCGGATGTCCCACAGCGGCCTGCTCAGACAGAAGAAACACTAGCCAGCGGGGTCGGTCTAGGGGGTCAAATGCGTCTTAAAGTCAGCCCTTATATATCATATGTTAACATCGCTCTAAGTCTGGCGAGGCAGTGGACCTTAAATAAGCTACAGTCAATAGTAGTATTACTACTAGTAGTATTCCTCGATAAGCATAGTACTTAGCTCTAAGAAGAGAAGGGCAAGTAATACTTCTAATATATTAGTAGTAAAGGGGGCACGGGAAAATCTTGCATTATATACGCTATTAAGGATATATTTTAGTTAAAAGGCAGCCTTTATATATTACTCCTGATAGGCGCTAGCAGAAACGTGACTATACTTATTAGTAGAGTAACCCTCTATTTAGTATATAATATTAGATTCGAAGATAAGATAGAGACTATAAGGAATATATTAGAAGAATAGAAGCTATATTAGAAGAGCAAGACTATATTAATTGTTAATAAGATTAGCTAGGTAGGCGGCCTTATGCTAGTATCTGTAGACAGCCGCTTAAGGCTATATAGAGATAATGCGTATCGCCCTTTTAGTAAGATCCTAATTATTATCTTCTTTAGTAACTTCTTCTAGTTTAAGCCAGTTAGACAGACCAGCCTCCTCTTACTAGAGCCTAGAGAACACAGTAGATAGAGACCGGAGAGCTTAGCAAAGCATATAGCAGCATATAAACTATTCCTCTAGTTTATAACTATCATCATGCTTTATAAATAGGTCCGCACTGCTAGGTGTATAAGATTACGTGGCTTCTTCCGGCATCTCCGCAATAAGCAGTAGACCGAGCTAGACTTCTAACGGCTATATCATCGCCTATTTAACTAAGCATCCCAGCCCTCTTTCGCTAATAGGCTGCGGGCAATTATACTTCTAAACTAAGATAGGTAGGACCTGAATATAGCGGCTATTATACAGTGAGCTCGCGCCTAGGGTAAGTATATCTCGATCTTCATAGTAAAGTACACTACTAAAGCAGGAAAGCGGTTATATATAGAAGAGCTATATGATGTACTCTACTATAGAGACGACTTATAATTCCTAACCCCTGGGTTATTCTTCTATATATAAGGGATGCTAGTAGTAGTGACCTAGAACCAGCTCACTGGGTTAAAGCTGGTCAATAGGGCGCTCTTTAAGGCAGTTAACATCTTTCCTAACCTTGCTTGCAGTACTATTACTATTACTAGTAATGTAACGCTCTACCTAGGCCCCCCGGCAGCCATTCTTCTCCAGTCAGACAATATCGTAGACCTCGTAGTACCCAGACTTCCGAAAGGTACGCTCTTCATCAAGAGTAAAACAGTAATTATCCCTAACTCTATACGAAAAAAGAATCCTAGCTTAAGAAGCAAGCCAGGCTTTCGGTTAGTTACCTATAGAATAGGACCCCTATGCACTCCCGCCTTCGCTATAACGGACCAGAAAAGCCAGGGTAAGCAGTTCTCAGACGTCCTTCTTAACCTCAAAGGCATTCATAGCAGCAGCATAGCGACAAGGCCTAGTTTTATGAGCTTATACGTACAGCTTTCGAGGGCGGAGAGGTAAGAAGGGCTATATCTCTTCTGAAGACTAGTATGAGGCGATTTTATCGAACCGAAGAATGTATTAGATAGACAAATGAAGGACGGCGTTTATAAGCTAGAGAAGCTGGGGGACTAGATAAGGCAGTGCTTCGAACGTGACTATAGACATGAGAGCTGGTTTTAGGATTAGGATATAATATCAGAGTCTACTTTAGTAACCGAAGCCAAAGAGGAAGATAATACTTCTCTCTAGTACGATTCTAATAATACTAAGGCCAAGTCATAGCATACACCTTAGCAGTTATATTTATAAGCTATAAAGCAGTAATATCCCTTAACGTCTCCTTCTCTCACACGGGTACGATAGACTTATGATAGTAAAAGTCTATATGTCTCTTCATCAAAGAAACCACAAACTCACCACCCCGACTAAAAAGAAACCGCATAAGCCGTCGCTCACACAAGGAAGAGACCACAAACACACCACCCCGACTAAAAAGCAACTATCTAAGCCGCTACTCATAGTAAAAAGTGATAGTAAAATTATATAAATAATACTATAAAATCGACAAAGTCTTAGCGAAACTAGTCCATGCTTTATATATGTCAGGTAAGGAGAGGCTAAAGAACCTTCCGGAACTTACTTCGTAGTTCCTCCAGGCAAAGTTCAGCCTGAGGAACCTTCCGGAACTTACTTCGTAGTTCCTCCAGGCAAAGGAACCTTCCGGAACTTACTTCGTAGTTCCTCCAGGCACTGCGACACATTCCCTGCAAGTGACTGTACTGTACCAGTGCTAGGAGTCTAAAACATCTGGCTGCAGTAAGAATCCACAAGTGGACGCTGGATAGGCTTGTAAGGTCAGTTTAGGGCTGTGCTCTTATTAACTTTACTTGATTTTAGTTCCCAAGGGGCCGAGGCTTGATAGGGAGGGCCCCGACTGACATTATGGTACTGTATAAGTAGATGATCCTATACTGCGTTTATTTTGCTCATTCTTAGACTAAGTATTTCGTCAACACCTGGCCTAGCCTGAAGTGTTTAAAAATCGACCTTTTAAAGTTACGCATCCATAATGGAGTCCTGTGACCAGCGTACGTTTCATTATTAATTGATTCACGACCCATCGCGCTAATTAGTGTCCTATCACAAAGCCCATAACGTGGTAGGCGGGCGGGGGGTTACTGTGTTTGACCGCGTCCTGCTTTTCTATCGAACATTTGATATTATCGCAGCTTTTCCTGCTATCGTCGCCTCAGTCTTGATGGCATTCGGCGGATTTCAGGATCATCAGAAGACAGCTATGGGCCAGATAGTAGTATTGTTACTCGCCAGCTCTGTGGTAAAAAGTATCATCGCTTTAACTCTGGCTAAAATGCTCCTTTTCAAGTTCGAGGGCTAGCAGAGTTGTTCGACTGAAAGAAAAACACTAATTCTATGGCTTCTAACTATATTGGTCGATATTAGTATTATCGAGGTTCTTGTTGGCCTTGTCTTCTGGATTGCTAATGGTTACCCCATTTGGGTTTCTCTGTTGATTGGAGTCGAGGTATTCGCATTCATGGTCGGCACTATGACTCTGGCTTGGAAGATGTGGATGGAAGGGCTCACACTGCGGCTACCTGACCATGATCTGAAGACGTAGTATAAACCTCTGTGTATAGTGGCGAGGTAGACTGGACAGCGTAGGAGGCGGAATGTGTTTACTATAGTGCGGCTGGGCATGACTCATAGTACGATAGAGGCATAAATGTTCTATGGTGTTATGTCAATTGGCTAATGTGATCAGTTTGTCCCAGGTGCGAACGCACTTTAGATACCTTAAACGGACATAAGTCGCTACTAAACAGTTACTATACATTATACTACTTAAAGTAGATATAGTTAATTCTCATTTTATTCTAAATAAAAGGTGATCAACATCACAGAATGGCCTAAATGACAAGGTTAAATTTTTATTACTTATCGCTGGAGTCATATCCGCATATCTGAAGAAAAGAGAACACTGTTCCTTTCTCTCTAATTAGCTGACGCTCTCCCCTTAGAAACCCTCATCGCAACTGCCTTAGGTGCAGACACCTCATACCGGGCCCAGCATAGGCTCATTACTTATCATTATAACTAGAAGTAGATTAGTCGAAGATCTTTATGGAATTAATAAGCTAGTAGGCCTTAGTGAAGGCAGCTGGGTTAGTAGTAATGTAATCATTACAGTTAGAGGAGAGGGCAGAGCACTTAAGATTAATATTCCAGATCTTAGCAAAGCCAGCCCAGTCTTTACAGAAGGTGGTATCAAAGACTAGGTTATTGTCTATAAAATAGGTATCTATATTACAGCCAGAGCCGCCAGTAAAGCGCGCAGTAAGCAGGCCCCACTTAGACGGATTAAGGAATTCGGTCTTAATGTTATTAGGGATCTGATTGCAGGCAAAGAACTAGATAGAAATGTGATCTAAGGTCCACTCTATAGCATATACGCCGCCACTATTAGCATTAAAGCTATTACTATAATTCTAATAATTAGCAGTACTTTAGCTACAGCTAGTGTAAGCATAACCAGCATTACAGTTAGACTCTAATAAAATAGTACTTTCTAGAGTCCCTTCGTTTATAATATAGTACCCAGAACCAGTATGAAGAGTGATAGTATTATAGACTTAAGTATTAATACTCTTAATAATATCAATCTCTCTAAAGACAGGCCAGTTAGGTCTGAAGAGCCATATAGCAGGCCAGACTCTACAGATACTACTAGGCATATAGATAATATTAGTAATAAAGAGGCCATAGGTAAAAGAAGTTTGAGAAGTTATACAGACCGATTTGCAGCCACTAGTAGGGCTGACTGTAGTAGTATTAACACCCATATAGATAGCACTATTACAATCACTAGCAAGACCTTTACTAACAGTAGTCTTAAAGTCAATATACTTAATAAAGCCATTAGTTAAGTCCTCTTCATTAAAGAAATCAAATAAAGTAAAGAAGTTTATAATATCATAAGTAATACTAAGAGTGTATATAGTAACATAGGCAATTTTACTAAGGACCATAAGGCTAAGGGTAGGGTTTAAAAGATGTATAATTATTTAACAGGAGGGTATTCTCAGATCGAGTCTTTAAAGTTTCTAGGGAGAATAAGGACATACTAGATTAATTAATAGGAAATATAAGGTATAAAAGCATTAAGATACGTCAGTTTTGTATAAAACGGGCAGGAAAGAGACTTCCCTAATAAGATAAATAAATTAAGGATTATTAGGATCTAATTCTCCCATCCCCTAATCATACTACATAGCTCTAAGAGATACATCTTATTAATTAAAATTTAACTATAACCCCTAATTAAGCATTAAGTGAATGTTTAATCTATTATAGTAACAATTAGCATAGTTAACGTGAATTAGTTAATAAATGGCTTAATTGATTATTTAGCATCCACTTCCAATCTCCCTAACATTAGGAAGTGGCTATTGCAGGCTACTTGCGCAAGTAACATACAGCGCCATTAGGTTAGTCTAAATATTCTTATCCCAAGCCTAAGCAAGGTTCAAATCCATAACACTCTACAAGCGCTTCCCGAATCTACTAGAGGCATGATATACTATGGATTTAAATCCTAAGCCTAGGATAAGTCTAGTAAACGCTTATAGAGAATATCCATCTCTAGACCTAGTATATAATGCATCCACTAAGAATACAAAATCCCTCAATCTATATAAAATCGACTAAGAGATAGAGCAGAATTTCCCACACTATACAACTATCTACACAGCTTTATAATAGCATTACATTTTAAGCAGCCACCCATCCAGTTCGAGCATAATAAAAGATACAAGGATAAAAGAGCAGTACTAGTAAATACTAGTATAACTTTACTATTTTCCCCCTTTCATAACAATAACTTAAAACGACATAGAATATTCAACCCTTCGACGGTTTTTAACTTAACATTCTCCTAACAGCTACTTATACATACATTATCTAAGAACACCGCACCTCATATTAACAGCCACTAGCATTACTCTAACTATATATAACCCTTATTTTCTTTATAATTATTCCGCCTCTCCTTAGTACTAGAGTATGGTTTAGCTATTAATATAGCTATGCAGGAGGGATCTTAAAATAAGTTACTCTAAGTAATAGATAGTAACTTCGTATATAAGCTGTCTTACTTAGCTTAGGAGCTGGCACTATTGCCTTAAGATATCCTTTAATAAGCTTATTATCCTAAAGCAATCCTTCTATATAAATATCTTCATTCAGGTATTATACATTTCTAATCCTTAGTATTTTATATCCCTATTTTAAAAAACCGAAATAAATAAAAGAAAAGGAATCTATAAGAATCATTCATCACTCTTTCCTATCTTATAATAAACTTTCTACATATACCATATCTAAGTACTATCCCGATTCTAATCAGTAATAATAACATCCGTCTTACCGCTCGCAGTAACGAAGAAACTCACCCCAGTACTAACAGTACACATCCGCCACGTTCTTATCTACAAACCGCGAACAGTACTTATCCTTACACTCTTCTTCAGGATAGACGAAATAGAAGTCGACGCCTTAGTTAATCAAAGCGTCCCCGAATATCAAAATGATGATCCAGAAGAAGAATACACGGTTTACCCAACCATGTTATAATAGCATCCATATATGCCGGTAAGGGATCAGAGTGCCTCGTCCCATCGTTCTAAGGATGGGAATGGGGCTCAGGGTGTCGAGACTGGGGAGGAAGCGGTGGGCACTGATGGGAAGAACTCGAGCGGCGTTTATAGCGTTGACTGGGATGGTGAGAGTGCTTCGGGAGATGTGCTGGAGCTGCTGGCTGAGTATCGAGAGAAGGGCATGGTGGACAAGGTCTGGCAGCATTTGGAGGAGGAGTTTGTGCGAATCTCCGGGACTGTGTCTATTTAGGACGTTGCAGTATAGAGTCTAGTAACATCCATAATAATTAATCCTTTTTGCCCCGACGGCATGATGCTCTATCCTTGTCATCAAAGTCTGTAAGTAAGTCAACCAAGGAAGCACGCTCTCGACGGCTCAGGAGCCCGCTCCATTCGCCTCGAATACCACATTCTTCCATGAATGGTCAATCTTCAGAGGCCTTCTCAGGCACCAACCATCTTAAAAACTCATCGCAGACAGACCACATTTCCAAATACAGCGTCTAGTTGGTCGGAACATTGTCCAATCACGAATCAAATGCCTGCCGAACCAGCCACCCGACCTTGCGATTGAAGATTATGCGATGGGAGACAACCGCCCAGGTTGCATCAAATGCCAGTGAGATTGCGGTGGTGGGTGGGTGGTGGCAAAGGGCCGTTCGATCTTCAACGGAACATCGAACTGGGCGTACATGCCTCACGATTAGCAACCATGGAAAAGCCGTATTGATTGGATGAAGAGCTCGCCTGAGGGTGGCTTCGCATTCAGGAAGTGGATGTATGGGAGGGGCAGCATCGTCGGCGTGCTGAACCCGAGAGAGGGCGGGGAAAAAGAAGCCTTTCGTTCCTCAAGGCAAAGAACCTTTTCGTTCCTCAAAGCCATTAACTCATCGAACTCTCTAGCCTCCCCACGCCAGTGCCCGGTCGACGATGGCCTGAATGCCGTCCCTGTTACTCCGCCGTCGCCCCCGTGACCCTAGCCGAGTAGTCGTCGACAAAGGCTATCGATCCGCCTTTCGAGTCACTCAAGCACACGAACCACGTCATCAAGAAGGGATCTCACCAACACCTCCGTCGGGTTCGGCCCTCCCTTTTATCATTCCAAATTAAAAGTCGGGGAATCATTTCTTGACTAATACCACACCCTCCACCGTCGATAAACGACGTTGGTCAATCTTGCGGAGGAACAATTGGTCACCCCATCGCGTTCGCGATCGTGCAATTTACCGATACAACGGAACCGAGTACGGTGGCGCATCGACCAGCTGAGGGATTTGGGAGCACAGTGGAGCATCATCACAAGCGCTCGGCATGGCCGGACGTTGAGTCCTGATTGCGCTCGGCGGGGCCCCTTGAGCAGGTTTCTGTTCATCAGGTCGGCCGTTCCACAACTTATGTCCGAAGTGGGGTTGTTGTAGGGAGCCGCGTTATGATTGGTCTACCATAATTCCCTCCCTTGCCAAATATTCCCCTCAATCCCGACCCAGCATGGCTGGCAATACCACGCCGCGTCTGGACTACCGGTAACACCTTAACAGGCCATTTGGCAGGCCATGATCCCCTAATTGGTCCAATGGGCACCACCTCCTGAACCGACTCAATATTCCACTGGATAATCCCCGAATCTATTAGGCCGTGATAGTTCGCTAGTATCCCTTTGACCGTGGTAAGGCTACACTTACGCTAGTAGCAGGGATTCAAACCAACGAAAGGAAAGTAAGGCGAGGTACAAGAGGTTCCACCTATTTTACGAGGCGCTAGAAGTCACGGCTGTTAGAGATCTACATTGAAATACATAGCCCTTCGCATAGCCACGTAACCTTTTGAAGTCAACCAGCGTACTGCTGATCTCCCGGGCCTCTATGGGGACTATGGGTCAAGTGTAGTCTTACCACGGTCAAAGGGATAGCCTTACGGTCAATCACAGAATGAGATCGGCGGTCCACATTGATTACGACGAAGCAGAGTGTCAGCGAGCCAGAAAGTCTTCAATATCCATGACGTAAACAAGCAATATCTATCCCTTTGACTGTCGTAAGACTACACTTGACCCATAGTCCCCACGGAGGCCCGGGAGATCAACGGTACGCTCTGTGACTTCAAAAGCTACATAGTCATAGGAAGACTTATGTACTAAAATACTACGTCACCCCATGCACATTAGAGCGGCGATGGGGTGCATGGGGTAGCCTCAGCCGAAGGCTGTGTGTCCGCGGACCGGGAAGCTATTACTACTACTGCATTATCTACGTACTAATCCATTGCTATGGCCATTATTGGTATTATATGATATGTATGGATTCCGTGTGAGCACCTGCCGTTTCCGAAGCTCCTGATCCCTCATCTTTATCTTCATGCCATCCGGAGGAGACCCGTAGACCAGGTGATTACGATCAAATGGTGCATCTAACATCAGACCGTTAAGCGTTTTTACGCGAGAGACAGCCACGTAGCTTAAACCAGTCTGAAAGTCCTGGCAGGACAGATCTATAACTATCATGTCTTCAGTAATGCTTTATGACTTATACACAGTAATTGCGTAGTATACGATCAGAGGAAACTGGGTGCGAGCGCAGAGAGTAGCTCCGATGAGGAAGTCCCTCTCTACTGGGAGAATCGGAACAATCTTCCTACTATTAGCGGTAGTTAGGAATACCGGTCCGCTGTATTTGTCAAACTCCATCATAATAACACAGGGAGGGTCTTGGATAGGGTCGGCCCCAGGTGCCCAGCCGATATCGTAAACTATGCCGCGAGCGCCGTTACAAAGGCCAACTGGCTGCTAAAGGTTAGACGTTAGCATCAGACGGGAGCCAATGCATATAGGGATCTGCTTCGCAAGGTTGCCCGCCTTATCATTAGGCGCAGCAGCCGCGCCAGGGCCGACGTTCTTAGCCATAACCCGGATGACTGGCCGGCTAAGGCGGTCAAGGTGATAGTAGTTATATTCGTTCACCCTATCTTTAGTAGCGTATACTCATAAGGCGTTAATAAACCTTGTGACCTCTTGATCGTCTAGTTTTGCCTGTATGCGGCTGGAAAGGAGCTTCTAGGACTCCACAGATAGTTAAAGCAACCGCAATTCCCCAAGAGCTAGGCAGAATGCCTCCTAATCGTCACCACACTGCCGCTAGACAACCTTTAAGAAGACCGATTTATTGAATCGCCTATATGCGTTTCTGCCCTTAATCTCTACTCCCTGAACCTCTTTATCGTAATAAAGCGGCTTCTGTAGCACAGGGGGAAGCTGAAAGAAGTCACTAACTAACAGTATGTTCAGGCTGCTAAAGAACTCTTCGTTCTTATTCAGGAACGCCTCTCAGAGACGGTCATCGATCCAAGATAACTGACGCAGTCCCAGCATGCTCTTCTCATCAATGATCAAATACTTAATATCTTTAAGCTTCTTCTAGAGCTAGGCCTTATTAATGGCTAAGAGAGGCTTAAAGTCCTTATTAATTAGCAGGTGTAATAGGGAATGCAAGGTAGTGCCCGAAATCTGATTTCCTACGACGCCCGTAGGCATAGCATGCTAAATAGGTGTCCCCCTCCCCCGTGTCGTAGCTTGGAGGTGCGCTAAGAGCAGGTTAATGAGGTATAACTTACCAGTGCCGCCTCCGCCATCCACATAGAGTAACAACTGGGAGGGATCCCGGGTCAAAAAGTGGCCCATCACTATATCATACACTAAGCGCTGCTCTAGATTTAGGGAATCGCGAGCCTCTAATGGCTAATCATCCATATTAAGGTCAAGGGTGTTTTCCGCTTTGCGTTACTTCCAGTAGTCGCTATTAAGAATGCCATCATCAGTATACCGCCCAACATGAGGGGTCCAATCGTAATTAATGTTAATGTCTCGGCGGCCGAGGATGTCGATGTCCTCTTCCTCTAGTGGGCGGTTAGGTAGCATGCGGGCAAGTTCATGCCAATCCTCCTCCGCGATAGGCTCCTCATAGGCCTCAAGCTCAAACTCATCGTCCTCTGCCGTCAATTCATCCATATCTAGCTCTCCATAATGATCGTCCGCATGAGTATCGTAGAGCTATCTGCAGCGCATATACCCGGCTATAAAAGAATCGAACCGCTAGCCACTTACAACAAGCAACTCTTCTGGAAAGCGATGTAAATAAACCATCATCAATTTAACACAGCAGAAGTCGTTAAACTAGGGAGAAGCCTCTATAGACTTATATCAAGGGAAGTAAGCTAGGACCCTTTGCTTTGTGTTAGCAGCGAGTTTCCTCCACGTCTTGAGATTATATGATTGTAAGTACTCGAGGTAGGTTACATCCTCATGCTGGTCATTTCGCTCCAGATATTTTCTGTAGCTGCCGATAGTCTCATTGACATCTTCGTCAACGCGATACGAACGTGCATGTTGCTCTAACGGACGGCAATCGATAGAGACGACCATCCGTGTGCCTTCCTACAGAGGGATATTAAGCAGAAGGTGGGAAATCTCCTGCGCTGAGTAATCCCTCTCAGCAATCAGCTTATTCATAAGGCGAGAGGAGAAGGATAATAAGGGCTGGAGGTGTGCTGTATGCGGTAAGACCTGATCTGCAAGTTTGCAATAAGGCTCAGTCTTCTTCTCAGATTTACTGCAATACTTCGCAGCATACGTAATAACCGCCTGTAAGCTGGTGCAAGGAGATATGTCGATATTGGCTAGCCAGCCTAGGATGATAGCAGGATTGAAGTGGTTCATGAGGCTGTCGTTCCGCGCTGCCTCGAAGATGTGGTACGACCTTCCTTCCTTCCTGATAACTGCGGCCAGCTCCCGCAAGGCACGAGGGAAGTCAAAACGACACTCCCTCTCTGGATTGGCCGCGTTGGCCGCCTCGATGTCTGCAGCAGCACCCTCCATATCCCTCGCGATGTTACCAGTTCTCTTCCTCATACGCAAGCAGTACGTGGTGTTGCACTTGTGGCGCTGGCAACGGTTGACAATTTGCGAGAGCCGCAAGAATGTCATCTCTATGCTTAGGGGATCTACGCTCAGCGGATTACCCTCACCCTGAGGCATAGTCCTACTTGGCTCAGGGTTAATAGCAGTGACGTAGAATCCCCACATGCGTGCAAAAACATCACGAGCGGCTTCGTCCTCCATGTCGGCTCCAGGGCAATTTTCCATCCAGTACAGGCCGTGGTTGTGTGGACTCCCACGCCCTTGCCATTCATAACGATCCCAGTAATCCGTGATGCTAAACTTCTTGCTTAGCACGATATTCCGAAAGAGGCAGTATCGGCGGTAGAAGTGGAAAGCAGCAATGTGAGGGTTCTGCTGCAATAGGCGGCGCGATAGAGCCATCCTCTCCGGCTTGGTAGTGGCTAGCCAGTCGTCATACTGGGGCATATGCTAGTAGAGACTCCGCCAGTGTAAATCTGCCGGGCTAAATGTAATGAATGCACCAGGACAACCAAGGTTATAAGCATAGGCCTCAAGCTCCTGCCTCTTTTTGTTCCAGAATGGACGCATACCGCGAATAGAAACCGCATGCCTTGTGATCGAGTTGATCAGCGCCTGCGCCTCTAGGTCCTCGCTGTGTTCGAGCGCCTGAATAAGTTGCTCTCGCGTCAGCGGCTGCTGTCTCCCATCATGTTGCTTCACGAAGAATCTGGATCGTGAACGTGCTTGTGACCGCATTAGCGTGTTGAAGGCGACGAAGCGGAAGGTCGGGTGGCGTGCAAAACGCCCGTCGTGCCAGCGCATCGCGTGCTCGACGTAATCCTTATAATCAATAGAGCGCAATCGGGGTTCAACAAAGTCGGCTCTACCGTCAGGAAAGAGGCAGGGAAATGCCAAAGAGAGTAAGGCATGAGAGCGATTGAACTCATTAATGGGTGTGTGTCGTATATTCGGGAGCTGCAGCTCGTGTTGTGCCTGCGCCTGGAAGCTTGTGGAAAGCCCTGAATCAGCGCCTGATTCTCCGGAGAGAATAGACCGCAGAGCATCGAGCTCCGTGTCCTTAGCCAACAGGTCCGGCACCGCAGCCTCGTCCTCCAGGTCAGGCTCTGCCTCCTGATCTTCCTCGGGTGAGTCGGGTCCAACGTCGGCAGCCTCCACCTGACTCTGGGGGATAGCATCCAGGACATTACCATCTTGGGGCAATTGATTCAGCCGCTCTTCGTCGATGGCGACGCATCGATAGCCAGGATGATGGCGGCGGAGGTAGTCTAGCCATATGACAACCGGCTGGCGGCGCACGCGGAACTGGCGGGTGAATTGCCGGCTAAGATTTGCGTGGGACGACGTATTCGCAGGACGTAGTAATATAATGTTCAACTCCCGCGGCAGAAGCGGGAGCTGGTTGTATACTAAGCCAACCTCGCGGAGAAAGTGAACTACGTGCCCCCGATACTTGTACTGCTGCCCTCGCACAAGCATAATGTTCACATGGACGTGAACACGAGCAATCAAAGACTCTTCGGTAGGCGTAAGCTGAGGCAATCGGGTCGGTATAGGGCCAAAGTCGAGCTGATTATCCGCAGAGAAGAAATATGGCTCGTCGGGCTGGCGCTTCTCATCCCTCCGATAACAACGCGCACAAATGCCATCGCAATCGATCTTCATCTGGAACCAACTCTCTTGGCATCGACTGCAAAACTGCATTTGGTCATTGTCCAGCTCTGTCCAGAACTCGCGGAGGATGGCCTTGTCGCGACCAGTCAAGGCGCAAGCTTCCAGATCTCCATTCTACACCGGGTCTTGTGCGTGGAATACCGCCGACTCTTCAGGTAGAATCCTCACCGGACTCCGAATACGTCGTGACGGCCTCAACGATCGAGTTTGCCTTCGAGATCGTCTCGGCCGCCCTCCTGTACCAGGAGCCGGGCCACGGCGACCAGTCCTCGGCCGTGCAGAAGGCGGCCGTGAGCGACGACGAACAGGGCTTTCATCCACGGAGTCGTTACCGTCGCTCTCGTCTTCGTCCCCTGGGTCGGAGTCACACTCTACCCCTATTTGCTCCAGGTACCTGCGTGGCCGAACGGGCGAAAGCAACAGGTTGAAATAGTCCTCGGCGTCAATATCGGGCTCCGAGAACTGGCCCCAGTCATCTCCTTCCTTGATTGTCCCATCCCCATCCGGAAGCCCACTCGGCCGCTGTCGATCTTGGCTGGCATCTACATTCTGTGGTTAGCCCGAAGTACTGCGACCATTAAGTAAGAATATCTGCCCCAGGCCCCTCCGAACCTTTAAACGCGCCGAGTTGAGATATTGAGGGAGTCAGTGACACAGTCTCCCCTGCACGGCGTCGTGAACGATGGCCGCGCTGGATAGCAGCCCGCTTGGCCCTTGCGCCGGCCATGGAGGAATCGTCCTGTGAGTCTCTCCCGCACTTGAGGAATCTAGGAGCCAAGTCAGGGTGACCTATATGAGACGTGCTGCTTCGGATAGTAGATGGATCAGAATGTGAGGCGGTTAGTAGTGTCGTCGGCTGTACAGGAGGTGAGGGAGCTATTGTACGGAAGAGCCGCGAGCTTTATTGGGTTAGTGGAATTGGCGTCCCTAACACTACACGCAGCTAGCTAATCGACGCCCCGAATAACGTCTTCGCTATATGACATTGCCGTAGCCTCTCTGGCGACGTAGGCTGGGTTCCGAATCTGTCGTTAAGGGGCGATAGGCCAGCATCTTCTTCAGTTCTCTTCAGAGCGGGACTCTCAGTTGAAGAAGGACCGACGGCGAGGTTTCTTAATGTCAGGATTGCGCCTTTGGATCTGGAACGCTTCACTTAGTTAGTGTTGAATGTCTTGCGGAGTGGGGAGACAGAGCTGACATGAGAATTGCACTGACTACGACATTCCAGGCAGTTCTTGGTGTTCCCAGCAGATTTCCGTTTGCTGACGAAGCCAGCCGCCGGTTTCTTCTCGCCACAGCGAGCACAGACAATGGACATTAAGTCATCTTGAAGCCCTTGAGGAGTAGACTTCGGATGCATTGCTCAATGACGCAAGACGTGAAGATGCGTTGAGTGAACGAAGTTTCCATGCTAAGCGAAATTCCGAGTAAACAAACAAACCAGGGGGACTGCTAGCTGGCAAGCTAGGCCCACTTTTTATGAGCCATCGTCCAGTTGCTCCTCGTTTTGTGGCCGTCCATATAAAATCTAAACCAATCAGAGCCCGGGAAACTTATTAATCCCTGTCTGCACCGAACCCTCATTATTGGGAAAACTTATGGATTAATGTAGAGTCAGCCTTCGGCTGAATGATGACAGTACTCTTCTAACTGATAGCGCTCTCGATGAATGGACTTCTAAGCTTCTTAAGTCGCTGGATCGACATGGCCGTTCTATGAGGGTGGATCCTGATGAAACACGGCGCTAGCTCGCATTGGCTGGCTTTACGGACATTGATGAAGCCGTCATCAAGGTATATTACTGTCCTTAGTCCGAAGATCGCTACGAGAGAGAGGTAGGGAGGTGGTTTAATATAGGGCTTTCTTAAGGTCTTACTGCTCTGTCATGCTTTCTTATGATGAGGATGCTAGGCATGTCTTAGGAAGATGTGGAAGACCTATGCCTTAAAGCTAAGAGAGACATGTATGACATTCGCTACCATGCCTATTGCCGAGTGTGAGTCCGTCCGTGAGTTTAGTCATCAATCTGCAGAAGCTAATTTACGATGGAGATATATTTGGACAGCGAGAAAGCCTGGCTTGGCGCCTAGCACCGTGGAGATGGATGGAAAAGGACAACGAGTCACGTTTTCCGATTGAGTCGAATCCTGTGGGTCCAGATTACGTATTTCAGCGCGCCGATGACCGCATACTTCGAAATTCCAGTCTTCGATCACCTTATTAGCCATTGACCGAGCAGGTTAGGGGATTGGCATACCAATGCTAGTTGTAGATGAGCTTTGACTGCTCCTACTATGCGGAAGCGACCTCTTGACACGAAAGGGATCTTGTCGCCGACCACAGATATACACGTCACATGTCTTGCCTTGCTCTTCTCGCTTGCGGACTTCTTTACTCACTTCACGCCACTCATCAGCGCGTAGTTTTTTCAACCCTCCAAATCGTGTCTTGAATTGTCGGATTCTCTTGACCCACCTCAAGTACATATAGCGTGGCTGGCAGAGGAAAATAGGAGGCTAAGGAACGAGCGGGTATAACTTGGACAATTTGATTAAAGAGGTTGGAACGAGGACTGTCAACAGGATCGAATAGCTGTGGCGTTGTCTGCGATTACCGTCAAACAAGTATTTCACCCCAATCAACACACAATTGCGTGTGCTGCCAGAACAAGGGATCTCAAGCAGATTATTTGAATTCGCCTGTATCCGCAGATGTACAAACCCAAGACGAAGACAGAGACGATGGTGGTTCCAATTCAGACGTTCCATTGCTAAGGTCAAGATTTTGTGAGTACCGTAAGAGTTGAAGGGGTTAGCTACTGTACCTAGAAAATATAACTAGTTAGCCTTTGCTAAAATCACATATTTCCAAATCCAAGACAAATGCCCTCCTGATAATTGAGTCGCTTCCATCATGGAACCCCCAGCCTCCGATTAGCTCTCGCGTTGACCTCGTGACCAAATACGGTTCAAGCCGCCTCGGGCCAATACCTTGTGGCGATTATTCGAATGTGGAGTTTTGTTGTCCCACCCACTAATTGCGGCTCGAATCGCCCCGATCGGGTAGCTGATTCGATTTTGTCGAGTATCTCCTTCATCCTTGGACCCAGAAGCTATCCGATTTGCCGGCTTGAACTCGGGCTGAGACTGGGGCTCGGACTCAGGCTCAGTGTTGATGTCGGACTCTAAATCTGCGTAAATACCTATAGTTAGCATTAGGAGTAATCGAGATGAATTGACTTACCTATCTCACGTTCCAACTTTTCAACCCTAGGTTCTAAACTTTCCTTTAGCTCGTTGATCTCGTTCATTTGGTCCATTTGCTCCCGCTCCAAATGATCCACCCTAGTTTCCAGATTTGCCTTTAGTTCCTTGAGTTCGTTCATCAATTTGTTATTTAGCTCCTGCATCTCGTCCAACTCTTTCTTTCTACGCGCTCGAAACCTGCGTTGTTGTGCCGCATTATAGCCTCGCCTTCGCTGCTCGCTCAATGCGTAATCATCCTCTTGCAAAGACATGTTGAGGACTGTGGACTGGACAGTTTCCGGACCACACTGTCGTGTCTGCCCGAGTGTCTTATACGAGATTGGTCAAAAAGAGGCGGGGTTGGTAGGATCAAGAGCAAATTGCTGGCCCGAGCTTGGTTTGGCTCTAGCGTCGTCGTGCCCTGTACTCCAGCGAGCAATCTCCGATAGCCCTGCAAGGCGCTAGGCAAGGGAGCATGCACTGAAAAATCGCATCAAGCAGACACCTCGAAAGGGCCGATGTAAGTTACATCACTGGCATCCGACCGCATCCTGTGGGCGACTCTCGGAACTTTAATAATCCGCTACCTGCCGGCCATGCTTCGTACATCCACAAGTTGCCCAACCAGCTCACGGACGGTTTTGTAGAATGGCGCCAAGACTCCGCCTTCGCCGAGTATACTCATATCCGTACATCACAATCCATTTAGTGTTCCATCTTCATTCAGCCCGAAGGGCGTTCTATTCAGTCAGAAACAAGAGCATAAAACTTCTTCTGATTGGCCAATTGGTCTGGCCTGTGCTCAACTCGTGCTCGAATTGGCTGCCGGACTTCGTCTGCCCAATGTAGTAGACCAGGGTGTCGCCCGGAGCTCTGGACCCCTGCTGCCCCATTGTTCAACCGATTGCCCCTGACAACAGCTGCGTTGCTAACAGTATCTAGATTCATAGGTTAGCTCTGCAGCCAACCTACCTCCCACCAAGGTGGCGGCTGCTTCCCCTTTCCCTCCAATCTATCTAACCCATTGCTAATGCTATCTAGGTTCACATATCACCTCCCCAGCCGACCTACCTGTCTAGATTCCCCGGTTACCCTATCTCCAGAAGGCGGTTTTGTAAGCCGCTAGCACCACCTGCGGGTGTGTGTTGCTGCAGACACGTAAGCCCTTGCAAAGCGTCCCTGCCCGAGCGATATCTAGGTGGCAAGAGGTGGATATATACAGTCAGATGGAGGACGAAATACCCCAGGCAGTCCGCAACTGCCGTGCCTGCAAGCAAGACCTGCCCGAAGTCGAATTTCGAAGCGTCAGGGACCCTGCGAAGTTTACAGGAGAGTGTGCTAGCTGTAGGGCACGCTAAAAGCAACGGGCAACCGAATCTCGAGCCGCCGTTGCCGCCATGCGGAATACCGCCCTGAGGCTATCGTCACGCACAGCCACCAAGCGGTCCGATTCGCTAGCTAACCTGACGCCTCCAAGGCGGACTGCGCTAAAGCCTGCGTCTATAAACAGCTTACCACCTCCTGCCACGCCTGCTTTATTGCGTGGCCTGGCGCCTGCACTCTCGGAACTGCCTAGATCTCTGCTGGGGCCGTTTACTCCAGGTGCTGTAGAGGGACCTTCCCCTGTCTCTCTTACCCTTAGCCTGCTAGCAGTAGTTCTGGGCACGCCGATTCCTCAAAGCACTCTTCCCACTCCTCCTGTTGTGCTAGGCACGCCTTTACCGCAGGAATCGCTTCCTACCACTCCTCCATTGTTGCCACAGGGTCATCGCCGCGGCCGCTATGCACGCCAAGGCACACAGCCCCAAGAGCGACAGTTTAATCAGATAGTTGATCCACCTTTTATAGGGGACCTCAACTTGCCTGCCCTTAGTGAGGAAGATCAGGCCCTTGTGCGGGAGTTCTATACTGCCCTGAATAACGACAAGATGCATAGTTGCCTTCGTTGTCAGGAGCATTGGTTCGATATGAAGCGAAATAGCTTGCGAATCTGCAGCCGCTGCATTAGTCGAGACAAGGAAAGAGCCCCTGACGAGCCCTACTTCTTTAGCGCTACGAATAACCTTGACTTTGGGAAAGTCCCCGGCAATCTACCTGATCTAACGATGGTTGAGGAGATGCTTATTGCTAGGATTCACGTACACGTGAAGGTCCTACAGGTACGTGGTGCTCAATATAAATATCGCGGCCATGTTGTCCACTTTCTTCGCAATGTTGGTAGGCTATTTGAAGAGCTCCCAGTCCTACCTGAAGAGCTAGATATTGTACTCCTGCGGCCGCCTAATATGGACGGCGACCCTCGCTTCTAGCAGCAGTTTGCTCGCGATTTCCGGGTACGCCGCTCATGCCTGTTGACTTGGCTGCATTACTTACAGCGCCACCACCCGGGCTATCGCGATATCGTCATGAGCCAGGATCGCCTGCAACGGCTTCCTCTTGACGGCAGCATAGTTGATTCCGTTGCTAGCCAAGTGGCTAACATACCTGACGGCGAAGTCCCCCAAGGCCCTGTTAAGGAGGTTGTAGAAGAGGATCCTTGCGATGCCGACGCATCAGCGATCCCGAATTTGCAGGTTACCGATACCGAATTAAACGCCCTGCAGTCCCGATTCCTTAATAGTACCCCTGACCCTGAGCGTATGGCTGATCTTGAGCATATGCCGCTTGGCGCGCAGGCTCAACACCAGATGCCGTTGCCTTCCATTCGCAGGACCCCTATCAACGAATTCAACCGTTCCCAGCCGCTGTTAACGCTCGCGTTCCCTACCCTCTACCCTGACGGCAAGGCGGACTTCGTGGAGCCTCGCCTACGGAGCATCACGTACCAGGACTACCTTGCACATGCGATGAGATGGCAAGACGGACGTTTTGCCCGCCATAAGACGTGGCCATTCGTCGCCCTCAACACGCTGTTACGTGCGCAAGTCCGAAAGCGAAGCAACTACTTCGTCAAGCAACACGAAGGCCGCCGTCAAGCCCTTACACGCGCTGACCTAGAGGAAGCGATGGCTAAGCCTGACGAGCCAGAGGCTCAGGCACTGATCCAGTCGATCACGCGCCAAGCCGCTATAATCAGGGGCACCCGGCCGTATTGGTATAAGCAAAGGAAGGAATTGGAAGCATATGCCTATAATCTAGGCAGACCTGGCCTTTTCGCTACTGTAAGTGCAGCTGATTACCACTGGGAATCCCTATACCGTCATATGCCTCGATTCCACGAGTGGCAAGCAGCTCCTGAGGCGAGCCGGATGGCCCTGTCCCGGCAACTACTGCAAGACAACGCCCACATCGCCGCTTACCACTTCCATAAGCGTTATACGCTGTTTAGAACTATTGTCCTAAAGCAGAAGTTTAACCTAACGGACTTTTGGGGTCGCTACGAGTGGCAGGGCAGGGGGTCCAGTCACTATCACGGCCTCTATTAGTTAAATAGCCATCCAGACTTAGATCCTGACAATGATCAGTCCCGGGAGCGATTCGCCTATATCTGGGGATATCACGTATCTGCTGTTAACCCAGAGCCTCAGCGAATACAGGCGCCTGGGGAAGGGAACCCCCTGATCCTTAATCTATTGCAGCAGCCCCTTACCGTTAGGTTCCTATCAATAGTAGTTAACCGCGTGCAACGACACCGCTGTAATAACTATTGTATGCAGCTTAATAAACATACCAAGCAGGTCGAGTGCCGCTTTGGATTTCCTCACAGGCAACGCCTACTAGCCTCCCTAGACAAGGTTCCTCATTCTAAGCACTGGAGCTTCAGGGGCGAGCGGAATGATAGCCAGATTAACCACTATAACCGCTTGCTTACAATTGCGTGGCTAGCCAATACAGATATCTCCCCCTGCACGAGCCTACAGCAAGTAATCGATTACGCAGCCAAATACTGCTCCAAGTCAGAAAAGAAAAGTGAGTCTTTTGCCCAGATTGGGAAAGCCCTGATGCCCCGGGTCAAGGACCATAACCCCCTTATTTCCTTCACGTTAAAGCTCCTAAATCAGCTAGTTGCTGAGCGGGATTACTCAAAGCAGGAGGTTTGCCACTTGCTCCTCGGCCTGCCGTTACAGGAGGGCTCACGAACCTGCCTATATGTTGATTGCCGTAATCCTGACAAGCATTCCCGCTCCCTACGGCTTGACGGCGATGAGGTTGACGAGGCCCCCAATGTCTACGAAAAGTACTGTCGACGCCCAGAAGCCCTAAAGGACCTGACCTATATTTCCTTTCTTAAATACTGGAATTTCCGCTCTAAGGACCCTTCTATGTAGAAGCAATAGCAGCCAGGCAACGTTAACGGCAGGCCTCGTGTATTGGTCTACTTTCCTCGATATCAGGCTGATCCAGAAGGTCAACAGTGGCCAGATTACTGCCGCGTAAAGCTAACATTGAACCACCCACATCGTCGGCTTGATGAGCTCCTCGCATTTGACGGCCAGCGTTTTAATTCTCACGCTCAGGCCTTCTCCTATTGTTAGCAGCACCACAGTCATAGTAATGACCATTACGGCCGGCCAAAAGAGGCTCAATTACAACCTCAAGAGGATCAGTACGAGACTCTGCCTGTAGAGGAGGAATTTCATGACGAAGACTGGATCCGCCTCGCCGCCCTTTTACCTGACAAACCCCTTACCCAGGAAGGTCTTGACCTACTTGGCCGCCGCGATATCGACGTTAATTACGACTGGACACGGCATGTGGGCACTTATCCGGAATTTCGAGACAGCTACTGGAAAGACCTTATCGCTAGCCACCCTATAGCCAACGATGTGGAGGTCCTTGGCCCTCACTGGCGTAATCAGCTGAACCCATAACAACGGCTCGTGTACGATACCTTCATGGGCCACTTCCAGGCGCAAAGTCTTACTCAAATCCTTCTCCACGTTGACGGCGGTAGTGGTACAGGCAAGTCCTTCCTTATTAAGGTGCTTTCCTCCTATCTACAGGCAGCTGCCCTACCGAATCCTAGCCCTATTTGCCGCGTGGCGCCAACGGGCGTTGCGAGTAACCAGATACAGGGCAGTACTATACATTCGTTATTACGTCTCCTAGTAGGTGGTGCTTTTACTGACCTTCCCCCAGCCGACGCAGCCGCCCTTCAGTCCCGTCTATAGTACGTTAAATACCTCGTTATTAATAAAAAGAGCATGTTAGGGCTTGAGCAGCTCACGCGGATCGATTCCCGCCTGCGGCAGGCCTTTCTACAGCGTAGTCTCGAGTTCTTTAGTAGTGTGAGCGTCTTGCTTGTGGGCGATTTCTTCTAGTTACTACCAGTCTAGCAAAAGCCCCTGTATTCGACTAGTACCAGCCTGTCTTCGTTAGAAAGGAGATAACATGTGGCCTACTAGTTATTTGACCGCACCGTCTTCCTGACCGCAGTATAGCGCTAGGCTGGTGATGATCAGGCCCGGTTCCGTCAGGCGTTGCAGGAACTGCGTGAAGTTAAGTTATCTATACCGTCCTAGAACCTCCTTAGCAATCGGGTACAGGCCAAGCTAACACAGAGCGAGGTTAACAGCTCTAGGGCTGCTTTGCGGGTGTATTCTATAAAGGCCCGGGTTAATGAATATAATTACGAGCATATGGTGTACCTTAACGCCCTGGCAATACAGGTAGAGGCAAAGAATCAGGGCAATGGCGCGGGGCAGGCGCCAAGCGATAACGCTGGCAATCTATCTAATAAGTTCCCTGTTGCTAAGGGCGCCAGGGTAATGCTCATGACTAATCTATAGCAGCCAGCTGGCCTAGTTAATAGTGCCCAGGGCACTATATACGATATCGCCTGGAATGCAGGCGCCAGACCATGGGAAGACCTCCCAGCGTGTATTATAGTGGATTTCGATAGCTACAATAGACCGCCGTATCTAACAACTAACGAGGGCAGGAAAATCATACCCATCCTTCCAGTCACGCGTGATTTCCTAGTGAGCAATAAGACCTGCGCTCGCACGCAGTTTCCCCTGGTCGTGGCATTTGCTATTACTGTTCACAAATGCCAGAGCTTAACGAAGGATCAGATAGTTACTGACTTCGCTACACGCGACTTCCAGGCCGGTATTAGTTATGTTGCTATCTCACGAGTTACATCGCTGCAAGGCCTACTCCTTGAGGCGCCTTTCGATCGTCAGAGCCTCTATAACCACACGCCCACAGAAGGTTTATGCGCCTGTGTTTCCTCCGTCCTGCGTTTGTAGCTAACTATAAGGCAGGGATGAAGATGCGCCTTGCTGACCAACAACGCCGTCAGGCTCAACAGCTTACCGATCCGCCGTATCCACCACGCTACATTGACTGACGTTTTCCTATAAGCTATAGGGAAAGGGGAGTTTTGACAGACGGTATATAGTTAGATTGGGTGTATCAGGAAGCGTAAGAGGGAACGAACTTCCTTACTACAGGTTTCAAGCGGTTTAACAGCTGGTTACCCGCCGCAAGAGAAAGGGGGGCTCTAGGGGGTCCTCCTAAGAGAGTTGAATTGCAGATATACGATATTTACCCTTCGGGCTGGATATTCAGCCGTTAAGTCTCTTGCCTTGGCAACTTAACGGGTGTTCGAAGTATTTTAATTTCATAATGCACACATACTACAGTATCCGATTATCGTCATAAAAGAGAACAACGAGGGTGTTTCTATTTTCTGGTTCTCTTTAATGTGTGGCTGTAGATTTCAAGTTTTAAACCAAAACACTGAGTTGAGTCAGGTCTCACATACTGTACTTATCGCGTCCTCTTGAATTATATCTCGCTAAGAGAGAAGAATCTTCCTATGAATTAAGGCTAAGAAATCAACTATTCTAGGGTCAATCGAGCAAGACACCTATCGAGAAATAGTACTAAATTTCGTGCACGAGACGCCTTGCTTGGCTCAGGAGCTGGCGCCATCGCCTGAGGAGATCCTTCAATAGGCTCATCATCCTAAAGAAATGCTTCCATGCAAATATCTTCATTCAGGTATTACACGTTAATTGTGTCTTCTGCCTGAAATGGGTCATGCTGATCAATCTCTGCCCCTGAATTCGAAGTGCCGGAGGGATATACAGGCATCTCCTCCTCTAGGCTACGAATGCCATTCTCTACATAATCGCCATTGGTCTTATCTAATAGGAATAACGGCTCGTCTTTTCTCATATTAGGTGGATCAGACTCATCGATGGTGTCTGGCACTGATCCATTTCGCGTATTGGTTAGATTAGATTCGTCGATAGTATCGAGCGCTGATCCGAGTTGATGACTTTCCGTAGGAGAACTGCCTGTGGGTGATGTTTGGCCAACCTCTGCTGTGTCCTCTCTGACGGTGATTTGATTGGAATTTGGCAGTTCTGACTGCTGTTGCCGTGCATTTCGCGTTGAACGTCTCTGTCGTCTTGGATATGCTTGGGGCTCATGTAGATAGTTTTGGAACTAGTATTTCGTCAGTAATTGCATGTTTAACGTGTGTGATACAATCAATCAATCAATCAATCAATCAATTTATTAACGCCCGGCGGCTTAAGCCGAAAGGGCACCAGTTAGTAATATTACCATACATTGCCCAAATTGTGTCCTAGTCTCCTCAAGCCCAATACTATGTCCTCGCCTTGCTTATGCATTCTCATTTGCTCTCTCTCTCTACGGGTTCCCGTGGGTTAGTAATATTGTTAACGAGCTAGCTTGAAGCCTATTCTCCAAGTGTTCAGTGTCCTATCTACGGCGGCTGAAGCGGTGTTCGCTATTTCGGCACGGGGTGAGGGTAGGGTGAGGTCGAAATAGGAGGGTTGTAAGGGGGGTGGATAGGGAGAGGCCTGTCTCCCCAGTTAACTTGCATCGAGGCGGCCCGTGGCCAACGCAAATCGGATTGTCGCCCGAACGGCATTCATGTTTGGCACCCATTTTTGATCATCAGATGGCGACTTTCCTCCAAGATAAAAAGAGACATTGCTCCTCTGGGCGCTAGTGCATTGAAGCATCTCTGCACGGTATGCTGTCCACTTTCGGCATCGGAAGAGGAAGTGTTCAACTGTCTCCCTCGCTCGTCCACAATCACACCAGTCCGATGGTACGGCTTTGACGTGGAAGAGGTATGCATTCAATCTCGCTATACCTGTTCTCAGCTGGGCAAGTACACTGGCTTCCTTCCACGATAGTTGGTCATAGAGTTGTTTTGTGTGCTTACCCGGTAGTGCTGCATCGACTCGTTTGGAGTGTTTTCCAACTTTCTCTGGCAGTGACCACTTAGTGTTGACTTTAGAGCGTGTAGTGCTGAGTGTTGTGGATTGCATGCTGGGGAACTGCTTTTCGGGGGTAGCTCCCTGCTGTGTTGCCTTCCGAGCCTCCTCCTTAGCATGCTTCAGGAGCCTGTTTTCGTCGCTAGAGGGAAGCCACACGATCCTTAAAACATTTCCATCCTTTCGGAGCTCTTTGACAGAATCGTAGATGCACCGTATATATTCTTGACCCGATTGCTGGCGAGGTTGCTTGACTGCAAGCGAGGCAGCTTTGTTACTCGTCATCAGTGCGATGCTGCGGTGTCGAAGTTTTGGTATGGTTCGCCTTAGGGCATACGCCATTGCTGCAAGCTCTCCGCTGTACGGGTTCTGTTCTGTTCTCATACCAAGAGTGAACGAGAAAGTCACGAGCTCTAGCCCGCCTCGTACCGCTGCTGATATCTGGACTGCGCCACCGACACCTACTACATCGTTCCGAGCAGAGCTGCTCACCGCGATGCGTATGGCCCAACTTGCTTCCGCCTCTCTCGCTGCTGCCTCATCAGTGATAACTTCTACTCGTTCTTCCCATGGCGCTAGCGTGAGAGGCTGAATGATTTCCAGCTGCTCCATTGGTACGTCCCTAAGCGTTGTTGCTACCTGGTAGAGTGGTGACCGATATGACTTTCTGAATGCTCGTATGCGGGACGTCAACCTGCGAAGAGGGTTGGTGTCAGGCAATGTGTGGATATCCGTCCACATCTTGATCGCTCTCCTCCAAAACCGTTGCTGTGCTGGAATGATATGAGCTTCTGCTTCTGCCACGCTTGTCGCTACAGTATTGAACGTCCCCACGATTGCCTGTGCCCCTGCTTTCTGAACCCTGTTGATCGGTGCCATGAGTCTGTATATGAACCTGTGCATCTACACATTGGACGCGTAGTCCACCACCGGGGCTACGGTAGCTGTGAACAATTGCCTTGCTGTTGCTGGTGACAGGCCCCTCAACCTCTTCAGTTCTATTGCTGCTATAAGCCCCTTGGAGGCCGCCCTTGCGATGTGTTCCTTGTACTTGAGCCCAGCGTCCATGATGACTCCTAGAATTTTGACATGGTGTTTCGGTTGCACTGACTGTCCTTTGATTGTGAACGGTTCGGAGTCGGACTTGTAGTCCTTCCGGGTGAAGTGAATGATCGCCGTCTTGCTCGCCTCAAACGTCGCACCGCTCCTCCTCTCCCAGTCCAATGCGTCTTTAATAATTGATTCGATTTCCTTGCGGTTGCTATGTGCTGTTGGACCTGAGACCCAGGCTGTGAAATCGTCCACGAATGCTATCGCCCCTCTATTGCTGTCGATCCGCCGCTGGACCAAATCCGCATTGAAGAAGAGATACAGGATTGGGGACAGCGGAGAACCTTGTGGGAGGCCAGCTTGCGGTAATTCTCGAACCTCTGATGACTCGCCGTTGATTTGAATCGTTGCCGTGCGGTTTGAGCAGAATGCCTCGACCCATCGAAGTAGCTTCTGCGGGATGCCACGTGCTTTCATTCTCTGGAGCAGCCTTTCCTTACACACTCCATTGTAGGCCCCCTTGACATCGAAACTGACGAGACTCACCACCAGTCGACGCCGCCAAGTGATATAGATCTGTTCTTGCAATAGCAGAAGCGCTTGTTCCGCCGATCGCCGTTTGCGGGCCCCAAAGTGGTTCGTCGGGAGCAGGCCATACGTTTCCACAGCATGTGAGATCCTTTCAGCTACCACCGATTCCAATACTTTGCCAAGGGTGGCGAGCAGTGAGATCGGCCGCCAGGCTCTGGCCATCGTGTAGTCCTCTTTATCAGGCTTTTTAAGCGGTACGATCTTTGCATGCCTCCACTGATCAGGTAGCGTTCCCTCCTCCAAAGACGCTCGGAAAATGGACATCACCCAATGCTTGACTGCTGGCCACACCTGTTTCCACACCACCACTGGTAGTCCATCTTCCCCGGGTGCCTTCCATGACTTCGCTGCGAATAGTTGTCGTTCCACCTCCTCCAGTGTGATGTCGGGCATCAGTACCGGGGCTCTCTGGGACCTAGTGCCTTCGTCGCCGATGTCGTTCGGCAAGGGAGGAAAGAACGTGGACAGCAGCTCTTCCGCTTGTTCTCTGTGGTTTGTAGTAGTTGTCCCATCAGCCCTGACCAGCTGCGGTACTTTGCCAAATGCTGTATCATCCCCCGACTTCAAGTACTTAGCTGCCTCCCAGATGTTGTCGTTATCCGCAAGAAACTCATTCCAGTGCTTCTTCTTTTGTTGCCTGATAGCGCTATGATACTGCTTCGCGGCCCCCTTCGCCATCTCCTCCAGTTCCGTCCTGATCCGTCCTGCCCGTCTCTCGGCTCGAGCACGGTTCCTCCAGTACGTGTATATTTGGCGAAGCTGTGTCAGATCCGTCGTCCACCATCGTTTGGCATACGGCGATGGCTTGGCTTTTGGTGTCAGGGAGTGAACCGCCTCCGTAACCACCGACATCAACCGGTCAGTCTTCTGCTGCACTGTGCCTTCCAATGGTGTTATCTCCAGCGCGCTTGCAATTCTTGCGTTGATGTCTTTCCAAGGCGCATTCTTCAGGAGAAGTCGATCCTGCTGTTTTGGTACGGGAACCGAGATGTCGAAAACCGTGTCAATCGCCCGATGATCAGAGCCGTGTTCCGTCCCGTGTATCGTGCATTTGACAGTCAAAGCTGTCAACTCCTCCGAAGCCAAGACCAAGTCGACCGTTGTTTCAAAGTCTCCGCCACTCCACGTCTTCGTCCCTCTGGGGAGCAAGCTAGTGAGACCGAGATCGTACATAAGGTCAATAATCTGGTCCGCTTCGCCCTGTCTCACTAAAGAAACATCGTCTCCTCCCCATAGCTGGTCGTGCCGGTTGAAGTCTCCGACAACCACCGCATCCACAACCCTGCCTGCATCTCTTCTCGTATCTGTGATCACCTGGCGTAAGATATCGCAGGTGTCTCGTAGAGCCTGAGTGTCTCCTCCTGGTACATAAGCTGATACTACCAGGACCAGGCGCTCAGGGAGCCGTAAGACGGCTGCCGTCATGTCCGCTGACTCTATTGGTATCTGCTCCGCCTCCACATCCTTGTTCACCCACAACATGCTCCGGATCGCCCATCTGCTATCCCTCCAAATTGTGGGGACCATCTTGATCCATTTGGGATGTCCCATAGGGACTGTACGTAGTTTGCCGTCAACATTCCGTGCCTGTGGTTCTTGGATCGCAATGACTGCAACGTCTTGGAGTTGCTTGTCGTTCATTAGGCTTTCATGTACCATATCCTGTTTTCTTACATTCAGTTGCATTACCTGAAACATCCTACTCATGCCGGGTAGGATAGAGTTTCGGGCAGCTTCTGCTGAACGACTCGTGCGGTCCACCACAGGGCACACACTTGGGTACCTGCGTCTGGCACTCGCTATGGTGATGGCCTTCGGCGGCGCATCTCGCGCATACCCGATTCTTGCTGCACGAGAAGGCCTTGTGACCAAGCTCCTGGCAGTTGTAGCATTGTATCGGACCAGTTCTCCGCTCAAACGCGCTGGTATATGCCGATTCACCAGCTGCAAGGAAGTAGTGTTCCTGCAAGAGTCTCCTGGCATCGTTGCTTTTGGTGAGGTATACCACCATGGATCCATAAGCCTTTGTGCTGTCCTTTCGACTCAACCAAGCCATCTTGGCAATTTGGACTTCATTCTCTTGGCTCAAAGCGTCCATCGCTCCAGGAAGGACCTTGCCTTCCCGGTCGAGAACGGCAGCACGGTTGATGTTGTCAACTTTGACTGGGTACAGTTGGTCTCGGAGCACTCTCGCACCTGGAGCCTTCTTGGCTTCAATAATGGTTTTGATCCTCTTCAGTTCTTCCTCGTTCCTACCAATCACCCTCAGGCGGTTGGTATTTCGCCCATCTCTGGTCACTGCAACACATCGCCAACTGGGCTGGTTGCTAGACGTTCGCATTTCCTGTTCAACGGTCCTGCGTAGCACTGCAGGCGTAGCATCTCCAATATGATCTTCGGGCACCCTAGATGTGTCTACCGTGCAGAACACCGGTTCTGGAGTTGCCAAACGGGCCGAAGATGGAGATTGGGTGGGAGTACTGATAGGTGTTATTCTGGCCACGTCTGCATATGTCCGACCCGGCGGTCGTGGTGCCTGAGCCTTGTTCAGTGCATCCAGCTGTAGTCGGGTCTGCTCCAGCTCGCCGCAAACCTGGGTAAGCTGCTCTCGGACTTGTGATAATTCTTGTGCCATCTGGGCCGTGGTTCTGGTGACTTCCTCAGCCATGCGGTCGCTAAGTTTGGTAAACTCGAGCTGAAACTCTGCCTTCATTGTTTCCATCCTCTTATTGAAATCTTGTTCCAGGACTCGCTTCAGGCCCTGGATAGCCTCAGTCATGTTGCCAGCTGCCTTAGGCGTGGCTCTTTTCTTAGTTCGCGTGTGACTCAGAGCTCCCTCGCTGCTATCCTCCTCCTGCCATTCCATATCGCCTTTTTGCTGCTCGCATTCCAATGCCCTCGTCGTTCTGGTCCTTTTTCGCAGGGGACGATGATATCCCCCGCCCGGAACATCGGGTTCGCCTTCCATGACGACAATGACGTCTGATGCGGGGTTCACAACACCAGACATTCGCCAAAGGCCTGAATCTCCGCCAAGCGGCCACCGGGTATTTCAAAAGTTATAAAGAAGATAAATAATGGGATTTCAAGGGATCGAGATCCTCAGTATTGAAATCGACTTAGGTCATATACCGCTCCGTGTGTGATACAGTAATGTTCATTATTGCCTTCCTCTTTCACTTACACTCTTTGAGAGTGTCATCGGACCCACATAGTATGAATAATAAGTTCTGAACACAGTGAACCTTAAAAGCGACTTTTGTGACCTACGGAATAAAATTTTACCGATACTCGGAACAAAGCCTAGTGATTAAGGCAATAATGTGAATTCTATGCGCCATGTACCTTACAGTGTGGACGGCACTGTCTTGATCTATTATGTAAGCTGTAGTGCTGCTATGTACCTTATAGTACCTTAGAGGACTTATTCTAAAGGCCACTTTAGATCTTTGATTACTCTACAGGCAAAATTGCCTAGTAAAGTCAGTCACTTCTAACCCCTCTAATAAAATTATGTATTCTTAGGTACCCCTAAGTACCGCTGGTCTGTGCGTCTTGCTTAAAAAAAGGGAAGAGAGATCCGGAGAGGAAAGCGATAGTGAACATGACTGTAACGCGTACCAGAAGATTAAAATCCGGAATTGTTTCACCATCAGGGATATGGCCTCCGACGCTGAAATCACCGGCTATAGGGTCAAAAAAGAATAATGCAGTGAGTATCTTGGCCTTTTGCCCCAATTGTTTAACCTTCCGTAATCCACTCTGGCCACTCTTTCTGACCTTCGTTTTCTCTTTCTGTGTATGTTGGCGCATATCTCCCGTAATACCCAAGCTAAGAGCTTGCTGAAAATGGACCTGGGACCATCAAAATACCGTCGCCTAGTAGCTTTATCACCACATTATGGCTGAGTTCCTGATACCCCAACATCCATTTTGACCTTTGATAAAACTGGACATTTGACAAAACTGGGATTATGGTAAAGCTGGACGTTTGGCAAAACTGGACATTTGACAAAAACTGGATGTTTGACTAAAACAGGGATGTTTGACTAAAACCAGGATGTTTGACTAAAACCAGGATCTTTGAATAAAACCAGGATCTTTGACTAAAACTAGGATCTTTGACTAAAACCAGGGTCTTTGACTAAAACCAGGATCTTTGACTAAAACCAGGATCTTTGACTAAAACAGGGATGTTTGACTAAAACAGGGATGCTTGACTAAAACCAGGATCTTTGAATAAAACCAGGATCTTTGACTAAAACCAGGATCTTTGACTAAAACCAGGATCTTTGACTAAAACAGGGATGTTTGACTAAAACCAGGGTCTTTGACAAAAACCAGGATCTTTGACTAGAACCAGGATCTTTGACTAAAACAGGGATCTTTGACTAAAACAGGGATCTTTGACTAAAACAGGGATCTTTGACTAAAACAGGGATAAGATATTTGACCAAAACTGGATGTTCGATTAAAACTGGGGCTTTGATTCAAACTGGGCTTTGACTAAATCGGACATTTAACGAGACTTGGCTGTTCTGACAAAGTGTGACCATTGGCTAACCTCGGCATATACACCAGATTGACACAACTGGGCTTTGATACTGAGACTCGATATGATGAATTGACATGTCGATCGAAGGTGGACACGCGTGCCTGTAACAACTGTGACCCACCTTGTTGGGGACCAACCGTGGATTGATCGTGCAGAGTCATGTACAAGGTAATCTGTCGTGTGAGCTCCTGATCCGTGGGCTTGGGGCTTGCTGGCATTTCTGGGAGAGAGGGGGGAGGGAAGTATAATGCTTTGAATGCATTAACCTCGCCGGACTACGCTGGAGCTGTAATACCCTGCCTAACAACATCTTGCTTGATTAACAGCCAAGCTCTGAAGGGCAACTGCGATTGTCTTCAGTTGGTAGGTGTTGCAGGTTCACTCAGCTAGCATGTTACTGGCGGGGATAAGGGCAGGGTTCGGTACAGATATATTGGGAAGGCTAGGGAATATCTAGATTACCTCCTACCTCCATGCCCTAGGTTGTGTTTAGCTGCCCAGACAATTACCTTGACTGTTAACCGCTCATCTACCTACCCTATAGCTAACCACCAGTTCCGGGTGGCGTGTCAAATAGGAGCAAGCTTGTATTGTGTAATAAGCTGACGAACTGATCAAGGGTATTATCACGCTTGGTGATTTTTTTACCATTTACAGTGGCTAGATCTAGGCTATCTATAGGTAAGGTCAATAAGTCTCGCCGGAAAAATTGCTCCTCGTTCCTTCTAGAGTTTTCTCTTCTTGCTTAAATGACCGTCACCATACTTTCGTAGGAGGGCTTTGAGTTCTTCGATTTGGGTGTACAGACTGGAGAGGAGTTGGTCCTTGCTTTGAGCATTCTCCAGGATAAGTTGAAGAAACCTGCCCTAATCTTAGATGATTTGATCTTTAATATAACATTCTCTGACCTTTTGGCTAAGAGCTTCTTTATGCTGATCTAGATCCATTTCTTATATTTGCCGTTTCATGGCCTCCTCTTGAAGCTTGTCGTGTTGCATTGAGGTAAGATCTTGCAACTCATCTAGACTCACTCGCGCTCTATTTAGGTCGTTCGCAAGTTGGCGACAAGTCTCAAGGAGGTCTTGATCTACAACGCTGGGTGGAAAGGCCTTGTTAACTTCATGGTATTCGGTGACCAGCATTGTTGTAAACATGATCTGCACATCGCTTGACACAATGGTGCGCTAATCCAGGCCTTTATACCATTAGCCTGGGTTTGAACGCTAAATCCTCCCCTTAGAAAAGTCTAAGGAACATTCTGGATTTTTTCGCGTACGTCCATAACTATCAGCACAAATGGGTTCGCAATTGCCTTGCATTTTGACCAAGTTGCAGCATTTTATCCACTTCTCTTTTTGCTGTCTTCTACCTTGCCTCTGCAGGCACACTGTCACCAGTCTTAACACATCGATTTAGGGTAGTTGTTAGGTCCTCTCGTTCCCTTGCATCCCATACACCGCATAATTCATTGCATCTCCTGTTCGGTATTGGTTTGGTGATGGTGCTCTAGGTTATCGGGTAACTGGTCCCTTTTCGCCTCCCTCGTGGCGTTGTCGATATTGAAATACCGCATATGGCCCCGGCGAGCCCTTAATCGTTCTAATCCTTGTCTTTATGCTTAAGAGTGCTGTTTGTTCTTCATAGTAATGTAATATAGCGGTGAGCATCGATCCTAGTACTTAGGAAAGAATGCACTATACCCGCCGTCTAGAACATAGACGTCTGGATATGTGAGGTTTGGGTATTCCTCAATGTTCCTGGTTCTGTCTCTAGATCGAACATATTGTGCCAATTTAGGAGCACGCAAGACGGAGTATTCGCAGTAAAAAACAAGAATGACTTTGCCATCAATGGGAGAGTTGAAGAGATTGTTGACGAACAACAACTGGTTGTTTAACTTGACTGCTCCATCAATATGACCACCGTCATACTCATAGTCGAAACGGCAATCAACTATTCTTTGCTGGCTAATTCTGTCGGAATACTGTCCATCTAGGACAGCCAAAAGAGTCTCCTTGGAAATTCGTGGTATTCGGTCGTCAGAGCCATTGGGAGGCAAGCAAGGAAGAATGGGCTCTTGTGCTTTGCCCGTACCGTGGACCGTCGGTGAAGGCATCGCATATGGTATAGTGATATTAGTCGACGTTTTTTCTTCCGCGCACAAGCGAATAGCCAACGAGATAGGTGTTTAAATGTGGCTGGACCAAGCAATGGGATGTTGTGGGTCTTACTCCCGCTCTGCTCCATATGAATAGATCCGCGAGACCTTTACCTGTCTGCCCACGCTCCTCTTGTCCGGTATGCGATACCGTATACCCTACACAATCGTGCCATCGTGCCGCCGAAGCACACCCCAGTCAATTGGGAACGAGAGAGTGTGGAGGGCAGGTAGATCGATGGATAAGTTGCTCTACCGGTACATCTGATGTTTGCTCAGTCGACGATATCGGCCAGTTTAGATCGGTAGATTGACTTGAAGATATCGCAGATAAGCTTCGAGTACTTGATGGCCGACTTAGGCCCCAGAACGCGTTGTTGGTAGATATTTGATGTAGGAATAGGATGTTATTTCGTCCGGGGGGACACACCCAATAGGGCCATTGCGCTAAGCTGTTAACCTTTCCTACAGTGCTTCCATGCGCAGCTTAGATATTAGTTCTAAGCGATGTAATTGGCTAATTAGCGATATCTAGGGTATCCTCTCCTAGCCTTCCTAAATAAGTAATTGTTGGCATCAAGTACTTGACAACTTGACACTCCTTTAACTTGATTGATTGACGATAACCCTTAAACTTGACTTGAGAACTTGACTTGACGAGAAGTCGAACTTGATTGAGAATTGTCAAGTTCGAGCTTGATTGTTAGCCACACTGACTATGCTGCTGCCGGAAAGGAAAGGCAAGCCTTCGCCAGGAAATCCAGCCCTGACATGACCCATGAGAAAAAGAATCCGGAACGCTGAAACATTAAAAGCATATTAACCACCCCCCCAAAGTAAGGATGATATAAGGTACCGCCCGTGGTCGTATCACAGACTCATCGTCAGCCATTCCCATTCTTGGGGTCCAGCCGAACCGCCCACTCCATTCAACGTGTTGGCCTGGCCGCCGGACATGCTGATCATGCCTGACCCCAGTGGAGGACGTTGGTTCATGCCAAAACCACTCGACGACATGCCACCAGGCAGCCCGTTTGAGAGGGCAGTGGAGGAACCCATTGGGCAGGTAGCTTCATTAGACCCCGTAGATTCGGGACTGTCAATGTCCATGCTGATAGGGGCATCCGCCGTGATACTCTTGGTATGCCGACGTTGTCGTTTCAAGGACACGGCGCCCGGCCTCGAAGTAGAAACAGAAGACGCTCCCGGTCCAGGGCCCGTCTTCGGGGGAGCGGCAGCAATCGGGACCACACCCTTGCCCCCCACCGCGCCGCCAGAAGAGCCAGTGCCTCCAAAATGACTTTTCGGGTTGCTTCCAGTGGTATTTCCTCCCGACGTAGGACCACTGGAGGGACTCTCGACGTCCTTGATGCTTGAAGCTCGGTTGGATACAGGTGGAGTTGTGACCTTGGGTGGCTGGCTACTGCTGTTGTTTTTGCTGGTGTTGGCTGCTGTCGACATCGAAAGCGAAGGGTTCTTGCGCGTGGCCGCGGCGCTGGCGCTCTTCTTCGACCTGGTGCTTGTTTCTCCCACGGGTAAGTTAGAACCCGTGCCGCGGTTTCTCTTCTTGATGACGTCTGTCTTCAAACTCAACGGTCGAATGACGCCGTGCAACTTCAAGAACAAACCACAAGCGTTGCACAACGGCTGACCCTCAGGGTTTCGTCTCCAAAGCGGGGTTGTCTGAGTGAAACAGTTGGTGCACGTGGTCGGAGTGTTCCCGTCGGTGGCATTGCCGGCGGCTGCTTGCAGGTTGGTTGTGGAGCCATGCTTGGAGCCTGGAGGAGACGATGGTCGACTGGGTGCGACGGAGGAGAATCCAGATATGATCCCGTCTCCATCGCCAACTGGCGACATGGGCATGGACTGAGCAACTTGCTCGAGCCCATTCTGTTTCCCTACGAGATGGGATAGCGTGGAGGCATTTCTGGTAAGCTTGGACTGTCTCCTGGGGTTGCCAGGCCGGAATGATTGGGACTGGGACCTTGCCAGTCCATTTGAATCCCATTCTCCATTGGCATCGACGAAATCCGTAGTGGTTCCTCCAATCATGACTTGTTTTCGGGTTGGTCCGCCTGGGAAGCGAGCGGCTGGTGCGCTAAACTGGCCTGGTAGTGACGCATCCCAACCTAGGGATGCAGACTCATCGAGGGACGATGAAAGATCCTTGTGTACGGCCATATTTCGATCAGCGAAAGCATTATTCTCCTCGTCATCGGAGTCGGCGCCAAAGGAAAACATGTTGTCCTGCTGCATTTGCATGTCGGGAGACGTGACTTGCTGGTCATGTTGGAAAACTTGAGATGGGCCGACATGTCCAAACGAGGCAGGTGTAGTGCTGTAGGCAGAGATGGATTCGGAGCCCGTGCCCGGGGCGGAAAACATGGGGTTACCGTTGGTGTTGTTGCTGATTGCACCATTATACATGAACTGCTGGCCTATCATGTTGCCCATGCTCTGGGGGCCAGGTTGGAAGCTCTGAGGCCGTTGTGATCGCACATCCTGCGATCCGAAGTAGTATCCATCCTGCTCGGGTAGAGGATTGGGGGTGGAGGCGGTCGACTGATAGGCGGATCCTGGGGGTGAGTACAGGTCGACATTGTTGAGAGACGAGGATTGGGCGGACAAGTTGTGGTACATATTGGAGAAAGGGCCGTTGGGTATCATAGGGGAGGTGGATGGGGACAAGGAGAGATCCTGACGGAAAGGACCTGCAGAGTTGACGATGGGATCATTCTCCATGAAGGTGTCGAGGGCGAAAGGAACGCCGCCCATCTGGTTAGGCTGTTGCGCCATGGTGATGGGATGCGAGTTGTCTAAGGAATAGCCATGGAGTTCAGAGTCAAGTTCAAGATCGTTCTGAGCCGTGGAGCTGCTGTTAACGGCAGGGACACGAGGAGAAAAGTAAGTAGGGCGCTTTCGGGTCTATTGCTCTCAGAGTCAGTTATCATTCTCATGCGGATGCCGAAGCCGGCGGGTTGATGGGGTGGTGGCAGGGGACTGGAAAATCCAGGCTAACAAACCGGTCCCGAAAGCCGGCTCCTGAGGGGATCACTCACCCGACGGTCGTCAATGCTCGTCTTGCGAAGGTGACGACTGACATAGTCAAACTCATTGTTCTGAGCATGATCGTGATGCGCTGGGACAGGAACAGACTGAGGGACGAAGTGGTGCGACAGCTCACTGCGGGATTCGATAGGAATGGCCATGGAATGAGCCGACTTGTCGTCCGGCCTCCCGGGCGCCTGTGGTGACGGGAAGGTGATGGGAGTCGCAGTGCTGCCGGAAAAGATGAAGTCGTCGAGATTCATGGCGTCCGACTGAGCCAAATTGTTCTCCGACGACTTTCGCAACTGGGCTATGCCACTGGGGGTGTTTTGCATCATGGAGCGGGCGAGCCTGCGAGGGATGTCAGCACGTCATGGTTGACGGATTGACGGGCGAGACAAGAGCACGAATGACATGTGAGGATAAGAAGTTAGGAGACTGGACCTATTGTTTGCGTCGCTATTCCTCTTCTTCCGTTCCCCCTCCTCCTCGGACTGCTTCTGCTGCTTCTGCTTGCGCATGTTGAGGGCCATCATGCGCCAGGTCAGATTCTCCATGCGATGCTGGCTCGGCAGCTGCAGCTTGGTTTTGGTGAAGAATTTCCAGACCTGGGTCGCGAGAGGGTCGTCCTGCTGCATTTTGTCGATGCTCTCGTCGGCATGGGCGATGTCGTCCTGGAGAGAAGGGAAAAGAGGGGAGCCGAGTAGGGTGTTATTGGCGGCCGAGTAGGTTTTGGAGTTGTCGGCATTGAGGCCATTGAAGATATCGCGGGCACTGGGTGCGCCGACGTGGGCGGTGCGCTGGACCGAATGCATGTGGCCGTTGGTATTGCCGGCCAGCCATGCGTCGGGCCTTCGCGGGAAGCGGAAATCATGCTCTGTTATTGTTGGGTTCATGGCGTCTAGGGGACTCGAGATGGTGATAGGAGTCGCTATGGTGGTTGAGGGCATGATGTGGAGGGAGCGAGAGAGACGGAGAGTCGTGAGTGAGAGGCAGACCCAGACGCTGGAGAAGGGAAGGTCCCCCCACGCTTGCGCAAGGAGGGCTTTCAGTTGGAGGGTAGGAAGATGGGAGGTGACTCCGCGTCTGCGCAGCGTCTGCTTCTACGTGCGCCCCCGTAGCGGCAGCGGATGCGCTGCTACTTGGTGCTGCCGGCTGCTGTAGGGTGCTGTTCTGTTGTGGGGCTGCCCACTGAAGCCGCTGCACTCGGGCACTTTGCGCTGATTCAAAGACGTGGTGACCGCTCTGGGTGGTCCAGAGAGGTTAGTTGAGGTCCGTTCTTAGGGTGCGCGAGGCGTCAGGACGAGGGGTGATCCCCATCAGAATACCAGCTTAGTTTAATCACCAAAAGAAAGGCTGCATTGAGGGGCATGTCATTTGGGGAGAGGACGTTCCCATACTGCAGGCCCGCCGTGATGAATGACCACTTCGACCGCAAGCATCTTGGGGCGATGGGTGAGAAGGCGCGCAACAGCCAGATCAGTTGTGAGCACCTGAAATGCAAGGAGCAGGGGCTGAAGCTGGAGGAACTGGACCATTTCCGGAACCACGTACAACATGTCCACGGCGTCAGGTTTCGGCCCGGGAACCTTTTTCGTCGGTTTATTAGGTGTGTCTGGCCGCCGGTCGGGATTGGGTGTTGGTGGAGTGTGATTAAAGGTGAGAGCTTATCCCTGCTGTCAGGAGGCTTCCGCAGCATTTTCAGGGCGAGGGAACGGCGCGTCAAGCGATGGTGGGCTGAGGGCTAGCCATTGAGATTATACATCTCGCTCCAGAAAGGGATTGCCGAATTCTTCTGCTACAAACTTCACGCTGCGATTCTAGGGCTCATTGTGAGTTGCCCTAGAAACCCACACGGCTTAACGACGTACATCTGCCGGTTAACTCCGTCATATTGGGGCGTTATTTGCCATGTGATTGAGACTGAAATACAACCCAAGGCAGCTGACTGTGCAATATCCCGCGTGGGGGGAAAGTCAATTTGAGAGCAAGAAAGCGAGGTCTGCAGCTGCACATCGACGTTTCATTGAAAGGACGCCTCGTTATGATATTGTGACGACGTTATTCATCATGACCTGATGTGGTTGAAAATACCTGATGCCAATGTCCGTTTGAAGCCTCCGAGGATGTCACAGCAGCCCTGCCATCCGGCATCCCTGGCTCATGTAGCTTGCAAGTTTGCATCGGGGAGAAGCGGGCACTAGTGCCATGTAAATAGGCACCCCAAGGGGAAATGATCCTCCACACAAGCGCTAACTTGGGGCTTGGAGCACCTGTGATCGTCAGACTTTGACTATCTAGGCTCTGATGCCACGCTGCATTGCTTCCCTTGGGTCGTATTTACCCCGCAAAGATCGGTCATCATCATCACGCTGAGAGCCTCCTTGGCCAATGTAGCCTTGGTGAGAGACGTAAGCCCAAGTTTAACAACAGCTACGTTGTTCGAGAACAGAATCGACCCACGCATATCCTACACAGGTTTCGTTGTCCTTTTTTCTTGATACATCTCCACTCACCCTCTTCATGTTACGCAATTGACTCTCCACTCCTAATAGGCCTCTCGATATCCCTGCAGCACACCCGGCTGGTGATTCCAACTTCATCCGAGGTTACAGTTTCCCAACAACATGCTGCAGCATTTCACACGGATGACGAACTGATATTGATAAACTGCACATGTCTTCGTATCTGCCGGGGAAAATTACGCCTTATGTGGTCATCATTTAGCGAGGGAGGCCGAGGTAGATGCACTGCGGGCAACACTCGGGGTGGCAACAGTTGCAACGGATCACGGAGATAGTTAGACTCCTCCTGTCTGAGTTTCATCACATGTCTGCCCTAAGAGTTCAGGGTATCATCTATGTACTCCTTGGACTAGATACATCGAGTATTGAACGGTGGTATTGGTCATTAGAACTTCGTCAAGTGCAAGGTCCGCGACAGCACCCGGAAGGGTTCGTTCTGTCAGATGCAGCAACATGTCTCAGCCATGCCATTGTTGGTGTAGTACAATGATAAGTCCTTGGCCCGATTCACTCCCCAACAAAACCGAGCATGATTTTCTGTCACCGAAGAGGCTCGACGTCAATTCCAGTGCAGGTTCCCAGCCACGAAATACAACTGCCGGCCATCATGTGATATTGGAGCCATGCGAGGTTGCGTTCATGCCGACGTTCTCCGCATTCAAGACGTTCAATATAAAAACAATTGGGTAATACCAGTCGCCAAAGCAGTATATATAACCTGCCTGAATCCCTTCTCACTCTGCTTTCTACACCAGAACTCAATCCATCATCCACCTACAAACCTACAAACTTTTCAAGCTCAATTCATCGCTCTAGCAACTTTTCGGAACTCTTCCGATACTGTTCAACATGGGTGACATCCGAAGCCCCTCTTCCGAATCCAGGGACGCCAGAGTGCTCAACATCGACCCATACGCGCTTGTTGAAGCCCTCCTCGGCCAGAGAATCGAAAAACCGGCCTCGGACAGCCTCAACATGGGCTACGATGACTTCGACATGAAAATTGACTCGGAGATGTCCTCCGGGGGAGGAGCAGGGAACTTGCGCCCTGACTCGCCACCCAAGGATATTCAAGTCGGCGCCATCAACCCCTACGCCCTTGTGGAAGCTCTCATCGGCCGCAATATTGACAGGCAGAACATGGGCTCGGAGAGGATCCTCTCCAATGTCTTGCAGACAGACTATGACGAGCTCTTTGACATGAAGCACGGCTCTGTCCTGTTCGCTGGCCTGAAGCTCAACGAGAAGGAGAGAAAGGCCGTGAAGCTGTCCGAGAAGGAATTGAAGATCCTTAATGAACAGGACATCATGACTCCTGATCTCTCAGAGATACGCAAGGTCGAAGATCTTGAGAGGGTCGGACTCAAGGACCTCGAGAAGACACCCGTCAAAGCTGCTCGCATGCAGAATGGCAAGCTACATGTGGTTCTTCATGCCCCGTCCCTGGGCCGAAAGCTCTCCAACAGCGAGGTTTCCATGTGTGTCAACGAGCTTGTCACCCCCTTCAGGATGCAGAAGGGCCAGTGGTCGCCGCCCAACGGCTCGTGGCGCGACATGTATGACTACTTCTTCCAGCGGGTCAACGAGCGCCTTATCGGCAACCTCACCATGTTCGAGATTGGTGAAAGGAAGAAGACGCTGCACAACTTCGATGACCCGACACAGGGCTGCCTTGGAAACAGCTGGCTGATTGCCGCTCTGTTCTCAGTCTTCTGGTCCGACCCATCGGCTATCAACCGCGCTACCCGCGTCCACCAGACCAAGGAGGAGAAGAAGCGCCTCTCCATCAAGTTCCACGACAAGGGCGGTAACAACAATGCCCGCACCGAGACTGTTGAGGTCGACTACGAGATCCCCATCAACAACTCCAACAACATGCCGATGTACTGCAGCGCCAGCGACTGTGCTGACATCTGGCCATCGCTGTACGAGAAGGCCTTTGCCAAGTGGGTTACTGGCAGCTCATCGGAGCACCCGGACATCACCCAGCTGTACTCTGGTGATCCTGTTAAGGCCATGGCCCAGATCAACGGCCGAGAGCCTCACTACTACGTGACCGAGAACCACTCTGCCAACGACATGTTGGGCCTGGTGCGAGCCAACTGCATGAACTTCAAGACTATCAACCCGATGACGGCCTGGACCTACGCCACCGGCGGCAACTTCCGTGGCAGCAACATTGTTGCCAACCATGCCTACTCCATTCTCGGTTACACTGTCCTTGGCGACAACCAGTACATTGTGCTGCGCAACCCATGGGGAGTTACGGAGCCAATTGGATTGACCAGCTACCCTGGACTCCTTGAGCGTGTCGACCCCAACTTGTGGCACCCAGCTGCCCTGCTCGACCACGGCGGCCTTCTTGCCATCGAGGCTCAGGCCTTCAAGCACTGCTTCGCCTGCCTTGGTGTTACCAAATAAGTCTCGAAATGCTGCGGAGATGGTTTTAGTCCCTTCTTTCTGCGTTGATATTTATCCCGGCAAATGATAGGAAGTCACTCCTTCTACAGTACTCGGAACTGAACGCAAGTTTTCCAGGCGCCACAGCTTCAATCTAGTTGAGGATGGATAAGTGGGACCTATGAGGGGACATTCCTTATTGATCCAGCCAGCGGAACCAAAAGTCTTAACAAAACTACCTTGTGTCAATGGAGGAAAACATTACGTTCTAAGTTGGATTGAAACATGAGCAAGGATGTGGATAATCGCATTCCCTGGGTGTACAGGACTACTACGTAGTCAGCTAACGGTGTGAAAGGGTGGATGAAAAGGCATTTTCTCAAGGTCAGTGACTTTCTTCGCCCCTGGTCGCGCATGGTGTCGGCGCAGTTTTATCACTGTTTCCTCACAACGCCTGGTCTCCTACCGGAACTGCCAGTTTTCTGCCCCAATTTGTACACGCCTACACCCTCGAGCAATTTTTGGTTGTCCATTGGCCTTGGAGTGACCTGAGCTGGAATTTTTTTTTTTTTTTTCCCCGCGAGTAGTGAGCTCTCAAGATCAGGGGGTAAAACTTGGGGCTTTGTAAGAGTAAACTTGATTGAAATTTCCATCCCCTTTTTATAGGGCAGTAAAATGAATTCATCCGCCTGACCTATTGATCTTCTAATTCATTGATTGACAAGTGTTACAGCCTGGTCCTCTGGAACAGCGATAGGCTTAAAAGAACAAGTGGATGTAACAGGTCGGATTGCGTGGCGGGTTTTCGGAAAACCCGCTAAAAACCGCCAAGCCCTTGACATCACCAAAAGGACCGTAATTTTTACGGATCTCGGTATTCATCGACGGCCAAGGCCTGCACGGGCATAAAAATAGGATAAATAGGCTCGTCTAATTGAGCTGAACAAAATGACAGATGACCCCCGCCTTGTCATCGGGGGCAGCAGCCGCACCAGGGCCGACGTTCTTAGCTTTGACCTGGACGACTGGCCGGCCGAGGCGGTCGAATCGCGCCTCTGGATCTTGAATTCTTCATTTAGTTAGCATTGAATGCCCTACGGAGTGGAGAGACAGCTGACATGAGAATTGCACTGATTACGGCACTCCAGGCAATTCTTAGTGTTACCCGCAGATTTCCTTTAAGAGTAAGAACGGAAAGTTGAAAAGTCTCCGAATTACATCAGAATCAAGCCACATAGTCATTATGAGGAATGATTCCCGTCCCCAGGCCACTTAGTCTATAGCGTAAAAGTTTACCAGTAAGCTGGTGGCATTGACATCAAAAGGCACCTCCTCACCCACCAGACTGCATAAGGCCAGTCTCTACCATTGGTGCAACCAGCGAGCTGAAGAGCCTGTGGCGCGGCCAGGCATAATCGGGCAGCCGCTGCACTTTCTTTATTTAGTTTATCTGTGTCACATGCTAGATCGGGCATATCATACCCGAAATCTGTAGGGCTGTACTCCCCCCATACTGTTTGTATAAGAGAGCTGAGTGTGCAAGGTGTTCCATCCCCGCATTCCAACGTCACTCCCACATCTCTAAATACACCGAAGACCCCGGCCCGAACACGTCTAGTGGCTTGGCCATCATAAATTCACACGAATACCATGTCGTATGTTCCAGTTTCAAGAGTTATGGCCGACGACACCGACTCTCGCGAGCCACCCAGCGACCTGCCCAAGGAATCCGCTCCATATGCCTGGCCAGGCGGTCCCAAGCGACTCGGGAAAGGCTGGTTAGCCCTGTTCTTCAGTTCATCCTAGGACATCCTCTTGACAGTAGGGCCCATCTTCTTTATCGGTAAGATCTCCACTCCGCTGTTCTGGTGGAACTGCCGCTCCAGCCAAGCACCTTACAGATCCTCTTCCTGATGGTCATGGCCTCCAAAAAGGCGCCCCACGAACAGCTAAAGTCATAAATATACGAACTATTCTCGAACAAGCTCGTTTTACAGCCGATGAAAACCCCCGAAAACGCCGTCGGCTCAACGATCAATCTGGAGACTCGATCGACCCAAACCAGCTCGAAGTGTTATACGTAAGGTTTATTACGGCCTGTTCTCTCCCATTTCGGCTTGTAGAATGCCCAGAGTTCTGAGCACTCTTGGCTTGCCTCAATACCGATATCGATACTTGGCTTCCAGATACACACGAAACCATTAAGAAATGGATTATACGGCAGTATGAAGGCTAGAAGGAGAAGGTTAAGCAGTGCATACAGTTAGCAAAGTTAAAGATTCATATTAGCTATGACCTTTGGACTTCTTCTAACTCTTTGGCCATCTTAGGCGTAGTCGCTCACTATGTTACGGAAGACGGTCAGCTGGAACACCATGTCTTGGCGTTAAAAGACATTGACAGTGAGCACGATGGTTCTTACCTTGCAGCAGCAGTTTTGGAAGTGGTCGATGATTAGGGGTTTGCTTCAAAACTTGGATATTTCGTGATGGATAATGCAGGCAACAACGATATAATGATGAGATCTCTTTCTCTTGGTCAGTACAACGCACTATTTCTTCGGATTTGCCCTAACATTCATAGGCCTTCTGCGCCGATTTGACATTCAATATGACCCCAGATCTCACCGCCTTCGCTGCTAAGGTCACATCATTAACCTCGCCGCCAAAGCTTTCCTCTTCGTTACCGACAATGAGAAGCTCGAACACGACGATCCTGGTATATATATTATGACGCTAAAGGAGATCGAGGCATGGCGGCAAAAGGGTCCTCTTAGCAAGCTTTATAACTTTGTCGTTTTCATCTAACGAAGTGTTCAGCGTTGCCAGAAGTTTATGGCTATTAGCCAGAACCGTAAGCTAGCGCGAGATAATGACACGAGGTGGAGTTCGTGGTATATTATGCTATAAGCGGCCTTGCATCTTAGGGACGCAATCGACGGGTATTTTAACAAATGGGCGGAAGCAGATTGCGCTGGAGACGAGCTCTCTTCGGAGGACTGGATCATCCTCGAGAAGATCAAGTCCTTTTTAGAGAAGCTCAAAATGACTACCAAGGCTCTCGAGTCATCGTTTGCAACCCTCGACAATGTCCTCTTGGCTATGGACTTCGTATTGGCACAATTCGAAGCAGGGAAGGAAGCATATATCGACGACCGGATTATGGCACCGATGTATAACTCGGGATGGGCGAAAATGGACAAGTACTATCGCCTTACTGATAAATCGCCTGCCTACTTCGCATAAATGGCACTATATACACGAGAACTGGAAGAAGGAGTGGGCTGAGTCGTTAAAGAAGTTGATGGAGACACTGTGGGATGAATATAAACCTGTGGAACCGCATCTTCCTCTATTCGAGGTCCCGTCGACGACTACGAACGAGTTCTTGAATTGGAGAAACAAGCATCTACAACCAGCGCTTATCACAGATGAGTATGAGCGTTATTGTAAGTCTGAACGGGTTTATGGGTTTACAAGCGCCCTTGCATGGTGGCTAGAGGAGACATAGTAAAAAACCTATCCTAACCTGAGCAAATGGCCATGGATATACTGTCAATTCCTGCAATGTCTGCCGAGCCTGAACGACTCTTCTCTGGGGCAAAGATAACGATTATGGACCGTTGAAATCGACTTGGGGGGGATGTAATTGAAGCATTGGAGTGCTTGAAGTCATGGTTTGGGATTCGAGATTTTCAAGGTGATGATATTTTAGCTACGGCAGGTGAATAATGAAGGTTACGTGGAATATATGGGATATATTATCACACTGCCAATATATTGGATTCTTGGCAATACAATACAATATCGGCCATGTTCATATTGGGTAATACAATATGCACCCCTTGACAATACAATAATATTGCGAGGGGTCCATATTGCCAATATACGTATTGTTTATATTATTAGCAACACTGCCCGATATGACAATGCCCAACATGGATCCAGCCCAGCGTCAAGGCGAAATTGGGGCACAGCGCCAGGTATATCAACCACTGAGCCCTCAGCAGGCAAGAGTGCTTCGAGTTCATTCTTTGACCGACTCCGATGTCGAGATTGAATGCGACCTGTTCACGGTAGACCTCAAGCAACAAAGGCATCGAAGAGGTATACAAGATTCTTAAGAAGCGCTGCTCGTACAATTGGGCAGCCTTGGAACCCAGGAACAGCAATGTCATCGAAGAGTACAATGTAACTCGACATCGCTGCCTAGTATTTGTGTCGCATCTGGTGCGAGAGGGAGATATCATGATTCATCCGTCTGGTGCCGAGATGCCTTTCATCTTACGGCCGGATAAAGAAGCAGGACGCTTCAGCTTTCTAGGTCCAGCTATCATCGCGATGGGAGTGGTGAGGAAACTAAAGGACAGGGATATGTTCACATATGCTTTTCCTCGCCGTGGAAGTGGCTACGGTGTCAACTCGCCCGAGAGCTTTGTGCTCATCTAAGGCGAACTTTGGTCTATGTTAACAAGTAGCAACAGAGCATCGCTTGACCGTTATAAGTAGGAGGGTCTAACCTTGGGTCTCATACTTATGTAACAGTCGATTGAAGAACTTTCGATATATGTGGCTAGTTTAAGAAACGAGAGATTATACTAATTCTCGCAAGTTCTTGTTCTTAAACTTCCAATGGTATCGAATCCTATGTCACAAGGAAGATAAGGTTCTGTGCTGTAAGCCACAGTCATGCGAAACGAAAACCTTCGTCCTTTACTCACCTCCCAAAGGACCACCTAACGCCGTATACCCTCAGTCAATATACCGAGCCGTCATCGAAGAGCCATAGGGAAACCAGAGGGTCCGAGGGACGTTCCGAAAGGCATTGGCGGGCCTGCAGGGACCGGTCTCCTGTTTGGAATGATAAGAGGGAGGTGTTGGTGAGATCCCTTCTTGATGACGTGGTTCGTGTGCTTGAGTGACTCGAAAGGCGGATCGATAGCCTTTGTTGACGACTACTCGGCTAGGGTCACGGGGGCGACGGCGGAGTCGAACAGGGACGGCATTCAGGCCATCGTCGACCGGGCACTGGCGTGGGGGAGGCTAGAGAGTTCGATGAGTTAATGCCTTTGGGGAACGAAAAGGTTCTTTCTTCCGCGCCCTCCTTCGTAAACTCGGGCTGCTAAACGGTTCGTGCGGGCTGCTATAATCGTCGCGCCACTAAACTCAGCCTCCGCAATTAGCCCCTTTCTGCACCGCAACCCATGCGCCATCTCTACACTCAAAAGCTCCAGTATTAGTCAAATCTCCAGTTTTAGTCAAATGTCCAACTTTGCCAAACGTCCAGCTTTACAGTACCGGAGATGATTTTATAACTTAGAAATCTGCTTTAGGACTTTTGCCAACAGTTTAGTATGGCTGAGCTTCCTGATACCCAATATCCATTTTTGACCTTTGATAAAACTGGATCTTTGACAAAACTGGGCGTTTGACAAAACTGAACACGGAACCTGGGGCGACGGGACTACTACTACGAACCCGGGGTGAGTCTCTGTTATGATCTCGTGAGAGACATTGATCCGGGGAACGGGAGTGACTATTATATAGCGCTTGTCGCGGTCGTTGGATTTGTATCTTTTGTCCGGGAAGGACATCGTGGAACATCATCATTCTCCTTCGTGGACGAAACATGCAGACAGAGCAACAGGCGTTGGTTATCGTAGGCTTGGCCGGTGTAGGCAAGTCCACTTTGGCGCGGCGAGCCAAACACAGTGCATCGAGACCAGTGGTCGAGCTTAGGAAACATTTATTTCGAATTTGTAACGATAGGACGAGGCACTCTGATCCCTTACTGGCGTATATAGATGCTGTTATAACATGGTTAGGTAAACCGTGTGTTCTTCTTCTGGATCATCATTTTGATATTCGGGGACGCTTTGATTGATTGAAGCGTCGACTTCTATTTTATCTATCCTGAAGAAGAGTGTAGGGATGAGTACTATTCGCGGTTTATGGATAAGAACGTAGCGGATGTGTACTATTAGTACTGGGGTGAGTTTCTTCATTACTACGAGCAGTAAGACGGATATTATCATCGCCAATTAGAATCAGGATAGTACTTAGATATAGTATACGTAGAAAGTTTATTATAAGATAGGAAAGAGTAATGAATGATTCTTATAGATTCCTTTTCTTTTATTCATTTCAGTTTTTTAAAATAAGAATATAAAATACTAAGGATTAGAAACGTATAATACCTAAATAAAGATATTTATATAAAAGGATTGCTTTAGGATAATAAGCTTATTAAAAGATATCTTAAGGCAATAGTGCTAGCTCCTGAGCTAAGTAAGACGGCTTATATATAAAGTTACTATCTACTGCTTAGAGTAACTTATTTTAAGATCCCCCCTATATAGCTATATTAATAGCTAAACCATACTCTAGCGCTAAGGAGAGGCGGAATAATTATAAAGAAAACAAGAGTTACGTACAGCTAGAGCAATACTAGTAGCTATTAATACGAAGTGCAGTATTCTTAGATAATGTATGTATAAGTAGCTATTAGGAGAATGTTAAGTTAAAAACCGTCAAAAGGTTGAATATTCTATATCATTTTAAGTTATTACTACGAAAGGAGGAAAATAGTAAAGTTATACTAGTATTTATTAATACTACTCTTTTATCCTTACATCTTTTATTACGCTCGAACTGAATAGGTGGCTGCTTAAAATGTAATACTATTATAAAGCTATATAGATAGTTATATAGTGTGGGAAATTCTGCCCTATCTCTTAGTCGATTTTATATAGATTAAGGGATTTTATATTCCCAATAAATACATTATATACTAGGTCTAGAGATGGATATTCTCTATAAGCGTTTACTAGACTTATCCTAGGCTTAGGGTTCAAATCCATAGCATATCATGCCTCTAGTAGATTCAGGAAGCGCTTATAGAGTGTTATAGATTTAAACCTTACTTAGGCTTAGGATAAGAATATTTAGACCAACCTAATAGCACTACATGTTACTTACGCAAGCAGCCTGCAATAGCCACTTCCTAATATTAAGAAGATTAAAAGTAGATACTAAATAATCAATTAAGCCATTTATTAACTAATTCACATTAACTACGCTAATTATTACTATAATAAATTAAACATTCACTTAATGCCTAATTAGGAGTTATAGTTAAATTTTAATTAATAAGATACATCTCTCAGAGCTATATAGTACGATTAGAGGATGGGAGAATTAGATCCTAATGATCCTTAATTCATTCATCTTATTAAGGAAGTCCCTTTCCTGCCCGTTCTATACAAAACCGACATATCTTAATGCTTTTATACCTTATATTTCCTATTAATTAATCTAGTATATCCTTATTCTCCCTAGAAACTTTAAAGACTCAATCTAAGAATACCCTCCTATTAAACAATTATGCATCCCTTAAACCCTACCCTCAGCCTTATAGTCCTTAGTAAAATCGCCCACATCACTATATACACTCTTAGTATTACTTATAATACTATAAACTTCTTTACCTTATTCAATTTCTTTAACGAAGAGGACTTAACTAATGGCTTTATTAAGTATATTAACTTTAAGACTGCTATTAGTAAAGGTCTTGCTAGTGACTATAATAGCGCTATCTATATAAGTATTAATACTATTACAATCAGCTCTACTAGTAGCCACAAATCGGTCCATATAATTTCTTAAACTTCTTTTACCTATGGCCTCTTTATTGCTAATATTATCCATATGCCTGGCAGTATCTGTAGAGTCTGGCCTGTTATATGGCTCTTCAGACCTAACTGGCCTATCTCTAGAAAGATTGATATTATTAAGGGTATTAATACTCAAGTCTATAATACTATCACTCTTTATACTGGTTCTAGGTGCTATATTATAAACAAAGGGACTTTAGAAAGTACTATTTTATTAGAGTCTAACTATAACACTAGTTATACTCACACTAGCTATAGCTAAAGCACTGCCAATTATCAGAATTATAGTAATAGCTTTAATACTAATAGTGGCAGTATATATACTATAGAGTAAACCTTAGATTACATTTCTATCTAGTTCTTTGCCTACAATCAGATCCCTAATAACATTAAGACTAAATTCCTTAATCCATCTAAGTAAGGCCTGCCTACTACGCACTTTACTAGCAGCTCTGGCTATAACATAGATACCTATTTTATAGACAACAACCTAGTCTTCAACACCACCTTCTATAGAGACTGGGCCAGCTCTGCTAAGATCTGGAATACTAATCTTAAGTACTCTGCCCTCTCCTCTAACTATAATAATTATATCACTACCAACCCAGCTGCCTTCACTAAGGCCTACTAGCTTATCAATTCCATAAAGATCTTTGACCAATCTACTTCTAGTTATAATAATAAGTAATGAGCCTATGCTGGGCCCAGTATGAGGTGTCTGCACCTAAGGCAGTTGCGATGAGGGTTTCCAAGGGGAGAGCGTCAGCTAATTGGAGAGAAAGGAACGGTGTTCTCTTTTCTTCTTGACGCTTTCTACCTTCACTGAGAGTAGTCATAAGTTCGATCGAATTTGAATAGAATTCGATCAAGTTGGCATTCGAGGATTGAATTGCAACCCTGGCGGCATTGCGTGTATCAATTCCATGTCGCAGATATTCTCACCGACTTCCGCATTTCCATATGCTTCTCCACCTGCACCTGTCCGAAGCCCCGGCCCAATGACCATAAGTTGTGGCGTGAGGCGGCATTCCTTATCCATACGGCATGCGTCGGTCTCTGGGGACGAGTTTTACTGCATTCTATTGCACTATGATTCAGGCGCAGTAACTTTAACATCTCAATAACATATGTCGCCCGGCTATGCGTATTATATGCTTGCGGATCCCAGCTTTACTCCATGATCTAATCCATTGAGCTATCGCCACTATCTCCCTCCTCAGACGAGACGTGTTACGATATGAGCGGGGGCGCAAGCCAAACTGTGCAATGGAGGGAGGCCTATGGAATGTGGTAATGTATCGTTCCTGGGACACACGCATGTGCCTTGTCACAAGATACCACTTCATTAGACTTGCACTGAGAAAACACAGGAATGAATTTATTCACCTGGCCACCATACAAACACTGTTCGCATCCGTTCGCGGTTAGTAACCTCTGCGTTATCACCAGACTATTCTAGGGTATCTTTGTCTTCCTCTAACTATAACCTCTCAGTCGATGAGCTATGAGTGCTTCCTGGAGATGTGACATCTTGTCGCCGTTGGAAGCTCGCCGGCGTTCTTCTAATAGCTAATGGATAAGTTCTCTCCTGCAACAAGATTAGCGGGCAATAGTACCAAAAGTCGGTGTCCTTACAAGCTCGGTAATCGGAGTTGGGAAACTGCGATGCAGACGTCGGCATCATAACGGTCGCTCAGCTGGTCACGCCTATGCATTAGGGGCTGGGTCGCTGGCAATATCCCTCCGACCTGTAACAGGGCGCCTTCACACATTGGGGCTTGGGAATGCGCTCACATGGACATGTAAGTGTGGAATTGGGAGTCCGCGGCCATGTAGCCATCGCGAGGGCCGAAGTAGATGATATCGTGGTGCGGGTTAAAAAAGACTTGTCCATGGCCGCGCCCAAAGCCGAACTCGAGCTGGTAGTGCTTCAATGCTTCGGCTCGTGACTCGCCGCAGACGTGGAGGTTGATGGGGATGGGCGCGGTGGAGGTACAGCCGGAGGTCCACGACAGAGATTCTCGCGACGAATCCAGAAGAGAGGGCGAGCTCGAGCCGCATCGGATGGGCACGAGACGAGTCCTGAGCCAGAGTGGCGAACACCCCGTAAAGTTGCGTCAGTCGACCGATTATCGATGGCAGGCGGTAGAGCCGGGAGACCCAGGTTCAGAAGTCCAATGTCGGTAGAGAGGAGAGAGTTTGTTATCGGATCAAATGAAAGGTAGGTAATCACCTGGTCAATCTCAAGCGTCTGCACGCACATGCCCGTTGCCGCATCCCAGACCTTGACCGTGTTATCATTCGAGCCTGAGGCGAGCCGCTGGCCATCTGCCGAGAAGGCTACCGAGTTCACCGAACCGCCATGGCCCTCGAGCGTCTGCATGCATGCATTCCAGTCTGATTCCATGCTCGGCTTGAGCGTGACCCAGTTCGGCACTTCTTTTTTGAAGAGCTCTCTGATTAGGCTGCGGGTAGGACTAAATACGAGTGCTGATATATAGACTTATAATGGAGTAATCTCGATGGCCCGCTTGTAAGAAAGAATAAAGCGGCGCGCGTCTCGAAGTAGTTCTGTTAGTTATTACACTTCCTTGGTTTTCTACTAATATATCAGACCGTCTTTAGTATATATATGAATTTATAATAACTCACTACTAAAGCTTTGAGCTTCTATACTGCTATAACCCCTTCCGATATAGTGCGTAATAAACTAAGAGATTCTAACTAATTTAGATACTTCTTTCGAAGGAAGTCATGGACGATCCCCGCGCCCTGTAGGTCCTTGTCACTTATCTTCGCCTAGGGTTCTGAGTTATTAAGATGGTCTAACCAGAAGACGTAGGAATATCGTATCGAAGCCAATGGGTCAGGGTCGGGCGGCGAGGCCTGATCAATGAGAAATCCTGGGACGCCCAGTTCGTAAACGTCACGTTTGAGAGTCTCCGAGAGAGCCTCCAGCGACCTCGAGAAGATTGTATGGTGCTGGTGCGCGGCGCCAGAGGGTAGTATTTGGTCGGATGCCTTGTTAAGCAGGAAATCCTTGGCTGATTGATGCACAAAGTAGATGACACCTTCTCGAAAAGTCAGGAAAGAACCGCAGGACCTAATGATTTGTGGCAGGTCATAGTAGTAGTCCTTCTCGAGCGACTCAACAAGAACCTTCAATTCCTCTAGTGCAGCTGCGCCAGGGCAATCGCAAGGGCTCTGCCGTGTTGGAAGTGGAAAGTACAAGGCAAAGCAGGTGAGGAGCGAGTGAGAACAAACTTAAGCCTTGGGAAAGCTTGATGGCAGAATGGCCCTGGAAAAACGGCAGCCGGTGGCGGCGGTTTTTCTCCCTCTGTGGTTTTTCCCGTCCGCCACTTATACTCATTGTACGGGCACTTGGTTACTGGAGGCCCTGAATGCCGTCAGCTGGTCGGCAGGCATGGGGATTGTGAGAGGAATCTCTAGCTGGTTTAAAAACGCGGGTTGACCATGTTCCCGTTGCTAGGTGCGCCGCCGACGGCGGCCTAGCTTGACATTGGAGCGCCTCTGAGCCGATGATATGCTGGATGAGCTGGTGGAGATGCAGCTGCGGGAGGCAAGCTAGAGTGCCTGTATTGGTATGCTTGAGCGAAACCTACAGTAGAGGGGACTACGCGTAGGAAAGCTGCCCTTTCAAGGGTTTGAGCCCAGCTCCCCTTGGAGCCAATGGGGCCTTGCAGGAGGACTAGATGAGCCGCGAGGCGGCAGCAACTTCATATAGCTCAGCTCAGCACGTCCTGTGCTCCTCTGGGAGACTTTTGAGGCCTTTCTGGCCTCACGGACGAAAAAATATACATACATACATACATCTCAGCTTCAAACAGGTCGCCTCGGACTTGCCGAAGTCTTTGATGCTGAAGCTACAGGAGCACTGGAGGGCCTGAAGGCCGCCCTAAACCTCCCAGAATCAGCCGACAAACTGGCAAAAGCAGCGTCCTCGCTACCGGAGCCTGAGGGTGCTCAGCCGACGCCGGCATACCTACGAAAGATCGCGAGGCAAAAACCGAAGCAAGCCTTCGGAATGTGGTGGGCAACTTCCGTCTCTGAACAGTATAGGAGATTTAGTCTCAAGGCGACCATTCGCTGCCCACCGGAGCTCTCGCTCCCTCGGGCAGCCTTGCACCATCTGCTCGCAGCAAGGTCTCTCCATGGAGACTTCGCCGCATACCACGAAAGATTCAACCACGACGACGCGCGAGTGATCTGCTCGTGCGGACGACGCAAATCACCAGAGAAGTTCATCAAGATCGCCAAAACAAGCGCCTTCTTCGAAAAGATTTGCCCTCGACACTAGACGAGGTTGACTCGGGCCGCACTTGCGTGCCCCCCTTCTCTCGTCTCTCTCTCTCTTCTTCTCCTCCTTTTCATTTGCCCTTCTTCCTAAAACTTCTGGGCCGGGGTCAGACGAAGGGTGCAGCCGCACCCCTTCGTCTGACTGGGGACCACCCAAGGCTGCGTCCTGCAGCCGCACCAAGGGTTTCTCCCAGGCCTCCCTAAGAAAGACGGGCTGGTATTGTGGTTGCCGCTGTCGCAGCCACGCCTGGGCATCCCGCTGACGGGTAACAGGCTTGACACAGTGCGCCTTCGAGCCGATAATATGCTGGATAGTGGTCTGCTTTGCGAGTTACGAAGTATGGTTTGATGGGGAGGTTCTAATTTCGCGTCACAAACGACTTAGCACAGCCTCATCTCTTGGCATTACGTAGTTTCAGCATTAGAGATTCTAGCTCAGCACGTCCTGTGCGAGCATCAGCCCTAGAAAAGCACCTGATCGTCAGTAATTGTTGTCTTAATTAAGTTAGCTGTACGAAGGTTGGCGCCACAAGTTTGTATCAGAGCTCCCAGTCTATTATTAGCTCTAGTACCGTGTGGCATAGTGTGCGTAGTCAACCAACGAGATACCGACAGACTCACTATCCCTTTGCAACAGCTAAGGCGTACTGGTCGTACCAATCCACTTTATTCTCCACTATCCTGTCTCTATCAGAAGAACAAAAGCGGTACCATTACTAGTGGCGAATACTGCCTGCCAGCTGTGAGTGCGAAGTTGCGATTAGTACTCTGAGATAGTGAGGAGACTTCTATCCTAACCCAATTTCAGTGATATATGATGTATCCAATATTCAGCGTATCATAATAGCTAAAAAAGCAAAATCAGTGGATCGGTACGGCCAGTATGCCTTAGCTGTTGCAAAGGGATAGCAGACTGTACTAGAAGCCCTAGGTGTACTGCGGCTTAGCGCTAGCCTTTCTAAGTTATGGTGCCCTCCTACCTATCGCAGCGATAAGGGCTGTGCATAAGATAAGCTGACAGTCCGGTATAGATGTCGTCAGGGTGACCGGCGAGCCTGATACAAACTTTTGACGCCAACCTTCGTACGCGAACTGAATAAATTTGGAAAACGCGTATAAGGATCACTCCACTGCACCATGCATGGTGACCGCTCAGTCAACCGAACGTTGCATGTCGCGTGTCAGGGGGTGAACACACCAGAGAAACAAGACGTCACGCGTTGAGAGATCCTGATTTCATTTTAGCTCTCGTTGCTGACCTCGACAACCTCGATCCTAATCCATCGGGCAGAGCGCTAAATCTCCAAACCCCGACCGTCAAGGACCTGAAATCGAGATTCCCCGTCGAAATCGCTCGCCTTGGGTGACTCGCGATGGCGATAGAGCTTCGAAGGCTGACCAAACCGCGGTCAAGTCGAATTTCGTTACACTCTACCGACTCAGGCGACGAACTGAGAAGAGCTCCCCGCCGATCCATATTTTCGTCAGGGTGGAAGTCAGGCCTTCTATTTGGCGCGAGTAGCTGTCTTCTTGTCTTCGCTATCAATCTCGGCGTCACTATCTGGTCAACGACTCTGCCAGAAGGAGATGCAGACGAGAACCACATTCGGAGGATTCTCAAAGAGGGATCGTGTTCAGAAATCCGCAAGTATAATGTGGCTCTGCATCTTGCCATCAATGTCTTTAGCTCCATACTACTGGCAGCAAGCAACTATTGCATGCAATGTCTCTCTGCCCCAACCCGAGCCGATATTGACAAAGCACATTTTAGGGGGAAATGGATGGACATTGGAATTCCTAGCCTCCGCAACCTGGTCGACGTTCCAAGGAAGAGAGCTGTGCTTTGGGGTCTTTTAGTGTTATCATCGGTGCCCCTGCATCTCTTGTAGGTTTTATGCCCAACTGTCCTGGAGAGCAAGGCCATTAATTCTTTCCGTTTTCAGTTATAACTCCGTCGTCTTCTCATCACTGTCGACGGTGGACTACATCGTTGGTATCGTTAATGAGACGGATTCAGCAGATTCAACTTTCTCTCTCACTTTCAACGAAGCAAACCGCACATCGGAGTTTCAATACCATCGCCACATGCAATACCATCCCGACATGTCCTCCTACTCTGAGTACTTAGAAGACCTCAAGAACTTGTGGAATTCAGCCAGAAATGATGAACTTCAAAACCTCACTACGTCTGAATGCATCAACAAATATGCCACAGCGTTTCAGACGTCTAGAGGTCATGTTTTGTTGGTTGGTGAGCCTGGTTTCGATCCGGACTGGCAAGGCATACCGTTTCTCAAACGTGCCGTCATCTTTCAAGCCTCAACAGGCTCCGATGCGTATAGTTGGATCTGTTCCAATGCCTGGATCGAAGAAACCTGTCGAGGCTCGCTGCCGACAATCAAGAAGCAGGCAGATGATTGGAGGCCGTTTGACACTCGAATCAAATACTGCCTCAGCAAGCGGGAAAAGGAGCGCTGCAGGCTTAATTTCAGCCCTCCTCTGGTTGCTATCGTTCTCGTCTCAAACGCTTTGAAGGCTGCCATACTGTTATATACTGCCTTACGACCGCCGGATGAGCCGCTCTTTGTTCTCGGCGATGCCATCGAATCGTACCTTACATCTCCGGATGCATTCTCGTCCGACAGTTGCCTTGTTTCTGCAGATGACCTCAGGAATGGAATTAAGAACGATTGGACTGGGCCACGTGAATGGTTTCCAGTCAAGAGGCGATGGGCAACAGCGGTTACGAAGCGTCGATGGATGATTAGCATGTTATTGTAAGGACTCCTTCCCGCTTGAACCTTGTGAGTTCGATTAGTCCTCTCACCCAGGCTAACTGGTTGACATCAGATACTTGGCTGCCCTGGGCGTGTCGCTCTTCTACCTCATACGGGGTATTGTCGGGCTGGCCGGCCCAAAAGATTTCAAGAGTCTTTGGAATCTGGGCTTTGGGGCAGTAACAGAGGTGGCACTAATTCAGAGGGATGACACACCTTTTCGATTCAACAACGCCAAGATCATTCTGAATATTCTTGTTGCAAATATTCCACAGTTCCTCTTCTCGATCCTCTACTTCCAATATAATGCCCTTTTCACGGGCATGCTCGCTGCGAAAGAATGGAGCGACTTCGGGTATAAGAGAAAAGGTTTACGGGTTTCCTCGGATCCAAAAGGGGACCAGCGCTCTCGCTATTTCTTGCAACTCCCTTATCGCTGGAGCGTCCCCTTACTGTTTATGTCTATTCTGATACACTGGATGTTATCGCAAAGCATATTCGTTGTTGCGGTTGAAAAACCAGAAGACAGTGAGGATGCCACATTGTATTCTACGTGTGGCTACTCACCTATTGCGATTATTGCTGTCGTTTTAACATCTGGGGTATTGGTTTTAGCAGTCGTCATCACAGGGTTTCGCCGACTTCCAGCTGCAATTCCCGTAGTGGGGAGCTGCAGTCTAGCAATTGCAGCAGCGTGTCACCACCCTAATGGCCTTGCACAGCCGGACGAACCCCTCGTTCCATTAAGGTGGGGTGTGATGGGCAGTTGTGGCGAGGCCCCTGATGAAGGGGGTGTAGGTCATTGCGGATTTTCCAGCGAGTATGTTGACGAACCTCAGGTTGGCATTAAGTACTCTTGAGCGGAGGACATGGGATCAGCGTCAAAAGTGGCAAACAAAAGCGAACAGATAGGAGAACAGCAACCTCGTTGATAACATTCTGATCTTGATGGCTGACTACTACTACTACTACTGTACCAAGGACTCGTGGTATTTTCTGTTTTCCTCCAGTCGACAACAATAAGAGTCTTGGAAGGCGTTTTCTATCTTTCCCAGCTGAGCAACATCAACCGTCTTCCAGTTTTTGACATCTTTTGAGCAAGGACATCTTTACATAGTGCTGCATCGACTCGCTTGGAGTGTCTTCCAACTTTCTCTGGAAGTGACCAATCACGGGGACTTGCTCGATGGTACGCAGGTGCTGGATCATGGATGCAGCAATGACAGACTTGCCGGCGCCTGGCACGCCCTTGATCCAAAGGCTGCCGTGGTCTGGAGAATCATGCCATTGTCGATACTCTTCCGTGTCACTGAGCCAGATGCCTGTGCCGGGAGCCTGCGAGAGGAGATGGCGACGGAACTCGCCCGATTCGGCCAGATAGTCGGTGGGTTGGAGCCATTCCCGGATCTTGGCCACATCTTCAGGGCTTAAAGCGGCGTCATCATGGCTGACAATGTCGTCCTCGTCTGCTGTGATGGCTGATTTTGGCATGCTCGGGACGGTTGTAGCAATACGTGATGATGATGTTAAGGAGCGAAGACAGGCTGACGTTGTATTTGAGTTCCGTGCGCATTATATATGAGACGGGACCGCACTAGGCAACAGTGTCACGGTGTTGTGAGTGTGGGGGCCATACGCTGGCCGAGTTGGTCAGCACTTGTGATCTCTTAGAAGTCGGCCTCATTAATTGGTTGTTTTTTTTGGTCTATGCTGCCTATGATCCATGCTGCCTGAAAATTCATTTACCCAAATCCTGAATCAAGAGGGAAAGAAATGCCAACCGCTGCGATGCCATGATCTTGGCGGACAGGCAACACAGCGTTAGGCAACCAGTGTGCGGATCGCCAACCCATATGGAGACAATAGTGGATGGAAACTTTCCCACGGCAGAGAACGAGAACATGTTCAGTAAAAAGATGATGAATTTTTCCAACAGCTATGATATCTGACAAAAGATTGATACAGAGTGTCTGGTCTGACCGAGGGTGTTTGGGGGAGGGTGATGTTGCTCCTACTTGCTTCCCAGTTGCCATTTCTATGCAACTCACCTCTAATCCGAAGAACTGTGTACTTCAGTTCTGAATTCATACAATCGAGACCCCCGGCGTTCTTCAACTGGCCAACATCTGATCCTCGTTTCGCCATCTCCACGCTGATCCAACTCCACTTTCCTTGTCGCCACTGCAATTGAGGAAAATGTCATTTCACGTTGATTGATAATCCCGTCTCTTTGCATTGCAAAAATGCCGTATGCTACACCTACGCAAGCGATGAAGAATGAGGCAGTGTAGACTGCTACAAGCACTTGCCACTGGTAGACGAAGAAGTTGCCTGTTCTTTGGCGAATGCAGGCATATCTTGTTTCCTCACCGCCAAGCCCTATGCCTGAGAGTTCGCTTGAGTTGGCCGCCCAGGAAACGACGAGCAATTATGGATTCGACAGCAGAGAAATGAGTAAATCTTCGTAGAGGTGGGTCACGGCGTCTTTCAAGTTGGGAACAGCAAGACTCTGTCGTTGGTCAATGAGCTTTGAAGTTTCGATGTTGCCCTTTGCGATAGGACCTGGGAATTTGACAGTTCCGGAGAGTAGGTCGCGTAGTTTCTTTCCGAGACTGTGATATGCAGCAACTCTGCGATATGTTGCATAGTCTGATCGAGGAAAAATGTAGTGGTCGTCCGGCGTTGCAGTAGTTTTGTCCTCGGTTCCATCATTGCTGTTGTTATGCGCGTACGTAGTGTCGATTATCTCTGTTAGGTAATTCCGGTTAGTTACGTTGTATGTTTGATATCCTCCCGTGTAATTTAGATTGACAGTGTAGTTGGTTTCCCGGTGCTGGCAAGCAAAAATCACCGGGGTGTAATCTTTGTCCCACTCCGGCTGGTTGCTATTATCGGCGTGCTTCCTGGTCATGTCATCGACGGCAGCGTATCCAATCCAGATGATTGGCTCCGTTCTGAGTGCACCAAGGTTCTGGGGGAATGGCGGCTCCATTTCGGGAATACCACTCTCTTTCACCGGATAGATCTGAGGTCGGGCATAATCTCCCTGTGTTGTCTCCGCTCGGTAGGTAAAGTTCCCTCTGGGAACAAGATCGTCGAGGTCGAAAGGGGCGATGACATTGTCGAAGCGATTCAGGCTATCATCGCTTCCCCTAGCAAGCTCTTTGCAATCATATCCCGGAGCGACGAAATGAATCGTGGTCGAACAGTCCCAATCTTGGCCGAAAATGTCCACGGGTGCATTCTCCCTCTGAATCGCGCGCCCGCTAGAAAAGACGCTCGATGAAATGGTCTCAAGCGTGAAGGAAGGCTGGTCCCAATACTCGAAGATGTCTAGTTGAGGCTGACTCTTGTTTAGGTTCAAATTCCCTCCTTCATGCGTTATGTTGTAAAATGACAGTGACCTACCAGTCCAAATGTCGTTCGTGGCTTTCTTTGGCCCATTGTAGCTGTCTTTGACCTCGTTAAAGAAGTTCAAAGTTCTTACTGATGGGCATGTGGTCTCATTCCGAATAATGCCCGGGATAACATCAAGGGTTGCCGATGTGAATATGACCACGAAAGGGCTGGCCCACATGTACATAGCAAGAAACATCACGAACCAAGACTTGGCCCATGCTTCCCTGTTGAGAAGCTCCATGGCGTTGTGTGCAGATCCAAACAGTGAGTCGATAGCTTCAAAAGAGAAGCCTTTCTGGCCGACTGCCCTCCAAGCTACCTGCTGATAAGCCATCAGAGTTGGTTTCGACAACTGGCGAAGGAGCCAGAACCATGGCTGGAAGGACTGTAACTATGTCTTCCAGACCGTACGTGACCATGGATAAGAAAGCTGACAGCCCATCCTCGCCTGCCCACTCGTCTTTCCAGAGTTTCTTGTGGAGGTCTCAGAGACGGAGAGTGTGCTCCTTCCAGGATACGCCGAAAGGCATAGCGCCGTCGTTATACAGGGGCCTCGGGGGCACGTTCTTCATGAAGTCGACGTCTTGCAACTTGCCAAGGGCGTCGATCGTTGTGGGGTTCTTGGGCTTAGGCCATTCGGTGCGAGGGTGAAGTAGGGCTGGCTGATCGGTTACAATATCAGAGGCTTCGTGAGGGTGACTTCTGAAGGGTGGTAAAACGGTCTGACGCCTTGGTTGATGGCTGCTAGCTCCCTGCTTCGGGCTGCGTTGGCCCTCGGCGGGAAGTACTCCTGCGCGTCGTCGAGCGACATCCTCGCGGCGATCTGCGTCGGTAGAGAGCAGCACGCACGAAGGGGTAGAAAAGGGTGGCTGCTGCGAGTCGGATAGTTGGTTGATAGGAGGAGTGGTTGATCAAGAAGGTTGAGAGATGTGAGGGAAGAAGGTCGTGAGGGGAGGAAGCTGTGAGGAGGGAAGATAACTTAGGGTGGGTAGGTGTTGTGAAGAAGTGTTTGCTGTTCAAGACTGGTAGTGATTCCCACAGCCTGCACTGTTTTCTTGTTGACAGCCCACTTATTTCTTCACAAACACCTCTCTCCTTCTTTCTCAACTCTCCCTCTTTCTCTTCCTTTCATCTTCATCACCTCGTTATTTTCTGCTGATCAACCCGAATAGCATGTCTTCGAACGATTTCCACCTTTCTGACGTTGCCAAAGTCCGTCGAGGTGCCCTCCCTGACTTGCGTCTTCATGCTGCCAGTCGCTTGCAAAGCGACGAGTTCTCTCTTCACGCAAGCTCTACCTGGAACAACCGACACAAGACCCTTTTAACCGCAAAAGAGCTCAAGGAGCCTCGATTTGTCTCGGTAAGTCGAGCTTGTTGCCAGGAAACATTTGATCTAATGGTTTCGTAGTACCAGAAGCACTTCTCCATTTGGATTTGTTCTCGCATGGCCCTGGACCGTTGCGGTCAGCCACTCTTCGTCGAAATCGCTCCCCAAGGAGCCATATCCGAGTCCCGCGTCACCAAAGGCCACATTCGATCCTGGATTCGCGAAGATGACACTGCGGATTTAGTGCTCAAAGATTTTACCTGATACTTCGAAGATTGACTCTTGCAGGCTGTCTTCATTCCCGCCGACCTCGGCCATCCTCACGGACACTTCGTCAAGGAGCTTCTTCGTCGCCCGGAGCACAAGAAGGCGTTTATCGTAGCCCTCCTTGGCTACCAAAACCCGTTGATGTGTCGCTACTGTATTCGATCAGCCACTTCGAACTACGCGTTGACCGGCGACTACTTCATGTGGCCTTTCCACGCGTGCCGTTTTATCCCGGGGTACATGGATAGCAAGTGTGCCAACTGCATCTGGAACGCCAATTCCCAGTGCGAATGGTCTTCGCTAAAGGGCTATTTGGCCCCTGAAGCTGGGTTCGGCACATCCCTCGACCTCCTGTCTGGCAAGGAATGCCCTCGGGACCCTGCTACACAAGCCGTAAGCGTCCTCAACCATGTCAGCTGCCCGCGAATCACCGACGAGTTCCCACTGGCTTGGGAGTCAGAGGCCCATTGAGATGCTGCCATCCGCAAGGCTGAACACAATGCAGAGTGGGATGATCAGATGGGATCTCTGCGGTCTAAACAAAGGTGTTTTCTGATTTCCAGACATAGTCGATTGGGAGGCATTGGTTGATCAACCGAGATCCGTTGGTTTTGTACGGTAGACGTTTGCCTTGAGTGGCTTAGATACGTGATCTGACTTTGATCAGGACGCATTGAATGGTAACCATCGGAATGATCTTGTGACTGTTTTCCTCCCCACGTGTGAAGCATGTGACTGTCCACGCCCTGGTACTAGCGAGAGTTGTTTTTCTTCCCTGGATGGTGACCCAGTGATTTTGTTTCTTTGATGGCTCCAGGGTGAATTGATCAACCGGATTCCATGCCTAGATGTTTGGTTTGGTGCTGATTTGGCTGAAAAATTTGATGTGACCTGAAATCAAGGGCAGTTTGAAATGACGGTGGGTGGTGGTTGTTTTCTTTGCTGTTGTACAGCCCACACCCCTCCCTAAACAACAACAAGAACAAACCCCAAACCTTGTTGTTGTTTTCCTCCTTTTGTCATTAGAGGGACTTGAACTGGTCCCTCCAGGCTTGGTCTCTGTACGGGAGATGGACCTCAAGTCTCCGGTCCTCTTCCTCCTCGTAGTCTGGTGGAGAAGATTGACTGTTTTCTTCGCCTGACAAATCTCCGCCTCCCCGGTCCCTTGTTTCTTCTTCATCATCTGGTTGATCAAGTGCATTTGGCTGATTTCGTCCATAGAAGAGTCGCTCGTGGCGAGAAGGTTGACTGTTTTCCTCCTCAGGATCCCACCAGCCATCCTTGTCTTGTCTGAACACTTTGAGGTGCTCCCCGTGACATGTCACTTTAAGGGGGATCCCTCAATTTATACGATGGTGATGATGAGGGCAAATCCGTGGTGTGGGTCGTGGCGGAAGGGGGTTGTTAGGCGAGGGCGGGCGTTAATCCTCAGCGCACCTTACCCTAGAATTTAGCACCCCTTAATTTTCAGCACACTAAGCCTAATTTCAGGTGTAGCCCTATCTTACTTATCACTTCCCTAGCCCTATCTACTATGAATAAGGAAAGTCCAATAGGGCGATAGCCACTAAGACTTCTCTTATACACTAGGTCACGGTGGGCGGTGTTGTGAATAGCAGGGCGCTAAAGTGTTAGAGAAAAGTCAGCCTACATGATTTACTAAGTCCACTACTGCTTGTCATAGCCTTAGCCTCTTTAACCTGAATATTCGTAGAAATAACTAGCGAATTATTACACTGTAGCCAGTCCTTTGGAAAGAGAGATAGCATGGAATGCAAGTAGATAAACCTCCTTCCTATCATTATCCTGTCATATGCTAAACTGTTTACTAGGGGGGTTGAAGCAAGGACCAGAAGTGGATTTAGGGTGATGAAAAAATTAGTCCGTAGTAGCCGTATGCTTCAATTATCAGATCAAGGATTTAGTAACTATCAGCTACACTTGTCTTAGAACTCCTTATGGCAGATGAGTCTAAGATAATCAATTAGCAAGCTTTGCCTGATAGCTTGGGGCTGTGAGTAGTGTCCATAAGTGGCTGCTAAAAATAATAGAGAAGTATTCTATGTATCTCCTGTTTAGGTAGCGGCCTTGGGCTGCGTATAACTAATTTTTAGCTATTATAGTAACATATTCCGCCCAAACGGAAGTTACAGCAGCCCTGCGCCACATTCTGACTAAATGTAGGTTCAACTGGGTTTAATTTGGATTAAGCAAGATCCTATAAGTAATACTCACATGAGCATTATATAGCTATATAAGTAGCTCTTTTAATCACTTGAAAAACTTCTTATGTAATATAAGACAGTTTGTAAAATAGTCTAAGAGAATACAGTTATAGAAGCTTCCTAGCAAGCTATTTATACAAGTAGAAAACCACCTTCCCCCTCCCTTTATATTTTCATTTATCTAATCTATTATAAAGAAATCTGACTTTTTCTCATTTTCCCTAAGAAATAATACTACTACTATATAGGGCCTTATAGTTAAGGACGAGTTATAGACTCAAGAAGTAGTAAATATAGATCACAGTACCCTAGGAGTACCTATCCCTTGCCTTATTAGTTAAGATCTCGTTCGAGTATCGAAAGGTAGACCTAGAGGGGCACACCTAGTGCTCCTAATTCAAGATTAGGCTAGTAACAGCTAATTTATTACAGATAAATTTTTTAAATCCCTAAGGCCTTATTTATATAATAAAGAGAAGTCTGAAATATTCTTAATAGAGTCTGGTCTTATAGTAAACATCCTAGATGCACTTAGTTATAGCGAAGAGATATAGATAACTGATCCACGTAAGCTATTCGGCTGTTAGTAAGGCAAGTTATTAACCCAGGTGCTCTATTATATAGGAAATGTTCTCGAAGAGATTCAAGGCCAATCAATTACATCAGTTAATAGTGTCTCCATAAAGAGGAAGAAGGCCGTAAGCCAGGTTTGCTCAATCAAGTTAAAATTCAGAAGAGGGGAAACCGCTTGGCGTGTATTCTCCAGCGCTTCTCAGCCAATTAGAGCAGTACCAAAGAGAGACGGGCAGTGGATAATAGGATGGAGAGTGACGGAACCAGGCGAACGAGGATACGGGCAGGCAAACTAGGATACGGAGTAGATAGCATATAACTGAATTCCTGCTTTTTTTTCTCTGCTATGGTTTTGATAACAGACTCATGCTCACCCCGTTAAGGGCCAACTTGCTTATATTCTGTAGGATAGCTTGCTATCCGCAGGAAAGCATGATACAAGAGTGATAATTCGGCCGCGAGATATTTAAAATTGGATGTTGTGCATGGCTCACAGCATGATAGAGGCACAAATTTTCTATGGCTTTATGTCAATTTATCAATGTGATCGTCTCCGGCTATATGTTACGGCACACCTCTAACCGTTACGCCACTGTGTAAACAATCGCAGCTGTAGTTCATTACTAGCTCATACCCTCCTAAAATGATGGCCAAATCTGGACCATGGAGCGAACGCACAATCTACGGAACACGATCAAGATCTGTCGACAGTTTTAATTCTGTCATTTCCTGATCTAGCTGGGCAACAGCATTTAGTGCATTGTATTTAGTAACTATATAAAATCTTGCCCCCCAGGAGTGAAATACGGCTTGCCTACATTTTCACTCAGTAGCGAACTAGTCAAAACTATTATCCATGATTTTGCTCCTCTTCTTATGTCAGATTTCTCTGACCAGTGCATTCTGTACTGACGTTGCTCTTTGGGCACCTTGGAGATATGAAACCGTTGACATGGCTGCTGATGTCCTCAACCTTCCAAACTATGATAAATTTACCGAGCTTAACCAGGGTCTTAACCCTGCTTATATTCGGGTTGGCCAGACCTACACTGTGCCCTTTACTGATGTCAATCCTCCTGCTACGTGGATGACGGTTGGCGCTTGTACACCCTTACTAGAGTTGAATAGTGACACGACCACTTCTATTAAGGAGAATTCTAATATTAGGACAACATCAACAGCTGAAGTTGACGGCGTTATGAAGAAAGTCCCGAAGTTCATGACGTGGCTGGAGCTAACGGGCCAAAAGGATGACTTTCTAGACATGGAAACCACCAGCCAGAAGTATCTCGACCTCCTCGGGCAACGCAACGATGGCTTCATTGTCGATACCAAGCCAGATCATCGCATTCAAGCAGCTATCCGCAAGCTCAAATATGCATCGAAACCTCTCTCTGAGGCTGCAGAGCTCACCGCATTACACCGTGAGCTAGAAAGTGACGCTTCTCTTAGCTCCACCAGTCTCAACTACTTCAACGATGAAGATGACCACAACGAGACCTCCTTTAGTCCCAAGAATAAAGAATATAATAGAGGCGAGCCCGGTGATGACGATGATATTGAAATTATCACGGCATCACAAGAATTGCGGTCGTGGGAACTATCCTCGCCGCCGGTCACTTTGGCGGAAGAAGTGGATGACGGGCCAGAAACACCATGCCCACAACCACGCACACAACATCACCAGTCTACATACAAGCACATAAAAAAGGACCTCAAGACATTCCGTGACCGCCTCCGGAAGCGTGAAGACTCTTGCAGACGAGATACCATATAAATTGCGGTGGCAGGGCGTCCTCAAAGAGCAAGCAGGGCGGGTTGCACGTCTGCCCGCGGGTCGCAATTCCGGCACACAAGCCACTTTTTTACGGCATTTGATGACATATTCATTTTCGCGAGAGCTTCAGCTGCTAGGATATCTACCTTTGCGTAATAAAAATGCTCGAACAACTGTCAGAATCAATTGTAGCATCAGGGGCCATTTTTGGCTGTGATTTTGGGGGGGTCACTCTGTTCCAGGCTTTTTTGACTGTTCCAAGATTTTCTGCCCTACTAAGTGGCTTGCCCACTTAGCCAGACCCTACGGGTAGTCCGGACTGTGGGCATCCTATCACCCGCAGCTGGTCGTGTGTCCGCCTGGCCAAAAATCCCGAACTCTCCATAGGCTACCTCGCCATGGATGTATTGGACTACCTGCTGGTGTGGACAATAGCTGCAATACCAAATACGCCTTGCTTTCCACCTCTCAGCCCGAGACTGCGCCTCTTCTGGATTCAACAAACAGTGCTGCGTCTCCAGCTCGATTGGCTACGATGCGGCCAAACCAGGAGGCAGTACCCCGCCACGCCATCTTTGCATATGAGGCTGAGACCATCTCACTTTCTGCCTGCAGCCGAGGGCTGTATATCTTATCACGAGACACATTCAAACGGATTGGTTGTTGTAGTTGTAATTCCCACCCAGCCACAATATTACCCGACCAGGCCCTGCCGATTGAACCTCCGCTTTTCACTCCTCCCCATCCTCGCAACCTTTGGCCCTTTTGTCTCTACCTCAGCATATAGCGTCTACAAGGCATCTCGTGGTAGATGCGTCTTTCTGTACCGTTCGAGTCGGCATCGTGCACCCAAGCAATCTAAATGGCCCAGCTAGTGCTCTATCCCATGGAGTTGATCAACAAAGCGGACCCCCGTTGTTCTATTGCGGGTGGATGCGGAGGTTAGTGCGGAGATCTCCTTAAGAATAACCTGCGTTATTTATTGGCCGTCGAATCGGCGTTGAGTCGTGATCCAAGCCCGCTATTTTCCTTCTCTTGATAGCCTTGTCATCTTTGGCTCCTGGTTCGTAGCGGACGACACATACTATAGAACTTGAATCAAGATAGCATTGTCTTTGCCTCGGAATGGCGCATAAAGATTAGAGCAAGGAATTGAATACAGATCGTATATGTTTGTGTCTCATTGTAACTAGAACAATGACAATAGGATTTCCGGCATCGACGCCTCACAGCACCTGGTCATTCTTTTGTCCCCGGGTAGGTTGGGTCGACCTGCCATACCTATCGTAAGTTGTTTGACAGATAGGCCACCTTCTGGTTGAAATACGCGAGGCTACGCTCTTTTGACTCTCCGTCACCCATCCAGAGGTCGAAGTACTTTGGCTCATGACAGTAAGCTTAACACGTGGACGGTCGCTGAATCTGACGTGCAGTAAGGAGCCCGCCAATTGCACACATGACATTTGGACTTCCAACCTACAGTCCGTTGCAAAAGTTCCGACAACGCCCGGATCCACCCATCTTTTCCTGATGGCTGCCCAACCTTTGACTTCGCATTGTGCACCCAAATAATATCATATTAAATCATATTCTAGATGAATTTGAAGCCCAGAAGCTGGAGTTTACTATGAATTATATCAATATTTTGTGTACCAGCCAGTTGCTTCCACAACCGCCTCCATCCGTGCAGGCATCGAATTTATCAGGTTTTCGAACACCTCGTCATCAATCTCAGCCCACAGCTCTATGGCAGCATCAACTAAACGTTCTAAAGAGTGAGAATTCCTTGGAAGCTCTCCAAGTTCCGGATAACGTTCGCAAATCCTCTCTTTTAGGATAGCCCACAGATTTTCGATGGGATTAAGATCAGGTGAATAAGGCGGCCAAGTTGGCAAAAAGACCCCCTCCCTTCTAGCATAGCTACGCAGCCAACCCTGCACAATACGGGCTTTATAAGTTGGTCCGTTATCGTGCTGAAATGTCATTCCTTCATCAATAACTTCAGGAAGATGCTGCTTTAAGCATTCCAGAATAATCCGGCTAGAAACGCCGCTGCGGATGGATTCGGGGTCCCCGTCTAAAGGGACCAAAGGCGTAGCTCTGTCTAAGCTGAATGCACCAAAAAACATCTTAGAATGCCTCGTTGGCTTCTTCTGGCCCTGTATATACTTTTTCTTAAGTCTCTCGCCCTAGGTGCGGTTAGGAAAGTGATCTAAAGACAAGGCGTTCAACTTACATATCGGCAGAACACCCACTTCTGCCTTTCGCCATCACCACGAGCGATTGAGACCTCGTCAGAGAAAATCCAAGTATGCCAAAAGCTTTCATCTTTATTGATGTACTGCTGTGCAAAAGCCAGCCTTTTTTCGGCCACAGCTGGGCTCAGAAATGGCCGTCGAAGTACGAGGTGGTGTTGGATGCCCTGTTTCGGTAGCCACCGAGTTAAAGTCGTCTTATGGCAACGCAGACCGGTCAATTCAAGGATTTCTGTACATGTGACGAAAGGGTTTTGATCGGCGATTCTGAATATATGATTTTTATCACGGGTTGATATAATTGTCGGGCGCCCAGAGCGCGGATTGCTCTGGGCGCTTTTTTGATGTTTGTAGCGCCGGATGATGCCAAATATTTGCATGTTTAGAAATGCCCTCGTCTGCAGCTATTCGAGTAGCTGGGATACCAGAATTATATTTGTACACAATCTTCGTCCTTCGATGAGGACTATGATGAGATTTGGCTCTGACCCGAGGCCTAATGGTTGAGTTGTGGCTGTTGAAGTTACTGAGGCCCGGCGTGATGTCCGTGATCGCGATCGCAAGTGAAGGGAAAAGCGGGAAATTGTCGGAACTTTTGCAACCCCACTGTATAAATATGCTTCGATGCGAATCGAACGGGCTGGTGGTAGGTTCGTATCGAATCGAATGAGCTTGTGGAAGATTCGTATCGAATCGAATGTCCTGGCGTTCGATTCGGCATTCGTAAGACTTGGCGTTGAATGAATCTATCGATTCGACTACTCATTCGATAGATGTCCATCCCTGGGTGGGGGGGTTGTGAATGTTATATCACAGCATACTTGGTCACAATCCAACATATGTCTAAGAATGTGTTGGAAAATATCGATGTGAAGGTTTCTCTTTCTGATTATACATGGCAATTTGAATCCTCCGCGTGTCAGTATCCACGTACTAGTAATTATTGGCAAATTCTACTATTGTTCCAGTTTGTTCAAGCTTGCGATCACAGTCTACTGGAGGATCTCTATGAATTGAGTAAAAGAAATAACATCATTACATCTACAGACTTTTTGCTACGATTCAGTAGTCAAGTCGATCATATCGCTGTCAAAGCCAGAGTCAAGCTGCCCGAGACACGATGGGCCCTTGCTTCGGGTCGGGCGACCTGCTATGATTCAAGACCAGATGATCCGTAAAATTGACGGCGCGATGATATTTTTTCTGACACCAAGGGCAAAGGTAAAGGCCTTTTGTAAGAAATGCAGATATTAGGGGGTTTTCATCTTGGCTTCCCGTCAATTCTCGCAGGCGATTGAGAAAGTATGGTGGGACCTCGTGCGGTGGCTGGCCAAATCGTGGCCTACCCGTTTGCAGTTGAATGTTGTGTGGAAACGGAACTCTGACTAGTGGTTTGACCGGCGGCTTGTCTGGGGATCTGAGTGAGGATTGCTCGCGTATCAAGTGGAGTGTTCCTAAGTGTGATGTCTTGACAACAGTCGTATTTACAGATGGAATGTGGGCAGTTGGAACTTGGAGAGTCTGAGGCTTTGACGCTTGTGTCTGGCCGACAAGGGGTGCTAAGGAGTTGACCCCAGTATTGACGGGAACAAAAACCCCAGCACCGAGTTGTGTACTCAGAACTTGACCCGGCGGTATCCCGGCCGCTCGAGATTGTGATCCACTTGTCGGAGCTGTGACCGGGGGTTTCGAAGTCAAAGCGCGGAATGTTTGTAAAACCTTGGAAGGGGTGGCAAATGTAGTTCTATCGTCGCCGTCCCGAGGTATCGCTACCTGTGGCCTGCCCGTTGGATCTGAAGCTGTGATAGGAGGTTTCGGTTGTAGGGTGTGGAATGTTCCTGATTGTGAAGTTTTGGAAAGATTGGTGTTTGTAATGGAATCGTTGGGTTCCTGGGACACCGACATTTGTATGGGATGGCAATTGGATGTTGAGGAGTTGGGTTCATTATCTGGTGGAACGAGAGCTCCAGCATGCCATTGAACAGTTGGAGGTCGAGCTGGGGGTAGCTGAGGCTGCGTTGTTTCGAGCCCTGGTATTGCTTTCGGAAATTTGAGATCGATTGACTTTATTTTCAGCTTGAGTAGGTCAGCTGCCATGTGATTGGACAAGGCGCGTTGAATCCGGTGTTGATGGATGTGTACAGGTGATGGGGAAGGGTCGTTGGTTTGTGTGGTGCCTTTGTCGTTGTTCCTAGTTGAATCACCACTGTCAATCTGCATCGCGTCGTTGGCAGGTTGGACACTTCGCAGTTCATTTGCTGTGTTCGGTTGGCCTTTATCAGACATTTCGTCTTCTGAACTTGAGATGGAGATTGTCTCAGGGTCGGCCATTTGCGAGCGAGCATTGGTGCTGATAGCTCGCTCTGCGTTTGGAGCGCTCCCCAGCTTAGGCTCAGATGCACTCTCGTGGCAACTTCGGTCGCGTTGCTTCAGCCGGGGGTCTTGCGAGAGAACTTCTGATTGCACACTTGGAGTCAAAGAGGTTTCCCTTTCCTGGGAGAATGATTCCGCTGCCGGCTCCTCCTCTAATTGGTTCAAGTCGATAGAAATAGACATGGCAGGACTTCTGGTTCGTGCGACGCCGGATGAAGACTCTGTCTCATAATTTGCTTCGTCTTCTATCGTCGTTCGGTAATTTACTTCCGGAACAGCCATTTGCGAGCGAGTGTCAAAACTGGTGGTTTGCTCTGCATCTGGAACGCTCCCCAACTCGGGCTCAAGGGCATTCCCGCAACAATTTCGATTGGCGTGCTCCAGCTGAGAATCTGGTCGCGATATTTCTGATTCCATGCTTGGAAACGAAGAGACTTCCCTTTCTCGAAAGATCGGTTCGGTAGCAAGCTCCCCCATCAATGGGACCATGCCACCTAAGGCGGATGTGATAGGACTGCCACTTCCCGCGACACAAGATGAAGACGTGGTCCCGGAATCTGATTCGACTTAATGGTAGTTTGGTTAGCATGAGCCGCAGTCAGGATTCGACGGGTAAACTCACTTTCTAACAACGCAGTAGCACTTTCGCTTGCGGCGTCGGCCTCTTTTTCTATGCGCCTCCGGAGGTAATTCTTTGCAATCTTCAAATTCGGCACAAGACGTGGCGAGGCATCAAACACATCCAAATCCTGCAAATCTCCTGCCCTCACCCAATCAGCAGGGCTTCCATCTGGGAACTTGTTCCCATCAAAGTATAAGACGGGAAATTCCCGCTCCATGACACGAGGCCCCCCATGTTCGTATCCCTTCTTCCACTTGAGATCTTTGGTTTCTGGGTCGTAGTCGTAGCACTCAGGGATGTAGTCTGTCAAGCCAATGCTCTCAAGTGTACTGGGTACCCCGAATTCCTCTCGGCCGATGTGAGGTAGAAGAAGCGCGGGCAACCAATCTTTCGTCGTTTCCCAGTATGCCAGATAAATTCGGCCGGCTAGAGATTCCCTCGTGCCTTCTTTGCTTTGATTGCCGCTTGAGACCGCCATGTCGGTCGACTCCAGTCTGGCTGCATCCCTTGGTGGTAAACTTTGGTCTCTTCTCTGATCCCGAAGTCCGTCGTCTAGGCATTCCATCCGCGATGCGGGAAATTGAACGCTTCATGCTACCCTGACCGACTTTAAAAGAAATAGAATTGTTCTTCTCTGCCAGTTCAGCGTTGCAGTTCAAAACCTCAATCCCGAAGTGCTCGACGATGACCGCATTAGATGGATTCCGTAGCCAACCATGCTTCTTACTCCTCAGATGGGCCGCAGCACCTCTAAGAGGAGGATACATGAAATCATGGTCATGCTCATCGCAACGTAGAATAAACCATGATCCGTCGCTATTTGGGAACTGGATGATGATTTGATTGACAGGGACTTTGCCACCTTGGAAGACTTCGTCGAAAGATATGGATCTCGTTGCAGGCATGGCGTTTCGATGCCAGTCTTGTTCTGTGGTGTCATTCTGTGTAAAATTGACCGGTAGCAGCTAATCTTACGTATCAATACGCTGTTGGCAAGACATCTGGCACGGTTCACTGACCGGAAAGGGCGCGCAGACAATGGTCTCCCCGATGACTGAGTCGGAATCACCGGACTCTATTGAAGGACTTGGTGGAACTCGCGTTGTCTCGACATTCAGTTTTGAAAATGGGGCGTTCAAAAGATTTTGGGAAATCGGATGAAGCGATTGGAAGCTGGGGTACCCCATCAATGCCTCTATCGGCGTAGCATCACCGGAACGCAGATCAAGACTTGTCTGCGCCATGCCGAGATGAGATAGTCAAAGCCTGACAAAATGCGACCGGCGAAAACCGAGTTGGAAATCGAGCTGGCAGCTTGAGTACGCGCCCTGTTGAAGAAAAAAAAATGAATTAAGGGGTGTTGGTCGGACTAGGCGAAGCACTCTCTTTATGACGCCTGGCTCGGGATCCGACAGTCTGGTTTAGAATATTATTGGCGGCCGGCCGACTAATTACTCTGTGAGGGGCCCATGGCCACACTGTAATCCATACACCGTAATGAACCGCCCCACAATGCCCAAACGAGAGACTGTCTGTAAGCATGTAGCACCATTTAACTCCACCGTAACAAGCCGGCGAAGGACTGTACTCTAGAATGAAAACAAGGACTGGATAGTAAGAATTCTTAATCGAATACTGCGCTGTACCTATCGTCAAACAAAATTTGAACTGTGATCATTGTCAGCCAAGAACTAAACCAATCATTGGCCGACCGAGGGCGGCATTATAACCATTGGCCACTAAGAATCATAATCAAGAGTAATCATACATGAACTGAAACTCTACTATGACCATATCTAGACAACAATAGCACCATAACTAAATACATCAGAATACCTCAAGTAACAACTCTCCGAAATGACCTACACTCTAACCAGAACTTCACCGCAATGATGCTCGACCAACAACCGCACTGTGATCACACCACAGGACAATGTGCCTCGGGCCGAAACATTACTGGGCCGTTGGTGCGGGGCAGATTCTGTTTTCGTCCTCAGCTGCAGGTAATCCATGTCATGTGCAAGCTAGTTCCAACAGTTTTGCAGGGTTGTCGTAGAGTCTAACAAGGGGGTCCTGGACTTGACATTACGGTGTTGAACCTTGATTGCAAACCCAGCTCCAGAGAAGGCTTTTCACCAGTTCAAGCGAGGCTGCCATGCGTTTAACTTGAGGATCATTATCTAGATTTTCCATTTGGTCCGCAAAAATGCACGTTGAAGAGCCTGAGGCCATCTCCCTGCCGCAAAGTGTGCCTTTGGATGGCAGACATCCGTGTGACCTCCGTTTTCTTGGCTGTCTGTTGGTAGGTTGGTGTTGGCTGGCGCTATTGGTGGGCGGCAACACCAGCCCGACAGGGGGTGAAATGGTGGGTGTGGGACTTCAATTCGAAACTCTTATCGCGCAACGTGTGGAGATAGTGATGGAGTAAGCGGTTGTGTGTGCGGAGCCAGCCTAGTCTCCACAGAAGGTGGTGTCGAAGACTAGGCTGTTGCTCATAAAATAGGTATCTATGTTACAGCCAGAGCCACCGGTGAAGCGCGCAGTAGGCAAGCCCCAAGCAGACGGGTCAAGGAATTCGGTCTTAATGTTGTCAGGGATCTGATTGCGGGCGAAAAACCAGATAGAAATGTGATCTGAGGCCCAGTCCATAGCATATACGCCGCCACCATTAGCATTGAAGTTATTACCGTAATTCTGATAATTGGCAGTGCTTTGGCCGTGAGTGATGGGACAGACAAGCAGGTGTGGGACCATACAATGAGAGTATTTAATGATGTTGTATGGGACGGAATGGTAAATTGACGAGCTATCCGGCGCCATTCAACTAAGAGCGGGTTGCTATAGCTTAGTCCGGGGTTCAAACAGCGGCAGTGGGAGAGCTAGTCATAGATCTGTCAACCAGGTGCTCCTAGCCTCGCAGTCTCCGAAGCCAACTTTTCACTTTCAACGATGTCGTGGGTGGGCTGGGTGGGTTGGGTGGATTAGAAGTGGGGTAGTTAAGGGCGCCCATATATTTTGGCAGAATGCCTCTAACAGAACTCATGTGCCTCTACATTTCTGCAATGTTGCTACCGTATGTCAAAAACACCATGAAGCTTCTGAGCAGCGCAGTTTTAGAATGCATATAATATATGGAATACTATTGGAGTGTCCTGGGCTTTCTCATTAGGGTGATATAAGTCTCGATATGTATACTTAACCATTTCAACCTTGTCGGTCTGGCCGCCACCAGGTCAAAGCGCTCCGCGGCCAATCAGCTTCTCTGTACCGTCTCATGTATCCTGGCACGTGTTGTGCCAGTCGCCGCCGCGCGCCGCCTACATGTGCTAACGCAAGTGATGAACTAGCGCTTATCTATCACCGTCGGGGGTGGGCTGGCGCATCAGTGCTAGCGCACTGTCAGCGCCAGTGGACATGCAACAGCCTACTTGTGCCCGCTCATGCGCAATGTCGCGTTCCACGGCGTGTGGAGAGCTGAAGCTGGAGCACAATAGCTTATGCATGCAAAAACACAGGTAGATGCAGCTGGTGATGCGAAACGGCTCTTGGTCCACGGAGGCCGCGTCATGGTCATAAGCTCGAAGCCCGAATAGTCCTCAGGTTTCAAAGCATAGAACATTTCCTGTTCAAATGCAGGAAGTGGGAGACGCAACGAGAGGATATGCGGAGAATTGACCAAACAAAGATGGGGGATCTCTCGTTCTTTTTAGGCGGCAAGACGGCGGCGGACGGAGACAAGTGGAGACGAACTTACAAGCGGTGCGAGCAGCGATCAAGTTTGCGATAAAGAACGGGAAGATTGGATGTTACACAGCCATAAAAACCTACTAACAACACAAAAACAGCTAAATCTGGCACTACAGCCTCTCACAGACAGACCAGGCTTCAGCCGCTGAGGATAGGACGTTGAACACTTGGAGAATCTGGCCTTCAAGCAGGCCTGTCGCATAGGAACAACAGGGGCTAGAAATGGGAAGAACCAGGAGTGGAAGGCTAGAAAACAAGACACCGGAAAAACAATGTAACGAGGCTTAGCGTTGTGGGCCCTATGAGGCTTATCCTCCCGGGCGGAATGCCCCGGAACTGAAAGCGAAGCGAGAGGTGAAGGGGACTACTACCCCGGGAACCGACAGGGGGTTGTCCAACTACAAATCTGACGCCAAGCCTTCCCAATTCGTTTTTACTGTAACGTGATCTCGGGTTACCTCAGCGAGCTCAGACCATTTGCTCGTGCCAAGGGTAACGGACGGGACTATACCTAATCGGTAAAGGTCACCTGACGTCCTCGAGTAAATGGTTTACCTCAGCGAGCTCAGACCATTTGTGGGTCTGCGGACCGTATTATGCCTAATCGGCAAGGTCCTCGACCAAATGGTCTGAGGATCCTGTCCAACACGCCCACTGCTCTGCGGTTATTTTGTGCCTTTTTTTGCGATTCTGAAGACCATGTCTTTACATATCCATTAGCTGCCACGTCAAAACACATTGGATTTGGCCTCGATTTCACTGGGCTGTGCATAAAGATATGCCCTATCTAGCCATCCATTTTTATACCACTCCTATGCCCGTATCTTGTGGAAAACTCTGATATGTGGTGGCCCCGACCACATCGGAATCCATATCAATTAGTAGGCATATACTTATACTTTGGACTGGTTGGGTGGGCGGAGAGATGGCCTAAGCTAAACCGCGCACTCTGACGACAAAAGTCTTGGGCTGACAAAGCCCAAAATTCACTCAGTTGTAGAATGGCAGTCGTTGAATCGAATTATTCTCTTCAATTTAGTGAACGCCTTGTGGTTGTGGTTGAAAATGAATGTTAAGATGGAGTCCATTTCGTGGAAAAAACCTCCGCACGCGCCCAAAAAGCTGGACAGGATCCTCAGACCATTTGGTCGAGGACCTTGCCGATTAGGCATAGTACGGTCCGCAGACCCACAAATGGTCTGAGCTCGCTGAGGTAAATCATTTATTACCTCAGCAGCGCTCAGGCCATTTTGTGGTCGTGCCAAGGCAATGGACCGCACTAAACCTAATCGGTAAGGTCCTCGACCAAATGGCCTGAGTGCCGTGTCACGGATTTTGGGCCTGAGTCAAGCTATTTCGCCCAAAACAGAAGGCCATCTTAAAAGCCATTTTCATTCATAACCACACATCACGCAGTCGATTGAATGGAATTATTCGACTCGCCTACTGCTGTTCTACAATTGATTGAATTTTGGGCTATGTCAGCCGAAAATCAGCGTCACCAGAGTGCACGTGTTGAATCCGTTCCCGTCTGCACCCCGCCCAGTCCGCAGCGCACTGCTGTTTAAACGCAACCAAAGCACGTCGTCAAAGGGTTAGAGGCCGCTACAACACAACAGACACGCGAATCCCGACACAGAAGAGTGTTCGTACGATATCTGATGGCATTTCACTAGCCTTGGACAATATTTTTCTACGTTCCTTTGGCCTTGGTGATGGAGACGGTGGATGAATGACGATTTTTGCGCGGTTCTGTTCACGACATATTAGCGTTTTTTACAAGACACAGCTATGGCGTTTTAAAAAGAATTAATTTATAGATAGACTATACCTTGATACACAATTGATTGAAGTTTGGAGCAAATGTAACGTGTTTTGATGTGGTTATTGATGAATATAAAAAATAGCGATATTGAAGAATCACAAAAAATACATACAAATTGTCGAGTAGTCAGTGTGCAGGGCTGACAGGATCCTCAGACCATTTACTCGAGGAGTTGTAAAAGTAACGTGATCATTGGCGCTAGTCCTAATATCGCTAAACTCCTCTTGTAAAATGGTCTGAGCTTGCTGAGGTAAACCATTTACTCGAGGACGTCAGGTGACCTTTACCGATTAGGTATAGTCCCGTCCGTTACCCTTGGCACGAGCAAATGGTCTGAGCTCGCTGAGGTAAAGAAAAGAGACTAGCCATTGCATGTGATGACCCGGATAGAGCGGGATGAAGGAATGAGTGGCAAGGGTTACATTGTTGGGTGCTACAAAGGGATGTTCTAATGCACGAGAATAGGAGAGGCAATCTGCCGTACTGCCTATCGAGCTCATCGGCAACGATGTTGACCTATCAACACTCTTGGCCCGGAGAACACTTCCGCCCGACCTGCAAGGTGATAGCACTGTTACGCCATCCCTCGATCAATTCGAGAGGCGTTTGGTGTCCTCTGATATCATCTGTCTCTGTGACGTCACTCCGTGGTGTTTTTTTTTTTACCCTTGGCGCGTTGCATGACGAGGAGTGGACCGCGAACCGTGCGTCAGAATGGTAGTGTCGTCCGAGGAAAACTGCCATTTCGCTTCGTCGACAATACGGTGATCCCATTCTCAACCTCAACCTGTGGGCAGGTCGCCGACATATCTGTCTAGAGCGGATCGAGGAATGACCCATACCAACTTTAGCTCCTTCTCTATCACGAACGCCGAATCAATGGATCTACCCTACTTCTCAACGCCCGCTAGTAATCTTTCTATCGTATCCGATGAGGGCAAAGCAATCCGCCCAGCTGGGCCGTCGAATGGCCGCTATTTGTTGCATTCATTTCCGAAAGACGGTTGCTTCCGGCCACCTAATGATAGCCCGGAACCACCGCTAAATCCCAAGACGGGCAACTCGTATACTATCTCACCTGCTGACCGTGGTATTCCGGTGAATACATCAAGACCGGAGAGGTTAGAGCTACCAGAGCTCCTTGAGCACGCCGAAGATGACAGTGCTTTGAAGGCCGGCCCTTGGAAGCAGGTCGACTATCTTTCTCACGACTGGAAGGAGGAAGATATCTGGTCATCATGGAAATATATCACCACTCGCCGAAGAGAGTATTCAAATAGTTCTCGTCTAGAGAATGCGTCTTGGAGAGCATGGATAAAATGCAAATACAAACTGAAGACTGTGTCTCCTGAGACCCTCAACTGGTAAGCGCATGGTAGAATTCGCGTGCATATCAAGCTAACCCAGTAACTATAGGTTCAAGGATTGTGATGTGACTTGGCTATATGGGCCGCTTCAGCAAGATCCGAACAAGATCTGTTGTGCAGATACTGAACTTTCCAGTATCTCACCATCCAAGTCCAATTCACAGGTCTGCATTGACAAGAAGTCCATACTAAAGAGAACGGTCCCGGAGATCATGCTGCGGAGGCCGTTATCGCCTTCATCATTACTCAAGCAGACAGCACCAGTGGTCCGAGCACAGGAAACAAACTACCAGGGATCAACAAGGCATAGTCCTAGTCGGGCAGCGGTGACGGGTTATGTTATGTCTTCGAGACAAATGAGCCGCAATGCCTCTAGTATGCTGTCGTCTTCAGCCTCTGGGGTCTTATCACCAGGCATCGAGCGGAAACACATCCGCTTCAATGACAAAGTGGAGCAATGTATTGTCCTCAATGGTAATGGTGATGACGACGATAACATAAACTCTGAACCATATAGCCATATTGATTCCGATGACGGCCTCACGATGAAGCGGCTGCGGCCACGAAAGCAAGCTCCACTGGTGAGGAGGAAATCAACGAATGACAAGAATCCATTTACTTCTGACGGAAAGACGATTGCGATGCTTCCGTCGACAACACTTAATCACCGAGGAGATACTCTAGAAGACTCGGAGGAAGCAATGAAACACAGCATCCGCCTCCGCAAATCCTATGGTCTCGCCATCCTTGCCACCAGAGACGTGTCCGAAACTCTGGGGTAAGTTCATTGAAGAAGAGAACAATGCTATCACGGATGTCGATGCTATTGCAGACTCAGCCTGGTACGGCGCTAAGAGTTTCGAAAACTCTGGTTTGTACCGCCGGACCTCTACAGACAACATAACCACCGAGCCAACTAGCATGCGTCGTACCCCTTCCGGCATGATTATGCTATTGAGGAGGGAGAATCATCGTCGAAGGATGCGATATTTGGCTGCTTTATTAACACCGTTAAGACAGCCAGGGACATAGCCTATTTTATTCGGAATATGGGCTAGAGAAAGTGAGGGCATTGTCACTTTTGGATAGAAAAACCAGTGGGCATGAAGAGTCCTTAGCCAATCTCTCACGCAGCAAAGGGTTAGGGGATTCAGGGACCATGAGCCGTGCCAGGAAGCGATGAAACAGCGTACAACAAGGATCTGAAGGCAGCAGATGGCGCATGACAGGGCCAGACCTGCGTATATCGATATCCACCGAAATTCTGGCCCCTATATCGATATCCAGATAAGTGGGAGAAATTATCTGGATATCGATATATCCGGGTAGATATCCATACAGCCACATAGCCACTTTAGCAAGGTTGATATCCAGATAAACCACATATAATTCTTGCAGGCTAGAGGAAAGAACAAGAAAGTACCCTAATCTAGAAAGTCCTCTGCCTCTGGTTCAACGCTAAATTCAACAGCAACGCTCGAAATAACGCCCCTGCCACCGTGAGACCTGGGCACAATGATACCCTCGCGCATCCAGTTGCCCACACACTCGACCTTCGCCAGGTTCTCGCAGGTCATGCTCTCTCTATCCCATGATAGCGTACGCCGCGCCGATGAGAAGTGAGACTCAACATCAGATGATTCAGGAGGGATTGAGAGGATATCAATTGCCATGCGGGATAAGCGCGGATATGCTTTCCTTTGATCTCGATGTAGCCACCACTCGAGAGGAGAGCCAGCTATCCGGGTCGGTGGTGCATCAATAAAGGTTTCGAAGTCATCGGCGTCGTCTAAGATAGGGCCAGTAATAGCAATATCGCTTAACAACTCATCCAGCTCGTTGCGCTGCCTCCCAGATGAAGAGGACCTCATCTGTTCTTGTTGTCTGTCCGGCGTCGTGCAAGGTGTCGTAGAACTGTGCAAACAACTGATCGTTTGAGGTATCATCGGCGGCATTAAGAGCGGCGATTAGTGCCTCTTTTGAAGACGCGAGAAGAAATGCTTGAAGGGATAGGTTAATAATGTGGGCGACGCAGCGGATACGGCGCTTAGAGGGATCAAACGTCAACTAGCAACCAATTAATCCTAATCCAGAGATAAGGGAAGAGCTATCGTACCCCTTAGTCTTCTCGTAACCGCTGTGAGAGATAAGACAAGCAGGTATCATTTGAAGTGGCATTATTCCCTACATAGTAGCCCACTTTAGAAGCAATGCCGTACTTTGACAGTGTATTGATAATTAGAGATGCCTGGGTTTTACCACTATGGCTATAGCGACATTCTGGCATCGCTAGAAGCAGGGTTGAAAGCCACTCCACTCAATCCACTGGCTGCTTGAGTGGAGTGAGTAGATTATAATCCACTGAATATCTTAGTATAGTGGATCCACTGGAGGCTTCTGTGGATTATAGTGGATTGGGTGGATTGGTAAGTGCCTCTATTTATAATAGTAAATCTATTCCCAGACCCCTTACCTACCTACATCCCTTATTCTGACTTCTAAGTAAGACCTATCTCTAACTGACTTCTATCTCGTCTTAAATACTCACTACCTCAGTAAGCCACTTTATTACCTACCCTTTAAGCTATTGATCTAATATCTAAGCTAATTCAAGATTGACTTTTTCATTATCTATTAAGATAAAGAAGGGATCTAAATTATAAATAATCCCTGCCCTTAGCCATAAACGCAATACCTAGCACATCCCGATAATCTGGGCTTTAAGTTAGTAGCGCAGAGGGTTCACTATCTGACCTACTACTAAGAAAAGACGCTTACACTTAGCAGACATTAGTTATATCGTAAGAAAGTCAAGCGCTATTTACAATAAGTTAGGATACTTGAATCGCTTCTCGTGCTAGTAAGTGAGAGGATCGTCAATAGAGCCATCGCTACTTTCGCAGTGCGTAATCTAATAGAAGTATTCATCTTCGCCTAGCGTGAGGCTATCGTGACCTGCTTCTATCGCTATGTAACGGTTTCGTTTAAGGTATTCTTAGAACAGATTATCTAAAGTCTTCTGCTGCTTTAGAACTGGCTTAACAGCAGATGGCCTCTCTATAAGTAAAGTAGCCTCCTAATATTTAAAACGCTAGATATTATAAATGATTTTTTTCGCCTTATTAATCCACTCAGAGCAGTCAGTCTAGTTACATTTAAACTATTTCTATTAGTATATAGGATAGAGCACTAGGCTAGTATAGTATATAAGCGTCTTACTTAATATCTTATAGTATTCATTTAATTTTTACTAGTCTAAATTAATATTAATTTTAAAGTATTTAGGGTTAGGAAAGTCCTTAGCAATATCCTTAAAGCGTTTAAGCTACTTAAGAAGGAATTTAAAGCTTTAAATCATGTCCTAAATATTACTATATGACCTAGTCTACTTATACTTCTACTTACAGATCTGGCTATTACCTTCAAGTATCTTAATCATGGCTTTATAATAACTAAGGATATTCGCAAATATCTTAACTACCTCCTAGTCTTTATCAAATAGCTGATTCTCTGACTAGTAAATAAAGGGCAATGTAAGTAACTTCTTAAGACTGCCCCTTTTAGTCTTATTTTATTATTTAAACTTGATTCAATAGTAGGCAATTAGTCACTTAATATAGTCACGAAGCAGTAAAGCTCGTTATATTATATATAATTATAAGAGCTATTTAGTATCATTATTTAAAATAATATTTAACAGCTTTCTAGTATTAAGTTTAGAGTTAGATAACTTAGTAAAGGCTTCTTATTAAATACTATAAAGCATACTAATTAATAAGTCAGACCCGTAGATAGCTACTATAAGATTGTGTAATTTACCAGCTGGCCCCTTCTTACGCTAAATTAAGTATTCTGCTTCAGTAAGAGGCTCGGCCCCTAATAGCCGCCGCTTAAAAGCATCAGCATCATAGCCAAACAGAATGGCCTTAGCGGAGAGATTCAAGGTATGTCTAAAATAGCGCCCTCGCCTACAAGCCCCTATAAAGCCAAGCTCTCTACTAATAATCTCTATAGCAGTATTATTATTTTTCGCATTATTAAGCATGAAATAGCTAATTTTGTCTTAGATCTGATATAATTTAATTACATTGAGGATTTCAGCGGCAATATTAAGCCCTATGTGCCTAGCGCTGAGTTCAGAGAGCCTAAGCGTAATCTTATAAGGCTTATTATTTTCATCCCTAAAGAAGCAATAGATATTATATAAAGCGTGTCAGTTTCCTAACCGCCAGCTATTAAAAGAAATGTAGATAAAGCCGGGCGTTCTGCATAAAGCCTTAATCACCTTATGCTTATATTATTTAAATATAGCGATGATCTTTTCTTAAACCGTTATATAGGTAATATTAGCTTTACGTACTAAAACTGATAGGTTTAAGTAATCGAAGATAGCTCAGAGTTCTACCTCTTTAGTAATAGAAAAGGGGTGATTCTTAGCCACAATCCAGTTAACTAGAAGCCTCTGGAAGTGTTCTTTATTAAAGCGCTTAATAAAGCTATTCGCAATTGCTTATTCTTAGGGGTCATATAGATCAAGCTTTAGGGATTCTGTAAGAGTCTATTGCTCTATAAGCATCCTGCTCTTAGAATTAGCCTTCCTCTTAGCAGTTCTTTTAGTCCTACTAAGTAGCGCGCGAATCCTATAATCATTGAACAGATAATTGTATGCATTATGAATGCCATTAGCTTCGAAATGATATAAGTATAGGACATTCTTGCGAATGCACGCTTAGCAAACCTATCTGCAGTCACCTTCCTTTTGGATATTATAACTAAATTACTAGGCCTAATACTGCGTTTCTCTAGCTCGCTTAAAAAATGCCTAGCCTAGGAAATGCCTCTAGAGCGTATGTTCGTAGTGGTCATTACTTACAGAAGGGGTCGAGGATATTAAGAAAGGGGTTAAAGTTGAACGTAGAGGATAGGGCATTGAATAGAGAGTTAATTCAGGGGCTGACCTGAAACTACTATTAGAAATATCAATATAAGAATCAGGCGAGGTTATAGTAAAAAGATGTTTTAATTATATTAATATTATAATGTATAGTAGTAGTTAAAGGTCAGTAGGTTATTTATAGAGCTTAAAAAACGCATTTAATACAGCAAAGTAATATATTATATCTATATCTTATAGATATTTTAAGTACTTTCTGCTCAGGCTAAATTATATAGGGAAACAAGTCATAAGGGGGTGAATTCATTAAGTCCTTAATAGCCTCTAAGTATGAACTAATACAGTAAGTAAAACTAGTAATTGTTTGCATTATATTAAAATAATGAAGACTCTGAATGCGTTTTTTAAATTACCTTATAAAAGTCTATTAAATAGTATAACTTTCGTATTATAAGTCTAAAATGTAAATAGTTAAAGTACTTAAAATATAGTTATATAATTAGACTATATATAAATAATTAATTACTATTATAATAATATAGGATTCTATAAGGAAATCTTAAGTGCATAAGTTAAGATTTAAACCATTCGAATAAGAAAACCCAGAATATTCGAATAGTACTTTATTTAAATTACAGATTATAAAATCGCACTCTTTAGAAGCTTAATAATATTTTTAATATAGAGTAGAAGGACTATGACAGTAGGGCGATCAGGCACTATTAGAGTCTCTCTACTAAATTATATAGGCGTCCCTAACTGCCCCACTTCTAATCTACCCAATCCACCCACTCCACTCTACGAGATCGTCTAGTAGATTCGGTAGATTAGCCAATCCACTGGAATTTTGTTAGTAGAGTGGACAGTAGAATCTACGAGTGGATCTACTGCGTGGATTAAGTGGAGTGGCTTTCAACCCTGCCCATACGCTATCCACATTCTGCCTTTGCCTCTTCGTTTTCCATCTCTCTGCAGGGTCTCGTGGGGTTTGTACAGTACTATCGGCAAGCTACATACATAATACTATATGTCTTTCTATCTTGGAGGGAAGTTGTCTTCTGACGACCAAAAATGGACATTTGATCTTTCCTATAGTCAGGCCTCTGTTTTCTTAGGTAGTGCGCTTATCAAGAATTGTACTAGTCCAAAGACGGAAACCATCACGGACTAGCGACAGCGATCCGTATCATCGAGTTTAACACTACAACAGCAATATATATTTAATTATTTAAAAATTGCGTCTTTATATTCTCTAGGCACTGAATTTCCTAAGAGACTAAATTAAAGAAGAGCCTTGCCGACAGCCAAATAGCTTACGTGGATCAGTCATCTGTATCTCTTCGCTATAACCAAGTGCATCTAGGATGTTCACTATAAGACCAGACTCCATTAAGAATATTTCGGACTTCTCTTTGTTATATAAATGAGGCTCTAGGAATTTAAAAAATTTGTTTGTAATAAATTGGCTATTACTGGCCTAATCTTGAATTAGGAGCACTAGGTGCGCCCCTCTAGGTCTACCTCTCGATACTCGAACGAGATCTTGACCAATAAGGCAAGGGATAGGTGCTCTTAGGGTACTGCGATCCATATTTACCACTTCTTGAGTCCATGACTCGTCCTTGACTATGAGGCCCTATATAGTAGTAGCATTATTTCTTAGGGAAAATGACAAAAAGTCAGATTTCTTTATAATGGATTGGATAGATGAAAATATAAAGGGAGGGGGAAGGTGGTTTTCTACCTGCATAAGTAGCTCGCTAGGAAGCTTCTGTAACTGCATTCTCTTAGACTGTTTTACGAACTGTCTTATATTATATGAGAAGTTTTTCAAGCGATTAAAAGAGCTATTTATATAGCTATATGATGCTTATATGAGTCCTACTTATAGGATCTTGCTTGATCCAAATTAAACCCAGCTGGACCCACATTTAGTCAGAATGTGGCACAGGACTGCTGCAACTTCCGTTTGGGCGGAAGATGTTACTGCAATAGCCAAAAATTAGTTATACGCAACCCAAGGCCACTACCTAAACCGGAGATACATAGAATACTTCTCCATTATTTTAGTAGCAACTTATGGACACTACTCACAGCCCCAAGCTATCAGACAAAGCTCGCTAATTGATTGTCTTAGACTCATCTGCCATAAGGAGTTCTAAGACAAGTGTAGCTGATGGTTACTAAATCCTTGATCTTATAATTGAAGCATACGGCTACTACGGACCAATTTTTTCATCACCCTAAATCCACTTCGGCAATGCTCGTAGGGTAGGGAGCCTTCGTGTGAGGGTAATGCAGGCCTTCTCGCAAGAGGTCGTCCTGGATCGCGGCGGCGGTGATGGGCGGCGACTGGCAATGGGTATTGGGAATCATGATGCTGGAGGGCTAGTATGGAGGCAACAGCTCGATCGTTAATGGCTCGAGGGAGGGGCGGGGAGAGAGATTCATCGGAGAAGAAACGATACTGGAAGTGGAGGGTGTGCCATCGTTAGGATGTGGTAGTCAGTACGGAAAGCAGGGTGCTGGCATCGAGCTGTGGGAGTTGACTCTGCAGGGACGGACGATAGAAGGTGTTGAGCTGAGTCTGGTCACTCTGATTGCTTGCGTTTCCTTACCGCTTCAAGGCAAGTGCTGACTGATTCACGGGGACTGACAAATGACAGGTTCGGAGAAGGTCGGGTGCAGGGAACCGTTCGCTTCACAGCTTAATAAAGATTCCTATCTGCATCTCAAGCTCACCTAATCGGCTCTGTTAAGTGAATCAATGGATTCAAGCATGTGAACATGACGTCGTCCTGCAATTCATAGGAGTTGAAAAATATGGGTGGCGGTACTGCACCCCAACACTATAGGCCCAATTGTAATTGACATACGTACATTGGTTGATAACCTTCCATCTGACTGTTGTCCCTGCTGGTATTATCTCTTCACATGTCACGTCTTGATAGAACCCGCATTTTTCGGCGCGACGCAGGGTAAGTCGGCCGTCAACAGCTCCCAACAAATTGGTTTGGCCTATTCAACGGAAATACACTCGAGACATGGCTGATATAAAATCTTCGTTGTCTGGAAGTACGCCTCTGGTGGCACCCTTTAGCATATTCTATTCAGTAGTCAGCTCGCTAGTCGACCTTCCGATCCGTATCCCCCGCATACTCGAAGTATGGCTCGTTCTCGAGACGGTATTCTACTGTGCTGTCTATCTCCCGCGCAACGCCTACCTCCAGAGGGTCGCGACTCATCCTATAACTGCGTCTCGCGAAGATCGCCGGAAGCTGTTCTGGCGCTGCTACAGAAACATCCCAGATCCGGACCAGTACTTGCAGAAATGGTTCCGAAATGCGCCACCTGCGGAGATCAAGCGGGAAAACGTCAAGGGCTTCTTCCGATGGGCGTTCTTGAACACTGGAGATTCTGACCCGGCACATGACGAGGAGCTAGAGGAGTACGCTAGAGAGATAGAGAAGCTGTTAAGGAGGAAGCTAGAATCTGGGTATAGTAACGCTCAGTGCCTTAGATTGACGCTTAATAAGGTCAAGATGTTATACCGCAGCTTAACTTAGTATCTAGTAAGTTTCTAAAGCAAGATACATATAGGCTTATCCCTTAGTAATAAGAATTAGGTTCCTAACTTCATGCTATAGTGTGTATTTATTATTAATACTATAGCGTCTGCCTATATATACTATCACTCCTTTAACTTCTACTATATATCATTTCTTACTATTTTTCCTTTGCGTCCTCTTACTCTCCTATCTGTATATTACTTCCCTATGAAAACCCTTATATACTAGTACTAGCTACATATATCTATAATGAAACTCCCTATTCTGTTTATCTATAGTATTAGCATTAGGCTCTACCTATATATTAATTTCTTAAGCAATCTTAGTACTGCGAATGCTAAGGATCCATTAGATGGATAGGTGGGGATCATTACTATAGAGATTATGCCTATAAGCTCTAGGATTATAATTAAGGCACTATTAAAAGATAAGATGTGTGAGGAGATTAATTGTATATTAAAGGCATATGGGTAGAGTAGGATTATACTTATATCACACTTATGAGTGCCCCTCTTGCTTACTCTTGATTTAAGTCTAGTCATTGTCCTATACTAATTTTTACTATATGAAGGTATGGAAGCGTAGTTGCTGCGCATCTCCTTCACTCTCCACAGATTGCGCAGAAGATTAGACTGATTATATTTGTTGATCCAGTGTCTTTCCTGCTACATCTCCCTGATGCTTTTGCATCCTTGTTCGCAATCCCAACTAACCTCCTCAACACCAAGATCTATCGGAAGCCAGCCTAGGCTAATGAATATCTGCTCTCTTACTTCGGCTCTAAGGACATAGGTATCTCACATACATTATTTCACCGCTTCTTCTAGGCTAATAACGTCTTATAGAAGGAAGACATCTAGGGGCATTGCATGACTATTGTGCTAGCTAGCAGCGATATAGTAGTCAATACGAAAGCAATTGGGGCATACTTAATAGACGCAGATAATTAGATATTAGAAACTAGTCACTAGGAAGATAGAATATGGAAGGGTGATGGGCTAGACGTGCTATAGTTTCAAGATTTAGATCACGGACAAGTTTTTAATACGAGTAGTAAGAGAGGGAGGTTAGTAGATATTATCAGGAGGTTCTGTATTAAAAGATAACTGCCTATTAGTACTAGGGGCCCAATAAGAGATATTCACATCACTAACTTACAACACAGAGTAGGCTTAACGAAGTAGATAGTACATAAGATAGGATATAAAAAACGGTATAAAACAATAACTAGAAACAATACAGATCGCGCCTTGCTAGCCAGCAACCTCCATCTGCCCTAAAGGACCAGAGTCAAGTGCATTGACGTTTGAAGAGGGAATGTATTTATATTTCGCCGGGTGCTTCTGAGAAATGCTTTTAGCCGACCTTCTTAAAACAAAGTGCCTTGTTCCTGTCGCAGAGTTGATACAGGCAGAAAGGTAGCTGGACTCTGGCCGATCCGCCGCCTCTGTCTTGGCCCTCTCTAATGTTGATAAGAGGAACTCGTATGCAATGGCGACCTGCCAAACCATACCGTACTGTGCTTCTGCACCTCCTTTTCGAAGCCGAACTTGACAGTCACCTTCAAGTCTCGAAAGGCAAGAATTGAACATGGCGAGAATGTTGCTGAACCAACTCAGAGCTTCCCAATCTGCATCAGTAAGGAGATTGTCTTCCTCAAGACATGGAGGAAAAGAGCTTCGCGATGTTGCGACTTTAGATCGAGATCGGGTCAACTTCCTTTTCGATTGCATCGTCATGTCCACAAGTTTTTCGAGGTAGCGACGGAGCTTAATTGCACGTTAAATCATACAATATTGCGACAGCCAGCGTGTGCAGTTATCAAGAACGACATCAAGCGTGCCGGGGTAGCTCTTGTCAGGTTCATCGTCTTGTAGTCTGCGCAGGATCGCTGTTGCTTTGTTCGATCGATTGATCCAGACGACAAGGTTGAGTAATTTTCCAACTGATCCTCTTTTTGTCCACTCGTCAAAATCGTCCGGGTCAAGGTCTTCGAGAGCTTGGGTATTGTGGACGAAAAGCATAGCCGTAGCGACAAGGTGAAGGACATGTCCAAAGCAGCGAATCCTCCTGGCTGCAGGCAGGCTTTCTAACCATACGCCATACGCCATACGGACCTGAATGGTTTATGGTGTACGATTTATTCTCGTATGGCGAACTAAACCATATATTGCCCATACGGCAAATGACGTCAAACTGGTCAAGGGCCCACATCTTCCTCTAGAGCGCTGGTGCTTCCCTCCTCTGCTATGTATTCGTATTGTTCAACCTCGTCTACTTGTAGCCCTGCCGTTATACCGCTGCGAATCCAGCTCTTTAAGCACTCCCCCTTTTCAATTGTCGATGCTCCAAGGAGCATTCGATCCCACGAAATTGTACGCCGTGCTCCAGAGAATGTACGCTCAGGGTCAGCAGACATGGCGGGTATTGAGAGAATGTCTATTGCCATCTTTGACAGTCGGGGAAAGCGCTCCTTCTGCTCATCGCGGAGCCACCAGGCAAGGGGGGAGCAGTCGATTGGAATGGGTGGCTGGGAGGTGTAGGTTTCGTATTCGTCAACGCCGGGCTCTGTGCCTATGACATTAAGCTCCTGTGCAAGCAGGTCATACTCGTCCAGTTCTAGTGCTGGAACAATGGAAGGAGTAGTATAAACGGTTGGCAGGTTCTTGTATTCGTCTTCCCACAACTTCTTCACTCCTGTGAAGATCTTCTTATGCCATGCCTTTGGCCAATTTTTCTGTATATGAGCCTTTCCTCGGGATGGATGGAGAATAAGCGCTGCACCGTATGCCGGGCTCTCATTGGAGAGCTGGTAGTATTTGTCGAAGACATGCCAGCTCGTCAGTACTGGACCAAGTAGCTTTTGGTTCATCTTGTATTTGTTGAACGCTTGCTGGTAATGCTTGTGAAGGACGTCCATCGTAAATAATGTACGATCGAGCGTTGAACGATATCCCTCAGTAAGGAGAGTTATCTTCCAAAACGGCTGTAGGAAGTTCCGCGTCTCGCGAAGGTTTTGCTAATCCTGTGGTGCTAAGTAGTCGTCCACAAGGGCGTCGTAGTACTTGTCCTGATACCACTTGATATGCTCCTCCTTATCAAGAGCGGCATCGAGCAGAAGAATCCATGAGTTCCAGCGTGTATCGTTGTCGAGCCCGCGGACTTTGCCGGCACGCCTCCGAAAGAGATTATACCTGTAATCGTTCGCTCTAATATGGATAGCAGTATTATGCAACTTGCCGAGCGGACCGAGTTGACTCCAGCCACGCTCCTTTCGCTTCTTCCAACCCTGCATCATGTCAATGTTGAACGAAGGTTGGTCCATCTCTTCAATCTGCCTGCAGGCTTCAAGCACAGCCTCTTTGCTATCCATGAAAAGAAACGCTTGGACGCAAAGGTTGACAACGTGGCCATGGCAACGAATCCGTCGATGTCTTGCATTCCAGGCGACGCCTCGTCCATCAAGGTCTCTCAGAAGCCGTCTCGATTGTTGCAGCAATGGAGGACTCGCGATCACTAGGTGTGCGGCTGAGGAAGGAGTCCATCGCAAGCAATCAACGGGCATCATGGCTTTCCACTAGCTTCGTCATGAAGTGTCGCGCGACACGGAGGCGTGGCTAGCTGACGGCCGGTCACGGCAGTCAGAAGGTCGCTCAGTGAATCGGGTAAGGTTAACGAATGAGACTTGATTTCTATCTCAAGGAGTGGAATCGTATGAGACTATATGATCTGGAATACTGTTGCTGCCTGTAAGGCAGCAGCTGTTGCCTACCAGGCAGGATCGTACTAACTGTTTGCTATAAGTGAGCGACTTGATCTTGACATGAAGTCTGACAACGGGACTCGAAGCGATCTTGATAGTTGCCTTAGGATTGGAGCTACGGAGACGTTGCACGGCAGTCCAAGTTGCCCACGCATAGCTTAAGCAACCGATTTGCCATTCAAGTATCTTTCTACCTTATGGATCTATTGGAAAGGGAGGCCTTTCAGGACCAGGAGGATGGTCAAGGGTTCTAGTGCCGCCGATTTCCTTACCTGACTATTTTTGACTCGGAGCAACTTTATCCCGCGTATGATCATATGTGGTCATACGCCTCAGACCGGCGACTGATAGATGGGCGCCCGGGCGCCCATTCATCCTTGGGCGCCTGGCCGCGCCCGCTGACTCACCCTCCCAAACCGTGTTTTCCAATTGGTCCATCTGAAACATTGAATGAGAGAGAAGTTGTTATAAACAATTAATTTCTTCCTCGTTGCAGCTTCTCAGAATCAGTGACTAACTAAAAAGATTAAATCTACATTTTCACTGTAATGCACTGTTCAACTGTGTTACCCTCAGAGTACAAAGCCTGTTGTTCATTGCCATCTCTTTCCGTTTGCCCGATTTGTCTCATGCTTTCGCGTTGTGCATCCCACTTCGGTGCATCGAAAGAGAAAATGTTCCATTGTCTCGACTGCCCGTCCACTGCTTCGCGCCTCTTCAGTCCGTCGTATAGCACCTTTGTGTGTTTGCCTGGTAGCGCTTTGTCAACCCTCTTGGAGAAGCCGCCCACTCTGTCCGGTAGTGTCTGGTGCTGTTGTAGCTGCTCTCTCGCCAGTCTTATCCGCGTCGACCGAGCTTGGTATGGCTGTGTCTCTGGCGTGCGCCCCGATTCAGTTGCTCTCTGGGCCTGTCTCTTCGCCTTGGGCCCCAAGGGGAACGCATCATCCCGAGAGGGTACCCAAATCATCTTGACCCTGTTGTTGCCTTTTCTTAGCCGTCGGATGTGGTTGTAGATTTCTCTGGCCACTTGGCAGGATGGTAAGCCTTCGGTCCCGTAACCCGTCAGGCATGCATCGCAATGCCATCGCTATCGCTATCACATGCGTACGTGACAATTTTCCTGCCGCTTGTTTTAGTGGTTGACTTTCGCGTGATAAATGCGTAGCCTCGCGTGGCAGCCCAGACGTTGATTGCGCTAACTAGCTCATCGCGAGACTTGTATTCGCCTTCGGGAGGCAAACAATCGTCAGGGAATGAAGTAAGTACTTCCAAGGCGGGAGCTATGCGCGGCAGCTCAGCTGAGGCATCCATCCCGCCAAGTCGAATGACTCATTTGCGGTTGTCGAGACAGATCCTGTTCTGATTGTCTGATTGAAGAAAAGGGGGAAAGAGAAATACGATGGCGATGCAGCTGGTGACCAATCAAAGGACAGGGCGACCCGCTAAAATCTTATCGCGGCGCCCGGGCGCTGATTTTATTGCGGCGCCTGGGCGCCGTTCCAGTGGGAGCCGTTGCAACTTTCGCGAACGGGATAGTGAGTGTGAACGTGTCGCGAGCAGGGTGCGTTTGTGACGCGAAACGCGCCCTACACCATTGCGTTTTCCACACCCTCAGTGCATCATGTCAACATCGTCTTTGAAGAGGCCAGCTAACAGCAGCAGAAATGCACATATGAGTGACGACACGGGATGTACATTGCATAGCACTTGTCGCGCTTTTATGGCCCAGACCTGAGCTATCGTCATTAACCGTGGACAAGATTAGGTCAAGAGCGGCAAGCCTACATCGAAGATGCCCCGCCCTCCGTACTGGTTCCCGAGTGCACCGCCTTCACAATGACATACTCTGCTAGGTCTGGTCCGCTGTACGCTTGCCCGATATCGGTCCACTCATTCCCGACTCGCTTGACCGGGAGGAGGCGGCTTTGTCTCATGCGTTGCACTCCGTTTGCGAGCTGACGTCATGGTCCCGTCATATTGTGCTTGGTTGCGCGAGCTGGAACAAGTACCGAAGTCCCCAAATCAGTCAGAGAAAATCCCCCCCCCGCCAAACCAGGTGAGCCCCCCCCAAACTGTCCACCCTGCCTGCCGGCTTGGTTTCTCCGCCATGACGCATCATCGTCATCGCTTCCCGTCATCCCCATCCACCTACCGTTGCCGTCTCCGTCCCCGCCCTGTGCCTCCGTCCTCACCGGCTGTCTCCGTCAATATCGTCGTCACTGTCCGTTCTACTTACGCCTAACCTCTCGCAGATGCCCCGACCGACGCAAAAGCCGAGCCGCCGTGAAACCAGAGGTCGCGTCCAATGCTGAAGCCGCCAAACCCCTTGCACCTCCTCCTCGGCAACAAGGTACCGACACTCCTGACTACTTCGCGGCCAGAGCCCAATCCCCTCGAGCAGTCCTTCGGGGGTGCCCCAGAGACACCAGGAGGCACCAAGCTGCCGTCCCTCTTGCCCGGCCCCGACCCAACACCATTCAACTGGTGTGGAGGTTCGCTGCGGACTGGCCCTCTGAGCCTAGGCATGCTTTCTGGTCCTACCAATAACTACTTTAGTGACACCTATCATCTGCGCAGCGGCTTCCCTACACCTAATGAATCTTCCTTGAGGACGGGTTTCGGGCGCAACGAGCTACGCAAACCCCCCGCTTGCGGTGTGAGTGAAGGTAGCCTTGCCTCGGACGATAGCGACCACGCCCGACCCAATACACGAGGCAAGGGCAAGAAGAACCCGCCCGCCACAAATGGTCGAAGAAAGGCCGAAGAGGTTCCCGCAAAGGCACCCCCGAACAAGAAGTCCAAGGCCAGTAGCGGGGCTGTCACTACGCCTGAAGACATGGATATGTCTGACGACGAGTCTAACATGAAGTATGATGAAAACGGAACCAAGGCCAAGATGACGGATGAGGAGAAACGCACGAACTTCCTTGAGCGAAACCGGTATGTCTTACTCGGAATTATCATATATGTATTGAACCATGGTTACTGACATGTCACAGTGCTGCTGCCACGAAGTGCCGCCAAAGAAAAAAAAAGTGGCTTGCCAACCTGCATACCAAGGTGGAGGTGTTTAGCACCGAGAACGATGCTCTGACTTCGCAGATCAACCAGCTGAGAGAAGAAATGGTCAACCTGAAGACACTCCTTCTCGCACACAAGGACTGCCCAGTTACACAACCGCAAGGTCTCCACAGTGCCTTCATGTCTCAGGTTGTCGAACCCTTCAACCCCCAGATGAACCCCTATGACATGGGTGCCCCCATGCCCAATCAACCGGCCATGGCTGGCCAGGGTGTCCAACGGCGTTTCTCAGAGAACAAGTTGCAATCCGCCGATGGCCAAGATGAATTGGTTTCCTTGGACGGCAAAATGACTTCCATGGATGACCCTTTCTTTCCGCAATGAGGGGAAGATGGCGTCTCCCTGACGGAGGCGACATTTAAGGGCGCGAACCGCATATACATAGGGGCAGTGCGGCTAACAGACAGACCGTCTGACAGGGTTCAAATCCACGACACTCCACGACACATTTTTGAATATGGCGTGGATAGGGAGCCCATAGGTAGGTAGGTTTTTATTCGCCCGGGGGGACACACCCCAGAGGGCCTTTGCACTAAGCTGTTTCCGTTTCGTACAGGGCTTCCATAATCACCCGAAGCCCAACAATTTTCACTTTGAATGACTGATCCAATCTGGTGTATATGCCATGACAGGCCTGCTTGAAGGCCAATTTCTCCAAGTGTTCAGCAGCCTATACTCAGCAGCTGAAGCACGGTCTGCCAAAATGAGACTGTATGTTAGTAGGATTCGATCTGAATAGTTACAAACTCTCTCCTGTAAAAATTCTTCCTGACTAGCGGCTGTTAGCACTAGCGTGGGAATTTTTGCAGGCCCACCAAATTTGGCTGCTGCAGCAGCTGGGTACCCATCGGGTACTAACAGCGCAGTAAAGGAAGGATTGAGAGGGTTGACTTCCTTTACGCAGCAGCCAAGGTCACAGCCCAAGGGCTCCGGCCACGATCGAAGCCTGCTGCCCTGACCAGCTGGGCAGCTAAGATAGCAGCAGGGCCACAGCACGGCTTGCGGGGGCCAACGACACCGCTGTGGCTCTTATACATGCTGTAATGCTGGGTCAGACCTCGCAGCAGGTATAGCTATCGCAGCCAACAGCAATCACGACACCAGCTTCAATCTAGGTGGGCTTAGGCTTCGGCCATAGCCTTCTGGCTTCGACCTTTGCCCTGACCTCTACGTCTCGGCACGTAGGTATATAAGGCTATCGCGTCTTAGTACCTGCTTGGCCTCTGGGCCTAAGCTGCCCTGACCTCTGCGTCTCGGCCCTTAGGTGCATAAGGCCACTGCGTCTTAGCACCTGCCTCGGCCTCCGGGCCTTGGCTACTATGACCTCCGGGTCTTAGATGCCTTGATCTACGGATCTTGGCTGTTAATCCAGGTCTATAAGAGGTCACAGAATCTGACTACTTATAGGCATCAGGGTTCTGGCTTGATGGCCCTGATCAATGGATGCTAGCTGCAGTGGTTTTTCCCTCTACGAGCTCCCGCGAGGTTTTCCCATCTGCAGTTTTTCCTATCATACGGATCTCGATTTCTGGAGGTTTTGAATGCCGGCAGGCAGGAATAGGAATACTGGAGAATTCCAAGCTGGTTAATAAATAGAGTCTTGCTATTTGCACGACATCACATTGCTAATCGCACGATATCAGGGGCCCATTTCCCGGACTAACTGATATTCCGGTCGGCGCCGACCCCGACCACCCCCTAAGCTCCATATCCACAACCCAATTTCCTCCTTTCAATAACACACCATGAGCAACAACGGACCGCTGCCACCACTTCCAATTGACCAGATGCATTTCCAAACTATTCTGAATCATCAGATTCATTTTTTTCTACTGAAAATGACCCCCTCCTGCAGTTTTTCGACCCAGAAGATGACGAAATCCCTCCCCCGCCAGAATCCCCCGATTTTAAGTCATTTGATGACCTCTTCAAATACCTTCAAGACTTCCACCTCGCCAATGGCGCTGCCCTCGTCACTAGCAACAGCTCGAAGCCTCGGGTAGTCAATGGAGTGAAAATTCGCACGAATTTTACCCTCATTTGCGACCGCGGTGGGCTCCGGCCGTCCTCATCAACAGGTATTCGGAACTCACGGACGAAGAAAACCGGCTGCCTGTTCAAGATCTCTGCCAAAACAGCCCTGAAGATGAACGGGCTTTGGAGCTACGATGTCGTTCACCCGTATCACAACCACGGCCCTTCCTTACATCCCTCTGTGCACACAGCTCACCGCAAGCGGACTCCTGCACAGCTTGCCCTCACAGAGACCTTATTCAAGCACAAGTCTCTGCAAGCACGCGAGATGCTAGCGATCGTCAAAGACTCTACAGCTGAGGTGACCTTTTTCATCCAAAAAGACATCTACAACGACCGGCAGAGACTACGAATTCAGGGCCTAGATGGCCTCACAGCTACTCAGGCGTGGATTGGCCACCTACAGGCTGAGGGCTTGAACCACACCGTGAAATATAACACTGACGGCAAGGTGGGTGCAGTCTTCTGGACCTATCCTTGGTGTGAGCTAATGTGGAAGAGATTTCCTGAAGTTCTTGGCATTGACAACACATACAAGACTAACCGCTTTAAAATGTACCTATTCCAGGTCACTGGCGTCACAGACCAGAAGTCTGTAGCAAGCTTCGGCTTTGGGTTAATCAATAACGAGAAAGAGGAGGGATTTCTGTGGCTTTGTACGCAACTTGAAGCTATTCGCACGAAGTTGAATATCGCCGCGCCTGCTGTCATGATCACAGACAAAGAAACCGCCCTTCGCAACGCTATTTGCGTCGTGTTTCCGTACACACAGCTCCAGCTGTGTGTTTATCACATCAACGCCAACGTGAAGGCGCGGATCGTCTCTAAATGGAAGGATCCAGAAGCTCATGATGATGACAGCAACTATGACTCCTCTGATGATGATGACGATGCTGATGAATTCGTCTCTGACGATGCCAAATACCGTAACTGCTTGATTACACAGGATGATGCTAACAGATTTAAACCATCGTCACAGCCGCCGGCAGCCAAGTTGACGCCAGATTCGATGTTTGAAGCCTGAAAGCTGTTATATACAGCCGCCACGAGGTCGATTTCCTTCGAGCTTGGGCTACGATGGTCAAGGCATACAGTCCACACCAAAGTCACATCCTCGCGTACATCTCCAAGGAATATATGCCGTGGCGGCTGCAGTGGGCAGGTTGCTACATCCGTAACTATCGCAACTTCGGCCAGCGAGTGAACAGCCCTGTAGAAACCGCTCACAAGGACGTGAAGTCATACCTCGTGACTGGAACAGGTGACCTTTTACATCTACATCACGCCCTTCTGCAGGTGATTTCACGCAAAAAGGAAGCGTACGAGATCAGGGCTGCAGATATGAGCATGCGGCAACGGCGGGAATACGTTGGTCGGGAGTGGCTTGGGCTATTACCCTTACAAATCTCCTTCCCGGCTGTCAACCTAGTAGTTCAGCAACACCGCTACGTTGAGGCCGCGATGCTAGCTGACTGTGAGAACCCAAAGCTCCGCCCTTGTGAGGGCACATTCACCCAGCAATACGGCCTCCCTTGCAGTCACGCGATTTTGCAGCATCTTCGCACCGGACCACGGCTTCATAAAGAGCTTGTGCACCCGCGATGGTGGCTTCAGAAGCCTCTGGTGATAAATCCCTCGTTGATAGTACGTTTCTAAGCTAATCTTCATCTTCTAGGACCTCCTCGAGCCGCTGTTACGAATCCAGGACCCCAACATCGTCGAGAACCTCCGAGGCCGCCCGCGTAAGCCCAAAAATGCGAAGCTGATGATACCTTCAACTCTCAAGGCGAACTTGAACATAACGGCAGTGCTAGGAGCCACGGATATACAAAGGAATCGCGGCCGGCTCGCGATAAAATCAAGTTTAAAGCGCTATATATCACAGGACGAGCTTGCGTTGGAGAGACCGGCACCCAGTCCCTCTCAGGCTACTCAGGCGTCTACAAGCCAATCAACAGCAGATACAATTATAGTGAAGCTCTTAACTGAAGGCAGACGTAGCCGTAGAGGGAGGAGGAAAGCTGGGCTCGAGGCTACACCCACAGCGTCTGCGCCGATGTAAGCGGAATAAACCGCCGGCCCGTGAAAAAAGTGTTATTTTCAACGAAAATGCTGTTTTTGGGCTATTTGAGTGCTAGCGATGTGTTCAATTGAGCAGGTAATTTGAGCTTTTCAATGTGTTTTGCTTGTGGGACAATTTTGGTGTGATTTTGTATGTGGAAGAGTCGAAAAGGTGAATCGGATTAAAGCACGGTCGAAATCCGTATGTCACGTGATATATGTCGTGCGATTAGCAATGTGCTGTCGTGCAAATAGCAAGACTCAATAAATATGGGTATGCCGACACCCGCCCTGACAATCCGCTGACGGATATCGGGCTCGAAATCATAGGTCAAATAGGGCTGCTTAATTGCTAGATGGAAGAGGAAGAAGGATTACAGTCTAGGATGGATTGTAGGCCCGAGCTATAGGCCAGTAGTGCCTATAGCCCCGGTCCCGGGTTATTGTACTTAGGTTTCTTCAGCTGTTGACACCAGCCTAGCACGTCATCTTGCCCTTAGGGGATTCTGTAGATATCTCTAGTAGATGTCTTCATGACGATAATAAATCAACAACAACAACAACAACAACAACAGATCTGAATAGTTAGTGTGTCTGAGGCTTCTTATTCATGTCAAGCCCCCCTGTTGCGAAAATTGGCTTTAGCGCGTCACAAACGCGTTAGGTCATTCGCTAATCAGCGAGCACCTGAACAGTTCGCTGAATGTGTGGAACATGAATTCTGAGCTCACAGCTTGATTGTGGTCTCGGACGCAGGACGCTCTCCAACCATGAGGCGGTCTCATTGCTGCCTAAATTGCATGTACCTGCACTTTGGGCATTAAATGCTGCCCCCCCCCCGGGCCCTTCGGCAAGTTGATCCCAACCTAGCACTTCATGAGGGAATCAGTCAGGGCCCGATCTCTCCGAATTTATCATCAAGTGGTCAGAGAAGGACCCTGTCAGCAACAGGGGCCCGGTTGAGCCTGGTCCTTATTTTTCACCTCGAGTCTTTTTGCCGATGAAATGAGTGTCGGGGTCGGCGTCGGCGACTTCATCAAAATCCTAGAGCTTGTTACTCAGGCTCGGAAACGGTTTGTGGATGCTCCTAGCCAGTATAATGGCATATCAAACGAGTAGGTCAATGTCGCGCTAACCCTGCATGCATCTACTCACTTATACTCGACTGGTAGTCTCAGAAACTTCTCGAACATCGTCCAAGATATCGATGTCCTTTTATCGGGATGTGAACCTGGGCCTGAGCAGCGAGCAAATCTACAAAGTATCAGGGACGACTCCAGCAGTCTTTTAAGCGATTTGCTCGAGAGGCTTGACAAGGATAGAGAAATCGGGGTTCGCAGTACGAGTACGACCCAATGCGTGAAGAAAGCGTGGAAAAGGTTCAACTGGGGCCTGGATGACGTTCAAGATTTTCGAAGTCGGATATCGCTCAACCTCGCACTACTCAATACAATTGAGGGACAGCTATCCAGGTATTAGAAAGCTTTCTCTTCAACTTCTAGTGGACTGAAAGGAGCATAGTCAAAGATCCTCCAGAATTCAACAGGACGTTCATCATCTCACCGAGCGATCGAACCAACAGGAGCGACATGAAATCCTCAAGTGGATTGGAACCGTTGATCATGGTTCACGTCAAAGCAAGGTGTTTGATGAGCATGTAGAGGGAACCGAGGAATGGCTTCTATCCTCTGACGAATTCCGGAGATGGATCGAAACCAAGGAAGAGGTGTTGTTCTGTCCAGGCCTTCCAGGAGCGGGGAAGACATTCTTAGCCTCCATCGTGATCCACCATCTTCTGGACCTCTTCGGGAACAAGAGCGATGTTGGCATAGCATATAATTACTGCGATTTCAGAAACCAAGACAACGAAAACGCTAGTGTGATTCTCGCGAGCATCCTCAAGCAGCTTGCCCAATGTCTAGGCTCTTTGCCAGACGCATTGAGCATTCTGTACGACAAACACAAAGCAAAGGACACTCGGCCATCATTCAAAGAAGTAGCCAGTGCGCTAGAGTCCGTGGCGTCTCTCCATTCCCGAGTCTTCATAGTTATTGACGGTCTTGACGAGTGTCCTGCATGGAGAGGAATTCTCGCCCAGCTCCGAGGCTTGCAGGGAGCAAATGCCTTGGTAACTTCTAGGGCTATCCCCGAGATTGTTAATGACAAGGAGTTGGAAGGAAGCAGTATCCTCGAGATACGTGCGAGCGATACTGATGTTCGCCAATACTACGGTAGAGACAAAACGGTAAGAGCAGTACGCGCAATCACTTACACAACCGTTTGAAAAATTCTGCCGGCAGAAAAAGGTGGCTTGATTGATGATATGTAACTAAGTGGGTTACTTGTTGCTCTGTTACCTCGCACCCCTGCTCTTCCTAGGATTCATACTATTACGCCTACCCTTGATTGTCTTCCTGGAGAAGCTAGCTTCCTCCTCCTTCTCCCACTCCTCAATCAAATCCATACTTATCTTAGAATCTCCAATCCATGAGTTCTCCTTGCGTGGACGTCCCGTCCAACTCACAAGATATTCTAACTTTCCACGACGAGATCGTTTCTTAAGTAACGTGATGCCGGTATGATTTCCACCATAGCGTTCGTACGCGGTGTCAAAATCATTAACTATGTCAGCAGCAATATTGTCTCTCTCAACCCATAAATTGTCGTCGTCTGGATAGCCTTCCCACTTCACTAGATAATAACTTGTTCTACCCCACTGAGCCTTGGCCAGAAGTGCTTCAACCTCGTATACGACGTCGTCGTCGGCTTCCAAACTAAGTGTGTCCGTAGTCCGAGGAGAGGAAACAGCCGCCGGAATTGATAAACTTTGTTGAGGGGTAGGCTGAGGTGATACCATCTCGTTACCGATCTTAGTCAATATCTGCTTTTCATAACTAGCGCAACTTGGTACAGTTGCTGGTAGGATGGGTTCAGCGTCGCTTGAGAGTCGACCAGCTTCCACGGCCAGCTGTATCCAGTGACCCTGGGGTTCTTCACTGCTTGGCAGCATAATAGCAGCACATGAGCCTTGGTCGGCTCTCGGCCGCTTGGAGCGTGGTGGTGATACATGATCGTCTTCTGCTACACTCTGGTCGCTGGCAGATCTGTGTTCATCAACAATCCCAGGCTTATCACAGCCGGTTGTGCTATTGATTTGGTTTTGCTCTTCAGCAACTACCTCAGCTCCTCCATCAATAGACCTTTTTCTTTTGAATGGTAACTCCGAAAAAACCGCGTTGGCCGGCGCCGATGCTTCAGAACCGTAAGAGTGCGGGTGACTGACACTGGGGTCGGTTGGTATTTCATCTCGCAGTTGGCCTACGAGTCGGGAAGGTGAGCCGGCCGGTTCTGTCTTCTCTTGCTGGAGTCCGGGTATTTCTGCCAATATATGGCCAATGGCCATCTTGTCTTCGAGGAGCCGAGAGCATAGAGGGCGTCCTGTAGGAATGAGGCTATCATCTGTCCGAATACCCTCTTTCGTAGCAGGATAGTTCTTTGAAAGAACCGCCTTAATGAAGCTGGTGGTCTTTATGTCGGTATCTTCGTAAACAATTAACGCCAAGCTGTTGTCAACATTGTCGTCATCGTCATCGTTCTCCTCATCTTCATGGCCAACTTCCTCTTTGTCGTCGTTGTTTGCAGCATCATCATCATCCTCGTCATCGTCATCGTCGCTATTTTCGTCATCTGATATTTCGATTGGGTTCCCTAGGCTGAGTTAGAAGACTTTTCTCAGGCTTGTTGAAATAGTGAATTCATATTCCCCAGGACTGATACTACGTACTCTTGGTTTCGCCAAATGCACATCTCTGTTCCATGTTAGACTCTTCATGGCGCCCGGGGGCATCAAAACCGGTCAAATTTTCATCCTCCGGAGGATCAGTGGCGTCTCTGCGGCCAACTACTTGACTCTGACCGAAATCTATGTGACCCGAGAGCGAGGAGTGAAGTAGGAGCTTGGAGGCAGGAGGAAATTCGTCAGAGTCACTGCTGTCATCATAGCTATAGAGAGACGCAGCACAGCTATTCTTTTGAACAACTATATGCTTGGTACTCCTGTCTGAAGTGTCTGGAAGGTTAGGAGCCCTGCGTTAAGCTGGATTGAATGTGGAATTGTGTGGTTGAAAAACCTCCATAATGACGTCTATGGTTATAGAACAAAGGGTAAAGTGAAAATGATACTTGGCCTGGAACAATCCGTAGGAGATTGAAAAAGGCAATGTCTAGATTCCAATTTATAGAGAAATCGCAGACATGCCTTCCGTTTCTAGTTCCACATCTAAATCCGTGTACAAGTCCGTCCACTCCGCCCTGACTCAGATGACGCCCGCAGAAAGCCCAGCTCACAGAGATAGTGGTCTAACTAGAGCTCGTATTCCGGCCACGGCATGCGTCACACTCGGTCCTTTATTATGAGTCCCGCAGCAGATATGCATGTGAGCCTGAAACGAGGTTATCCAGTCAAGGGCAAACGGCAGCTGTGAGGCGATTTAGTTCGTTAGTTAGGTTATTGATATCCGAGGTAGGCACAGCTTTAAGCAATTCATATCCAAGATGGCGAATCCTCCTGAAAGTTTAGTAGTAATTTACTCCCTCATCCTGTGTTCAAAGAAGGCCTTGATCGCTTGGAGTGATGTACCATCTACTATTTACATTCAGTGGGGCTGCGTAGGGCAACTGCGGCTTAGAAAGCAGGGCTCGTTAGGTTTCATAGGCCCTGGGCTCTAGAGGGGTTAGGGCAGCTAGGGGCGCTGTCGATCGCATTCGCCAAGGGCTGCAGTGGGCTCTTAGCGGTGAAGGCTCTAAAGATCTCGGTGCTGTAGGGCTCTGACAGGTAGGTCCGTTCTACGTTGCTAGGTAGTCTAGAGGCGATGTGATTGGTTTATGTTGGTAGCGCGTCGTTTGGGGGCGTTAGGGGGGTAAGGGAGCAGCCAAGCAATTGAGGTTACGTCTAGTAAATTCGAGCGCTAACGCATAATTTGATTGGTCGCATTTTTAAGTATCATTGGTCCTTTATCACCGAATATTATGAGACCTTATGATTTTCACTAGCCCGCCATCCTTGCGGTGCAGCAGATAGCGGTTATGTATTGTAATGTGATGTAACTGCCTTGGTATAGATTCGGCAGCTTTATCAACTTCTTATTCCTGTGGCAGTGACTAGTAGCTTATTAGCCGTGTCTGCACAGTCCTCTGTGCTGCTGACGCCTATTAGCACAAAGGTCAACTGGGTAAAGAAGACACAGTACCAGTAGCATAACGTCTCGTAAAGGGGCTGCTGTAAGTACATCGCAGTCAGAGCGGTCAGTCAGAGCAGTTACAATCGGCCAGCGGCAGGCTGCTGAACCCCTACACCCAACAGCACTGGTCCAGAGGCGATGTAAAAACTTACCACTAAAGCAGCAGTGAAATATCTTAATAGAGTTAGAATGTAGCCTGTGCGTAGGCAGCACTCCGATTAATCCTGCCCTCGTTGTGTAGACTTCCTCAGGTTCGCTCAGGGGATGCTCAGGGGATGCTCAGGAGAGCCCATGCGCTAAGCAGGAGGGCATCCTAGCGAGGAAATTTTACACCGCAAGTTTGGGAATGCACTATTGACTGTTTCCGAATGCGCTGTTGGCATCAACCCACCCTCTAACAATGGGGATTATACTAATTGGATAACCCCTATTGAGGCTGCAATGCGTGGGCGGTAAGATAACATGGTTAGGCTCCTGATCCGACTGGGTTCTGATCTTTCTTGTTCCTCTGGGAGTACAGCCCTGCATATCGCTGCTGCTGTAGGTTTAATACATCTATTTTAGGAGCTTTTCGATGCTGGCTGTAATATGGGCCATAAAGACTCTGCATTTAATACACCTATCAGTTATACAGTCAGCTTACCTCAGTATGAGGAAACAGTGCGTTACCTTTTAGAACATAGAGTAACTATAGACTTACAGGACCTAAGATTGCTTATATACTCTATGCGTTTCTATAAACGCTATCCGGCAGATGATCCAGTTCTGTTTATATAGAACGCCGAAACTTTAGAGGACATAATAGAAATAGCGCAAGAGATAGTACGCAGAAATATCAGCAAAGTATTCACTAAGGAGCTATACATACTACACATCTTTCAAGGCCTTAGGAATTACAATACGTCTTTAGTTACTAATATCCTTCGCTCATTCAATGCTCTGGTCAACAGATTGCTCATAGGTGGGTTTTCTTTAGATATTAATGGCCTCACTAAGATGCTAGAGCGAGTTCCGTTCTAGCACTAAGATTCCCAAAAATATGAGTTCGACAATGGTTCTGAAGATAATAATCTTTAGAACCCCGAGGATGGTTTGCTAGAGAATATTTCTAGGGGAGACACAGATTTTATGTTCGAGTCGCTAGGTAGAACTCTCGGTTTATAAAGGCATTGGCGGACCCCGTACGGGACCAAGCCTCCTGTTTATTGGTCGGTTTATTCCTACTCGGTTGTGGCCTCAGCAATAAGACAGCGTTATAGTCGACATATGGGGACAGAAGCGCGCCTTCATACTGGATAAAAGCTTGCCTTGACTAGAACTAATGGTCGCGGGGAACGTGGTGGCGAGCGGTATTCCCCGGCTACACTTTGGGATCCTAAATGGTGTATCTAAAAAATGTAGCATCGTCACCCTTGCCACGCTCTGCCATCATTTCCTCCGCGGTATACTCTGACGGGCTCTTGTATTCTCGGTCTCGCCGGGCATTCTCCCGTCGCAGATAAGTCATCATGAAGATAGAACCTATTAACGACATGGTGAGGAACCTAATAATAGCTGCGTGTCCGGGGTAGAATTGAGGCGAGTGCTTGGACTGGAACATGAAGCTAGCAATCATTCTACTTAGATTTCCGAAGCCTTAATCGAGTTAGTCTAACCATCCTGACTTACTATTTATGATAGGGCTTACTGATGTGCATTGTAATACTGACTCCTCGCTTGATAGAGCTACCTATGTTGTTGCTGTTCTAAGCCACACCCTGGGGAATGTTTGGGAAGATACTGGCTGTAGCTAGGAAATAACCGACGTATTTCACCGTGTTATTGTGGGTGGCAATGAGCATGACGAAGCTAACGATGCTATAAAATAAATTGAGCACCTGCGTTAAAAATGAGAGGGAGAAACTTATGATAGTAACCCGAAGCTAATTATATACATTCTACGTTGACCGTGGCGATCGGCTACGTAGCCGCCAGCAACGCAGACTACGCAAGCAACGACGTAAGGTGGGACAGTCATGAGCTGGGCTGTCTCATTACTATAGCCTAATGTGCGGACGATGGTAGGAAGAAACAGGGAGTAGGAGTACAAAGGGGTGTAGATACTAATAGTAATGAACTGGACGATGTTATTAGCACTAAGCACATATAATAAGATTTCCGAAGTAAATATTACTATGTATACCCAAATCTTCCAATCTTTAATGGCATCCTAGAAATATTTTATGTCGAACTCGTTAGCTAACGTAGATCTGTCCTGCTCCAGCCGGCGAGTGACCTCTTCTTTCTCTGCGATGGTGAGGAATTTGGCCGTAGAAGGATAATCATTCATGACGAAAAAGGCGGCAAAGGCTGTATAAGATGATTGTTCAGCATTCAGTCGTCATTTCATCAGGGAGTTGCTGCGAGTCGAGAGCCTGACTTACTAATAACGAGCGTTGCGAGTCCCTCGAGGATAAAGATCCAAGCCCAGCCAGGCTTGCCGCTAACACCGTCCATCTCTACGATGCCCCTAGCAAGAAGGCCGCCGAAAGCACCAGCAGCGGTTACTGTAGAGAAGAAAATCGCTATGCGGAAACCGCACTCGTGGCGACGATACCAGAGGGTGATACTAATGGAGCGGTCAGACTACTATGAGAGTGCGGAGCGGAAGGGAGGTCATAGATACTTACTAATAGTTGATACCTGGAAAGAGACCACCCTCGGCCAGACTGAGAGCCATTCTGTATGTCAAAAGGCCAGCATAGTTAGTAATAAGACCCATGAGAGTGCAAACGATGCCCCAGACAATCATAATACATAGGATCCAGACTAAGGGACGGAATTTCTTTATAGCCAAGTTAGAAGGAATCTCGGAGGCGATGTAAAATGGAAAGAAAACAGCCAACACTACATTATAGTCGAGACCCGCCAGACCTAGGTCGGCCTCGATTCTGGCCAAGCGGGCATTGCTAATATTGGTTCGGTCTAAGAAAGACAGTAGGTATAACAAGGCGAGGAAGGGGATTAACGTCCAGTCAATCTTCCTCAAAAGTTTCTTGGTCGAGACCTGATCGAAACCACTCCTGTCAGGATCGCTCGAGTACTCTACCTCGATACCGTCGCCGGACGTGGGGATGCCGCCATGTTCTTTTTTCTGGGTTTTGTCGGGCATTATGGTTCCAGGTCTGAGATAAGGCAAGGAGGGAAGTTGAATAGAGGGAGAGCACAGGGCCAAAGGAACGAAGAATGAGGATGAGATCTATTAAGAAGCACGGTGGCCTTTGTTCGGATTTAGCGTGAGCGGACAAAAAAAGTCTGAGAATACTGAAGGGGATAGATATAGGGATGAAAGAGCTAGAGGAAAGGGTGAGCGAGGTATACTTATAGTTGTCTAGATAGCCAACCGTTATAGACTAAGCTTGTATATAGACTAAGTGGTATGCAGGTGTCTCCCTCTCTATAGACATGGTATATTGACTATAACGATACATGCGTATATATGTGGGTCTGGGGAAGTATTAGAATATGAGTAAGTGATCGCCTGGGCAGCTGAGAAGGCGCTACTGGTGGGCGCCTCCGCATGACAGTGATTGGCGAAGCCTAGTTTGGCCTTCCCCGGAATTGCCACCCCTGTACGCCTGTACGTCTTGGTGCGGGAGAATTTAATGCTTTGGTCTTCTCCATGGGCTTCAAGTCATGGGTGATGGATTCGTGGATCGCGTGGGAGGCACCGGCTGGGGTCTGGGGAGGTTGTGATGACAGGTTAACCGGTAGTGTGCTAGACATATTGCCTCTAGGAACTGTGGAGGCCTTAACCGAAACCGACGGAGTGGACGTAGAAGAGTCCCTCCCGAGGCCCTGAAAAACATCGTCTTCTAACCGGATTTTGCGTTACTCCGTACGGATGACTTACGGCAGCATGACCTCAACATCGCCCCCGGTCCGCCAGACCGAAGCCTCAGACGCTACGTCAGTCACTAATAACATCGAAGCACAGACGACCATTATAGGGCGGGAAGCTACGGATGTAAGCCGATGCTAGTAAATAAGTATAAAGTGTCGAGCGCTGGAGATAAGGGCTATTATTAGAAGTATATTCATCTACACGAGATGATAAATATAGTTAGTAGTATAACCAGTTATGTTTTAGAACGAACTCTAAGTTAATGAATGCGTGTTATAGTGGGAGATTGCTGGGGATACTGGGACTCTTACGGGTCCGTAAACCCTGAGGTGAGTACCTTTGACTGACGGTGAGATCTTATAAAACCAACTAGTGATGGCATGCTATTCTGGTTCTGGTCCTGGATCACTAAATCAGAACATATATCCAGCACCGTTTTTCTATTATTAAATGAAGCGCCATACTTTGCCCCTACTGTTCGGCTTTATGTTTGGGATTTCTTAAGCAATCTCTATAGTAGATTACTCCCCTAGCTGCTGCGTTGACCCTGATTTCGGACCTTGGTATTTTGAGTAAGTCATAAGAAGCTCGATATGAGTAACTTCCAGAAGCTGACAGTGTCTTTCACGCAGGTTATTGAGAAACAATGAGGATCCGACAACATCCAGCTACACCGATTTCTTTGCCCCCAATAGGAGTTTGATCGTCTTGGGGAACGTGGCTACAGGAGCAAACGCCGTTCTACGTTCTAGGGCGGCCATGTTACCCGCTGATGGTTCGTCGTGGCCGAAGAGTCGGCAACCGAAAAGACGTTCCATGTATACGGCGTTATGCAGTCAGTCACCACTGCTGATAGTAACTGTTCTATAACTTAGTAAGTTCTGTGAAATGCTCGGAATTAGAGGACATATCCTCTGCTCGCGATGTATTATTCTAACGAAAGTATAGCTTTCAGACCTTGTTCACCGTAGCAAAGGACTCAATTACCCACCGCGTAAATCTTGCTCCTCAAGGTGGTAGTCTTCTGGCTTACGATGGATTTTCTATTGAGCCCTCGGAAGATCCGTGTACTAAGTAGTCATATTACGGGGCGGGATGGGGGAAGCGGGAAATGGCTAGTCGCTCACTTTGTTTGAGTTGCTTAGTATGAAGGGATATACTCGGCTGAGACCTGAGTTGTATGTACCGCAGTCCTGTCATTACTAAACACCTAAGTTAGAAGCTGAGTTCTCGGCAACCAAGCTGGTTTGAGTAGAAATCTAGACTGGCGTTCTTAGCCTACAAACTTCGTTAGAATTCTTATAATTTCACCTTTCTCTCAGTTGTCTACGCTCTTTTGATTAACCTTGCGTCACTTAGTCAACTCTGAATCATCGCTTGAGAGGTGTAAATATGCCCTCTGGTCGGGAGATCTTGTGAACTTGGTGATTTTCGTGAGAGTATGAAGGACAAACGTAGATGGATGTGGTCACATCGAGGAGTGTCGCAGAAGACTTAGAAAGCGTTATTACTATTATGGGTGATGGAGAGATTTGGTTTTTGAGTCAATCGACCTACTCTGGCTAACGCATGCATCCATCGACATAGTTGATAGTAGCTATGCACTCTCCTCCCTAGTGCTTAGTACTAATGGTTAGCGTGTGCTTGCTTTGGTCATGATTAGAAACCCGCCACAGGTTATTACAGGCAGCAGTAGCAACAAGTGTCGCCTCCGTATGGCAGGTAACTGTTGCTTGTCGACAAGCCGACTGATCTTAGGACACGGCATTCAACGCATCAAAGGGGCTAACCGGACCGTTTTGAGATTCCCGGGAAGAGTGGGCCCGGCTCGGACCATGCTAACACGGCACTAACGGAGTGGGGACGGGTAGGGGGTCATTTGTCGAGCGTCGACCTAGCAGACGGGAAGAAAATGGTCAAAGTATCGCGACGCGGCATTAGGTCCCTCGTAAGCTATCAATAGGATGGGCACTTTCCCATGGCGCGGCTTGCCTATTTTGGAATTTTCAAACAGAGCATCCAAGGCGAAGACCCTTTACCGTCCGCATCGGTTTTGCACGAGTAAGGATGCGAGAGTAAGAGAGCCAAATGCATAAAGAACCCCAGGGGTTGGGACACCTTCCCTCCCTCCTCCCCGGGGGAAGGGGACAAAAATGCTGAGCCGAGACAAATCAATAATCCTTGGGGTTGTTCTTACACTAAATAATTTAAAAGTCACATTAGAGAGTCCACTGACCAGCGGCCAGAGATATGGAAAGACAACTAGGGTGCTTAGAAATTTGCTCTAAATACATAGACTATGCAGGAATAACGTCAACTGTCACATTCAGAATATAGGTTATGATAGTACTTCGCAATGGATACTAAGAAACCACGCAATACTGTGTGATGCGGCCTCCTTCCCGGAGTTAAAAGCTGTCTGCAATAGCGATATTATGGGGGGGGGGTATAAATAGCTCTTAGAAGAGGTGAATGTCCTCTGAACTGGTGAGGAACTGTACCTAATTGTAGACCCTTGTATATGAATACTCTAAACAGTTAGTCTACAGTCAAGACGCAGTCAAATCCATAAGAGGAAGCGTAAGTAGTTATCCTAGCCATTACTTAGCACTATACACGCGGGAGCCAGTTGCTGCGCAATAGCAAGATAGTTGAGAAGGCCCTCTTCAGCAAGCAGGTCTTACTCAAGAGCCAAATTTTCCTCAAACTAATGATAAGACCACTGATGTTATCATAAATCTAGTGATCAATCACAGCCTTGTGAGCAGGACCGAACCTATTTCCATGAGGCTTGGTCTTATTAATAATAACTCGCAACTCCGCCTGCTCCTCCTCCGTAAGAATGATGTCCCTAGATGCTCAATTTTCCTCTAGGCGCTTAGGCTTAATCGTGCCAGGAATAGCAATCATCCCCTGAGCAGTAACCCAAGTAAGGGCAATCTGGGCCGAAGTGCGCCCTTTTCGGGCTGTAAGTTTCTTAACTTCTTCTACAATCGCCAGGTTCTTGTAAAAGTTTTCTCCCTAAAACTTAGGCGCTATATATTAACCAGAGGTTAGAAATGCTATAATTATATACTTTAGTAGGTCGTGGGGATGGTGAGTAAGTGATAACTTATAGGTGCGATGGAAATCATCTGGCGCAAAGTCGTCAGGGCTCTTGTACTGGAAGTTATCAATAAGTACCCCGTGGCCAAGGGGGCTGTATGTAACATATGCCACGCCCAGCTCTTTGTAGGTATTGATCATACCATTCGTCTTATGTAATGTCTTAAATGCAGAGTACTCTGACTGGATGGCGTTGATCTTAGCGACTAAAATTTGGGGACTAGGTATCAGTAGCGAGACTTAAAGGTGGTGAACTTTCTTCTCTTACTTGAATTTGCTTTGCGAAGTGTCTTAGCAGAGCATTCTGACAGACCGATGTATTTAGTCTTGCCTTCCTTACGAAGCTGATCGAGGGCGCTAATGGACTCCTTGAGTGGGGTATTTAGTTAGATACTGTTAGATGACCGTTGCAATAGGGTTATGCCTCAGTGAACATACCGGGATCCATCCGATGTAGGTAATAAAGGTCTGGCGCGAACCCGAGTCTCTCAATCGTCCCTTCGATGTACTCCTTGATATAAGACGCCGAATTGGTGACGCGTCCTCCTCCCTTAAAGATATCGAAGCCACACTTTGAGGCGATTGCAAATACGTAGTGAGTTTCAAGTTGCTTCTGTGATGCGTTTGGTACTTACGGAAAACCTTGTCGCGGACATTGTGCTTTCTGGTGAAGTCGCTGAGCAGCTTCTCGTTGACTCCTGCTTGGTAGATAACCTAACATCGGGCCTGTCGTCAGAGTCGGTTTTAAGAAACTGGACGTTGGCAAACGTATAGCTGTATCCCAAAATGTGCATCCCAGCTCGATAGCCTTGAGAAGGACAGGCAGGGTTGAAAGCCACTCCACTCAATCCACGCAGTGGATCTACTCGTGGATTCCACTGTCCACTCCACTGGCAAAATTCCAGTGGATTGGTTAATCTACTGAATCCACCAGACGATCTTGTGGAGTGGAGTGGGTGGATTGGGTAGATTAGAAGTAGGGCAGTTAGGGATGCTTATATAATTTAGCAGAGAGACCCTAATAGTGCCTGATCGCCTTACCATCATAGTCCTTCTACCCTATATTAAAAATATCATTAAGCTTCTAGAAAGTGCGATTTTATAATCCGTAATTTAAATGAAGTACTATTCGAATATTCTAGGTTTTCTTATTCGAATAGTTTAAATCTTAACTTATACACTTAAGATTTCCTTATAGAATCCTATATTATTATAATAGTAGTTAATCATTTATACATAGTCTAGTTATATAATTATATTTCAAGCACTTTAACTATTTACATTATAAATTCATAATATAAAAGTTATACTATTTAATAGACTTCTATAAGGTAATTTAAAAAATGCATCCAGAGTCTTTATTATTTTAATATAGTGCAAATAATTATTAGTTTTACTTACTGCATCAGTTCATACTTAGAGGCTATTAAGGACTTAATGAATTCACCTTCTTATAACTTATTTCCCTATATAATTTAGCCTAAGCAGAAAGTACCTAAAATATCTATAAGATATAGATATAATATACTACCTTACTATATTAGATGCGTTTTTCAGGCTCTATAAATAACCTACTGACCTTTAACTGCTACTATGCATTATGATATTAATATAATTAAGATATCTTTTTACTATGACCTCGCCTGATTCTTATGTTAATATTTCTAATAGCGGTTTCGGGTCAGCCCCTGAATCAACTCCCTATTCAATGCCCTATCCTCTACGTTCAACTTCGACCCCTTTCTTAACATCTTCGACCCCTTCTGCAAGCAATGACCACTACGAACGTACGCTCTGGAGGCATTTCCCGGGCTAGGCATTCTCTAAGCGAGCTAGAGAAACGCGGTATTAGGCCTAGCAATTTGGTTATAATATCTAAAAGGAAGGCGACTGCAGATAGGTTTACTAAGCGTGCATTCACAAGAATGTCCTACACTTACGTCATTTCGAAGCTAATAGTATTCATAATGCATACAATCATCTATTTAATAACCACAGGATTCGCACGCTGCCTAATAGGACTAAAGGAACTGCTAAAAAGAAAGCTAATTCTAAGAGCAGGATGCCTACAGAGCAACAGACTCTCACAAAATCCCTAAAGTTTGATTTATATAACCCCTAAGAATAAGCAATTACGAATAGCTTTATCAAGCGCTTTAATAAGGAATACTTCCAGAGGCTTCTAGTTAACTAGATCATAGCTAAGAATCACCCCTTTTCTATTACTAAAGAGGTAGAACTCTGAGCTATCTTCGATTACTTAAACCCATTAGTTTTAGTACATAAAGCCAATATTACCCATACAACGGTTCGAGAAAAGATCGTTACTGCATTTGAATAATATAAGCATAAGGTGATTAAGGCCTTATGCAGGGCGCCCGGCCTTATCTACATTTCTTTCGACGGCTGGCAGTCAGGAAACCGACACGCCTTATATAGTATCTATTGCTTCTTTAAAGACGAAAATAACAAGCCTTGTAAGATTACGCTTAGGCTCTCTGAACTCAGCGCTAGGCATATAGGGCCTAATATCGCTACTAAAATCCTTAACGTAATTAAATTGTATTAAATCTAAGATAAAATTGGCTATTTCACGCTTAATAATACAAAAAATAACAATACTGCTATGGAGATTATTAGTAGAGAGCTTGGCTTCATAGGGGCTTGCAGGCGAGGGCGCTGTTTTAGACATACCTTGAATCTCTCTGCTAATGTTATAGTTCTCTCAGTGTCTGACTTAAGGGATGTCATTATTAATAGCTATACCGTCGGATATGCCTATCATCATATTTTACACTATTACAGTTCCTTCACCTTAGTAATTAGTACTTAGTAATCTAATTCTATATATTATATATAAAGTCTTAATTATCTGATCTAACTTCTAGAGTAGAAGATTTAACTATAAGCATATCATTTCTACTAGTAGGAACCTGGTCCTGACCTATCCATAATAAGTGCCTAGTAACAAGAGATAAAAGCCACTATGCTAGTAGCGAAAATGCGCATAGTAAAAGCAAAATGATCTAAGGAGGTAATCCATTAGTTTATAAGAAGAGAAAAATTTGCATCCCCCATTCGTTCTAAATTCCAGCCCCATCGTCTGTCCAAATCCACCTCGCTATTATCGAAATCATCCTTCAGGTAGTCAACGTCGAGTCTCTGTCGCCTATTATCTGTCCGAGTCCTTCTTAGCCCTCTCCGCCCGCTAGAGTCCACTCCTTAATTATCGCGTTCGCCGTTAAGGTGACCGTTATTAACGATTCTTCTTTAGCATTGCTTACTTTAGGTTAGAGAGGAGTGAGTTAAGGTCAACTCAGGCACGTTTCTACATCTACTCCTTCATACTCGCTAGTTTTGGCTTAGGAGTTAATGGATTTAGCGGCTTCTCGACGTTTTTAGTTACTGGCGCCTTTTTTAGCGCTGGTTTCGCCTTTATCGGAGTCGACTCCTGCGTTAGAGTTGGCGAACCGGTGAAATTGCTAGAATCATCTGGGACGTCTCGGAGGTCAATTGTAGTCGCCGTTTTCGACTTCTTCTAAGGTGTTTCCCGCAGTTCTTCGTCAGCCTTCCGTTTGCCAGGCTCCTTTGTCGAAGTTGTCTTAGTAGTGGCGGGAATTCGCACTTCTATCATCAGTTTCTTCTGCGCGGGCGGGTCTGTTAGTTTCGCCTTCTCGAGGGAAATCACCTTATCATAGATGGCTTTATAGCATGCGTTTATGAGTTTGCTAGCGCTGATTTTGCCCTAGACTTTCTCGCATGCCTTCACGCGATCCTAGAGGTCTATGACGCTACTAGCGTCAAATTTATCCAGCTTGAGTTCGCATGCCTTCATGCGATTCTTAAGGTCAGAGACAGATCTTATTTAGTTAACAAATTTGACGCTGTTAGAGGCGATTTCCTTCACTGCGTCGTCTTATTTAGTAACGAGCACCATTATTCTAAGGCTCTGCGTATTGATCTCGTTAACCTTTTCAATAAGGCGTTCGAAGGCTTTGCCGTTAGCTTCGGCGTCTGCTTCCGCTTAGGCCTTGATTTAGATAAATTTGTCTCTAAGGGCGTCCGAATCGCCATCCGATCTGGTGTTCTGGGTGTTTCTGATTTAGGCGACTGACTTCTCTAGGGTGTCGATCCATTCGAAGGCCTTTTCTAACTGTTCTTACGTCTGCTTTGTAACGCTTGCAGCGTTAGCAGCAATTGCGGCGGAAGCGGCGTCGTGGGTGCCGCCCGCGACCGTCTGGCTTATAACTTGACCTCCAGGCCCTAGAATGTCCGACAAATGCGACTTCCGAAGCGTTGCCAGTACCCTGCCGATAGTCCCATTCATTTGCCCGTACGGGTGTAAAAACCGGCAGGCTAGTATTTCTGCCTATGTAGGTAGCTTTTTCAGCCAGTGGACGGTCTTCTTTTGCGTTCTGAAATATTCGCTATCTAGGTAGGCTTACTAGCAGTCCTTGAGCGCATTCTTCACTCGTCGGGTTAGACCCATCCCCGTGACCGTCAATTTCGACTTCTTCCGGTTAGTGTCCTTCATTTTTTTAGCGAATTCTTAGAACTCCTTATATAGCGTTTCCCGGGTCGTCAGATATAACTTTCCTTCCTCCGACTTTAGAAAGACAGGATCGTTGGATTCGTCGAATTTATGCCCTGCTAGGCTGAATTCGACCTAAAGGAAGAAAATGGCCATTTTTAAGTCCTAGTGCTTAACGTAATTGGTACTCTTACTAGAAGTACGAAGATCACCGAGAGTGCGGTTACTTCTAACCGTCTTTTCGCCAGTAATGTCCGAGTAGATATTGCAAAACTATTCTTCCCATTTTTAATAAGACGCACTACCAATTCCTCTAGTAGGGTTAAGGATGTTCGAGTTATTATATCTTTTGGGGACTTCGTACTTAGCAGGGTCGGTTTCATCCTGCCCTTTATTAGCTTCGCCCTGTTCGTTATCGGATTCGACTTTAGAGGGCCAGTCCGCGCCTTCGGGACTTTCCTAGTCTGCGTCCTCGTCATCGTCCGGGGCGGATTCGTTCTCGCTATCATCATATCCGTCTTCTTCTGCGTCTTCTTCGTCCGCGGCATCGCTGTTTTCGACAGGGTCCTCGTTGCCATCGATTTCTTCGTCTTCCTCGATGTCCGTGGCTTCGGCGGCGTTCGTGTCGTCTTCGCCGGTCGCCTGGGTGTTTCGGGTCGCCTGAAGGCGTTGACTGGCGTTCAGAGGTCGGCCATCGTATTCACGGGACCGGCTGCTGGTTTCGACTCCACGGATGCCAGGTGCGATGGCTTTCTCCTTTCCCTTAAAGAGTTTGCGGAGTTTGGCCGTTTTCTCAGCGCTTGAGACGGGGGTTCGGGGCTCACTACCTCTGGGGGAGCTGGTGTGGCTGATCCGGGGGCTGCTGCCTTCTCCACGGATGGGAGTGCTGGTTTCGCCGGTGGCACGTCCGAATCTGACAGTACTGGAGTCGGAAAAGATGGTCCTGCCAGTCTCAGCGTCGGAGAAGAGGGACATGCTGGTTTTGGCGAGGGGATTGAGGCCCTCCTGGTGGCTTTGGGCGGTTTCGTCGTGCTCTCCTCGCGGGCTGTCGGCAGGTTGGTAGGTTTCTACGATAGTGCTGCTTGGATCGTTGTTTTCGGCGGTCGCGGGGGAGTGTCCGCCGGTGTTTTCGCCGCCGTCGTCACTCATGTTGATTGAGCGTCTCGGGGAATCTCGGTGGTGTTGATTTCGGCGGTATTCTGGTGAGTAGTGGCGGTGCAGGGTCAATAACTGCGCGTTTCCGAAGGACAAAGAAAAAGAAAGAAAGGGGTAGGTGTTTTCGACGGCGCAGACAGTGCTTTCGCCGGCGTTGGGTCGAAAATGACGGCGTGCGATTCGCGACTTAGGGATTCAAGTTTGGCAAAGAAAGTGAAGGGCAGAATTGACGGCGCGGTGGCGTCTTCGCCGGCATAAGGTCAAAAGTGACGGCGCTCGTTCTGCGACTGAAAGATTTTGGATTTGATAAAGAAAAGGAAGGACAGAATTGACGGCGCGGCGATGCGGTTGCTGGCGGTCAGTCGATTTCGGCGGCTCTCAGTCTCTAGGCTAAGGTTGCGTAGTGTTAAGAGGCTTAGGTTGACTTCTGCGGCAGCTTTAGGGTCGGATTTCTTTTATCGGTAGCAGCGGCTGTCAACTTCGGCTGCTTGCCAGCTGGCGACGGTTGCTTGGGGATGTTTCTGCCAGCTGTTGACGGTCCGGCGAAAACGTCAGTTGCCAGTCGGTGCCGGCTGGCAACTAGCGTTTTGGCATTTGACGTCTGCGCGGCAGCTGTCAACGCTGTTTTTGGCTTTTAGCGTTTGCACAAGCAGCTGTTAACGTTGTTTTTGGCTTTTGACGTTTGTACAGCAGCTGTTAGCATTGCTTTATTATTTGTCGTTTGTGCAGCCGCTGTTAACGTCTCTTAGCTTGTCAGATTTGCCATGTCTAACGGATGGGGCATGTGTCGCCGGTTCTCTAATAATCGTGATTTAATCGTCGGTTCTGCTAGTTCCTATATAATGTTTAGCCTCAGAAAGTGCGGCTTTAACATCTGTCGGTGCTTCCGCTTGTTCCCCCTATCTAGCGGGCACCGGTACGCTATTATAGTTTTCAGAGTTAAGGCGTTTTTAACCCTTCGAGGGTTAACCTTAGCTCTTTAGGGAGCGGAATCTTCTTCTTCTTAAAGACGCTCATCCAGTTAGTAGGATTCTTCTTAAAGTATTCCTAGACCAGCTCAGAAGCGTTCTCTAACACGTCAGCTTCGTCCAGCTAACTGTTATCTTTTGCTAAGTACCCTTTCTATTGTAGGAGAAATTATCGCTTTGGTCATCCCTTATGCTATCTGCAGCGTTATTAGACGATTCTTTCGATTTCCCAGTGGTCTGCGACTTTAGATCCGTCGATAGCTACTGGTAGGGGCAGTGGTTATAGCCTCTCGAACGGGTCCTCCCCTTGCTCTGGTTTCCACAATTAGGAGATTGAGACAATTGGGTGAATATGCCAGTAAGGTAGGAAGTCAAGTTCGAACGCCTGTTCGTGGATTTTGCATATTACGCAGTAAAGTCCGGCTCTAACTAGGGACCATTTCTTCTTCGGCTTCTCTAGTAGGTAGTATCCTTTGTAAAGCTGTAGGTAAACCGTGTCCCCTTTGTCGATTCTGACCTGTGTGTGGCGCTAGTCATACCTGATCTTCGCTATTATTGCCGCAGTGTCGATAAGGAGCTGGGCTTCACGGTAGTAGATTTTTCGGAGTGCGTCAGCAGCCTCTTCGTCCATCTGGATGCTAGAAGCGCATATCAGAAGGACGAAATCGACCATCATCTTTAGTTTGAATCTATACACTAATTCGTTCGGGGACTGTCCGATGCCTTGGGATAGGCTGTTATTAAGGTTGAATTGTATTGCTAGGAGCATCGCTAGCCATAGCGTATTCGGGTTTTCTACCGTATGAAATCGCACGCTAGCTTCCACTGTCTGGTTCCTTCTTTCTGCGGTTCTGTTAGTCTGCGAGTGATATGCTGTGGAGATGAGATGTTTGACCTTAAGAAGGGCGAGAATAGACTTCCATATACTGGATGTGAACTTAGGGTCTCTATCGCTAAGGATGCGCACCGGGATTCTCCAGTCGCCATAAAGCAGCATTCTTACTAATACTACTGCCCAGTCTTCTATTAAATAGGACGAATGTCCTGCCAGTAGTAGCGTCTTTTTGCTAAAGATGCAATTAACTGGGCAGAGTTGGTCCAATTTATTAAAACCTGGGATTGTCCACATCGTCCCTTCAGAGGTCACTTCTAGTAGATCGGTAATGAAGTCTAGGGAGATTGTATAGAAAGGACGTAGTTCGGCCTATACTGACTGTAGTTCTTCCGGAACTGGCCTTCGATCAGTCGAATTCTCTCTACAGGTTAGGCAGAATGCGATATATTTGCATACAGTCTTTGCTATATGATAGAAGTGCAGGTAGTCGAGATCGGCCATTATGCGGTGAAATCCCATATGTTCGCAGTCATCGTAAGCAGCTTTGAGAATAGTGCTGACTACTGGTCGTAGGATATAGAGACGCTGTATACTAGATACGTCGACGTAATAAAGGAAATCGCCCTGCCCAAGGGTAAAAGGTTTAATCAGGATGTTTAGCGTTCTTCCGTGCTTTTCTTATTATGAACGCAGGTCGCGGAGATGGTTACGGATTCGTGCGAAGCGGGTATCTTTAGCGTACCCTCGGAGGATGCTTTTCTTCATCTCCGGCGCTATCTCAATACTGATGGCTTTGGCCTCCGCTAGGTAGGCCTTAGCGTTAAGCTCGTCGAACTCGCTCCTGGCCGCATCGTGATAGTGCAACTTCTATACTGGTAGGCGCGATAGCGCGTCAGGCACTACGTTCAGAGCGCCTGGGATGTGAAAGATTCGGAGGTTAAAAGCAGAGAGGTAGTTAGCGATTTTTGCTAGCTTGAGGTTTGCTTTATTAAGGTCCATCGTGTTTAAAGAGGTGTGCATTACGATGCCTTTAGTCGCTATATGGTTAGTGATGATATTAACTGTACTGTGATTCGATTGAACTATCTTTCAGAGTTTTCTAACCGCCCACACCACTGCAGCCACTTCCGCTTCGGTTAAGCCGTATTTTTGCTCTACTTTTAATGTTAGTCTTAACATAAAAAGGATCGGCTTCAGCCTTATTAGTGCGATATGTTGTCCTAGGATGCTCTCGCCGTCCCATTCTCTGTAGATTTGGAATACGAAAAGGCCAAAGCCTTCCTTACAGGCGTCGACTTTAAAGAATAATGGCTTTTTAAGGTCGTGATAGTAGAGGAAGTACTAATTAGCGAGGAACCTTTGTAAGTCATTAAAAGCCTCTCTTTCTTCGGTCGTCGGTTTAAAGGTCTTTCGCTCAGCTCGCTATTTGCGGACGTTTTTCGACAGTCCTTTAGGTATTTCCTGCGCTTTACGCGCATCTTTTAACAGCTATGTTTTTCTTTCATGCAGTTTCTAGATCCTCACTTCATACTATAGGATGCCCTTTTTAATGAATCTAGCCATGCCGATATATGTTTCAAGAGCGGCCAGGTTTATAAGCATAACCATTTTCGCAAAAGCGTCCAATCTGTCAGAGGTTTTAGATACCCCTTCGCCATTTACGACAAAGCCAAGGAGGCAGATGGCAGGAAATGCGAAAAACGACTTAGTTGCGGCGATATGTATCCGGTTTTCTATGATAATCCGGAGGCCCACCTCTAGGTATTCAAGGTATTCCTCTCATGTGTCAGAAAAGATTACGATATCATCAATATAGACGCGGATGTAGGCGCTATGAGGCCTGAAGATCCTGTCTATAAATCGTTAAGCGTGAGCGGGAGCGTTCTTAAATCCCATCAGGGCTACGTTAGAAACCTCTAATCCGCGGTCAGAAATGACGACCATGCGGTTACGATGCGCCGTGAGTACTGGCAATTGGAAGAAAAACCCTATGCCGTCAAAGACCGAGTACCATCCCTTTCCTCTCATTGCTTCCATGATGTCGTCTTGATCGGGAAGGGGATAGCAGTCTGGAATCGCTAGTCGATTAAGCGGTCTGAGGTCGATAACGACTCTGCCTTTCTTTTTACTATTTACAATCCTCCAGACGATGAATGCGGGGCAAGCGATCGCGGCCGGTTAGTCCATAAAGCCCATCTTTCCTTATGTATGAAGTTTCTCATGGGTTTCGTCAAGCAGGGCGCGATCTTTGACTCCGAGGGGGTACTTCCTTGGGTTACGCTTCTGGTTTTGCTATCTGTTAACGAGGTCCACTCGCATCTTCATTTCTTCTAGCATTAGGATAATACCTCTGTCTCTATAGACATCGTATTTGTCTATTAAAAGGATGACTTTAGCTGCTATTTCTTTATCGATGTTAGCGATGTTGACTATGAATTGGTTCTTGATGGTTAGCACGTCCTCTAGTATAGAGATTCTATAGCTAGGCATGCCAGCGTCAACCTCCCGGGCATCAGGAAGGACGTCTTATTCAATTTCGATGCCTGCCTTTTCGGCTTCTGCGATAAGTGCGTCGATCGAGTCAAATTCCTTGCCATGTAGATACTCAAGACTGCCCATCCCACCGACGAAGTGGGCTTCCTTATCGTCATTATAGTTAGAGATGTGACTGAGTTTTTGATGTTTGCGAATGACTATTCTTCTGCCGCTGTTATTGAACACTTGAACGAGCGGCGGGGTGTTCCTGTCGACTGTAGCGTCAAATACGGCTGGATGTGTTGATTCGAGGTAGAAGGCTTCTGGTTCCGTTCCTTCTGTCGCGTCCTTAGTGGGCAGTTTTGCCCAGTTAGCTTAGATGAAAGCGACCTACCTGGGTTCGATAATGGCCGTTCTCGCGCTCATAACCTTCCTACTGACGATCTCTTTCTTCTTTTTGAAAATCTTGCCCTTAGTTTTCATGCCGTAGGCTAACCTGAAGATAACGCTTTCGCCAACGAAATCGATCTTTGCGCCATATTCGTACAGTAGGTTAGTTCCGATGAGCATTTTCGGACCCAGTCCCTTCATGACTTCGGCTTCTACTATAAAGTGTGCAGAAACGTCTTTTCCTTTAACAGTTCCTAGTATGTAGAAGTCGAAAGTGGCTTTCATATTCACTTCCACACTAGCTCTAATGCTATTCACCTTTTTCGGCGGTTAACGCGTCTATACCACCTTATTTCCGTGCGTTTTCAGCCAGTCATAGTCAGCTAGAATAGCGGACGTGCCCGTATCTAGACACACTTCGTAGGAGTCTCCTTTGTCGTTAAATTTGACTAGAATACGGAGGTAGGTATTCGCTTTCCGCTCTAGGGTCTTAGCGAAGTCTAGTCTTCCGATGGCTTCGATGACTTGACCTTCGCTAGGGCCGGATTTACGCTACCGCTTCGGGGTTTCTGTGACATAAAATGCGTCAACAAAGGCTGAGTCAGCTACGTCATCATCACTAGCGTTACTGTCCGAATCGCCAGGGGACTCGTCGCCTTCGTCGACGAGGTGATATCCGTCCGCGACTAGTTCCTTACGTCATTCCCGAAACCTTTCGTCGTCCTCGTAGAGGCATAGCTCCGGGCCGTACGGCCCTTTCCGCCGTTGGTCCTGCTAGTAACGGAAGAAATGCCGGGGGTTTCGTCGGAAGCGGCCCGAGTTGCGGTTTCTATCTCGTGGGTCATCCCTCAGCATTGCTTCTTCCTACCCCGAGGATGAATTCTCCTACTACCACGGTCGCTTTTGGCGGTCTGGTTCTCGATTTCCGTCAGGCCGGTTATTACGGTTGTATTGCTTATTGTTTGCGTAGTATGGTAGGTTACGATCGTCCTGCTAGCAGCTCTGCTAGTAGGGCCGTCTTTCCTGTCGGTATGGCGGCTGGTTCTGACTCTATCGTGGGCGTCCTTGCTCGCCTCGGTCCTGGTTGCCGTATCCTCAGTACCTTGACGGGTATCTTCGATCTCGGTCATTCTATCCCTAATGAGCATCGGGTCCTTCTGCTTCGCTATCGGATTCGTCGTCTCTCTCGTTTCTGTAGCCTATAAATGCTTTCTGGGCTGCGCGTATGTTCGATTTGGATGCGGTTTTCAGTTTAAGGTCGTTCGCTTCCTTTTCGGCGTTGATTTTGCTCTGAAGATTGCGTTTTTTGTCATCGAGGTATGAAAGGTAGTCTGCCCGGCTTATTCCTTCCTTTAGTGGGTCCGCAATAGCCTTGAGTTCGGCGTCTAGACGGGTATAAATAGCGAGTAGCAGTTAGTAATTGGTCGTTCTCCTGAGAGCTCGTTCCTTAGCGAAGACCGTGCTGGCGAAATCGCGTATATGCTTATTGCTTGTGATGTCCTCTTTAGTGAATTTGGCTTTCGTCAGCCATTCGAGCGCGTCATCTTATCATATGCCAAATTCCTTGCGCACTGTGTTGAGAAACAGGTCTTTGTCGGAAGTTAGCCTTTCTCAGTCCTCATCATCGAGCTGATTGGAGTACCATGTCAATGCTAACCCTCGAAGGTTGTTTTTAAGTCCTTTTTAGATGGCTTCGCACTTATAAGGGTCAATTGGATCCCAGTAGGTATTAACTGCGTCTATCCACAATTCCACATTGCAGAAGATGATTTGCTTTCCGTCATAGCAAGTGTTCCCTTGACTGCTTGCATCGCTTTCGACTCTATCAGGCCAGAATAGACCTAAATGCTGAATGTCGTAGTCCCTCCTGCTCGGGTGCCTATTGCCGGCTGCGAATGCTGCTATCGTTACTGGCGTCTGAGATGCTTATCTTATCGTGAGGTTAGCCGGGAATGGCTCGTAACTTCTTTAGCTCCTCGCTTCTGTCATTCCGCGAGTGTTGTCCGGTGGGTCGTTGAATTCTTCCTTCTAACCGTAAGGAGGCTCATATAGGCCTCCAATCTCGATATGCAAGTAGCGACCTGGGGTTGCTCCGCGAGATTTGCCTAGCATGGGTTTTCGTACTAACCGGTCATGATAATTTAGCACTATGTAGGTCGGATTTGGCCGTACTCCTATTCGGTCCGCTTTCGCAGGGTTCTTGCTATAGCGATCCGGTCGGTTCGTGAATGAGGTGGCTTCGTCGATTGCGCTGCCCGTTTGGACAGTAATGTTGTCGAACCGTGTCGCGAGGATGTCGACGTTTCCCAAGACCTCCGTCAGGCGCTCCTCCAGATTCCTAAAGCCGTTCCGTGTGGAATCGAACTGGGCCGATATCCCTCTAAAGTCCCTTGCTATAGTGTTGATTTTAGCATTGGTGCTGTTTATTCCGTCGGCAAGGGCTGTCATCATGTTCCGAAGCTCGCTCATCCCCTGTGGTTCGCGTTAGTAGTTTCCTCCGTTGTTTTCGAAAGTGGAGGATCTTCGATGCCGAGCGTAGGCTCGCTCTGCCAGGGTTGGCGACTGCCTCGCTTCTCCGATGGCGTCCTCGTCCGTTCCGACGTAGGAAATGACTTTGTCATGGCGGCTTCGGCCTCCCTGTCTCTATGACGGCCTGATCGTTCCGCTGGATCCCGACTCTTGCGATCCTGACCCTCTTGGCGGTGCCTCCTGCTCACGCGCCGGTTCTGCCGTCTGGGAGGTTTGGCCCAACGCCGATGGGCCAAATCGTACATCGCCGGTAGGAGCTTTTGACGTCCTCCACGATGACTCCCCATGTTAGGTGGTTGTTCTCCAGAAGACTTTTCTTGGCCCTAGGTCGGAGACGCTGTCGTCCGTCGGTGGCGTGTGGCCCAATTGCGCTGCTGCTGGGTAGCTTCTGACCCCCAGTCCCATTAGGGGCTGTTTTCCTTTTTCAGGGGGTCTTCTTGGCCCATTCTCGGTCATTGCTGGCGCCGCAGCTTCCGACCGGGTGGCTGGGAAGTTTTCAGGGTCTTCGAGATCCCCGTGTTCGGAGAGATCCTCGTTTTCCGTCGTTATTGCCGTTTCTGACTCTGAGGAGGTGTAAAGTGGCTCTGGGCCTGGCAGATTCGCGAGAAGTTGTAGTTCTCTCGCTCTCTTAAGGATCCTTTCCGTTGTCTTCCAGGCTTCCTTTATTTAGTGCGGGTCGATGGAATTCCAGTTAGAAGGGGGTTCTTCGTCTTATGGCTCGTCGAGTCTGACCGGATCGCCGTATTCATTGAGTGTGTAGTGGCAGAGTTCCACGAAGTCTGGAAATCTATCGGATTTTGCTAGGAAGGTTTGTCCGACCTTAGTGTTTTCGTCCCTGAGGAGGAAGGTTCTGACTCTCTTTACAGTAAGTAGATCTCCTGAGTTAATTGGTTTAGGGATTTTGAGCTTTTCCTATAGTTATTCGGTTTTGCCCATAGGGTTTGAACTTCTTCGCTAGGTGTGCTTCTACAAGAGCTGCTTCTAGTGAGATTTCTGTCAGTTTCGGTATGCTATTCGAGTGATGTTTCTAGCGTCTTGTAGAAGGGGTCGGCGCGATGCGAGAACTAGCAATTACTACCACTTATTATAGTTCTCTTAGTATCTGACTTAAGGGATGTCGTTATTAATAGCTATACCGTCAGATATGCCTATCGTCGTGTTTTACACTATTACAGTTCCTTCACCTTAGTAATTAGTACTTAGTGATCTGGTTCTATATATTATATGTAAAGTCTTGATTATCTGATCTAACTTCCAGAATGGAAGATTTGACTATAGGCATGTCATTTCTACTAGTGGGAACCTGGTCCCGACCTATCTATAACAGCTAAGGCCATTCTGTTTAGCCACGATGCTAATACTTTTAAGCAGCGGCTATTAGAGGCCGAGCCTCTCACTAAAGCAGAATACTTAATTTAGCATAAGAAGGGGCCAGCTAGCAAATTACACAATCTTATAGTAACTATTCACAAGTCTGACTTATTAACTAGTATGCTTCGCAGCATTTAATAAGAAGCCTTCACTAAGTCATCTAACCCTAAACTTAATACTAGAAAGCTATTAGATATTATTTTAGATAATGATACTAAATAGCTCTTATAATTATATATAATACGACAAGCTCTACTGCTTTATAACTATATTAAGCGACTAATTGCCTACTATTAAATTGAGTTTAAATAATAAAATAAGACTAAAAGGAGCAGTCTTAAAAAGTCACTTACATTGCCCTTTATTTACTAGCCAGAGAATCAGCTATCCAATAAAGACTAGGAAGTAGTTAAGATATTTGCAGATATCCTTAGTTATTATAAAGCCACGATCAAGATGCTCGAAGGCGATGGCTAGATCTGCAAGCAGAAGTGTAAGTAGACTGGGTTATATAGCAATATTTAGGACATGATTCAAGGCTTCGAATTCCTTCTCGAGCAGCTTAAACGCTTTAAGGATATCGCTAAGGACTTCCCTAACCCTAAATACTTTAGGATTAATATCAATTTAGACTAATAAAAATTAAATGAGTATTATAAGATATTAAGTAAGACGCCTATGTACTACACTAGCCTAGCGCTCTATTCCGCATACTAATAGAAATGGTTTAAACATAACTAGACTAACCACTCTAAGTGAATTAATAAGGTAAAAAAAATCGTTTATAATATCTGGCGTTTTGAATATCAGGAGGCTACTTTACCTATAGAGAGGCCATCCGCCATTAAGCTAGTTCTAAAGCAGCAGAAGACTTCAGACAATCCGTTCTAGGAATACCTTAAACGAAACCGTTATATAGCGACAGAAGCAGGTTACGATAGCCTTACACTAGGCGAAGACGAATACCTCTATTAGATTACATACTGCGAAAGTAGTAATGGCTCTATTAACGATCCTCTCGCTTACTAGCACGAGAAGCGATTTAAATATCCTAACTTATTGCGAATAGCGCTTGACTTTCTTATGATATAACTAATGTCTGCTGAGTGTAAGCGTCTTTTCTTAGCAGTAAGTCGGATAGTAAACCTTCTGCACTACTAACTTAAAGCCCAGATTATCAGGATGTGCTAGGTATTGCGTTTATGGCTAAGGGCAGGGATTATTTATGATTTAGATCCCTTCTTTATCTTAATAGATAATGAAAAAGTCGATCTTAAATTAGCTTAGATATTAGATTAATAGCTTAAAGGGTGGGCAATAAAGTGGCTTACTAAAGTAGCAAGTGTTTAAGACAAAATAGAAGTCAGTTAGAGATAGGTCTTACTTAAAAGTCAGAATAAGGGATATAGGTAGGCAAGGGGTCCGGGAATAGATTCACTATTATAAATAGAGGCACTTGCCAATCCACCTAATACACTATAATCCACGGAAGCCTCTTGTCACGACCCGTGCAACGTAGACGCCTGACGTCACGTGGCCCCCACAAATTTCTCACCAATTACGAGCGATCACAGCGAACTGTGGAGCGATCACCGCGATCACTCCCGTGATCACCGTGATCACTTCTGTGATCACTGCGATCACCCCTGTAACTAAGGTGATCGAACCTCATACTACATAGTATATAAACCCGAGGAACTGGCTGTCACTAGGACACCAGCTCCTCAGCTATCAATACAACTTGGTTACCTCAATCTACTCTGACTGCTACGCATCATCGTACATTGACTATTACCTAACGTAACACTACGACTACCGCTCAGTAAGTGTGACCTAACCGTTCTGCTAACATAGACCCTGGTCTATCCCTTAGGAACCCTTTCCGAGCTACCCTATACCACGTACAGGTTAGCCTGGGAACACGACCGTTACACGTTGATAGCTCTTGTTCAGACGGTTACCTTATACGCTGAGCAATAACCGACAAGCTGTTATGGCACCCGCAACTCCCACTACCAGCTCTGGCTCCTCCAAGGGCAAGGGACCCGCTACTCAGCGTAGGGCCCAGGACCCAGACGGAGACCGAGACATGGACTCGTCCGGAGACGAGGATGAAGAGATCATCGCACTTCGTGCTGAGAACCAACGCCTCAGCAACGAAATGATCAACATGTCTAAGCTGAACCACGAAGCGCACGAGCACTACGAAGCGCAGTTCGCGGCTCTTCGAACTCAACAGGAGAACCCTGTTCGAGACCCGAACGTCGCAAACACCATCGCTGCTCTTGAAGCACGAATCGTGGAGTTGTCTACAGCTCAAACCGCTGCTAGGAACGAACAGCAGCGCCAGGCGGAACAATTCACCGGGTTTAACGCACCAGCCCAGCAGGCACGACCTCGTGACGCTGGAGAAACCCTCAAACCGCCAATGCCAACTAAGTTCGACGGTACCCCCAAGGACCTTCGCGAGCACCTCACGCAGCTCAAATCATACTTCATGTACTACCCTACCATGTTCGCGAACGAAGAACTGAAGGTCAGACATGCAATGAGCCTGCTCGAAGGAAAGGCCCTACGCGGACTCGAACCAATCTTGAGAGACTTCGTCGAGAACCCCTACGATAGTCGCCGTGTCGAAACCAAGGAGCTCTTTGGGAACTTCAGACTGTACGAAGAAAAACTCATCGACACTTACGGCGAATGGGACGAGAAACACGACGCTCTCAAAGCGATCCGGAAACTGGATCAAAAGCGAGCAATGTCGGAATATCTCACGGAATTTCGATACCACTTGGCCAAGCTCAGTTGGGACGAAGAAACAACAATCGATGAGTTCTACAGAGGAATGAAGGATGAGGTCAAAGACGAAGTGTCCAAGATCCTGACACTACCCACCACCTTCAACGCTTACGCCAAACTGTGCGTCACCATCGATAATCGACTCTTCGAACGACGAATGGAAAAACGAAACGGCAACGCCAGCAGTAGCGGCTGGAGAAAGAAGAACTATGCCAACCAGGGGAAACAACGAACCCCCAACACTTCTTACGGTACTGCAGCAGGACCAATGGAACTCGGAGCGGTGCAGCAACGTCACCAGCAGGGAAAGAAGACGTTCAAATGCTACAACTGCGACGAACCAGGACACCTTTCACGCGACTGCAAAAAACCAAGGAGGGAAAAGAAACCATTCAAGCCCATCACCACGCCTACCCGCAACATCAATTCAGTCAAGATGCAAAAGGACGACGAACTCCCAGTCCGATCCATCAACATGACCCGAAGCGGCTTCGACGGAACCTTCAACGGCGCAGCCCCACCGTGGGACTGGATGGAAGACCTGAAATACACCGACAACCCCAGAACAAAGGAACTTCTGGAACCAGGAGCGATCAGGCCAGGCACAAACTCAAACCTGACCGGATGGAAGCAAATACGAGAACAGGAGGAAAAGAATCCTGACAGACGAGAGCACCGCCTGCGAATAAAGCGAGACAGCTACCACAGGCATAAGGACGAGCATAAGGAGAAAAGGGATCAAAAGAATGGGAAGAAACCTGCCAAGCAATGGACAGCCATCCCAGGCACACAAGCCACAGGATACCCACCTATCGCGCCCCGGCCTAACAACGAAAGTCATACCATCGCTATGGTCCGACAACTCAGGGAGAATCCAACGCAAATGGAAGATTTCGACGACTTCGAGATCCCAGACCGACAACCCGATCACGAATGGACCGACACGAACAGGCCACAAATGCGACCTGCCATGATGGACAGCGGTGCAACACGCAGCTACTTTCCACGACAAGTTAGCGCAGGACGAGACGTACACCAGGCAAGGGAAGCCGGGTACAACATCGAGGACGAAGACATCCTCGCACCAGCAGACGAATACCCGGAATCCGATGATGACCTTCGAAGCATCACTCCGGAAGAACAAGACGCGCTAGTACGCGTGATGGAAGACGTCCAAATCGAACAGTTCGCCAGGGAAACACAGGACCCTACGGAAGAAGCGGACATATACATCCGAGCTCTACATCGGAACGACGGACGAAATCCACGAAACCCAACCGAACGACGACTCAGGGGAGACGACCCTCGAGTACACTGGGAACACCGGAAACACAAGGAAATCTCATGGGCTTCGTGCATCTACCAACAATGCACCACGCACCTCGCGGAGAAGCTCAAGCAAGACTGTTTCCCGGTACGAGTAAATGGTCAACCAGTGATGAAACCCTACGAGGTAGAAGATATGGAAGACTACCGAGTAAGGAAATGGTACGAAAACCTAGGGATCGCACAACTCATGGAGTACGATGAGGATTACCCTACGAAGTGTCAACACCTCGATGCCAAATTCACCGATTGCCAACGACCCGAATGCCAGATACATGTATACGACAAGGTCAATGCGTGGCACGAGCACAATCGCAGACCGACATTTCGACCCTCACGAGACGGAACAACGGAGAATACAAAAAACTCCCGACGCCATCTGTAACAGAGCAACAGATAGGCACAGAGCTAGGGGAAGCGGAACCCCTCGAAACAAGAGCTCTATGTGCGACCAAAAGCGCACAAACGACAAAACGGTACCTAGAAATACAGGTACGAATCAAGGGAAACTGGCTGCCCGCCTTGGTAGACAGCGGCGCAGAATTCAATTACATCCACCCCGCAGTGGTGAATACATTGAAACTTCCATGGAAGGACAAAGCAAATCCGTACAGAGTACAAAACCTCGAAGGATCCCCGTTCGCTTACGACAGCGGAAGAATAACCAAAGAGCTTGATCATCTCAAGGTTTTCGTTGAAGGACGAAACGAAGGAATCTCGTTCGATGTTATACCTGTTGCGCACCACGCTTTGGTTCTAGGGTACCCATGGTTGAAACGAGTTAACCCAATGATAAACTGGAGGACTGGCCAAGTGAACTTCGACGACGTCGATGATCACTCCTCTTGGGAATCAGATTCAGACGACGACACGAGATCTCAAACTTCGACTGACCACGGCACCAGCGAAGTATCGGCGAAAGAAACGACAGAAACTTTCCCACCCCGAGGCACGAAATACAAACACCGCAAAGCCCGACGAAGCAAGACACGCCGCACCATCGCCTTTGTACGAAGTCAACTGACAAAACTCGACAAAGACCTTGCAGAAATGAAGAAACAATCGGAAGCAGACGACAGGCTGAAAAACATACCACCTGCTTACCGCATCTATGAGAAACTGTTTGCCGAAGAACTGGAAACAGGTCTACCCGAACACAGTGAATGGGACCACGACATTGTGTTGAAAGACGGAACTTCACCCAAGTTCTTCAAACTTTACAACCTCAACGAAGTTCAGCTTCAAGCGCTAAAGGAATACCTCGAAGAAATGCTACGAAAAGGATACATCAGGATATCAAAATCCTCCGCAGGTTACCCTGTCATGTTCGTTCCCAAGAAGAACGGCAAACTCCGACTAGTTGTGGATTTCCGACAGTTGAACGCCATCACGAACAAAGACCGAACACCGTTACCCCTGATTACCGAACTGAGGGATCGCCTTCACGGTAAGAAGTGGTTTACGGCGCTCGACCTAAAAGGCGCTTACAACTTGGTCCGCATCAAGCCTGGAGACGAATGGAAGACAGCGTTTCGAACCAAGTTTGGATTGTTCGAATACCTGGTAATGCCTTTCGGACTCACAAACGCACCGGCGACCTTCCAACGGATGATCACCAACGTTTTGAGAGAACACCTCGACATTTTCGTCGTATGCTATCTAGACGACATCCTGATCTTCTCCGACACGGAAGAAGAGCACACGGAACACGTCCACAAGGTGTTGCAAAAGCTGCAAGACGCAAAACTACTCGTTGAACCAGAGAAGAGTAAGTTCCACGCACAGGAAGTGGACTTCCTCGGACATACCATCCGACCAAACGAGATCCGAATGGACAAAAAGAAAATCGAAGCTGTCAAGGATTGGCCGAGACCTGACAAGAGTGTCAAGGAAGTACAGAGCTTCCTAGGATTCGCCAATTACTACCGAAGGTTCATTCGCGGATTCAGCAAAATCGCGAAACCCTTGACAGAACTCACGAAGAAAGAAGTAGAATTCAGATGGAACCCAAAGGCCCAGAAAGCCTTCAACGACTTGAAACAAGCCATCCTCAGTGAACCCGTTTTGGCAACCTTTGACCCAAAACGACCGATCGAATTGGAAACCGACGCTTCCAACTTCGCCCTGGGAGCCCAGATTGGACAACGGGACGACGAAGGAAACCTACACCCGATCGCGTTCTACTCATGCACACTGAAGGGAGCTGAACTCAACTACCCCATCTACGACAAGGAATTCTTGGCGATAGTCAATTCTTTCAAAGAATTCCGACACTACCTCTTAGGAAGCGAACACCAGGTCACCGTGTACACGGACCACAAGAACATTTCACACTTCGCTACCACCCAAGAGCTCAGTGGAAGGCAACTTCGCTACGCGGAGTACCTATCAGAATTTGACTACGTCATCATCCACAAGAAAGGCTCAGAAAACGGACGAGCCGACGCGATAAGTAGACGACCCGACTTCGAAATAGACATACCCAAGGTCAACGAACAGGTATTGACCTACACCCCCGAAGGACATCTGAAGCAGAAGTACATTGCGGCAGTAAGCGAGTCCAGGCTACCGGAGGACTTGCTGGAACGACTACAGACGCCCGAACAAAGCTTCGAACAATGGATACACGACATTCAACCAGCCCCGAGAGAACTACTGTGGCAGGAAGGAAAAGCAGTCTTGACAGGATCACAAGGATCCCAAGCAATCGCTTACTTCCATCAGGGCAACCACCACGGGAACCCTTGGACCCTAGCCAAGAAACTCAGCCAGTATTTCCACGGCGACCTCACATCAGCATGCATCAGTCACATGGGACAATGCAATCGATGCCCCCACGATCTCATCGACCAACACGCAAAGGAGTGCTGGGAGATAGGCGATCACCGAAACTGCGAACCCAACAAGGTACGAAAGAAACTCAAATGGGTCGACGAACTCGACAAAACAGTCCAAGTCGCAGCAACAGTGTCCCAAGAAACACTTCACGAACGAATACGGGAATACAATCAGACATACGAGATGGACAGAGTAACAGGAGCACCCTGCCCAATTCCCGAATCACAACTCGAACCACGGAGGCTACGAGTTCCCCCGGAATTACAGAAACCGCTAGTACGAGATATGCATGTACATCTCCTACACGGACACCAAGGAATCAACAAAACCCTTAAACGAGTCAAAACGACATACACTTTTCCTAGAATGAAGAAAATCGTCACGGAAGTCATCAAGGAATGCTTACCATGCGATAAAACAAAGGCACGACGCCACAAACCATATGGAGAGCTACAACCCCTACCAGTCGCTGAGCGACCATGGGACTCCATCACTATGGATTTCATTACGAAGTTACCCCTGTCAGAAGACCCAGCGAATGGTACCTTCTATGACAGCATTCTTGTCATCGTGGACAGACTCACGAAATTTTCCTATTTTATACCTTATCACGAATCAACGGATGCCGAACAATTCGCCTACCTGTTCCTACGGAACATCGTCAGCGTACACGGCTTACCAACGGAGATCCTAAGCGACAGAGGACCCCCGTTTGCATCCAAATTCTGGCAAGCCTTGATGGCCCAGATGGGATTGAATCACCGCCTTACAACGGCATTCCGACCACAGGTCGATGGACAGACGGAACGCACAAATCAGATACTCGAGCAGTATCTTCGATGCTACATCAACTACGAACAAAACGATTGGGTAGAAAAGTTACCAACGGCACAGCTAAGTTACAATACTTCGGTACATGAAAGCACCAAGCTCACGCCATCCTACGCCAATTTCGGATTCACACCTGACGCGTACCACACGCCACGCGACGGAATCATCAACCCGAAAGCAATCCTGACGTCAGACAAGTTGAAGAATCTCCACGAAGAAATGAAAACCGAACTCGAATTTGTACGAAACCAAATGAAAAAATATTACGACCAGAAAAGGCTGGAGGGACCATCCTTCTCGGAAGGGGACATGGTCCTGTTAGCAACAAAAAATCTCACAACGGACAGACCAAGCAAAAAACTCGACTACAAATTCATCGGCCCCTACAAGGTTCTGGAGAAAATCTCAAAAAACAACTACAGGTTAGACCTACCACCAAAGGTCAAGGTACACCCCGTTTTCCACGTATCACTACTGGAACCTACGAAAGGAACCATCATGGTCAACAACGGCTACAACCACGAACCGGAAGTCGAATCACCAGAAGAGTACCACGTCGAAGAAATCCGCGACATGAAGAGAATCGACGGTAAAACAATGTACCTCATAAAGTGGAAAGACTACCCTGAAAGCGAAACATCGTGGCAACCACCGGAAAACCTCATCCACGCGCAACGTCTACTGAAGACGTTCCATGCGCAACGCCGGAAGATGAAGAAGCAGCACCAAAATCAAACATAGTGGACCAATCGATCGCATCCACCCCACCATGGGCCTGAACCTCGATGACCGCATCAGCCTCTTGGCGCTCCGCCTCATCCAACTCGTCCAGGGAACGAAGCCCCCGACGCACCATCTCCACGCCTCTCTCTTGAAGCTGTTTTCGTTGACGACGAAGCCGCATCAGACGAGACAAACGCTCATTCATTTGCTGTTGCAATTCTATCAACTCCTCTTCCGCTTGTTCCTCCTCGGACTCTAAACGGCGCTTTTCAGCCGTCAGACGGGAAGCTGCCCGGTCAACACAAAAACACAAAATTTGTCAAGCAGGAACAGACACTCACATACGGAGATCGACTCCCCCGAGCCGTCACAAGAACGTCCGCGACGAACGCACTCAGAACAGCGGGAAATGCCCTCGAGCATTTTGCACTTCAACTTCCGTTGAGCGCAATTTGAGCACTCGATAACCTCGGAGCCCATTTCTTCAATAAGTTCGTAGAGACGATGACGACGCGCGGCGGATTGCGATTTCACCTTCGACATGCTGTCAGCATTACGGAAAAATAATTACAGGGGAAGGTTGGACAAACCAGGGAGAAACTTGGGACGGCCGACTTGTAGGCCTTGGGGACAAGGACCAACGGAGGGGAGACATCGTGTCACGACCCGTGCAACGTAGACGCCTGACGTCACGTGGCCCCCACAAATTTCTCACCAATTACGAGCGATCACAGCGAACTGTGGAGCGATCACCGCGATCACTCCCGTGATCACCGTGATCACTTCTGTGATCACTGCGATCACCCCTGTAACTAAGGTGATCGAACCTCATACTACATAGTATATAAACCCGAGGAACTGGCTGTCACTAGGACACCAGCTCCTCAGCTATCAATACAACTTGGTTACCTCAATCTACTCTGACTGCTACGCATCATCGTACATTGACTATTACCTAACGTAACACTACGACTACCGCTCAGTAAGTGTGACCTAACCGTTCTGCTAACATAGACCCTGGTCTATCCCTTAGGAACCCTTTCCGAGCTACCCTATACCACGTACAGGTTAGCCTGGGAACACGACCGTTACACCTCTAGTGGATCCACTATACTAAGATATTCAGTAGATTATAATCTACCCACTCCACTCGAGCAGCCAGTGGATTGAGTGGAGTGGCTTTCAACCCTGAGGACAGGCTCGGCTTCCTCCAAGCTCAGGTTGGTCCCCATGCCAGAGCTGATGCCCATGGCACCAAAGCCAGGGGTGTTAACCTCAATGTCAGCAAAGGGAAGTGTCTTGACCATTTTTGCGGCTTCAATTTGAATGGGGGATGGGAAAGCTTAGCGGATAGTGTTGAATATATTGAATTTGCTAGGATATGTCCCGAAGAGAGTGCTCCCAAGATGTTAAATAGGTTCGATTATCTTGTGATGACGATTGATTCTCTCCTCTTTCCGAGTGGTTGTAAGCCTAACGCCGCCTTAAGTCCATGGTGTGGTTTTAGAAGGCACGGTCGCTCCTTGTTGACTCCTTGGTTGACTCGTTGAGCCCTTGGGCCTCAATGACCTCCAAAGCGTAAATTGGAGTGGGGCCGGGAAGTGGGCACGGTTAGATGCCTGAGCGTTATCCTGGATTGCCATGTTCCCTGCACGACAGGGGAGACCAGAAAGAGCCTCCCTAGGGTTCTTGGAGGCCTGGCTGTTGCTGATTAATGCCCAGTCAAGCCGCCACGGAGAAAAACTAGCGCATGAATGATCCCTGAGCAGAAGAGATGATACTTTATCCCCGACTGTGGACTAGCAGCTGAACTCCCCTGCCTCTGAAATACGAATATAGTTACGCTAGCTACCCATGTTTCCGCTAGCCAATCATGCGGATAGGGTCTTTAAACAAACCTGTGTGGTTACAATTGTAGTGAAATTTGTCATCCTCAGTTGACTCAAACTCAATATCACGATTTCCCTGTGCCGTAACCGTAACATACATCATCAATTCAAGCCGTGAGACCGATCCGCCGCGGTCACGTGTCTGAGTCCGGCGTCTCACGCACGGGCCACTCGTTGTTTTCCAGCGTCACAGAAATAAGTAATCCAGACCTGCTATAGGGTAGCTTGCACTCCGTAGCACTTAGTAATTTATCTGGCCCCTAGTCAAACCCCGCTTCTCAGCTCAAGATCTTCCCCGGTTATTGGACCACATTCTATGCCTGTTTGATGGGCACCGGAACAATCTGCCATACTGTTCTGGCCCAGAAGGATACATCATAAGCGAAAGAGAGGCAAAGCGCATCCGCCAGGCCTGCCAAAACTGCAGGTATCCTCACCTGCCTCCGCATCCAGCTCCCAGAGATACAGGTTGACTAACCATGCAAACCTCATGTAGGCGAAAGAAGACGCGTTACTCCGGCGAGCGGCCTACCTGTGCGTTCTGCGCTCGACTCAAGCAAGCGTGTACCTATGATGATTTCTCCTTCTCCATTGATGGAGAGCGCCCACGCCTATCTCATCAACAGCATCAGCCCCAAATAACATACTCTAACGCAACAGGGTCTGCATCAATAGATGCTGGCTCTATGAGTTCGGTTTATAGCATGATCCCTCTATCATCCTTTTTTCCGTATGAAGAACATATACTAAGCAGCCTGATCATAGCAAGATGTAGCCTTGTCCGCTAGAGTTACTATGCTCAAATCCTAACTGAACTTGCTGAATAACACCGGAAGGGGGTACGTCTTATTTATCAGGCATAAGACTCAGAATGAGATAAGAGCAGGCTTACTGATATATTACTACTAACAGAAACCTTTTCCTTCCTATGGGTGGGCCCCGAATCTAGCAGAGCACTTAGAGAACGCCATTTACCTCAGCGTCATTACAGTCATATAGCCCTCCCCCACACCTTCTCCAGTCACGAAGTAGTGGGATTACCGCTGTATCGCGTTAATATTATAAGCTGTTATTTCATCCAGGCTGCTCATATCTCTTCCTTAGCCCCAGCTGACCAGATCAACTTAACGTCATAGGTTCACGTCACTACCATCACTAATAGTACTTAAGTCCCTAACGGATACCTACTTTCAGTACTACTATAGCCAACCGTATTTCTACTTTATAGAAGAAAGCTTCCGACGACGCCTCTTGGCAAACGCCTTGCCTAGCTGGCTTCTGCTGGCATTTATAGCGATAGCTTGCAGGTTCTCTGAAGACCCGTTCTTCTAAGGACGCCATGAAGAAGCAGTCGAAAGTTATGCGGATACAGGATAGAGTAAGATTCATGAAAACATGTTCAGCTAGGATGATTTTATAAATATACACACAATCCAGGTAGTTAATATGCTAGCTATTATAGATTTCATAGGTAAGTCTCCGCAGTCCGTCCTTAACTAACATTTCTCCTTCTCGCTAGTTCCTCGAACCCTATACTTAACATTCTATATACTGTGGGCTAATTGTAAATCATTGACATAAGGATAGCCAGGAAGAATCAGCGTGGCTGGGTAAAAATAGGTCTTTCCGTCCGCTTCGTAAAAGCACTGAATCTATCCTCCGAGCCCGATCCTGCCCTGCCAATGTGGCTACAGGCGGAACATCGCTGGACTTTCTGGTCCGTCTACTTACTGGATCGTCTGGTTTCTTATAGCCCCTAGTACAAACCAGCTATCCAGGACACTAATTGCACCCTAGACCTACCACAGCAGCTTACAGGATTGCAACACGCAGATAGGCACTGCATAAGGGTCAAGCTAGCATCTTTGCATAATATGACCAATAGTGCTGCAGAAATTGACCAAGCTGGACATTTGATTCTCGTAGCATCCGCCCTAGGGCGGGTTCAGAAATACAGCTTAAGGTCAGCTGGATCCCAACATGCCTACCCTCCGTGGGACTTCTGCAGTGAGTTCGCATCTATTAATACCACCCTCATGACATTTGAGTCGCGTTCGTCGCTCGTTTGGGCCAGGATCGACACTGTTTTAGACGAAACAAGCTTGGTAGCCGCGGAAAACGGCATGATAGCAGAGACCATGGGTATTCTGTGCTTTTCTCACGCTCTCTACTTCACCTGCTAATGCATACTTAACTACCCGTTTCTAACCCATCGGGTCCTCTTATTGCAGAAAGAAGCCGTGCCGTTTTCCTTTGCTTAGTCTACACTTCTAGCAAGCCGCGAAAATGCTGTCAAGCTAACACTTTTATTATAATACTTATTAAGGAAGCGGGTTTATCTTACTAGCTTTTTGGGGTACAGCGCTATATGCGCTAGTATTATTCATCGTTTGTTTATAAGAGATTGCGATGTTACGATCCAAGAAACTTCTCATTGAATGTACGACTTAATACTCTAATTCCTTCGCGAGGCTCCTGTCTGCTAGCAGAACTACCGCCGAATGGTTTATGTCCCCAGCGTATGAACACTAGGCACTCCTGCTGACTTCGACCTTCAACTGCATACAGGAAGAATCGTTATCAGCCTTTGACCCAGAACCAGAGGCGATAGCATCTTTAGTCAACCCTACCTCCCTCGCAAAGATGACATCTCATCCAAGTGCAGAGGAGATGTGCAGTCTTCTCGACTACTCTTGGATGTCAGACCAAGCTGCGAACAGGAGCAGTACAGCACAGACAGCACCACCGCCACCACCACAAGACACGCATTTACAAGACTGGACTTCTGTTTTGATGGTGGATTCTTCTGATTATCATTCTGCGGGGCTTGAGCAACCTTTCAACGTCGATATCGATGCCCTACTTGCCATAGGCCTAGACCTTGAGGAGTTGAGTCGTGTGAACAGTAATACGGGTGGCTCCAGTGACTAGTCCTAGCTGTAGATTCAAAATATGAAGTCTTAGAGATGATAAATTCAATTCTAGTGTACTGTAGCTTCGCATTTACGTTTTGACGCAAATTGATGCCCTTAACCTCCTGTCAGAGCAACATTTCAGCCAGGATTTCCTCGCTTCATCTCCTACTGCCAGCACCCTGACATCCCGGCTGATCTTCAACGCGAGCACCATTTCCTATACGGCAATACCCTGGGCCGCCAAATATTTACTTCACTCCTCGGCTCGTCGTCTGAATACTTTTCCACTCAGTACCTTCAGGCCGGCGATCTGACCGGCCAAGTCACGCAACCCGTTCGGGTTCTTCTTAACTATTGACCTAGCATGAACCAGCTCCTCTATCTAGCTATATGCCGAATCGATAGACCGGCCCACTATGCTTAACTTTGCCCGAATAACTTGGTTGTCGACCAGTGGTCGGCCAAAAGTCTCTAGGGTCGTGGCGTGGAGGCAGGCATCGTGTGCGCAGATGCAAGCGAGGCGCAGGGCGAAATAAGTCAACCAAAGGCGCTCGTAATTGAAATCTGAATTGTAGAAAACACAAGGTCATGGAAGCCATACTATTGCGCTGGATCAGTGCTTGATGGCAATCGCTGGCCTTCTAGGCAGCCTAGACTAGGCTGCTTCGGGAAGGGGTCGGCGAAGGAGACGGAACCTAAGTCGGACATGAGGAAAATGGTTCACTTGGGTCTTTTAGAGGGAAGACAACTGCATCGACTTGATGAATAGTGTATCAGCATCTGTAGTCAAGCTTGCACTCATAAACCTGCACGGCCCCAGTCCCATTTTGAATATGGCAATAGGACCCCAGCTCTCCGCAGTGTCATGCTTGTGAGCCAAGACCTCCAAGTCCGCTTCGTAACGGGCTGTGTGGAGACGGCAGAATCAGGTTGCCGGCCCTTACTGCAATTCGGTCTCCGTGTTGGATACCCATGGTGAGAAACTTTAAGCCCTTGGCTAAGATCCCGCTAGTCTTGCCCAGCTCAGAATACGTCATACATCGCCCGACATCAGACTGAATCCGCGCCTCTCGGAGCCTCGATGGCCAAACTTCCCTTACACTACTCCGATTAAGTGGGGACGGCCCGGACTTTGTATGTGGGCACGGAATGGCGTAATGGTAACCACGAGGCCAGAGAGCCAACCAGGCCGACCCATTGCTAGGCACATCAAGCCGAACGGGCAGGGAACGTACTATTCACCGCCCTTGTCTGACTCGAAGATGCTTAAGTTCGTGGTGGAGATGGGGCGGACATTACCGACATGGAGTGAACCGTGTCGATGTGACAGATCGTTAGGACAGAAAGTTTTCGACACGTGTTAATACAATTGGAGGCCTTAATGAATCCTCGACGTCGGGGGTAAGATAGGCATCACGGACTTGGGCAAAAAATAAACCGAAATATTCTCGGGACGCCAAGCAAGCTATGCGATGCGGCCATAGCCGGGAAGTTGAGACCCTTTGACCTCTGAACAGTGGGCTTTTAAGTGTAGAATTAGGTACCTGTTGCTAGGTCTGCCCGATTTGCAACCGGAAATCCCGCACCCTCCACGAGGCAGTTGAGAGTGCGAAAAGGGATTGTAGCCCGCACTAGTACATAGAGGGTGGAGCCTAAGACTGTTCGTGTGTTTTGGTCCGGAAGTATACAGGCAGGTACTTTGGTACAATGTCTGGCTTATCCATTCGTAGACCAAGAACCGCGCGTGCCAGAGACCGGGTTCTATTACTCGCTGTCAATGCCCACCAGCTTGTTCGATTCTTCCCAAAGCTTCCTTGCAGCCTCCTCGTCGTAAGCCCAGGGGGCGTATCCAACCTCGCTCTGCAACCAGTCTCCCGTAGTATCCGCCTGCCCCTCCTCGGCAAGGTTGCTGAGGTACTTGCCGCCTCGGCCTTCCCATTCCTTACTCAGCGCAGCGTAAAGGGTCGTGGCCGCTCCCTGGGGTATGCTCTTCATGCTCTTGTGCAGCGATTCATTGCTCGCCAACGACTCTAATACCTCCTTACTGAGATACTGGGAGAGGTTGGTCTGGATGATGCCCGGGTGCAGAGAGAGGGCGTGCAGTCCCTCAGACCCGTACCGTCGTTCAATCTCGTTCGCGAAGTGGATGTTGGCCGTCTTGGATTGTCCATACGCAGTCCAGGGGTCATACGGATCCTTTTCAAAGTTGAAGTCGTCGAGGCGGACCTTGCCGTAGCGGTGGGCTGAGGAGGCCACAGAAATTACCCGCGATTGCAACTGAGGCGTGGAGGCTGCGAGCAGATCGGGCTTCAGCAGCTGGAAGAGAAGGAAGTGGCCCAAGTGGTTGGTGCCAAATTGGGTCTCGAAGCCGTCCTCGGTCTTCCCCTCCGGTGTGGCCATAACGCCGGCGTTGAGGATGAGCAGGTTAAGCTTATGGCTCTTGCCTTGAAAGGCCTTGGCCGCTGCTCGTACCGAGGCGAAGGAATCTAGACGCATCTCGATGGCGTGGATAGGCGCATCGGACTTGGGGCCGGGTCCGTTCTTGACCTTGTCGACGGCCTGCTGGGCTTTGGCCGAGTCTCTGGCAGTGAGGTAGAGAGTGGCACCAGTGGCATGGATAGCTCGCGCTGTTTCGACACCAATACCAGAGTTGGCACCCGTAATAAGGACGACCTGGCCGGCGAGCTTGCCGATGAGGCATTCATCCTCAACGACTTGAAGAGCTGTGGGCCGCGCATCTCCAGGACCCTGGGTGCTAACGTGGGAAGCAGCGTATCTAGACATTGCGATTGATGGTGTCGATTTTTTTAACGAGTCTGGTTGCGTGGTAAGAGGATGGCGTTGTAGTAGTCCGTGAATGGTTGGGGACCGTCAGTTTGAGAGAGGAAACACCACGTTTTATACCACCAGAGAGTGTGCCAGGTTCTGGACACGACAGTATGCGTGGTGAACCAAGAGGAGAAACGCCGCCCGCCGTGACAAGAGCGGTGTGAATATGAACAAAGCGGTATTTCAGGCACGCTTACGAAGCTCGAAGGAACCAGATCCGTGCTTTACAACCAAGCTGCTCGGTAGGGTGAGCTAAGGAGACCATTCAAAAGGCTTCTTCATGATTCAGAGTTCGGAGTTAGAGCACAGGGCGGCTCATTTACATCCCGGATTTATAAGCTCAAGTACACATGCATGGAAGCCCAGAATCGCGTGAGGTGTCTGTATCATTTCAATGTCACGTAAGTTAGCGGGGCTGAGCATTGGACGAGCTAACTCAAGTCCACTGCTTTGCCGTGTTCTCGGCAGTATTAGACTCCGTTAACTCGGGCCGGACGAGGTGCGGTTGTCGAAACGCCAGAGGCCCAGGGAGCGGTGATAGACTGAGTGCTTGTCGGCGTATCACCTCCCCGTATCACTGCCTCATCTACACACAAGCTCTCAGGCCCACATTGGGCTGCATAATGAAAGATTCCTTTGCCCGAGGTGTCAACTTTGTGCACTCGCCCCATCCGTGGCACAAAGCATCCCGACATCAAGCAGTCTTTCAGTGGCGTTTCCTATTCAAAGCACGGCAGTCTACACAAGAGAAGGCAAATGGGCCAGGGCTTCAGCCCCAATAAGCTGGAATCTTGTCGCATGCCTTGGTGCTACTACCCCCTTTGATGTATGATTGTATGCACATTACCAGGTCCATCCATGGCCCTATCTCCGCCCAGGACTATTAGTTTGGGTTTGCAGTAGTACGGATGACATTGGAGGAAGAGATATGGCCACCTCCATAGGGTGCGGCTTAGAACAGTACATGATCAAAGAAAGTTGAAAGGTATCGACACCCCCCGATCATCCTAACGTCATAGCGTCAGTCTAAAACTGATTAGGTCCGTCGTTTTCTCCGTGACCTACTGATTTATAAGCACTTTCTTGAAATCCAAGTTAAGCACTTTTAGTACAACAGCGCATGGTTCATTGCTTAGGGCAGATTCGTTGACTCGTCAAAATCATAAATACTCACAAGTTCGTAGACTCTCAAACACGCCAGCTTCTACAGGACCGTTACACTCACGAGCTCGCCTCTTCACCTCAGAAACCATGGCTCCTCTTGTCTGGCTGATCACCGGAAGTTCCACTGGATTCGGTGCCGAATTCGTGAAGGCGCTTCTCGCGGCGGGAGACAAGGTCATTGCTACGGCGCGCAACCCCTCCAGCATCGAACATTTCCAAAAGGCGGGAGCATCGGTTCTAAAGCTGGACTTGGCCGCTAACCAGTCTGACTTTGAGAAACTGGCGGAGACGGCAATTGGTATCCATGGCTGCGTGGACGTAGTAGTGAACAATGCTGGATACCCACACTTCAGCACCATTGAGGATGATAGGTATGATAAATCCACGTTCTAAACATCATCTCGAACTGTCTAATTGTTGCTAGCCTTGAGAACTGGAACAAAGTTTTTCAAACCCACGTGTTCGGACCTCTTGGGGTTGCACGAGCTTTCCTGCCACACTTTCGGTCGAAGAGGGCTGGAAATTTTGTGTTCATGGGTTCAATTGCGGCGTGGGGAGGGCTCCCAGCAGTGGGGGCGTACTGCAGCTCTAAGGCGGCTCTTCGAGGTTGGTGCCACCTTCCTCTCGCTCAAACACAGAAGTGAACTGACCCATTGTCGTAGCTGCGGTCGAGAGTTTGAATCTGGAAGCGAAGCCACTCGGAATCAGGACGCTCCTCGTCGAGCCCGGGTACTTCCGAACCGAGTTCCTCAATGAAAAGAAGGCAGTCTACATTGACACCAAGATTGATGAATACAAGCCTCTCGTCGATAACTTGTACCCACAGGTCAAGGGGATCCATCAGCAGCAGCCCGGCGATCCTGCCAAAGGTGTGGCGCGCATACTCGACGTGGTCAAGTCCGATACGGCCGGCGAAGATTTCCCCGTCAGTTTGGCCTTGGGCGATGACGCTCTTGACACGATCCGGAAGAAGTGCAACGACACGCTGGAGTTGTTGGACAAGTGGGCGGAGAATTCTTCGAATACGTCGTTCTGAGGGACTATTAGATTTGAATGGAGAAGTTGAGGTCTGCAGACACGATCGTGCTCGGGCTCACACGGTTGAAGGAGGGCCCTTACTGCTTGCTCAAGTGCAACCTGCGATAGCTGGCCGTAGCCAAAATCTGTCCTTCCCAGCGCCCATTGCCGTTCCCCCTTCTTCTTGCGCCGGCGGCCCACGGTGGTGAGCCACTATGCTAGTTCCTTCCATTCAGATTCGTTGCTCACTCGGTTGAGGGTATGGTCATCATCTCGACGTCAGGTGTGACTTGCTCCACCCTCACCCTTTTCCACATCGTATTGGGGTTTCAAGCTTTATCCGGCGCTCTCAGTCTCGGCCATTACCGCTGAGGGCCCGCATAGCAAACCCCACAGTCGGCGCTCTGCCACAACTTCGTCAAAGTTGAACAAAATAAACGCAAAATGCCTGGACTCTGACCATCCAAGATATTCTTGTAATATGGAGTACCACAGAGTACTCCAGACTGTTTCGTCCCTTGCAGTGACTTACTTGGTGGCCTTACTACCAAGGCAACAGATTGATCAAGTTGTACTGGAAAGACGCATCAAATTGCGAGATTACATCACTACAAGATACTTTTCAGTACCGTAAAAACTCTGTTAACTCGAACACTTAGCGTTCCTATCTTTATGTCCATAATCCACTGTTAACCGCAAAATATGCATGACTCACTCAGTTGATTGGTTAAATCTGCTTTTTGTGGGGGGCACTAAGCGTTCGAGTTAACAGAGTTGTTACGGTACTACTCCGTAGAGGCTAAGACGTTAGATACCTCGGAAAACCCTGCAAACTGGCCCCTGTTCGATGTTTGCAAGGCCAAAAACATCACGGACCACTGTCGGAACATGATAGAATGATGCTTTCGGCTCTTGGGTCTAATGCATATGTATGTCGTTAAGATTGGCAATGGTTTTTGCACCTGACTCGTTCCTCGGTTGAGGCGATCAATGTGGGCTGAGGAGTGTTTCTGTGTCTGGAATGGGTTAGTCTAATGTTGTTTTGCTTTAGCTTTCATCAGATGTCCCCATTAGGCAATCGATCCGGAAACTCCACCGATCGCCAGTGTTTTAAGTCATGGCACTGCTTTATAAGCTAGTTGATTGTTTCCCTAAAACGGCAAGACGGAAGGTCTGGCGCCACAGTTAACAGGGGGCAGCATAACTCTTTCTCAGCTCACCGCTTGACCTTCTAGGAGAAACGGACTTAAGAAGTAAAGAAGAGAATAAGACCTTGAAGATATTTGGGCTCCACTAATCATTAGTATTTTAAGTCATAGCACTGCTTTATAAGCCAGTTGATTGTTTCCCTAAAACGGCAAGACGCAAGGACTGGCGCCACAGTTAACAGGGGGCAGCATAACTCTTTCCCAGCTCACCGCTTGACCTTCTAGGAGAAACGGACTTAAGGAATAAAGAAGAGAACAAGACCTTGAAGATATTTGGGCTCCACCAATCGAATTGGTGGTTAGGGGATAGATTGACAAACTACCGGAATCTTTTGTTTGTCCGACAAGTGGTCTTAGGCCACTGACGGGTCCGTATTCGAATCTTATATAAAGGTGGTGACCGCGTCAATGTTATCGTAAAGAACCATGATTGTAATATCGCAGCTTCTTTCGTCCTTTGAATCCAGTCAAAATGAAGTATTCTGCCATTACCTCTCTCAGCCTCATCCTAGGAACGGCCCGCGCGATTAACATGACAGACTATGCACCAGCCTGCGGTGTTGACCGAGAGTTCAAACAGTGGTACAGAGAGTACGTCAAATGACAACAGACATCGCTACCAAAACTTACATTTGTCTTGCGCAGATTACTCGGAGCCTTTGAGGATCCGACCACAACCGACAGCGTCACCGATTTCTTTGCGCCCGGGGGCGCCTTGACCCTCGGGGGATCAAGCTTCACGGGCGGAGAGGCCATCCTAGCCGCCCGGAGAGCCATCCTGCCCGCTGACGGATCCATCCAATGGAATGTGTGTACCTTCGTGTTTGCTTCACGCTCACAGAGACCCGCGGATCTCGTCAGCTGACTTCGAACTAACAGCACTTCCCCAATATTACCGTTGTCGCTTCAGAGACTCCGACGAATAAGTCGTTCGAGGTAACTGGGGTCTTGCAGATAACTCTTTCTGCCAACGCCAGCTGCTCCACAACATAGTAAGTCACCTGAAGATCCTGCTAACACGTCCATGACAAACATAGTAGTGCTAACTGTGCAACTCCAAGCTATCAAACGCTCTTCACCGTCGACAAGAACTTGAACACTGGCAGAGCAAACCTCGCTCCGCAAGGCGACGGTCTTATCATATATGACGGGATTTCCGTCAACTCTACTGACGACCCGTGTATCAAATAGATTAGCTACCAGCCAAGCAGAGTTTAGTTTCGGTCATACGGCCGACAGGACGTTGAGCGCTTGACTGGGGGTGTGGCCCATTGACGACAACTTCAAGTCCTTGCCCCTTTCAGGAGCGCAAAAAGAGCCAAGTTGCGGGCTGCTAAAGATCTCCTATTTACGAAGATATGTTTATAGACTCGTATTTAGATGTAAATTAACGGTGTCTTGCCTTTAAGCAGCGGGATTCCCTGTCACATAGGCACCTGACAAGCATAATTTCAGCCAGTAAATTGTCCCAAATCGAATAGGTCAGTCAGTGGGCTCCCGCGATACGGGGTTGACTTACTCATACCACCTCACCATAATAATGAGAAGCGGCTTTATTCTCTGTATAGCTGGGCCAGATAGTAGTACTTGGGCGAAACGTTCAAGTACGGAATAGTGACGTCTGATAGCCTTGCTGAAAGCCACCCGTAGTTCTGCAGGGTAGAGGAGGGCTGAGCCAGAAACTCGCAAATGGGATAGAGTTTACGCTAGGACCACAAAAGGAAAACAATCTCAATCTTGGCAACTGCTTAGCTTGTAGCAGGATACGTAGGCAAGTGGGGGACAAAGGATGGCACACCAAAAGCCCTCTCACCACGAATAGCTACATCCTCTCCTAACGCAGCACCATATTCTTTAAGATAGCTTGCCAAAAGGTAGAAAAAAAAGTACATAGATGCTATTCTATTTACTGACTTCATTTATTAGGATTTTTCTACTCTTTTTATAGGACGAATATATTTGGTAAGGGTGAAGCTGACTTTTGGTGTGCCATCCTTTTGGTCCCCCGCTTGGTAGGTTGCTGGCATAAGTTTTGTTAGTTGCCCCCACATAATGTGGCCTCACCTTTAAGTCTTCAGACGGTACAAAAGATGGGCTAATGAGAGGTACCTGCATTAAGACTCACAAAGGTCAGTCATTTAGTTAATAAAAAGCCAAATATTGCTTATATAATTTATTAACCACGCTTCTTAACGCGCTTCTTAACGATGGAAATCATATGAAATTGTAGATTTGAATTAGTTAATTAAAGTGGTCCCTAGCGAATTAGACTGTATAAAAAAGATACTTACACTGTAAATCCACCCATCAGGGGGCCTCGTTTCATGCGGGACTAACAAAACTTATGCCGGCAACCTACGTATGTTCAAAGCGGCGTGTGGCGCTGCTTTATAGTTTTGGGTTCCCGTGCCGTATGTCCGGGCCCGAATATCCGTGCAAGGGTCTTTCGTCGGGCTCCGACTTTCTGTCTGCAACTTACCTCCTTCCATTGTTTCCCTAATTCGGACGCGCATCAACGGAAAACACCGCCACCCATTTCATCTGCCATTTTTCATGCCGATACTTGGCACGATCTACGTTCTACGGACAGGAACACGCTTGCAGCCCCCAACTGGGCAGAGACCAGTGGTTCAGCCTATCATCCGAGTGGTATCACAGGGACCTTAGCTAGGTTCTTACCGGCAAACAGCCTTGCAAATCGCATGCCTGCGTCAATGCTGTCCCCGCCCAAAGGTCCGCCTTGTACATGAATTGGGTATAATACAATGGAACAATGCTGACAGGGCTAAAAGCGGGCAAGGGGTTTGTTTTTGTGACCGCGGATGCCCATGGCAAGCCGGCTCCTGGAGACCGTAAGCTCATACGGAGTCATGTCATGCGGGGGGAGAATACCCATACACGAGCTCTTCCTAAGAGACTGAAGGGCCATGTCCCTGCTACCGCTGTGGAAAGCCAACAGTCGCAGCATGCTGCAGGAGGCAATAATTCTTCCGAAGAGTCCCATAGAGCTCGGACACGACGCGAGTTGCTCAACTCTGACGTGGATGCTCTGGCCCGAATCAAACATCCAGGCATGGCCCCCCGTGCCGCCAACGTCTTCACTTTCATCAAGTTTCCTGAAGACATCGATAGTAGTTCGCGCAGCTTGCTATGTACATGTACGTCTCTCCTCTTCAAGCATGAGCAAGCCTCCCCTCCCCCCTCGCCCCTCCTGACGTTTTCTCTCTTCCAGACTTTTCGTACTTGAAAGATACAATGTACCCGATTGGAAGGTACACCTGTCCTGATGCTACCAACACATACTGGTTTCACTGGACCCAGCTCGACTTGGCCTACTTACACTCCATCCTTTATACGACGTCTTTCTTTTACGATAGTTTGAAAGGACAGAAGAGTAAGAGAACAGCATTTCATTCGTATAGGACAATTCACGAGCTCAACAAGCAACTGGCTGATCCGGCAACTGCACTGACCGACTCGACAACCACCGTCGTCATGGGGATGGCCTTGATTTCGGAGTGCTTTGGAGACGTAGAGTCCGCACACATGCACGTAATGGGACTCAAGCGAATTGTTGGCCTGCGCGGTGGCATAGAATCGTTTGCAAATAAGCCTCAGCTTCAAGCCAAGCTTCACCGGTCAGTCTTGGTTCTCCCCTTCCAAATTCAGCTCATCATGATCCGGCCAAAGTCGCTGACTACAAACGCCGGAAGAACTGGGTTAGTCTACAGCATCTGCACCGGCGCGAAGCCAGCTTTTCACCAAGACTCTGCATCTTTCGAGTCAGCTTTCGACAGTTCACCTGAACTCATCCGGCTCAAGCCGTCGGACGCGTCCTGCTTCTCCCGCTCGCGCTCTGTGGTACGGGCTTTAGAAAGGAGGCTCTACGGCATCTTCAAGGACGTCCAGTCCCTCTCACAGCTCATCAACGATATCCACAATTCCGGTCAAAAGATACGAGAAATGTCTCTCGAAGAGCTCATGACATCTATCCAATCCCGCCTGCTTATGCTCGAATTTAATGATAGCAACATTCTCCCAAAGCTTCTCCGGTTGTCACTTCTCGCTTTCTTGACAACCGTCTTCTGGAGTTTCCCTGGTGTCAAGTTTGAGTACCCAAATCTGGCCAGCCAACTCCGACAAGCTTGTCTGGCCTTCACGCCCACCACGACTGAAGAGAGTTATCTCTTCGCCTGGGCCTTGATGGTGGGGGCAACGTCTGTGTTCCATGGTTCTGATCAGACCTGGCTTCTGCAAATACTGCGCCCTCTGATCCGAGACAACTTAGGTAGGACCTGGTTCGAAGTACAGAATAATCTGAGGCGAGTCATGTGGATTGAGAGTATTCATGACGGCCTAGGGATAGAGGTCTTCAACCAGCGTCTTGGGGAAACTGGGGATGGAAGTATCAATGCTCGAAGCAACCCTCTATCTTGCGGACAACCAGAGGTGGGACACAATACCCCTGCGGCGCTAACGAGTTCTACACCGGCGGAAATTGTAGCAGCTTTGCAGGAAACCATAGCTACTTAAGTTAGAGTACCTTAATTGGGCCCCCGCACAGTCGTAATGAAGGGAGAAGAGAGGACAGGGAAGAGACAATGGCCGTTGACCAAACAGCGCAACGCCGAGCCGCCTCATTCTTTTTGCCCTGTGGCGTGGACAATGGCAGCACAAGGAGCAGTGATATCACCACCCCTGCATTAAATACACTAGGATACCACAAAACCCTGATGGAAGGGAATTCATGTGTGATAGTTTCGCATGGCCCGGGAATTTGCCCTCACCTGCTTCTTCTGGCAAATGGCTTAATTCAAGCCCCTGAATAAAAGTTACCTGGTAGAATGCTTAGAGACAAAGCATCACCTATGACCGAATGAAGGGTCGCAATGAGTTCGATCTCCAGTATGAGGAGTCACAAGGGTAAACTTGGCGCAAGTATTGGTGATAGTAGGGCACAACCCCCTGCACTTTTCAGTGGTCTGCGGTGGGACATGAGTAGATCCTTGACAGTTCAAAGTGCCCTTGTCGTACTATCCCTTTGACTGTCGTAAGACTACACTTGGGATCGGCGCCCCACACCCACCCCTGCCGGGCCGCGGTACAAGGGAGTGACCTAGAGCGCGTTCAGAAACAACACAAGCTAATTCCTC